>OY796896.1:30573844-31173844 GCA_963680785.1 Diplosoma virens | reverse complement strand
GGCTTGTGAAGAACTTTGTGGAAGGAGAAAACAAAGGAGAGAGCGAGGAAGCACACCTTAGTGGAATGAAGAAGCGCAAGAAGCAATAAAGAGAAAAAAGAACGCATTAAGAGAGATGTGCAAGATCCAATCAGAGAAGAATAAAGATAATTACAAAATCAAATAAGAAAAATTGTCAGTAGAGCAATGATGAGAGAGGCTGAGCAAGAGATGTGACAAACCAAACAATGTGTTTAAGCTTGTGAAGTTTTTAAAAAAGAAAGGACAAGATGTAAATGGTGGTAGATTGGTATTCAGCGCGAAGGATCAAAAGAGAGTGTGGAAAGAACATATGGAAAATATGATGAATAAACAAAATGCATGGGATCAAAAGATTGAGATTGGTATAATGGAAGGTCTAGTAAAAGAGGTTTTCTTAGAGGAAATAACAATTGCAATGAAGAAAATTAAATTAGGAAAGCATCTGGACTTTTAGAGGAGAGCATGGAAATGATAAATGCAAGTGGGAAAGTTTGAATCGATGTGATGATAAAACTATGTTATAGAGTACTTGATGGGAAAGGAATGCCGAAAGATTGGAAGATTAGTGTGATGGTGCCAATCTACGAGGTAAAAGGAGATGTGATGAACTGTGGTGCATATAGAGAAGTGAAGTTATTAGAACATAGAATGAAGATCGTTGAAAGGGTATTGGAGAAAAGGATAAAAGCATTGGTGGAAGTAGATGATATGCAATTTGGCTTTATGCCAAGAAGAAGGACAACAGATACTCTTTTTATAGTGAGAATAATGCAAGAGGAATACAGGGAGAAAGATAAAAAGTTGTACATGTGTTTCATGAATTTAGAGAAGACCTTTGACAGATTTCCAATAAGAGTGATGCAATGGACACTGAGAAAGAAAGGACTACCTGAGATCTAGGTGAAAGCAGTGATGAGTTTTGTATGAGGGCTCAAAGACGAAGGCAAAAGTTGGATCTAAATTCTTAGAAGAATTTTCTGAAGCAGTTGGTGTACATCAGGAATCTATTTTGTCACCTTTATTGTTTGCAATTGCGGTGAATGTTGTGATAGAGAATCCAAAAGAAGGCTTAATAGAAGAGGTTTTGATGAGTGAAACGATAAAGGGTCTGAAGGAAAGGTTTCTAATATGGAAAAGTGCATTAGAGAAAAGGGGCTGAAGGTAAATCTTGAAGACGAAGATGATGGTATGTGGGTCATAGGGTGAAGTCATACGAAGTAGAACAGATCCATATGGAATATGTGGCAAAAGGGTGACTGTCAGCTCAGTACTACGCACAAAATATAAGCAATGGATTCATGGAAGGTGTTCTAAGTTGAAGAAAGTAACTCCAAGTGCGGCAAGATTTTTTGTTTGTAGAAAATGTGAGAAAGCGACAAATGGTGCGGGAGAAGTGCAACAGGAGGTAATGTGTGATGAAGTGGAAACTGTGAAGAGATTTTGCTATCTTGCCGATTGGTTGAATGCCAGTAAAGGATGTGAAGCTGCAGTAACTGCAAGAACAAGAGTGGGATGGAAGAAATTCAGAGAGTGTGGTGAGATACTGTTTGGAAAAAGATTCTCTTTGGGGATGAAAGGAAAGATATATTATATATGAGCTATGTAAGATCAGCTATGTTATATGGAAGCGAAACGTGGTGTTTGAGAGAAAATAAAGTAGCTATTTTGAGAAGAGTAACAAGATCTATGGTGAGGGCAATGCAAATTTGGTGGACAAGAGGAATACAGAGGAGCAGATGGACATGTTGGGATTGAAGGAAGCAGCAGATAAGCTGGCAAGGGCGAATGGTATGAGGAGGTATCGTTATATTTTAAGACGATTTGAGGAAGATGTTCTGATGAAGGCAATGGTACATGAAGTTGATGGAAAACGTAAACAGGAGGCTATTTGACTCGAAGACTTAACAGTCCCTTCGTAGTCTCCATGTCGTTTTTAAACAACAATTTTTTAATGTATGTGTTTGTTTTTGTTTTTTTTGTTTTTTCCGTGTTGTTAAGTTCTTTTTGTTTGAATTTGACAAATAAAAAGCTTGTTTGTCTGTCAGGGTAGACCGAGGATGAAATGGAGGGAACAAGTCGAAGAAAGCATGATAAGGACTGCTTTAAAGAAAAAAGATCGATGCAGGTGAAGAGAAGGTGTAAAAAGAGTTGCAGATGTAGTGGGATGCATTTAGCCACCTCAAGTCATTGGGGATCAAACCGGATTAAAACTGGATTGATAATAATGATGATAATAAATTTCACTTTTTTCTTTTTTATCACTACCAGCATTGCTGCTACTATTGTAATCTTATTCCAAATTACTCCGCACTGGTTCAAAGTAACCATGTATCATTGAGTCTGAGTTAAAGAACTCAGACTCAATTTATAGATTGCTTTATCTTTACTCTAAATTTGGGACTAAATTTCTTCTCATATCCATGAAGTGCTAAAAAATCATGATTCAGGCAAGCTTCAATAAAATTTTTGCAAAAATGTGTTGCCCCCAAAAGGGTGGAGTATAAATAACTTTTTTTGAAAAATCGAAAAAAATGTAGTTCTTAAATCCTGAAAAATAGGCCAAAACTAGGAAAAAAAGTGATTTTGAGTCGTTTCCATCTTTAGGGGGCTAACAACCAGAAGTGGAGTCGAGACACGGTGCTTGGAGACCGCGACGAGACGAGACTTTAGAGGATTGAGATCGAGACGAGACACGAGGCTTTACATAAATTGTTTTGGTTTAAGTCAGGGTTGTGGAGTCAGAGTCGGAAGTCGGAGTCGGAACTGAAGTAGTTTTTAAATACGCTAAAGCTGGAGTTGCTTGTTTAGAAGCGCTGGGGCTGGTATGGGAATTGTATTTTTCTTTGGTCATTCCAACTCCAATTTTTGATTAATTGCTAAATCTATGGTTATATTTATCATCTGAATGATTCAAAAATAAGCAAGCAAAAATACGGCGAGTATTTGGATAAGTCACCTTTTTGGAGTTTAATTTGAAGTGATTTTGTCTTTATATTGACGGCCGAATTTCGCTTTTTATTTGCACAATTGAACTTAAGTTTTGGTTTTCGGGTTGTTTTGAAAAATTTAGCGAAAGATTAAACAAAAGATTTTTATTTAAAAAAACGCGTCAAAGTGTGCTTAATTGCTTATTGGTTTTGAAAGTCAAGTGACGAACAAAAAGAAAGTTCTCATTTGAATTCAGACCTCCTTAAAATGTCGAGATTCTTTAAGAATTGTAGGCATTTGTCTAAAGCTACCGCTTGTAATCTCTTATCATTCCGAATACTTATAATAATCATTAACTTAACCGAAAAAAATGCTTTGGTCAGTTCCGACTCCGACCCCAGCTTTCTAAAAGTTTACGATTTAAACTTTGACTCTGTCTAGAACATCTGAAAAAACGACTCCGATTTCATTCCTAAACGTGGGACTCTAGGGATTCTGATTTCACAACCATGGAGGCCTAATTGTCGAGTGCTTAATGCGAGTTAAAGCATCCTGATTGTGATCGACATGATATCGGTTCAAAACCAACTCAAGCCATTCTGAAGTGTCCTTAGGAAAAACATTTTTATGGTACTTCTCTTGCTTGACGGTCTTGGTGAGCAGTTTTCAATTTTAGTCACATCTCTATAAACTAAAAAACAAAAAGATATTTCTATCGGACAGCAATACCTTGGCATCTCCGGGAGCTGGTGGGGGTAATTGCTTAATTGCTTCCCTATGTATAGTGCCTCCGTCGCATTCCTGCGAGTCATGAGAATAAATATAGAGATAAAATGTAAAAATGTAAAATAATTTAACGTAAATCGAAGTCTCCAAATCCAATAAGGAATCCGATTTCCGACTTCATCAAATCTAAAAAAAAGTACTTCCGGGACTCCGACTCCACAAACCACCTTATAACTATATCGTTGGGTCGGGGTTGCCCTTGACCGCATATTTTAGGGTGAAGTTGGACTTCTTTTTACATGTGTTGAAGTTAGAGTCGTGTTATTAGATCTTGTGGAGTCGGAATTCGAAAACTTTGAATTAGTGGAGTTGAAAAATAATTTCTTTAATTCCACAATCGCCGTTTAAACAATTAGTACAAAAATTATGTAAACTTCTTTCCACATCAAAAATCTTCATCATAAATCACAAGAAACATTGACCCTCGCCTAATTAATAGGCTTCCATTTGCAAGTTTGGCTTTGCTAGTGTTAGGCATGCCAGTTAAACGATAAAATTTTTGCAGTGTCAAGTGGAGTGATTACATCGCTTAAATAAATAAATTTAAAAAGACTCTGTTGGTGCTGAATTTACCTGATGTGAAAGCGACTTACCAGGACTTTTTTAGCCGCCAGAAAGACTATTTCACGCGGTCACGAAAACAACGATAAACCGTATTGGTATGCAGAGTGTGAAACTTTCTATAGAACTTTACTGCAGTGCCTCAAAATAAAACACAACTCGATTTTAGGTGCTATGGCTTCATTGACCAGACATAATGGAAAATTGAGAGATTGATGGTTTTTATCAGAGCATTTACTTTCACACTCTCCTCGAAAAGTATGTAATCTGTTAAAATAATTTTATAGGTTGGTCACTACACTTTCCTTTTCCTGACAACACTTCCCTTGTCGTTTAGAAACGAGAGATATGAAGTTGTTAACTGCAAGTCGACTCGACTTCTTTTCTAAAAGTGTTTGACTTTTTGAAGGTATCAGCAGAATCAGTAACCATCTCGAAGAACTCATGATTCGTCGCAACCTTGTGGCATTGCGCAAAAAATATCTTCCCTCGTCACGCTGTTGCCCTGTATTCGGTCTACTCGACAGCTAAGTACTTTGCAGCGCACTTGCTTACCTCATAAATAGTGTCTTGAATGACACCTTAAACATTTGGATACCTGCGGCTGTGTCCCACCCCAACAGACCAGTTATTGATTTTTTCAGGCATCAAGCGCTGAACTTTTCAAACCAAAAGCGGAATTCTCCTTGTCCAATGGTGAAACTTCGGATCCTAACCATTTACTGCAAGTACATGTAATTTACCCAACTTGCTTCCAGAAATGCCACAATTTTGAAATCTTTCATTATGTTTTTCGAAGATTTGCGGGCTTCTACCAGGTGCATTATTGCACTATAGAAGCGACATTGTGCACCACGCACAATGCTGGAAATTGTAGATAGATATCAAATTGTGGATAGATAGCACTAAGAATGCCATCTGTGGCATTGTGTATCACGCACGTCAAATCATGATCATCAAATCATGGTCGGGCAGTGAGCTCGGGCTCAGCGTGCGTGATGCACAGTGTCAGATATGATACTCTTTAATATCATCTGTCCTATAGCTCGATATATATTTTTTTAATTTTTATTTTGTAACAAGACGGAAATTTAAAGCAAAAAACAGTGCCGTAAAGTATCTTTCCACATGGACAGAACAGAACCAAACGAGTAGGATTTGAACCGCAATCATAGCAATTGTTTAATGCATTTTATTATAATTTTAAAGAACAATATCCACTACAATTAAAAGCATTGTGATATAGCCGCTTTTTAAGATACCAAATTTTGCTATTAAAAATATGAAATGTAAGACGTTTACATGTTGATTAGAACAGTTTTACAATTTTTGGAGCATTTACGGTGTCCAGGTGTTTTGATTGCCATGCATAAAGATCAGGGTTGAGGAGTCAGAGTTGGAGTCGTAGCCGCATGGAGTGGGACATTTTAAGAAGGGGTCGGAGTTGGACTCTTAAGGGTACAAAGAGTCAGAGTCAAAATATTTTATCCGACTCTTTTGCATATTGCATACTGCATATCACTTTTGCATAATGCTATTGCCCTAATTGGGGAGTCGGAGTCGGGATTTTTAAAATTCTAGAAGCTGGAGTCGGAGTCGGCATCCTAGAAATTTTAGGAGTCGTTGACCTGTTTTGACTATGACGTAATAGTGATTGTATGATTGAGTAAATTTCAGAACGATTGAGAAACCTTACCGACTGGTATAAATAAGGTCGCTGAAAAGCAGTATTATGATTCGATGATTCGATGATTTGGTGTGGTAACTTAGAATTGGAAATTGTTAACTGTGTAAATTTATAGTTTTTGGTCGCGAGTCTTTGGTTGTCTACGTGATTATTGAAGAATTAAGCTAGTGAGCTGCTGTTGATTTATTTGCTGTTGATTTATACTATTCGGGCTCCTAAGTGGATTGGAGCATATTTCATAATAAAGAAGATATTGTGGTAGTCTGAGCTGTGATTTAGCTAGACTATATTTTTGCTGTCGCTGGTTCGAAGGTCAGATCCAGCAAGAAGATTAAGAATTTTATCTTTTAGTAGACACCGAGATTGCGTTATCGGCGAGGCCTTCCTTACAGGCGCCGAAAGGTTAGACGATTAAATAACGTATTAAGTTACCGAATTAACTTCTACAAAATTTAAAAAACTTTTTACCAGCGGAACACAAATTTCAAAAACTCTCCAAAATTTAAAAAACTAAAATTTGTGGAAGTAACAAAATTTCAAAAACTTTAGCAAATTAAAAAAAAAATTTGCTACAATAATAGACTTTAATTTTTATAAATAAAAGTTGTTACACTAATTTGATGCAGTTCATAAAGAGAAATATTGATAATGAGCCTTTATACTAAACAGCAGTTTGTGTGGGGCAAAATGAAACTTTGGTCTGTTTTGCCCCACTCATGGATGGACCATTTTGCCCCATTGCCTAGTTTTAACATGCCATCTTATGACAGATATTATTATCAAACCTGATAAATTTCAGAGCACCCGAAGAAGAGCCTACGGTATTACTCTTAAAAACATGAAGTCCAATATTTTAACTCCATAACTATAAAGCAAACTACTCACTTATTAAAATATGCTCTTTTTAGATCAAGTAGGTCAAAATTCTTCTGATCGTTCTCAGTTTGTCGGTATAAGTTTAACCTTCAAACAAAATGGCTGGAATAACATGGTTCAATGGCTGATTATGTAATCATAGTCAATAGGTGGCTGTATTTCTTTTTTACGAATTTATTTAAATGTTCCGTTTTGCCTCACCGTGTCATATTGCCCCACCTTCCCCTATATATATATATATATATATATATATACATATGCTTAATATTTTTTTTATTTTATATCATATATTATGTTTACTAAATAAACTTTACCATTTTTTAAATATATGGATATAAAAAATATTTTAATTACTATTTTAAAAATAGCCAATGGCTTGCAAAACTTAAATTTGTTTTTATTTGAGCTTATTGGTAACACAGTAGCCTATTTAATTAATTGTTTACATAACCAATTTAATTCAATTCAATTTGTTTGATAATATTATTACTATATATTCTTCCTACTTTTACCTAAAATCGCCTCGCATGTTACATTTTCCGTTGAAATTGGAAGCGGCGGACGTTTCTTTGTAAATGTACGAAAAACAAAACTCCCTAGGGAACGTTTATGACAAAACATTAAGGCAATAAAAGAGATTGAGTCAGCCAAATTATCAGTGCTACTATTTTAATATAGATAAATTTATGACGTAAGATTGAGGCAAATAAAAAGTTTAAGTCATCTAATTTTTACTACGTCAGGTGTTATAGGGAGATTAATAATAACATTTGAACATTAGCTTTTGCAGTTTACAAGTGAATTACAATATGATTGTTAAAAAATTTGTCACCACCAGCACTATAATAAATTAGATTTTATATTATTTTGAAATAATAAAATTATTAATTAATCTGTAAAGGAAAGCAAAGTATTTTTTCAACAGATTAATTCAAAAATTGATTTAAATTAAAACGTTTGGATCTCATTCACTATTTGCTGTGCTCACTTAATAAACTTTTAAATTTTGGTGAATTCCTTAAGTCTGCAAGGTTAGTATTGTAATGGCAAACGGTAAACGGGATGCAAACCTTTTGGTGTTGTTTTGCTTGCGGTCTTTAAAAATCATTAAAAAAATACAACTTACAGCATTTGCACAAACTTGGATAAAATACAAAAAAAATATTTGTTCCGTTCCTAAAATCGCCCACACTAGTATGTATATTCACAATCTCAAAAAATCTCTTTGATTTCGCTTTGGTCCGGTTCAAATAGCCGAAGAAATAACGGTTCTATGAGCAATTTAAATGTTTTATATTTATTTACAAGAAAAATGGCAACACTGCATAATTTCGCTTTATTGAGAACATTCTGGATTTCCGCTTGACCTGTTTTCGCATGTGACGCAATAATGCTTATTTGTGATTGGTGATTGGCTTCATTCAGTAAATTTCAAAACGATCGAGAAATCTTACCGACTGGTACAAATAAGTCTCGCTGGAAAGCAGTGTTATGATTCGATGATTCGTTGTGGTAACTTAATTTTGGGAATTTGTTAACTGTGTGAATTCATGGTTTTTTGGTCGCAAGTCTTTGGTTGTCTACGTGATTGTGAACAATTAAGCTATTGAGCTTTAACCTGCTGCTTTGATTGTATACTATTGTGGGCTTCTAAGTGGATTGGAGCATATTTTTTAATAAAGAAGATATTGTGGTAGTCTGAGCTGTGGTTTAGCTAGACTATATCTTTGCTGTCGCTGGTTCGAAGGTCAGATCCAACAAGAAGATTTAAGAATTTTGTCTTTTAGTAGACACCGAGATTGCGTTATCGGCGAGGCCTTCTTTACAGGCGCCGAAAAGGTAAACGATTAAATAACGTACTGAGTTACCGAATTAACTTCTATAAAAAATTAAAATTTGTGGAAGTAACAAATTTCAAAAAACTCTACAAAATTTCAAAAACTTTTTACCAGCGGAACAATATTAAATTTATGATTAACATTTTTAGTTCGCAATATTTTAACAAATTACACCAAAAAAAGATAGTTTTAAAAAAGAACAAGTTATTTATTTAGTATAATGAGAATGCAAAACAGCTACACATTTACACTTAAAGTTTTTATCAAAGTTATTTTTAAAAAATGCATCAAAATATTTTGAATGTAAAAAATTACAAATGGATTAAATTGAATAAATATAGTAAATTAGCTTATAACTCTTTATTTTTATGAAATTTTTTTGCTAATATTTCGGTTTATTAATAAATTCTTCACATTTTATATATATATTTTTTTTATTTCATTAATTTATTGAATTATTAATTCAAAAAGTATATAAAGCCATTTGGCTAAATTGGATTTAGGTTCGTGCATTCAAGCGTTCAACGGGCGATACAAAATCAGATCACGTGATTGAGTTTCCAATCATGGAGTGTACATCGTTGGTCACAGACACTAGTATAAAAGGTCACCAGTCAGAAAAGACAAAGTCCCAAAAAGGTTAGGTTAGGTTTACCGTTTGGGTTAGAGTTAGAAGGGCTACGATTTAGTCAGGGTTAGGATTACGTAGTGTCTTTTCGGACTAATGCATTTTTGGACTAGTGTCCTTTTTGACTTGTGTTTTTCCGACTAGTGTACTAGATCCTTTTGTGTGTAGGCTTTATAGTTTTTGAATTGTGGTGTATCTTTATATTTAATGAAAGAACCATAACCCAAATTCTCCATTTATTATATAGGCGTACCTAAAGGTGACTTGAAGAACCATACCCTTCTTATTTTTTGAAGTGAAGCGATATTTTTACAAGGGAGCAATTTTTGTACTTTTCTTTATCAAAACGTCAAAAGTTACATACATTTGGCAATTTTTTTTTGCACGAAATAGCCACAATCTTGCAATTTTAACTAAAATTCCTCCAAAAACTTATTTCTTGCTATGCCTCTGATTCATTACATTGTAGAATGTACTAGATCTATTAATATGACCGTGCCTGCAAAAGCGGTTATTGAATACAGTATAACGTTTTCATTGATAAATGTATGTGGTTAACCAATTGGTATAGCATTTCAGTACAACAAAATGCTTCTGTATATAGATGCATCTTGCCTCATATATTTTTTAGAATAAGGCAACTTAATTTCTCGTGTTGATAGGCCAAAACTTTCTCTTATCATGTATATAAACATTGGTGTTTTGCAAGCCCAATATCATGTCTGTAGCACCTTCCCTTGACGAGTTATAACCGGAAACACATTTTGGGGTGTTTTTAACCCTCTAGAGATGGCAGCGGCTTAAAATCACTTTTTTTCTAAGTTTTGGCTTATTTGTCAGGATTCAAGAGCTACACTTTTTTCCATTTTTTTTTCACTCCTCCCTATCCCCCAACATTTTTTGGGCTGGTACGGCTATGGTTATTATCACTTTGCTTCTGTCGAAGAAAAATTTGATTTTTTAATAGAAGCAAATTACTTATCTCGCAAACAAAATCCAGGTAGCAAATAGGGGAGACCAGGGCTAGTTGGACCACGGGGTAAGTTGAAACATTGCTGTTTTTTTGCTCCCTCAACATTTTCTAAAATATTTACTGCTACCTAGTGATGTATAACATTGATTTACATCCGCCATGCTAATTTCAAATGGCTTGAAGCAAAAATGTAAGTAAGGTGTAAGATTTTTTAAATTTTACAGTTCGAAGTAAAATTAGATTGTCTTAGATAATTTAATGTAGAAATATGCTTGAAAAAGATACGCTAAAGTTATTTACCATATGTTGACAGTAGATATAATGCTACAATAAAAAACAGAGCTAGTTAAATTTCTTAGTTATAATTACTTGAAAAGTAAAATTGTGTTTCTCTGACACTACTGGGGCTAGTTGAAACTTTGCACAGGAGGTTAGTTGGAACATATTTTACGTAACACTTCTAAGAATAACTTATACTTAACAATTGCTTTAAGATGTTATTTTTCATATCAGTTCAATTATTGCTATTTAGCATTCATATCTTTTTTTTTTTGTCAATGTCAGTTAATTGTAGTTATTATATTTAGTAAGTAATAGGTGTATTTCTTAGCTGAAAGTATGCGTCAGTACAAACGTAAAACTCAACGGGGATTGGCAACAAAAAATGTTATGCAAAAAGCCATGACAGAGGTGCTGATTGATAAAAAGTTTTGCCGTACAGTGGCAAATAAATATGATATTTCACATGTGACTTTGCGAAGATACTGTTTGAATTATCGCAAAGAAGCCGCTATCGTGAAAGGTGATGATATAACAGAAGTATCGTTGAGAAAATATGGATATTTCAATAATCGGTCAGTATTTAATATTAGCCAAGAACTTCTTCTTGTGGAATATTTGCTTAAAGCATCCGCTTTATATTATGGACTTTCCACCAATGAAGTCAAATCTTTAGCATATGAATATGCTGCTAAACTTGGCTTGAAAATTCCAAACTCATGGGTTGCAGCAAAAAAGGCTGGAAGCGATTGGCTCTCCGGTTTTATGAAACGCCATCCCAACTTAACGTTGAGGACGCCAGAAAGCACATCACTTAGTCGTGCTACTAGTTTCAACAGACATAATGTTAATGCTTTTTATGACAAATATGAATCGGTTTTGCAAAGGGATGAATTTACACCAGACAAGATTTGGAACGTTGATGAGACTGGCTGCACCACAGTACAGAAACCTAGAAAAATTATTGCTGCAACCGGTGTTAAGCAAGTCGGTGCTGTTGTTTCGGCAGAGAGAGGTCAACTTGTCACACTTTGTTGTGCTGTTAGTGCAACTGGAAACATGATCCCACCTATGCTTATATTTCCCAGAGTACACTGTAAAGAACATTTTGTCAAGGGTGCTCCAACTGGTTCCATTGCAAGAGCTTATCCGAGTGACTGGATGACTTCGGAAAACTTTTTTTCCTGGATGAAACATTTTGTGTCACATGTTAGATCGAGCAATAAAGATAAAGTGCTGTTGCTATTGGACAACCACCACAGCCACGTCACTCTGGAAACCATTGACTATGCTAAAGAGCATGGTATCGTCTTGCTTTCATTTCCACCCCATTGTTCCCATAAACTGCAGCCACTTGATAGGGCAGTTTATGGGCCTTTCAAGCGTTATTACTATAGCGCTTGCGATTGTTGGATGAAAGAAAATAGAGGAAAAACAATGACTATTTATGACATTCCTGATATGGTTGGAAGGGCTTTTCCTAGAGCATTTACACCCGTTAATATTCAATCAAGCTTCAAGGTGGCTGGAATTTTTCCTTTTGACCGTGACATCTTTAGTGATTTAGAATTCTTGCCATCAGATGTTACTGATAGGTTTGTTTCTAGTGCAGGTACTGAAAATCTTACCCAATCAAAACATCAGCAATTATTCAACGAGCAGCCTCAAGTTTCGGAAAGACCTTCATCATCTACAAATCACTCTCTTTAAAATGTGACTCCTGAAAACATTCGACCATTCACCAAAGCAGCTCCGAGAAAAAGAAAGAGCTGTACAAATAGAGGGAAAACTAGAATTCTAACTGACACTCCAGAAAAAAATCAAATTATAACAAACGCTGAAAAAAAGAAAACCACCCAAAAAATCTGTAAACTCATAATAACTGCGTCGATTGAGCCCGGCTCTAAAGAAGCATCATCACTACTTTTATCAGAAGAGAAGAATTGTTCGGATAATAGCACAACCGAGAACGAAGAATTGTCCAAGGTCACCAAACCTAGCGAAATCAAAGAAGAAGAATTTGCCCTGGTTCGATCGTGTTCAAAAAAAAGTGTACGATATTATGTCGGACAAGTGATTTATGTTTTTGAAGATGGTGATGTAACTTTTAGATTTTTAAAGCGATCTATCGCTCTGCATGGGTGAATGAACGTCCCACCTTTATTTTTCCAGAAGACACTGATGATGCATCAAAATTCACTCACAATTTAGAAGACATTGTCTTTAAACTGCCAGTTCCATTGAAAAAAGGGGAAACCAAACGTTGTCGGCAGAAGTTTGACTTTCCTGTTGATTTATCAAGTTATAACCCTCAATAGGTTGACTCATATTATAAGAACAGATTTTTATACTCTGCATACGGACAAATGATTTGTGTTTCAACTAACCCCATGCCGTGTTTCAACAAGCCCCGCATAAGGGGTTAGTTGGAACAAGTAACGTATGTTTATTTGAATGTAATTTGTAAATAAACCTCTTACAATTTTTGGTCAATCTTTTGTGATATATTGTGCAACATAATGGTCGTTATGCCAGACTAGCTTAAAATCTTTCTCATCAATTTCAAACCCTACAATTTTAATTTTTCTAAATTTTTTTCTAACTAACCCCGGTCTCCTCTACTTTCTTTTTTATGCTCATAAAAGCTTGTGATAATTTTTTAATATTGAAAACCAGAAGTAAAATGAATTAAACTGAGCCAAACATATTAGCAATTTTGCTTCAATAAAATTATAAGATTTAATTTTTTTTAAATACAATACTTTATTAAACCTAATGTTACAATTTAAAAAAATTTTATTAATCAAAATGTTTTTAAGTATTTTTTTCTGTTAGATTAAAAGAACTTTCTTTTTCTTATCCGCAACTGTAATTATGTTTATTATTAAATAAATATAGTTTCTCTTTTACTATGTGGCGGAGCAGAAAAAAAGAAAACTGATCTGAACTGAAGTATCATTAAAATACTGTAAAACGTAAAGATTTGTTCCTTAAAATATTTAAAAATTTTATGCTTTAGGTTATTTACTTTAAGAGTTGCGCAACATTGTAAAATACTGTAAAAAAAAAATGTCGTTTTGACAACGTTGACGTAATTAGTTCTATGAGAAAGAGTCTTTGTTACGCAATTAAGTTATTAGTTTGAATCCACAGTTTAAGTTGTTAGTTGGATATTTAAATTAAATTTTCAAGATAATTGCATGATTTTGTTAGAAATATTTTGAACAGAAGATTTGGTTCGTTAAATAGACATCAAAGTTCTTGAAGTAATTGAATATTGAAAACCAATTTATAAGAAGAGCTTGTTGCTGTTTAAGCTGACAAGTTAAAAAAAACGAGGTATAAAAGAAACAGTTGCTTTGATATAAGCAGTATTTGTGTTGGGCTTTCTGTTAATTGAATTAATTTTTTAACTATTGCTAGTTTTCATTTTTAGTTTAACAGCATTATCAACATTTGAATGGATACCTTTTTTTCTGCTTCAACTATATCTGAAAGTAAACCTTTAAATCATAGAAATAATAATCCCGAATGTAGCCGCGTTTCCGATTCTAATAATTACCAGGAAAAAGGGGGTGAAGATAATTTTAGTTCCCGTAAGAAAAAGCGACGCAGAGGTAGAAATCGGCCGTATTCAGCAAAAAATTTTTTAGGCCGGCCAAAAATTAACGCTCCCGCCAACACCACCCAATTTTTATGCGCTGACAAAGAATATTATAGCGAAAATACTACGGAAGATGATACGTATCAACTAAATGTATCCACCAGCAACTCTGAAAGTGAAAGTTCTTTTAATACTAGTTCAAGTGCCCATGTAACTGTTAGAGCTTCCAGCATTTACAATGACGATGATGCATCCTATCAAAGCTTATGTTTGGACGATGAACGATTTTTAACTGAAGAATTCGATCAAGTGTATGATGATATCAGAGCTGAATTACTTCGCAATCAGTCAGTAGAAGAACTTAGCAGTCGTTGTATGGAATTGGAATCTGCCATTCACAATCTTCAGTATTTGCTTCAAAAAGAAACAGAAAAACGACACCAAATTGAACAATTTTTATATTTTACTGAATGGAACAGCAAGTTATCTGAAGAAAATCAGCGTTTACAGCAGACTTTAAATTCTTCTGTTGCAGAAGAACATGAACTTACAAATAATTTAAATGAAATAAGTATCAATAATGCAGATCAAACTCAAACTTAATTTTTGATACTTAGGAATGTTATTTTAAAAAAATGTGTGTATTTGAATTTTCTTTGGTAATTTTACAGGTCAAAAAGTCATGTCGTCATTGAGCATTCTTACAGCAGCTTGAAATCCAGGACACTGCCAATATGGTTTGTTTCCAATTTTAGGTTTTGTTAAAAAACAATACTTATAAATGTGGGAATATCTTTTTATAGCATTGCTATTACACTTGATTTGGTAGTAATACCTTTCAGGATTATGTCAATTTTTTTTGTTGGCAAAAATCACGTTTAAACGTTTTGCATAATAAAGATTAAAACCAGTGGACTAATTGATAATATGAATTCTTATAAATTGCATTATTACTGCTTTGTTTTATTATTTATACAAAAAGGTTGCACAAAGCTGATTAATTTACATATGAACATTATTCAATATGTTATGTAATTAATACAGAAACATCTTACGAAATGATGCAGAGCTTTTGACGAATAAACATGAATACCAATCGACTGTCAAAGTCACTGGTCAGCTGAGCTACATATTCATGCTTATGGTGAATTGATCATGGGCACTTTGCAGCTTGATAAGCTATCTTGGTAAGAATTGAACGTTTAGCCATGATAGAATTATTTAACAGTAAATATATTACATTTATGTTTACTGAAATAAACAGTTTTATTTAAAAACACTCAATCTTTTAATTTACAAATACTAATCAAACGAGCTTTTGTGAGCTACTGCTCACTTTGTAAAATGTATCTAGTAATCAATGGATTAACAAACATACATAACAATGTTGGAATTAAGTTCTGCATATGGTACAGGAATGTTTTTAGCAACAATTTACAAAATTTTTGTACAAAAAATATTTCAAATATTGTTACAACAACCGATATAGTGTTTAAATTTAAATGAATTCTTTCGTTACATACACTTGTTTAAATTGTCTTTTCATTAATATATTTTTAAGTGAAATACTGTTATTTGTTTACAATCTGTAAGGGTCATGCTAATTAAGCGTTGACTTTTAGGCGCAGGGATACACGGCGTGTTTCCCGCTCTGCTATTTTCGACATCTCGGCGATCACGAGCCAAACGTACTTCCGGTACTAAACTAATTTGTAACTATTATTTGTTTTTTAAAGTTGACGAATCTTAAGTCAACTTTCTAAAATTTTGTAACCTTGTTGATTAAATGCTCAAGTTTAATTCTTTAAAAATTTACAATAAGATAACAATATTGATACCTTTTTGGCTCATTTTAATTCGAATTTTGTCAAATTAAATAAATTTTTTGATATCTGCTACAATGAAAAAAACGTATTTTTGCTTGAATTTCGTCTCGGAGCTTTGCAATTTTATTTTGTTTGTTATTTCAGTGCTAATTTTTTAGTTATTTGTTGAATTGTGTAATTTTCTTATTTTTTCAAATTTTATATTGTTGAACAGTTTTGTTATTAAATATCCATTTTACACTGAAAAAAACTTGTCTGAACTTTATAAATTAATCTTTCAATTAATGTAGTGCAGTGTAATGCTTACCAATTTTTGCTTTTATAGCTAAAGGTAAGTTTAACACAAAATAGATTATTTAAACCATTTTGAAAATAATAGATAGCAACTTCTCTTAAGCAAGTAACGACCCCACTGTTTTTCAGAAATAGTTTTGGAAATCAAAACTTTAAAATTGCATGATCTGCGCTACGCTCAGGCGACTAACACTCTTCTCAAGGGTTTAATGCGATCTTTTCAGATAAAATAAAAATTTTTGTCTTCGATTTTTACTTTTACTGAATAAATGCATCAGTATCCTTTATTTCTGCTCCGCCATGAAAATATGTAGGCAGTAGTAATATATAATTGTATATAAAAAATATGTATAATTTTCGACCTTCGATTTGA
The DNA here is from genome assembly GCA_963680785.1 of Diplosoma virens. Taxonomy (NCBI): domain Eukaryota; kingdom Metazoa; phylum Chordata; class Ascidiacea; order Aplousobranchia; family Didemnidae; genus Diplosoma; species Diplosoma virens. The sequence goes on along the minus strand of OY796896.1, from coordinate 31,157,170 downwards.
TTCATAGACCTTGCCTTAAATTTATTTACCGGTAACAGAAAAGATGTTGATGCGGATGGTTAGCTTTCGCCTACGGTAGACCTCGGTCGGATAATCCGGACTTGATTTGACAGACAAAATCATTCAGATTAGGCAAAGACCCGGATAATCCAAAGCTTTTTATTAAGAACCAAGACTCATTTCCATTACGAGTGTGGAACGGAGCATTCTTTGTTTCTTTTATTGATTTTTCCGCCCTTAAAATCTAAGCAAAGCAAAAAAAATCAATAAAACAAAGAAGGCTTCATTCCACGCTTGTAGTGGAAACGATTCTTTACAGTATAGAGGAAATTATTTGTACTTCAGTTTTATCCGAGTTAAGCCATATTTTGCATTGACGTGGTCTACTGTATTTGTCACATGGATATGTGAAATTAAAACACTACCGTATTGAAAAAATGCATGAAATGAAGAAAATTGAACACCATTGGTCTTTCAAGCCTTACGTCCTGAGACATCCACATTTGAACTCGTACTCCGACAACCTTATGCCAAACAAGTAATTTGTAAAAACATTAATTTCTGATCATGGGACGCAAAGGGAGTCCTTGCCCTTGATAGCTTTTAGTTTCTCAATCAATATGACTATCAAATAGTAGAAAAATTGTTGGGTTTAGTCGACTGTAGCAGTTGTAATCAATAGAGTGCGTAAAGTTTAGGTGTTAAAATTCTCTCAAAATTGTTTAAGCCAATGGTCACCAAAATTCCGAAACATCCTTTGATAAACTTTGTACCGTATCTTAGTACTTTTTGTTTTAAACTGATTTTAGCCTTCCCAATTTTATCCTTTGAGTTGAAGTAAGAACACTATGTTATATTGCATGGCGACATACAAAAAAACATTATAGCGACGAATAAAAATTGTACAATTAACAAGTGATGGCCTCACAAAAAGGGGGGCCGGTGCAAGAAAAGTAAGGGGGGTCACTATTTAGTGTTCCAAGGCAAAGCAATCTCTAAAAGATCATTGTCATAGGGGGAGCCATTTGTGCGTGAAAACAAAGTGGTCTCTAAAAAAAAGGTTTTCAATTTAGGGGGGCCACTGTTGAGTGATTCAAAGCATTGTGATCTCTGAAAATAGTCGTTGTTTTATTGTAGTGGCCAGAACGAAGTAATCTGTGTGTAGAAATAGTGTAGAACAGACCCATGTGGAATATGTGGCAAAAGGGTAACTGTCAACTCAGTGCTACGCAAATGTGACTAATGGATTCATGGAAGGTGTTCCAAGTTTAAGAAAGTAACTCCAAGTGCGGCAAGATTTTTTGTAGAAAATGTAAAAAGCGACAAATGGTGCGGGAGAAGTGCAACGGGAGGTAATGTGTGATGAAGTGGAAACCGTGAAGAGATTTTGCTATCTTGCCGATTGGTTGAATGCCAGTGGAGGATGTGAAGCTGCAGTAACTGCAAGAACAAGAGTGGGATGGAAGAAATTCAGAGAGTGTGGTGAGATACTGTTTGGAAAAAGATTCTCTTTGTGGATGAAAGGAAAGATATATTATATATGAGCTATGTAAGATCAGCTATGTTATATGGAAGCGAAACGTGGTGCTTGAGAGAAAATAAAGTAGCTATTTTGAGAAGAGTAGCAAGATCTATAATGAGGGCGATGTAAATTTGGTGGACAAGAGGAATACAGAGGAGCAGATGGACATGTTGGGATTGAAGGAAGCAGCAGATAAGCTGGCAAGGGCGAATGGTATGAGGAGGTATCGTTATATTTTAAGACGATTTGAGATGTTCTGATGAAGGCAATGGTACATGAAGTTGATGGAAAACGTAAACAGGGTCGACCGAGGATGAAATGGAGAAAACAAGTCGAAGGAAACATGAGAAGAATTGGTTTAAAGAAAAAAGATACGGCAGATCGATGCAGGTGGAGAGGTGTAAGAAGAGTTGCAGAAGACGTAGAATGCATCCGGCCACCTCCAGTCACTGGGATTAAACTGGATTGATGATAATTTTTAGACATGCCATCGACGCCCTGGTGCCACTATGACGAAATAGAGCAATATCTTGTGTAGGGGGGGCACTTTTTGCTGTATATTAGGGGGGGTGGTGCGGTCGCTCCGTTTGCACCCTATTAAAGCCATCACTACAATTAACCCAAATTGAATAATTTAATTGTTGAAAAAACAACGTAAAAAAGTTAAGCCTACGCAAAAACTCTATTGAAATGAACATTCTTTTAAAGTTGTGGCACTTAAAATATTCTTGTACCGTACCTACAATTAAAAATCACCACCGCCTTGGTCATCATCACTACTTCGAGATTTTGATACCTTTGCTATCGAATTCTATCGTACCAATGTTGAATTCCACTTGAATAGAATAGAATTCGATGCCGTTTACTGCCCGTCACCAGAGTTCAGCGACGTAGATCTGTTCATCGCTATCCAAACTAGTCTTCAAGAGATGGCATCGCGAGCTCTGGACAAGCTTCGGAACATTAAGCAAGTATGGTTTAGTTTTGATTCTATAATAGAATTTTTGTTATCTAGCTACCTCTTGCATGATAAGGTAGGGTCATAGAATAAAAGTATTAGGCCCTAACACCTTCATCTCTTTGATTAGCAATTCTAAAAACGTCAAGAAGTACCTACTGTAAGTGATTCTCTATACGCTTCTCTAGTAAAAGGGTTCGAACTGGAGACTAAAGACTGCATTTAAATTTTTGCAAAAAAATTTTTTAATTTTAAGTTGCAGTTCACCCCTATTTCGCACGTCTCGACCAAAGCTTATTTTGTACGAACAACAATTTCGTTTTAAAAAACTTAATTTTTCTTGTCATACAATTAGCGTAATTCGCTAATAATTTTCTTTAATTTCCAGCTAATTTATTAGGTTGTACCATAATTAGTGTCCTTTTTTTAAAACTAATTATATTGCAAATTTAAAAATTTACAAAATTTTTTTTACTTTTCTAGACATTTATTACTAAAATTTTATGTGTGAGAATGTGTAAATAAATCATAAATATTTTTTTCCGCAAATTTAAACAATTTATAATAATGAAAAATCTCCCCAAAATTTCTTCTTGCCGACACCTGCTACTTTTCTTCTTCCACCATTCTAAAAGAAAAATTTCCGCGTTCGCAGCCACGAAAAAAATCTGTGATGTTTATGGAAACGACACCATTACAGAAAAAACGTGCCAAAGATGGCTCAAAAGATTTAAGAAAGGAAATTTTGATCTTGAAGATCAACAACGCACTGGAAGGAAGAGAAGACTCAGTCTTCAAGATCTTGATTCAAGAATCTCGAAGAATCCATAAACCAACACCAGAGAGTTGGCTTCTTCTCTCGAATGCTCACCAATGACAGTGTCTAGAGATCTGAAAAAACTTGGAATGAAAAAAAAGTTAAGCCAATGGATTCCTCATAGCCTCAATTCTGCACAAAAAGAAAAGAGAGTGCAAATTTGCAATACCTTACTCGAAAGACACAAGATTAAATGTCGTTTGAGTATTTTTACGTTTTTTTGAATCATAAATATATTGCACAAATTTTTAAATAAAAAATTTTTAAAAACGATTTTTGAGCACTATTCCTTATTGAGAATAATATTTAAAAAAAAAATTTTTTTAATTTTTAAATTTGTAATATATTTAGTTTTAAAAAAAGGACATTAATTATCGTACAACCTAATAATATTACAAAATGACTAAAAATAACAATTCACGCAGTCAGATATTTAATTTGTCGCGTTATACGAAAGAATTTAAAAGATCCTAAGCGTCAGAGTAGGCTACCGTATTTTAAGCTGAGCAGGACACGATAAACGGTGCGTGCAAGTAAATTAAAAGAAACATCCTTTCTTCAAATGAACTTATCATCACGTGACGAACGTAAGGTTTTCCGACTTGGAAACATCAAGAGAATGGGACTGAAATGAATTGAGTAAAGCTGGAAGCTATGATTTAAAAAAAAACAAGGCTAGCCTATATAAAAATACAACTCAAAAAATGCACATGGAGCACTAGTTTTAATACCACGCCAACAACAGTAAAAATATGAACATAAGCAAAATTGTGCAAAAAAGTCTGCACTGTAAAGTAATTCAACATTAATAAACTATAGAAAATACTAAAAACATAACAAAAAGTAAACAAAATAAAAATAAAGAATGTTTCTTACAAAAAAAATGTAGAAAAAGTTAGAGGATTGATTGTTCGTTTTCTGAAATATATCTTTCCAACCTAAATCAAACAGCAAATATAGAAGACAAAGTAACTAACAATTCATTTTGTTTTCTTGTTCGTTTAAATTCATAAGTTCATTTTCGGGAGGTAAGAAACCCAAGAGTAAACTCTTTACTAAATTAAGCTGCTGTACCATCGTCCAGATTAGATGCTGGTAGCGATGGTATTGTCAAATGAAACCACCGAATTTTGTAATTTCGGGGTGTCTAATGTGTAGGTTACATACAAATAACGTGGTCTTTTGATCGTGTAGACCAGGGGTGGGCAAACTGCAGCTCGCGAATGCTCAAACAACTAATTTAAAAAATTAATTAGAACTTTTTTGTCTCTAACATAACCAGGTAACTACGCGTAGTTGAAGATATAAGGTAAAGACCTTTTTTAGAGATCACTACAGTGGGATTTCATACAGACAAATGACATTATATAATGACTCATAATTATTTATTAAAATTCACCAATGTCAGTTTATGTGCAGCCCGCGAATCATTCCAAAAGCCCCAATACGGCCCGAAGTTGAAAATCATTACCGACCCCTGGTGTAGATCCTCGAACTGTCAGCTGCTGTGCTGATAGCATTGTAAATCTTGCTATTAACAGTTAACACTGGCCCAGCAGCTAGCCGAGTTTTCATCCACACGCCTGGCCGTGTGGTTCAGTGTCAAAATATCAACTGGCCAAAATTAAGTCTCGCAGGCACTACTTCGTCGAAGAATGGCACAGAGGCTTTGAGTTCCAACTAACCTCCCACCATTCCACCATATGGAGGCTTCTGGATAACGAAAGTTGATATTTTAATTGGATACTGGCCGTTTCGTAAATCAACATGCGATAAGTTAAAGACACCCCAAATAAAAACGCAAGAGTAAAAACTCGGGTAAATTAGAGGTTTTAATTGTGTTGTTGAGGTTTGCAGCCGTTGATTCTTCATATTCATTATGTTAAACCCCACACACCATTCAATTCTTAATGTAAATAAAGATTAACCAAAAAATAATCCAGTCATATGGCTTATGGAAAAACTCGGCAAGGTCGTGGTTTAACTGATTCAGTCTCACGCACCGCTGAGAAGGGTGAACGAAAAATAGATGAGTTTCAAGGGTCGGACTTTTCATACGAAACTACAAAAACTAAAGATTCTAAACTATCATTAAATATCAAATAGCTCTGTGCACTTTCGACTTATTTTTAGTCTAAATTATTAGTAGTATGTGGGATCGTCTGTTTTTCGATGAGCCGCTCTCAGCGGTGCATATTGAAAAGCCAAATACGTAGAAGCATTATAAGGTTGGAATTACTAGCTGCAATGAAGAAGGACAGTGTGTTCGTTATATTAGAATAACGTATGTCGCAAACCGTGATTCGACATGGCCAGCGAGGTTAATCTTGCTTCCAGTAAAACTTTCGATGTTCAGGCTTTAAAAGCAAGGGTCCTCGCCATAAAAATGTTCGAACTTCCTTGGCATAGCAGTTTTTGGCATGCAACAAGTATTTAGGTTTTTTTTGTTTTTTTTTATGTAGGCTGAACACACATATGGATGAAATACCTTTTCTTCGGATAGCTTTCTTATGGTCCTCAAGCAAATCAACCACGGCGCGGGATAAAAAGCATCTGCCGCAAGCATACAACAACGCAAGTTTCAATTGTGTCGTAATAAATAAACTTTAATTTACAAAATAGAAACAAAACACTAGATTAACCCTACTTAAAAAAAAACTTGTCAGCGCAAAGTTTCATTGTACAACAAAGGTCGAAAAACTGAGTTAAAATTGAAAATCTTTCAGGTAAAAAGTTTTAAGCTTTCTGGCAGTTCATCATATTTAATGTATTCTAGTTTCGGTTTTTCGACCTTTAATAATTGTCGAACCTTTAAATTTTTCGATACCTGCATTACACATAAACTTCAAATTTAGAAATTGTCACACTAATAGTATCTCACTCTAATTTTTCAGCAAGTAGCAATTTCTTTCGTTTTTGCTCGTCAATGGCAGCATGTAAAATGGATCTATTAAAAAAAAAATTTATTAAAGTATAACTTATTTCAGGGTGGTCCAACTTCTTCGCTTTTGCGGGCCACTTTTCAAATTTGTTCGAGCTTGCGGGCCTCAGGCGGCTAGAAATTGTTGGAAATCATCGTGTTCTCTAAAAAAAAAAAGATCTTCGCTTGGAATCGACCTCCGATTTTCCTATTTTCGTCCCAAAATCGTGTTGTTCTCTCGACACAAAAAAGCCTTCGCTTAGAATCGGTCTCAACGCTAGACTCTGTCCCATAAGCTCACCATGCTCGCGGGCCTGTAGTTAGACAACGCTGACTTATTTTATGCTAAGCTATTTAATTTATTTAAAACCACTATCAATGTATATGAACTCAAAGGTTTTAGAATTTCAAACCCATTTTTTCAATCGGAGTTTTTTTTTTTAAACAACTGTTTTAAGCAAAAAAGCTCAAGGTAAAAGAAAAACAAATTATAAATGAGCAAAAATATTGACTGGCTTTCACTAAATTTGAATTTCACTTGCCCATAAAAAATTTGAATATTTTAAAAAATGCGGTGAATTTTAAACAGCCTTCGAATTCCTGGTTGGCGGCGTGGTTGAATAAAGGCCCGTTTTCACTACGAGCGTGGAGAAGAGCATTCTTTGTTTGTTTTATTGATTTTTTTTGCGCTCGCTTCAATTTTAACCGCTCGCATCAATCGAAGATCAATAAAAAAAACAAATATTGCTCTTTTTCACGCTCGCAGTGGAAACGGGCTTTAACTTATTGCCAGTATACTACTGCTGCCCAAAATAAACAATCGACCAAGTTGAGTAGGTTGCAGCGGCGTTTTGATAGCGACTATGGAGACATGGTAACTGTCCAACTCTTGCGCTCGTCAGTCTGCTGTGTCTTTGAGAAAGACACTTTACGACATTTTCCTCTGTTCGGTCTTACCAAGCAGCTCTAACTTCAGTCATATTATTGGATACAAAAAATTTCCAACCGAACGCAACGACTTGGTATCTCCAAACAGAGCTCAAGCTAATCGCTTGATGGTTGCTCTAAGTCAGGGGTCGGCAACCCACGGCTCCCCAAGCAAAATCTTTCGTCCCGTTTGCAACCCTATTTTCTAACGTCACAATTTCAAACAATCTATGCGACTGTAAAACTGCAAACTACATTATTATCAAGTTACTCGAACTTCTAATAAATTTCGGACTTGAGCGCAGTTTATAAGCCCCACTTACACGGAACTGCTGTCTGTTTATATAAAATGAAAATAAGAAGAAATAACTCACAATGCCCGACTTGCTTCAGCGCTGTTCAAAAAGTTGCGACAGGTATTTTGATCTAAAAAAAATTACATTTTCTAGAACAGTGTGGTCCAACATAATTGTATTGCGAGCCATAAGAAACTACCATTACCGTAAAACTCTAATTGAGCGCCACCCTGTTTTTTCAAAAATCGCCGTAAGCGATTTACCAACCCGGATTCCCCTGCGGTTACTATCGCTTCTTTAGAGATCCATTTTCTCTTGTTTTTTTTTTTTTTATTCAATGCTAATGCTGATGCTGAAAGAGAGATTTCGGGTTAGTTTTACCGCAAAAAGAAATCGCTTACGGCGACTTCTTGAAGAGACAGGGTGGCGCTAAATTAGAGGTTTTCGGTAATTTATTTCGAACTGTTGCTAGCTGATCAATGTAATACTTATACAAAAATCTAGTGACAAATGGTGTGGGAGAAGTGCAACGGGAAGTAATGTGTGGTGAAGTTGAAACTGTGAAGGGATTTTGCTATCTTGCCGATTGGTTAAATGCCAATGGAGGATGTGAAGCTGCAGTAACTGCAAGAACAAGAGCGGGATGGAAGAAATTCAGAGAGTGTGGTGAGATACTGTTTGGAAAGATTCTCTTTGTGGATGAAAGGAAAGATATATTATATATGAGCTATGTAAGATTAGCTATGTTATATGGAACTGAAACGTGGTGCTTGAGAGAAAATAAAGTAGCTATTTTGAGAAGAGTAGAAAGATTTATGGTGAGGGCGATGTGCAGTGTACAGTTGGTGGACAGAGAATACAGAGGAGCTGATGGACATGTTGGGATTGAAGGAAGCAGCAGATAAGCTGGCAAGAGCGAATGGTGTGAAGTGGCATAGTCATGTTTTGAAAAGAGCTGAGGAAGATGTTTTGATAAAGGCAATGGTACATGAAGTGAATGGAAAACGTAAACAGCGTCGACCAAAGATGAAATGGAGAAAACAAGTCGAAGGAAACATGAGAAAGATTAGTTTAAGGAAAGAAGATATGGCAGATCGATGCAAGTGGAGAGAAGGTGTAAGAAGAGTTGCAGAAGTAGTAGAATGCTTCCAGCCACCTCCAGTCTTCTTCTTCTTTCGGCCTTTCCCTTCAATCAGGGGTTGCCACAGTGTATCATCTTTCTCCAAATCTTCTTGTCTTCAACCTCTGTCTCCTTCGCACCGACTTCCCCCATATCTTCTTTAACAATATCTAAAAATCTTCTCTTTGGTCTCCCTCTTTTCCTCTTTCCCAATAACTCCATTTCTATCATCTTTCTTCCTATATCTCTTGGTCTCTCCTCATGACATGTCCATACCACCTCAGCCTGCCCTCACTCATCTTCATTCCTAACCGTTCTACCTTAACTGTACCCCTGATGTACTTGTTTCTAATCTTGTCTTTTCTTGTCACTCCCGTAGCAAACCTCAATATTTTCATCTCTGCAACTTCCATCCACTTGTTTCTTTGTGACTGCCACCATCTCAAGTCCATACACCATTGCTGGTCTCACCATTGAACTGTACATTTTACCTTTTACTCTAGCTGGTAACCTTCTGTCGCAGATTACTTCCAATACTTTTCTCCATCCGTTCCATCCTGCCTGCACTCTCTTCTCCAGTCACTGGGGTTAAATTGGATTCTGGATTGATGATGAAAGATTTTAGGTTAATTCGGTATTTTGCGAAAAAGCATATATTATTAGCTCTGTAACCCTGACCTAATACACTGTATATATTTCAGTATATGTCGCATTTTTATGCAAAATATTTACTCAAAAAGTCATTTGCAAGACTTGACGTCACAAAAGGCATTATTAAACACAAGCTAAATTAAGCATGGGTTGAAATTCTAACCGAGTTGATACAAAAAAGTTTTCTAAAACTAGAATTCCCAATGCGTTGGATGGTACTGGGGATGATCACCTTTGGGATGAAGAATCTGAAGACGAAGTTGAAGTTGCGGGGTATTCGGCACCCTCGTCGGATACCTATGAGTATGTGGCGGAAGAAGATTGGAATAAACTGTTTGGAAAGAGTGATCATAGCACATTATTTTATTCTAATAAAAGTTGTAAAAAAATTTGGTACCTATTTAACAAGTCGGAGTTAGGACTGCGATTAACACGCATGGGACTTATATTTGAATAATTAAGGTAATTTATCCTTTAAGCAATTTTTACGCTAACCAACTATAACCATGATGAAATGAAGATGGATATGCCAGCTAAGTAAGACTAAATCTTACAGCTAAAATGCATGATGAAGCCAGCTAGGAGTCACTATGACAATAAGCTTAAAATTGCTTGAAACTTCAATTCTATTGTTTTCGTTTAGGGGATTTTGCCAGTTCTTTGATAACCAGTCCTTGTTTAGGTCTATTTCAATTACCTCAGTAAAATTTGATTCTACAGTATGTAAATCCCACCCCAGGCAAGTACATTTTAAAGCTTAGTCAGAAACTGTGGGATTTTTTTGTCGACAAACTGGTAAATGGCTCTCTAAATGGTGTCTATCTCTTAACCCCTCAAATGCGAGTCATCATTCTTTAGCCTAGACCCCTACCAATATTGTCTTAAACGGTTTCTATGCTCAATACCCCACTTAACTTTGATCAAAATCTGACCTTTCTCGATGACCTTTTTCTTGACCAAACCCTTTCTTTCAAACATCATGTTCTATCTTTACAGAAGTTTCACACCCAATTCTGTGCCTTCCATTCTATTGCCTTTGCTTCCTGAAGCCCCTCTAAAGAATCTCTTTGTACCTTGTATAAAGCTTTATTTACCTCCAATCCTATCTATGCTTTCCTAGGCTGGTTTCCTTTCTCGTTCTCCACCCATATTATCTCCGTGAAGAGAATGCACAGATTCTTCTATAGAGTCATCACAGGCTGTCTGTCTTCAACACCAATTCCTCTCCTACACCTAGAAGCACTGTCCCCCCCCCACTGCATGTTAACCTCACCCATCAATCTCTCTCTTACTTTGAACATACTCTCAGACTACCTTCATCCTTTCTTGTGCATCAATACTTTCATACCCGCCACAAGAAAGAATCATAAAATCCTTTTCTAGTTTCCCTATCCTCACCGCAAACCTACAATTACCTTGTGAACCTCTAATCTTATGTCCTCCAAAACCTACCTGATCTTTGCCTTCCTCTTATTCTATATCTTACTATCTTTCCTCCTCATGTTCTTGTAACAACTGTCCTTCCCTTTGCCATGCTGCTGCCATTTCCCATCTATTGACCCTCCCACACGGTAACATCACTGCCTGGACATGATGAGTTGGTTCCTGGCAGGTTGGGCAGGGATGTACTAAATGTTTCACTGCTGCCTCTATCTCCTTATTGGCTCGATGCTGGGCCACCAGCTATAGCGCCAAGAGTTAGGGCATGCTATGGAATGGAATAAAAATTTTCTTTATTTCATATCCTTTGAAATCTTCTGTTCCGTTCCACAGTTAAGAATCTTCCATACATTTTCCATACTTTGTAGCTATTATACTAAAAAACCATAAACTTCATACTATTTTTGTAAGTGTTTTTATAAGTCTAACTCAGGCGTGGGCAAGCTTTTTAGCTCGAGAGTTGCATTGAAAAGTTGATTTTGTTTGAGGACTGCACAATAGTGATCTCTAAAAAAAAGTCTTCACTTTGAATTCGTCCCAATTTTCCTGATTTTTGTACACCAAAAGTAGTGAATCTGTCTCGGAATTTTTGATTTTCACCTCTGAAAAGTAGTGATCTTAAAAAGGTCTTTACTTTGAATTTGGCCAGTTTTTTTTTTTTTGTGCCTAAAAATCAATGATCCAAAAAAAGACCTATAATTTGGTTGAAGACAAACAGAAATTAATAATTTTTTTATTAATTTGTTTGAGGCTTTTAAGGGCTGCACAGAAAATTGTTATGGGCCGTAGTTTGCCCACCCATAGTCTAACTTGTCAGAGTGATCAATCTTTGATTTTAGTCTTTATTTTGAATGTGTGCATTTAAAGGTAATAATCCACAGCAATATTTGATATAGATCTAACAAATTTTTTTAATAATTTGTTGTGGTGTTTTTCATTCATATTCAACCACTCTAAGACTATTGTATATGAACTTTTTAAGAATAGAGCAATTTATAAATACATCCTATCATTATTATTTAAAATGCAAATACTCCAATGGGGCAACCAAGCAAGTTATCTATTTCTGCATTTTCTGGGAGAGACAGACCGGAAGCAAACAAGGCACTCTGACTTGACCTTAAAAACTGACCCTATAGTGAAGTTGCAAACTGTTCAAATGCCACTGAAATATCACTAATTTGGTTGTAATTTCTATTCTTTTTTCCTACCCTATTTATTTTAATAGAGTTATACTACTTTTTTCTTTTATCATTTTGTGCATCTGATTAAAAGCAGCATTATTGACTGCACTTAGTATTAAACAAAATTAAAATGAGAAAGTATGCAAAATGTATGAAAGTATGAAAAATTTTTTCCATTTCATACTTCAACAATTCCATGTTCCATACCAAAATTTCCCTTCCATTCCATAGCATGCCCTGCCAAACGTTATGCCATTCTTCTTGCCCCTAGGCTGTATATTTATCATTCCTCGTAATGTAACTTTGAATCCATTGTTGCTGTTGGCCCTCCTTCAAGAGATCTTAGAGTAGCCATACTTGATCCCTCAAAAAAGCCAATCTTGATTCCCACTTTTGGATTACCTCTACTGCTTTTAAAGGCTTTTTCCACAGACTAATGGTGTTGTGTTGTGTTGATGCTTGACTACAGTTACAGAGGTGATTAGTGTCAGTGTGTGTGACAAGCATAGTAGGCATTGTGGCATGTAATTATTAGGGTTTACTGAATGTAAATAACTTTGCAAGAGTGGTGATTTGTTGGCTCTGCGTTGTACTGGTTTTGTAAGCATATGATGTGGTAATATTTGTTCTGATAATGTCATAAGGTATGGAGTTAGTAACTTTGTTGTTTTTTCTCGAACTGAGATATTGTGAGGTGATGGTAGTGTGAATGTGTTTGCGGTTTATCCATCACTCTCTTCTCTAACTTGCAATCTGTACTATCAACTCTATTTGCTTCCTTGCCATACATACGTAATACCTAAATCTCTCACTGAAACCCAATATCTTCTCAATTCTTTATCTGACTCTAAGGTAGTCCTTCTTCAATAGATACATGGTCATTCTTCTCTTCCAGGTAACAACTTAGTGGATACCCTTGTTAAAGTTGGTTCCACTCATGACCTTTTCATCTTACCACTCTTTTTCACCTCTTATTTCCTCCCAACACCTATCCCTCTACATCAGTTGGAGACGCAGTATCCAATCTGGTTTCTTTCAACTCCAAATCCCTGAAGTATCTTCTGAATAGCTACCATCACCCTCCCTTGCCCTGCTTGCTGTGCCTTCTCTCATTTATGCTGCAATGGGCACAGCACTCATCTTGCTACATATTTCCACAGGATTGCCGAGACTTATGTAGCAGCTGTGGTTCCAAATTATAAGACATCTTTCATCTCGTGCTAGACTGCCCTGCACTTGACTCTCTACATCTGACTATCAATAGCCATTCCATCACTATTCTAGACCTCTGATCTTGTCCTGGGCAGTTACACAAATATTGGGGCTCCACCACTCTAAACCTAACCCTTAATTTGTGGTGAATTTACCATCATCATCATCATCAATCCAGTATAATCCCCAGTGACTGGAGGTGGCTGGATGCATCCCACTACTTCTGCAACTCTTCTTACACCTTCTCTCCACCTACATTGATCTGCTGCATCTTCTTTCCTTAAACCAATTCTTTTCATGTTTCCTTTGATTTGTTCCCTCCATTTCATACTTGGTCGGCACTGATTACGTTTTCCATCCACTCACAGTAAAATTTGGCTCATGGAATACTTTTAGCATAAGCATTCAATTTTGCTTTGACTTATTCAGAGTATAGGTATTTCTTTAGGTTATGGAAGTAGCCTTAAACAAAGACTGGTTATTACAGAACTGCAAAGCTTTAAAAGCTAAAACAGCGACACTCTCCACTGTGATTTATGTGATTAATATTTCAAGCCAATTCAATTCTAACTACTTTGCTTTCTTAGAATTTGCAAATAGTTTCAGAAAGTATAAATAAATCAGGTTTTAGAATAAGTAGATAGTGTTTTTTTCCTATTCACTATTTTTTCTTCACTAATTTTTTGTAACAAAATCCCTTATTTTTTTACATTGTACTTGTGATTTATGATGATTTTACAAAACACAATACTAATGTACCGAATATGATTAAGCAACCTTTTTTATAATTTGATTCCCAACAGAAATCCTTTTAGAACTGTTTGTAAAAAGTTAAAAGAACAAACTAAATAAATAAAAATAAATTAATACCTTCCAACTCTTTTTCAAGTAGTGATTTTGACTCTTCCTGCTTTTCTAATTTAAATTTAGTTTCTTCAACTGAAATAAATAAATGGTGTTCTTAATGACCACACAAAGCTTCAAATAAATTTCAGTAAAACTTTTAATGTTGAGACCAGTGGTTCTCAAAGTTGGTGGTCTGCTGCCTCTTTTCTGAGACTCTCAAATGCTCATGGCCCCCTGCTTGGAATATTGTCCCAAAAGTCAAGTGAAGACCCCAAAAAAAAGATCATCATTTTGAAATTGTCTCTGATTTTGTCAATTTCATCCCAAAAGTAAATTAAAGTCCAAAATAAAGATTCTTTCCATGGCCCCCTGGTAAAGGCAAAGTCACTAGAAAATACAAGTTATGCAACACTGCTTTCATGGCCGTCATGTTTAGTCTCATTTCATTGTATATTTCATGTATATATGATGTCATATTACATATTATATAATATATATATATATATTGTACATATTATATAATCATATACATACAATATATATTGTATATATGATTTCATGGCTGCCATATTTGGTCCTGATTATAGAGAACAATGCATTGCATAACTTGTATTTTCTAGTGACTTTGGGTAAAGGCCCCATGGCCCTCTTTGAGAACCCCTATTCTAGACTATTTTGCTGAAGGCTATTATGTATTAGTTGCAAATAAACTGAATAGAAAAAATATGACTCGCACTTTAAGAGAACAAAGTTTAATGTTATGAATTCTTCATCACGGAGTGATTTTTTAAAACATGATCAAAAACCAACTGTGATCTCAATGGCAAAACTGTTCAGAAATCTATTTAGCTTTGTGTCTTAAGGTGACAACCTTATTCAGACCAAAAATGAAAAACACCAGAAATTATAAGATTTATTTGGATTAAATTAGATATATATGACAAAAATATACAGAATTTATGTTTTAACTGTTGCATGCAAAATACCTTTACAAAGCAGATCTTTTGCTTCTTCTGTTTTTTTCAAAAGGTCATTGTGTAAATTATCACGGTGCTAGAATTTAAAAAGTAACTTATGGTAAAAAATTAATGTATTCCAAGAAAATAATTAATAATGATGTTATTAACTAATAATCCAGCACAATTTAGATATCTAAATACAGTACAACATGATTTTTATAACAGTGTAGTTACAAAAAAAACCTAGCAAAATCTTAAAAACTTGAACATCTTTTAAAAAATTCATATTTTTAAAAAACCTGTTTTATTGAAGTTTTTATTATATTTTTACTGGGCTGCACCTGGCTTTACATCTGTAGACTGCAGTTTTCTGCTATATTTGCCAAAAAACTGATCAACAACGTCAGCAGCATGGTTGAATGGTTAAAGCGCCAAGCTCATGACCAACATGGTCTCAGTTCAAAACCCACTCACACCATCCTGTTGTGTCCTTGGGAAAGACACTTTATGGCACATTCCCCTGCTTGGTGGTCCTGGCAAGCAGTTCTATATTACAGTCATATCTCTATTAAATTACAAGCAGACAGCAATATCTTGGCATCTCCGGAAGCAGGTCGGGGTAATTGCCTACCTTATGTATTAGTGCCTCCATCACTTTCTTGCAAGTCAGGAGGATAAATATAGAGATAAAAAAATAATAACAAACTGGGTTGAAGAAAACATGTGTGAGATAACATGGAGAATACAAGGTAGAGCATGCTTGTTATTAATAGCAAGATCTAAACTATACCATTTACAAGTCTATTTTGCAAAAATGAAATTCTATTTGGAAAAATGAAGTTCAATTTAGCAGAAATAAAATTCAATTTAGTGGAAAAAATTCAATTTGGCACAAGTGAAGTTCGTTAGGTCTACATATATATATGATCAATATTTAGCGTTACAACTTCCAATAACTGTATTTGGGAAATGATACATACAGTTGGAGTAACACAGGTGAAATATTGTTACAGAATGAATGAATATAAATTCAGTACAAATACAATTTATTCAATATGCTTTCCATTCAAATCAATTACAAGCTGAAGATGCCTCGAAAATGACCTGCAAGAGTCATGAATCACATCCTGGGGCATTTTTGACCATTCCTTCTGTAGTTTCATCTTCAATGCCTCCAAACTTTTATGATGTGTTGCTGAGACCTTGCTCTCAAGGTACCCCCAGATACTAAAATTCAGAGGATTCAAATCAGGTGATGAACGGGGCTATTCCTCTTTGGAAATAAAGTTGGGAACATTGGCTGATAGCCACTCCTGCGCCTTTTTAGCTGTGTGACAGTGCCAAATCTTGTTGAAACATCCTTGGACATTTTTTGAAGTGACCTTTTGCCCAGGGCAACAATGAACCAACAAGGATGTCATTTCAGTAATTCTCTTAGTTCACTTTGATGCCTTGTTCTGCAAAAACCAAAGGACTTCTTCCATATTCAGTAATAGCTGCCCAGACCATCACTGATGCTGCCCCTTGGGCCCAAGTGATTCCTCGAGATCCTACCTCCCCATCACATGACCAAACATGATTATTCTGAGGATTCACATGGTGTTAAACATCAAATTTCTTTTTGCCACTAAAAACAAGGTTAGGAAGCATGCCTGCCTCAAGGCAGGAGAGGAGAATTCTGGCTCTGGCAAGGCATTTCTCCACAATTTTGCCGATTTAAATGAAAAGCATATTGAATAAATTGTATTTGTACTGAATTTATATTCATTCTGTAACAATATTTCACCTGTGTTACTCCAACTGTATGTATCATTTCCCAAATACAGTTATTTGAAGTTGTAACGCTAAATATTGATCCCCCTGTATATACATGTATGTAGATCTAATATAGAGACCCTATATTATCTATCTATATACATACACACATGTATATATATATATTAATGAAAGCACTAAAATAAATTAAAAATTAACAATTTAAAATCCACAACAGCCTGTTTTATCCTAAGAATCATCAGGTGGAAACTTATTCAAATAGAATCTATTTGAATAAGTTTCCACTTGACGATTCTTAGGATGAAACAGGCTGTCGTGGATTTTAAATTGTTAATTTTTAATCTATTTTAGTGCTTTCATTAATAAATACTGCTCTAACTATTTGGTTATTGAGCTCTGTACCAGTGAAGTAAAGCAAACAGATATATATATATATATATAGCTTTGATATATATATATATATATATAAAGCAAACAGATATATATATATATATGTATGGACCCTCTTGGAAGACCCTATACAAAGATATATTATATATTTATTTATATACCGTGCAATTCATAAGTCTCCATCTCTAAAACTAAAATAAGTACATACGATCTTGGTGTAACTTTCAGTATCAGTTGTGAAACATGAACAAAGAGTGGTATGTCACTGCTTTAAATCAAAAGCTGATGTCCTTCATTGGAAATAACAATCAACATTGGTATCAACACAATGGTGCTCCACCCATTTCAGTATTCTAGCACGACAATACCTTGATCAACATTTTCTACAGTGGTGGATTGGTTGTAGAGGGGCCAAGGAATGGCCACCATGATCTCCAGACCTCATGATATTGGACTTTTGACTATGGAGCTATATCAAAGATCAAGTTTATGCAATCCACAACAATTATACAACACTTAACGAACATGAAGAAACAATTTGACATGAATTAACAAACATCAATCAAAAAGTCGTCTGTAAATGTTATTCAAGCTTCAGGAAACAATGCAATCTCTGTTTGGAGCAAGATAATGAACATTTTGAACAGTTGCTATGAAATTTCTTGTTATTTACTGTTATTGTGTTTTGTTGTGGAATAATGTAACTCAATACATTTAGTTTGTTCTTACTGTTGTTTTATTTTAGTTTTAGAGATGGAGACTTATGAATCGCATGGTGTCTTATAAAATCATATTCATAATATACATATGGAGACCCTATACTATCTATATATAGACCCTATTGGGAGACCTTATACTAAGATATATTTATAACATTTATATGAAAATAGGAAATAAGAAACAGGATATAAATTTCATTGATGCTCAATTGAGTTTCATTTAAGCCAAATTGAATTTCATTTATGCCAAATTGAATTTCATTTGGGCTAAATTGAATTTTATTTGTGCTAAATTGAATTTTATTTTTGCAAAGTAGACTTGTAAATGGTATAGCGCTTTTAACACAAGTTACCAAAGAGCATCTTTCAATAACAATTTTTTTAGTTTTCCAACTGCTTTAATTTTTTTAGTTTTTTTTAACTTTTCCAACTTCGAACTTAAAGAACTCAGAAAATTTTGTCAAACATACACCTGAATTCAAAAATAAAAAATGCTGAACCTAAAAATTAAATTCAAAAAAATAAATGATAAAGTTTGAGTTCATTAATTTACACAAATTATTTATCAAACAAAGTTTAAAATAACAACAATATTTATGAAAGCATTTTAACATTTTTGATTACAGGTTGTCTTTATAAAGACTGTTTTCTTGAAAAAATTTTTAACCAACAAGTTTTTTCTGATGAGAGTTGGCCCAGCAACTGAGTACTGCACACCAGTCTGGTGTCACAGTTCTCACACTCACCTCATAGACAGTGTCCTGAATGATGCCTGCATTTCACTGCAATGGACCACCTACAAATACTTTCAGGCATCCAGCCAGCTAAGCATCACCAACTAGAAGTGACACTCCCTTGGCTTACCTTGGATACCTGGACCCTGACCATACACTGTATGGTCTTTTAAGTGGGTCTCAGCTGATTGCCAAGAGAGACTAAGATCTAGACACTTCTTTGTGCCAGCTGCACAAGATCTATCACAAGCTTGCCAGACTAGACATCTGCGTTTTTCAGTGCAGAATTATAAATGGAAGACAGAATACTGTGAGAATACATCCAGGCTTCATACTTTTATGCCCATGACCAATATCAGGCCTATTGGAATGAGCTTGCCCTGAACAGTTGGGGTTAAGCTTAATTGCCTGCAGAATGGTATTGGGCAAATCCATTGAGCTATACACATATACATGTAAGGTCTCACTCTTTCACTGAATTGTGAGTGCAGCGCTCCTGAACAAACTGCTGATCACACCTTAACAGCATGCCTCATACATTGGGCACCAGACAGAGCACAAGGACTGACGATTTTGGATGATAAAACCTGATGCTGGCTCAACACCATCACTGCCAGCATCTGATCCAGGCAGCACAGCTGTAGTAGTAAAAAAGTAAAGGTTAGTAAAAGGATAAACCTTAGGCACCAGTATGTTTCTGACTGACCCAGAATAGAGGCCCTTCCAAATGACAAGGATGAGAGTTGGCCAAAAGAATTATCAAGAAAAAAGCTTTTTTAAAGAATAACTTCATTCAAAAGAATTAAAATTGTTTTCTCAATTTCATCTGTCATCTTAAAGTTTATTGAGCAATTTTAAAAGAAAATATTTTGGATATACCCCATTTCTCAAAATTCATAAATTTTGCTTAAATTATATAATATTAAAAAAGCTTTTGAGTGAATAGATAAGAAAAAAAACATATAGGTACAATAATTATAAAAATCATACTCACATACAAGGTAGCACTGGTTAGAAACTGATCAGAAAGCTCTGATACCATATTACTCCACTCAGATATTGATTGCACTAAGTTCATTTTTTCCTGATAAAAAAACAGCTGTAACAATCAAAAAACTCAATTACATTATAGCTAAATGCCATAATAGTATTACATTACAAAATTTTTTTTCAATTTTTGGGCTCATATCAATGCATTGCAGTGCTAAACAGAGTGGCAATGTGCATCAAGCATTCACCACATAAAAAAAACTTTAATATGTAGTAAAATTATGTAATAAAAGCTATTTTATAAATTTTTTACATGTATAGATGCATATATTCCATTCTAGAACAATATTTAAATGCTGTAAGTCTTTAAATACAATTTATTGGTATTTAAACAATTATGGTTTTATTCATTTAAACTAGTGCTATTTTAGATGTACAGTCATGTGCAAAAGTTTATGACCACCTACCAAAAATTTCCTTTTTTATATTTCCAGCATTGTGATGTCATCTAACTTGTTCAAGATTGCATCATCTTATTGCATCAGTCCAGCTAAATGTGTTTAGCAATACAATACTCAGTGCATTCTTGGTTAAAGAATATATGGGCTGTTTCTTCAATATTTTTAAAGTTTTTGAGAGTAAAAAAATGGACAAAAAAGCTAGTTTGTCTGAAACTAAAGGCTCGTTTCCACTACGAATGTGGAAAAGAGCATTCTTTGTTTCTTTTATTGATTTTTCTGCGCTTAAAATTGAAGCGAGTGCTAAGCAAAGCAAAAATAATCAATAAAACAAACAAACAATAATCTTTTCCACGCTCGTAGTGAAAACGGGCCTTAAAAGAGTTCAAATTGTACTTTTGTACAAAAAAGGGTTTTCTTAAAGGAAGATTTGCAAAAAAATATCCTGCAGTAAAACAGCTGTTCATCAAGCAATTGCTAGATTTCAAAATTTTGGACTTTACCATGACAAGAAAAGGAGTGGAAGGCCAAGAAAAACAACCCCTTGTGATGACAACGTGATGACAACTTGATAGCTGTTTGGTCTCCAACCAGTTTCTGCAAGAAAATACACATGGCACTGCTTCTTAAAGACACAGATGTTCATTGTACAACTGTTAGTAGGCATCTTGTTCATGATTTCAACCTGAAAGCATTTGAATTTGCAAAAACCTCACTTAACACCAGCCATGAAAGTGAAAAAGTTGGCCTTTGCCAAGCAATAGAAAGACTGAGATAAAGCAAGGCGGAGTAAAGTACTTCTCTCAAATGAATTCACAATCCAGCAATTTGCTCAGAAAAAATGGACAGTTTGTAGGCCTGTTGGAACACAATTTAATGACTGCTATATATGGTAAAACACTCTGCACTATGGTAAAACACCCTGCCAGAGTCATGATCTGAGGACTATGGCCAGAAATGGCATAGGTGGTCTTTTCTTTTTACCAATTGGAACAACAATGAACAGCATCAGATACCACAAAATGTTTTTTTGGTGGCAAAGCCTACTTTGCTTGTTGTCACTGACAGTAAGGGTAAAACTTGGTTTTGGACAAGCCCCATGATCGTCGTCATCGTTGTTTGAAGTGGTATTCACTCCAGGTCAGACACAAACAGGACTGGGGCCGAGGGTTTATCCTTTTACTACCCCAGACTGCTGCACTGCCTGGATCAGACGCTGGCAGTGATGTCATTAAGCCAGCATCGAGTTTCATCATCCAAAACTGTCAGACATCGTGCTCCATGTGGTTCCCGATGTATAGGGCACGCTGTTAGTACATGGTCTGCAGTTTGCTCAGAGGCGCCACACTTGCAATTCGGTGAAGGAGCGAGACCCCATTTGTGCATGGACGAATGGAATCGCCCAACACCAGTCCGCAGGCGGTTGAGCTTAATCCAAGCTGCTCGGGGTAAGCCTATCCCAACAGGCCTGGAACCGGTCTGGGGCACAAAAGCACGGAGCCTGGAAGCATTTTCACAGTACTCCGTTTTCCATTTGTGATTTGTCCATTCAGAGGCGCGGATGCCAAGTCTGGCAAGGTTGTCCAAGAGATTCCGCACAGCTGGCACAAACGGGCGTCTGGATCTTAGTCTCAGTTGGCAAGTATCTGAGGACCCACTTAAAAGACCATGCAAAATATGATCGGGGTCCAGAGATCCACGGTAAGCCAAGGAGAATGTCGCTCCCATTCGGCGAAGCTCAGCTGGCTGGATGCCTGAGAGTATAGGTAGGTGGTTCGTTGGAGTGGGACGCAGTCATTTAGTAACTATGTGCAAGGCGTCATTCAAAACACTGTCGATGAGGCGAGTGTGAGCACTGCGACACCAGACTGGCGCACAGTACTCAGCTGTTGAGTAGACTAGAGATAAAGTGGCTATGCGTAGTGTTTTAGCACCAGCACCCCATCCTGAGCCCACGAGTCGCCTCAGCAGTGTGATGCACGAGGATAGTTTTTTGCGCAATGCCACTAAATGGTGACGAAACGTGAGTGATCTGTCCAGTTTAACCCCAAGGTAAGTAGGGGTTGGACATAACGGTAAAAGTCTACCGTTGTTGTAGACCTTTAGCTCACGTCTGGCCTCTTGGTTGTTTAAATGAAAGGCTGTCGTCACCGTCTTAGTGTGACTGAGCTTCAACCTCCAAGTCTGGAGATACGCTGACAGTGTAGACATGTCTTGGCTTAAGGTCCCCTCCAAGTCCTTCCAGTTTCCAGAAGAGTGCAACAATGCTAAATCATCAGCATAAAGCAAACTTTCTGGAAATCATGGAAGGAAGATCGTACATATAGATGTTAAATAGGAGGGGAGCCAAGACCGATCCCTGAGGAATGCCGTTTTTAAGACGGCGTAGCCTGCTTTACTTGCTGTCACCGGTGGTAAGGGTAAAACTTCGATTTCAGACAAGCTCCATGATCATTTTGACCATGTGCTTATCCGGAAGTAGTCTCAGCAGCTTGCAGGTAAGGCTACGGTGCCAGACAGTGTCATAAGCAGCTGTCAGATCGACAAATATGGCACCGGCCTTCTTTTTAGCCTCAAAAAAATCCTCGATGTTCTGGGTTAGCAGAACAACTTGATCTACGGTTGACTTCCCGTGTCGGAACCCAGCCTGCTCTTTAGGGAGCAGTGGATTGATTAATGGTTCAACGTGGGCATAGATAAGCCTCTCGAGGATCTTGTAGGGGACACAGAGCAGAGATATCGGTCGATAACTCTTTGGGTCCCCCACGAGCTTTTTTGGTTTTGGGATCGCGACCACAAGCGCTCTTCTCCAGATCTTGGGAATTTTGAGTCGGCGCAAACAGGAAGAAATGAAGTCACGTAACCAGGACTTCAAAGCAGCTCCGGCATGGAGTATAAGCTCGGGGCAGATGGAATCAGGTCCCGGAGCTTTACCTGGTTTTAAATGTTGAAGGGCAGCAGCAAATTCTCTCTGTGAGAAATTGTCAGAGATATTTACTGCGTCTGGTGTTGTGGCCCTCCAAAGGTCAGACACTTCTTGAAAGACAAGTCGAGATGACTTGCGGTCAACAGCCTTGTATTTCCCATTTCTAACCAGCTGAGATGCAATAGCATCGGCTGAAACGGGACAGTGATGAGGAGAGTGTCATGACCTACCAGTAAGGTTGTTCAAAATACTCCACGCTTTTCAACTAGAGTGTGAGAAGTCAATGCTCCGAACTGCTTCGGACCATCGATCCCTCTGCTTTCTGTCAAGCTTGGCAAGCAGAGCTGTAGCAGCCAAGCTCGAGTCGTCTCCCTGAGGAGACTGCAGAAAGGTTTTATAGAGGGATTCACACTCTGCATCCCAACACGGAATATAATTATTTCGATACCCGCATGGGATAGTCTTTTTGGCTGCTTTCTTAATGGTGTTACAGAAGTCCTGGTAAGCCGCATCCACATCAAGTGTATCAGGCGGCAACAAAGTCTTTGCGAATTTATTCGTCAAAGCAATGTAGTGACTCCATTTGGCCTTGCGGAAGTTCCATCGCTTAACAGGCATGCTTGGCACTGCCATAGCAAACCTTGGTGGTGTAATAAGCGAAGGTTGATGTTGTGACCTGGGGAACTTTTCAAGGACACGTCTATCCGGTAAGCGACTGTTTGGACCTATGCTGGCGAAAGCTAGATCCAGATTAGTACCAGTGTTCCAGTGGCTGGAATAAAAACTGGCAGGGTCCTTGGCATTATATAGGAGGGCAAGACAATTAACACTTGCCCATCCAGCCAAGCACTCACCATCTGGACTGTTGTCGTCGTAACCCCAGTCAGCATGACGACAGTTAAAATTGCCAGCTTACAGACAGGGGTGAGGAAACACTGGGAGATCCAGGGTTCACAATCGCGTTGGCAGTGGTTTGTAGACGTTGACTATTTTATAACCATCAACGTCCACACACAACCACTCGATCTCCGATGTCGGTGGAGATTGGTCCAAAAGCGTGTATCTCAGTCGCTCGTGGACAAACGTGGCAAGGCCATGCTTCCTGCTTAACCCTTTGAAGGACAGTGGTACATATGTGTACCATGATTGGGATTGTAACGTAACAAAGGCAGTTTTGTGAAGGCATTATAATTCTACATTTTAGGTATTTGTGACATCATTATTGAACCATTGTCGTTTTATTTTACAATCAAATTCTTATATCCCTCAAAGGGTTAAAGAAGACCCAGCTAGTTGGTAGTTTGGTAGTACCAACTTCTCTGCATCAGTGCAGTGGGTCTCCTGCAATAGGATGACGAGTGCCTCAGACTGCATAGCGAGATGATGAAGAATTATATTGATATGAAGAATATTTTATAGCGAGATGATGAAGAATGATGAAGACCCCATGATCATTTTGATCATGTGCTTATCCAGAAGTGAGAAGCAGCTTGCAGGTAAGTACTAGACAGTACTAGACAGAGTTATATGCCATTGTCAGATTGACAACAAAATTCTTGATGTTTTCTGTCAATAAAACAACTTGATCTGCAGTTGACTTTCTGTGTCAAAACCCAGTTTGCGCTCTAGAGAGAAATGGATCAATAATTCGTTCAACATGAGCATAAGCCTCTTGAGGATTTTGATGGAGACAGAGAGTAGGACATCAGTTGATAACTTTTTGGGTCTACTGTGGGCTTCATCAGCTTTGGGATTGCAACTACAAGCCCATCTTGGAAATTTTGAGTTGGTGTAACCAGGAGGAAAAGAAGTTACATCACACTACTGTAAAAAAAAGTACCCTTTCATTTATCGTCTCCAAATTTCCCATATAGATGCCAAAACAGTTGATAAACAATATGCAATTTTCAAAATTTGTGTAACTTTAATAGGTTTTGAGATAAAGTAATTTGAAATTGGGTATATTTTTTTGCAACACTCCTGTATATTACATTCTAATTTTTATCTTGTTAGTTGCTACATGTTGATAATTTTTATTTTTATAATTGCAAATATGACAGGGTTTTAATCAAGAACTACTTGTCCAGCCTAAAACCAAAAATTTTTTCAACTTTTAGAAAGATCTAATAAATAATAAACAAATTAACAGTATTTTTCAAAGAATCAAAAAGTTTTTTAAAAAAATTTATTTTAAATACTTTTTCACATTCTTTATTGAAGATTTCATTTTTATCACTAAACACCGAATTGTTATTTTGAAGTTCAACACCTTTAACTACAGAATCATCAAGTTTTTTCTTGGTAATAGCTAAGCGTTCTGCAAAAAATGTCATATGATAATAATTTTTAACCTTTTAAGTTTGAACAACAAAGCAAAAAATAAAACACTAACAGTCAAAACTATCTTAACCTAAATTTTATGCTAGAAACTTTATTAAATAGCATATTACAACAATACCTTAAACTTTATTACAGATCATTTTCAAAATTCAAGGGTATATTTGATCATATAGTTGAGGGTACTGAACTTATTTTTACTAGGGTCTAGTTTATAAAAACTCATAATTGATTTATAAAGAAATCTCTGTAATAAATTATAATAAAATTACAAGAACAAATGGTGAAAAAACATAATTTAATAAAGCATAAGCCAGTTCCACATTTTACTTGTTGCTTTACTATGCTGGTTATTCAAATCAATAATTATAATGTTTGTTGAATTATCATATTCAAGTATTTATTTTGTCAAAACAGTTTCAATAAATTATTGTTTTGAAGATTTGTTCAAATCAAACTTAAACATTGTTAGATTGTTTTAAATTAAACTTAAACAAATATGGTA
Source organism: Diplosoma virens (assembly GCA_963680785.1). NCBI lineage: Eukaryota > Metazoa > Chordata > Ascidiacea > Aplousobranchia > Didemnidae > Diplosoma > Diplosoma virens. Next base: position 31,131,483 of record OY796896.1, on the reverse strand, counting down.
CAGATTCATTTATTAAGATTTTTTTTAAACCTTAATCTTTAATGTAATGAGGATAGGGGTGCATCATGAAGATACCAATAGCTTTGATAAATTCCATGGTTGGTTTTTTATATTTTAGATCAATAGTTTCCAAACTGTGGTATGTTAGAGTTTTCCAGATAGTGCACAAGCAATTTAAATTGATAGCAATTTAAACAAAATAAGGAAATTTGAAAGAAATTTCAACTTATGCACAAATGCATTATGTGTCTTGAATACTTTACTTGTTTATAATGCAGTGATGCTATTTCTAAACTATTGATTTTTTTCATGTATTTGGGAAAGTGAACAGAGGTGCTGAACCTTGATACCCTCAAGTTAAAAAACCACAACAGGCTTGCAGTGCCTGGGCATGATTTTCCATGTGCTGTTAGCAAAGTCATTTTTTGCATTAAACAATTTACAACGTCTCATTGCAACTGCTTTTGTTTTCTTTTTTATTTTCCTTCTAAAGCTAATTTGATATTTGTTTTAAGAGAATGGGTTCTATCTATATGCTTTTATATTTGTTTGAGATACTATACGAAACCTCAAAATAGTATGAAAGTAGTAAAAAGTTTGACAACTGCCATTGTAGACTAATCTTCTAGCAAAAGCAGCCAGAAATGCCAACTAACTCAAGTAAATTTTTATTTGCATATTGCAAGCAACAAGTACCTGAAAAGCTGGTAAGATGTGTTGCATCTTGCAATGAAAGCAAAGTCAATCCATACAACATTAAATGAATTTTAAAAAACTAAATATCATTCAATATTTTTTAAAACAATTGATATTCTTAAAAAAACAGGTTTATTTAGACACAAAAAACAAGCTATTTGCAAATTTCAAATTTTTGACAAAATTAATCTGGTTGGCAACATAGCAAAACAAAGCAAATGTCTATATTTAAATCAATACCAATATGGGAGTGAATCAATGGGAGCGACACTCTCCTTGGCTTACCGTGGATCTCTGGACCCCGATCATATCTTGCATGGTCTGTTAAGTGGGTCCTCAGATACTCGCCAACTGAGACTAAGATCCAGACGCCCGTTTGTGCCAGCTGTGCGGAATCTCTTGGACAACCTTGCCAGACTTGGCATCTGCGCCTCTGAATGGACAAATCACAAATGGAAAACAGAGTACTGTGAAGGTGCTTCCAGGCTCCATGCTTTTGTGCCCCAGACCGGTTCCAGGCCTGTTGGGATGGGCTTACCCCGAGCAGCTTGGGTTAAGCTCAACCACCTGTGGACTGGTGTTGGGCGATTCCATTCGTCCATGCACAAATGGGGTCTCGCTCATTCACCGAATTGCGAGTGTGGCACCTCTGAGCAAACTGCAGACCATGTACTAACAGCGTGCCCTATACATCGGGAACCACATGGAGCACGATGTCTGACGGTTTTGGATGACGAAACTCGATGCTGGCTTAATGACATCACTGCCAGCGTCTGATCCAGGCAGTGCAGCAGTCTGGGGTAGTAAAAGGATAAACCCTCGGCCCCAGTCCTGTTTGTGTCTGACCTGGAGTGGATACCCTTCAAACGACGACGACGATGACGAATACCAATAAATACAAGCTTTTCATCTTAGACCAGTTAATATAATCAGCAGCATGGTGAGTGGTTAAAGCATCATGTTTGTGATCAATATAGTCTCAGTTCAAAACCTACTCATGCCATTCTGTTATGTTACTGGGAAAGACACTTTACAACACTTTTCCTTGCTTGGTGGTCTTGGCAAGCAATTCTAAATTTCTGTCATATCTCTATAAAACTTCAAGAGTACAACAATATCATGGCATCTCCAGAAGTAGGTCAGGATAATTGCTAACCCCATGTATTAGCAACTCCATCGCTTTCCTGCAAGGCAGGAAGATAAATATAGAGATAAAATAAAAAAAATATAGTTTTTAATAATACTCAAATTTTAAATCATGACCAAAAAGATCAGATATTGCAAAAAAAAATATTCCAATTAATTGCACATGGAAACCTTTATAGTCATAACAAATAATTAAAGAGTAACAGGTTAAGCAAGGCTAAGCTTGTCCACTAAAGATTACAAATTGCTACTTTGAAAAATTAATTAAAAACTGTATACTATCATTTAAAAGAAAGAAATTACTTTTAACTGTTAAAATCACTGATAGATATTTAACTAAGTAGCTATTGTATTATATACAGTTTTAAATTGCAAAAAAACAGCTTAAAAAAACACCTCAAAATTTTGGGTCTTTTTCAAAAATGGACCACAACTGTTTTTGATCTCTTTCAAAAAGAGACCATAACTGTTTTGGGTCTCATCAAGAAGTTGTGGTATGTGATTTTTTTGGTGAAACTAGTTTTGAATTTTCTCTATAGCACTAGGGTGAAATAAACCAAGAGAATAAGAATGTGTTTAAGTGATAGTAACCACTCAGAAAATCTGGGTTAATTTCATGAATAAAAATCACTTAGGGCTTACTTTTGAAGAGAATACAACTGTAAGTGACTTTTGTTCATGAAACTAGCCTGGATCCCCCTATGGTTACTATTGCTTTTCAAGAGATCTTTTCCCTCTTGATTTCTTTTTTAATTCATCCTAATGTTGGAGATTCCAGGTCAGTTTCATCAAAAAAATTGAGGTCTCTTCAAGAAGAGACCATAGCTGTTGTTTGTTGGTGAAACTAACCCTGAATCTTCTTTACAACCCTGGAAGGCAATAAAAAAAACAAGAGAAAAAGAATCTCTCACAAAACAATTAGTAACCACAGGGGGATTCTGGGTTAGTTTCACTAACAAAAATCACTAACAGTTGCTTATTGAAGAGATTTAAAAATTGCTTATGGGGTCATTCTGTGTCAAGTGTCCTGGACCCTCCAGCTTGACCCCCTCCAAATTTGCTCAAAATTTGTCAAAATGTTGTATATTATAGTTAACCAGGAAACTGAAAATTTTAGCTCATTATCTGTTGTATTTTATGAAATATGACTTATGGAAATTTGGTACCCCATTCCAGCGATTTGTGTTCAGTCATTTTCAGCCATTTTCAAACAAGCATTTCTCAAATTATAAAAATTGTGGAAAGCTGATTTTTGGTATGTTGATTAACTTTCTAGTATATTTAATGGATCAAGTGTCAAAATGATATTAGCTTATAACATAATGAAAATATTGAGTCCCAAAATGTCCTTATTTTGACCCAAAAATTAATTTTTGGCCAATTTTTAGAAAGCTGTAACTGCCATACAAAGCATAGCACTGCTATAATTTTTAACATGGGTACTCCCTACCAACTGGACTATAACTTCAACAGATATAAAAAAAACAATAGCTTAGAAAAAAAGTTACACCACTTCAAAGTATGGACCAGCCGTAAAATTGCTAAAAATGCACCATCTTGTGGTTAAAAAAAAGCCCTGTAAAACATTGTTTTTAAAAACAGTTTTTTAATATGTCAAAGAGCTTTTCTTAAGGAACTTACACACCAAATTTCAACTTTGTTCTGAAACCGTTAGGGGGTGAGATATTAGTCATTATGTAGGCGAGAAATTTAACTTTTACCATATCTAAAAAAGTGCAAAATTTCATCTTCTATCTATAATTATGTATATTAATCGGAAAGTTGAAATTGAATTGATAAAAATTCCAACTCTTTACCTGCTATAGCTTGGCTTTAAATCTTATTCAAAAACTGCCACTAGGTGGCATATTTTTTCCATGCATACATATTTTTTTGGGTTGCAAAACCATTTCTAGCCACATTGAAATAGAACAAATTTCTGTCTGGGAGTATATGATGATGCTAAATTCATTTTTGCTATTTGAACAGCTATATTTTAACAGCAAAGTAGTAAAATCAACCATTTGTTCATAATAAAAGATAGCGTTATTAACCAAGAAGCATATACAATTTTGCATGCCCAGCATTTAATAACAAGCTCAAAATATTCCTAAATTTTTTAGTATGTTTCATTCACTTAAATGTACTGATAAAGTTCAAATACTTGGATAATTAAATGCTAATTCTTTGTTTTAATTATAAAACTTATTGTTAGATATTAAAATAAACTTATTCACTTGCAAATCACAATAAACAAGTTACTCATAGGTTTGACAATCTGCTACAAGTGTTAAACTGACATATTTTATTTCTAAATATTTCTTGAAAAAGTTTTTAAATGCATGCAGTTGGATGTATATTTAGCATCTTCTCATAGTCAGTTTTACATTTTAACAAAAATTCCTTTCACTTTAGTTGTAGCACAGCATGTTCAGCTGTAATTTTTCACAACTAAAATGTGTTGTAAAACTTCCTTGAGCATCATACTCTGAATTATCGCATCAGCAAGGGTATGCACACAGTTTGTGTTTGTGAACAGCACCAAAATTCAAAGCTGCTTATGGCTGCTCTTCCTGAGCAATTGGATTATAAAAATTTCTTGTCTGAATTAGTTTGCAATTTAAATGAGAAGAATTGTATGTTACATTCCTGCAGTCAGTGTCCAGGAAGGCCTCAACTACAAAAAGCTTTGGAAAAAAATTTTGATGATAATGATTTTGATGTAGATGATAGCATTAAATGCAAGCAATGAATTCATACAGATGGAACTAAACTTATTGACATGCAGCTTTTGGTAAGTGAGTTTATAGATATGTTTTTGGAAAAGTTTGATTTACTGCGTAGACACCACTTCATTGCCAATGCTCAATCAGCATTTTTTCAATCAACCAAGGAAACACTTCCTAGAGATACTGTCATAATTTTCTTGGATTTTACTGAAAACTACAGTTTTTTGATCCAAGATGCAGTCCAAGGTTATCATTGGGAAAATAGCCAGGCTACACTGCACCCATTTTGTTGCTACTACAAAGAAAAAACATTCTTAAATACTTAAGTCTTTGCATCATCTCTGATTGCATGAGACATGACACCAAAACTGTACATGCTTTCACTTGCAAAGTAATAAGCTATATCAAGGAGAATTTACATGCTATAACCAAAGTTTTGTATTTTAGTGATGGGGCAGCCAGCCAATATAAAAATTTCAAAAATTTTGTAAACTTGTGCTATCATGAAATTGACCATGGTATTCAAACTCAATGGCATTTCTTTGCAACAAGTCATGGAAAGTCACTATGTGATGGAATAGGAGGAACTACAAAGCAACTTGTTGCAAGAGAAACCCTTCAAGCTACTGAAAACTATCAAATTTTAAGTCCTTATCAAATGTTTCAGTGGGCTAAGCAAAATATTGCTGGAATAATTTTTTTCTATGTGGCTGATCAAGAAGTTTCAAAAAATGTCAAAACTTATCAACTGGAACAAAAATATTTGAATTGTACAACAGTTTCTGGCACAAGATTTCCTCACTGCTTCATTCCACTATCTCAGGGGTCTCCAAACATTTCAAGCAGCAAGCCATGTATAGATTTTTTTGGACCTCCTTGAGCTAAAGCCAAAAACATAGTTTGCGAAAAACAGTTAATAAATAACTGTAAACGAAGTGAAGACCTTTTTTTTTAGAGATCACCTTGATTTCATTTTTTTTAGAGGAACAAGAAACTGGGGCACATTTTCGAAATGATTTTATCCAACTGTGGTTCAAGTGACTGTATATGTTTTTTAAAAAGAGCTCCATAGGCTGGATTTGGCTTGTGGGCCCTACTTTGGAGACTCCTGCACTATCTAAATCAAAATTGCTAATGAAAAGGCTATCATTAGATGATGAAGAAGTTCTTGTAAAGCTTATGATGATACCACCAAATCAGTTTTACCACACTTGCAGCTCATTGAAAATGATTTATATCTTGGAAAATATGCTGCTTGCATTTATGACCAAGATTGGTACATTGGTGTAATAACTGAACATTTAAATGAAAACAAAGATGTCTATATCAAATTTATGAAACAAAATAATTTGGTTTTAACATGGCCACAAAGCCTAAAAAATGAGTGTTGGACCTCATTAAATGATGTGATATTTATAATTAATCCACCTGAACTGCAATGACAGAGTGGACAACACTACAAATTAGCAATCACAGACTATGATCAAATCCAAGCAGTGCTTGCTGCCAGACAAAATGCTTGAATCTTTGTTTTAAGCAAATGTTAAAAATTTTATAGCAGCTTGTAAAATATTGAATTTTTTCAGTTTTATTTTTTCAGCAATATCTTGGTATCTTCGAAAGCTGGTCAGGGTACTTGCTTATCCTATATATTAGCGCCTCCGTCGCTTTCCTGCGAGTCAGGAAGATAAATATAGAGATAAAAATAAAAATAAATATACCAAAAATCAGCTTTCCACAATTTTTATAATTGGAGAAATGCTTGTTTAAAAATGGCTGAAAATGACCGAACACTAATCGCTGGAATGAGGTACCAAATTTCCATAAGTTATATTTCATAAAATACAACAGATAATGAGCTAAAATTTTCAGTTTCCTGGTTAATTATGATATACAACATTTTGACAAATTTTGAGCAAATTTGGAGGGGGTCAAGCTGGAACATTTCTGAATTTCAGGATGTTTGACACAGAATGACCCTATAGTGACTTTTTGAAGAGACCCAAAATTTTTAAACCAGTTGAAATTAACACAATACCAATCAAGTTATAATACATCACTTACCATTTAATCTTGCTTTTACATCACTCAATTGATAAAACCTCGAAATAACTAAAAATAAATGATTTAACACAAAATTTTCAAATTTTTATTAAAAAATGTTGATTAATCATGCTAACAAAAGAAAACATTAAAAAATAAACAGTTGAATTTATTTCAAAACACCATCGGTACCAGTAGTTACCTGATTCAGCTTTTTCTTCTAAGTTTGTTCTCACTTTTTTAAGATCACAAAGTTCCGAAATACGATCTTCTTTTTGTACCCGTAGATCAGCAATAATGTCGGAAAGATGTTCTACTCTGAGAGATTTTGTTTTTTCAACAGCATTCATTTGATTTATTTTTATTTCAGTAAGTAAAAGTTAATCTTTTTATGGAGCGGCTTATTTTTTGCAATATACGCAGTTTTCGTAATTGAAAAAATATAATTCTTTATCTTAAAACTTCAAAGATTTAACTACAGTCTAAAAAATCAGTAAAAAATAGGCTTAAACGACTTGATGACTTCGGACCTTATTTATGAACTAATTAACTAATGACAATTTTTAGCACAGTGTATCGTATGTAATTACTGCATAAAGTACTTATAAAATACTATATTAGAAAGAGACTCGTCATTTGTCATTTTCAACCATAGGCTAAAGTTTTAGAACAGAAAGACGAAAATTACGGCAACTGCAAATTTCCAAGTTTCACCACAGGCTAAGGAGTTGTAATATAAAAATCTCCTTTAAATCCTAAATGACTAAAACACAACTTTTGTAGGGCATGTCGGGACTTGGAAGTAGCCCTCAATATATCTACACATTTTTTTTCATTTAATTGCATGCACGACAAATGAATAGGCTACTATACTACTACTAATAGTACTAATGCTCTAGTCCGGAAGTTGCCAACTAATTTGAAACAAATAACCACATCACTCAAATAGGCACACAAGCCACTACATGAACATTATTTACATAGGCTATACCTTGGAAATGGAAGTAAAGGGTGCACAGGGAGGGCAGATAGTGCTTTTCAAAATTCGCAGTACAAAAGCATTGGATTAGATTTGTCTTTACAATCACATACAGTCAATAAAAATGACGTCTAAGAAAGTTTATAAAATACTGATGTGTAAACGGCAAATAATTTTGCCCTCCCCCAAACATTTCTGTGCTGGTACGACTATGTCTTTAATTATATTTCTGCACCAACGACAAGCGACTTTATTGTAATGGTGCAGTCCCGTTTCATGCACTGAGGAGGGTCGAAATTTCTCCGTGTAACCTTCGACCGCTCCCTTTCCTTTAAGCATCATATCTTATTGTTACAGAAAAAGCCTCCTAGCCGAATCCGTGCCTTCCGTTCTATCGCCTTGGCCTCTAAGGAATTTTTATGTACATTAAATAAAGCCTTTATTTGCCCCGTCCTCACCTATGCCAGGCTGGTCCTCACCTCCCACACATATCACCTCTGTGGAGAGGATGCGTAAATCCTCCTGTACAATAATCACAGGCTGCCTATCATCTACATCCCCCTGCTTCACCTAGAGGCACTTCTTCCTCCACTTCGCGTCATCCTCACCCACCAATCTCTTTCTTTCTTTAAACAAGCCCTTAGATTACCTCCATTTTTTCCTCTAGCCTTTCCCGCTCATTCTAACCCTCGCACACGTCTTAAGAAAAGTCATGGAAATTCTTCTCCCGCTCGATTACACAACCTTATACCTCTAACCTAGTACTATCTCGCGAACCTTTAATCTTTGTTTTACTAATATAGAGATAAAAATAAAAAATAAAAAAATCCTAAACCTTCTGGTTTTACTCTATCTCATATCAACTCTCTTCTCCATGCTCTTGGAATAACTCTGTCTCTCTTCGCAACTCCGCCGCTATTTCCCACCTATCCTCCCTACCCCACAGCAACATCACTGCCTGGACTAATCGCTCGGTTCCTAATGGGCTGGAGGAGCTAGGGTGGTGCAGGGATCCACATTAAGTGTACAAAGTGTCTCACTGTTACCTCTCTCTCCTTCTTGGCTGGGCTCTGGGCCTCCAGCTACAGTGCCAAGATCTATGCCATTCTTCATGCTCTTAAGTGGTGTATCTCTCACTCTACGTCATGTGCTGGATCTGTCACCTTGCTCTCTGACTTTCTATCTGTCCTGACAACCCTTATTGCTTTTTTACTTAATTTTCAAGTCCCTCACCGACACCCAATCTTTCCTCAATATTTCATTCGACTCTAAGGTAATCTATTTTCGATGGATACCTGGTCATTCTTTTCTCCTAGGCAATGAATTAGCTGACTCTCTCGCTAAAGTTGGAGCCTCTTTTGACCCCTTCACGATATCACTGTCTCTCTCACCTCTTATTTCCTCCCAACGTATAACCCTCTACACCAGTTGGAGACGCGATATCCAATCTGATCTCTTCCAACATCAAATCCCTTCAATTTTTTCTGAGGAGCTTACTCTTCCTTGCTCCGCTCGCTGTGCTCTCTTTCGTTTACGCTGCAACGGGCACAGCACTCTTTTTGGCACATATCTCCACAGGGTTGGTCGAGTCTAGACTTCTTCGTGTAGCAACTGTGGTTCTAAATTACAAGACCTCTTTCATCTCGTGCTAGACTGCTCTGCACTTGACTCTAAACGTCTGGCAATTTTCCGCCACTCTCTCTCAATTCTGGACCTCTGGTCTTGTCCCTGGGGGTTTGCTCGATTATTGGAACTCGATTCGGTCCCTCATCTCCAGGAATGGGTCGGGTAAGCCCACCACCACCACTATATTTTTGAAATTTCAATTTGAGACGATTTCACTTAGTTTTAAAACTCAACTATACAGTAATTATTTTTTCCGACAAAAAAAGGATAAAGACTGTAGCTTTCATGTTTACTTATTCAACAATCATTAAAATTTATTGGACCAAAATTTGGAATAATATTCCTCTTGTTATAAGAGACTCTAAAACAAAAAATGTTTTTAGGCAAAAATTAAACCAATTTCTATTGAATTATTAACTTTCCAGTGGCCCAGATGGTAGGTGCTTTCTCGCAGCCTGGGCCGTGAGTAAGTCTGTTCATTGGTGTTAAAGATGACAGACTGAAACCAAACCTACCAAAATGGAAGGGTATCCACCCATTCCGATGTTCAGTGTGGGTCTGCTAATCGGCAAACGTCCTTTTCAGGACGGGGCAATGACAGGATAAAACTGCCCTTTTCAGGAAACATTGCCAACAAGTTCCGAAGACCCACTATTCTTCAGCTGAACATCGAAGGCTTCACTGCAAGCAAGATGAATGTTCTTCATCACCTCGCTATGCAGTCTGTGGCACTCGTCATCCTACTGCAGGAGACCCACTCTGATGCAGAGAAGTTGGTACTACCAAACTACCAACTAGCTGGGTCTTCTTTAAGCAGGAAGCATGGCCTTGCCACGTTTGTCCACGAGCGACTGAGATACACACTTTTGGACTAATCTCCACTGACATCGGAGATCGAGTAGCTGAGTGTGAACGTTGATGGCTATAAAATAGTCAACGTCTACAAACCACCGCCAACGCGATTGCAAACCCTGGATCTCCCAGTGTTTTCTCACCCCTGTCTTTACGCTGGCGATTTTAACTGTCATCATGCTGACTGGGGTTACGATGACAATAGTCCGGACGGTGAGTGCTTGGCTGGCTGGGCAAGTATTAATTGCCAAAAAAGGACGCTGCCAGTTTTTATTCCGGCCGCTGGAACACTGGCACCAATCCAGATCTAGCTTTCGCTAGCGTAGGTCCAAACAGTCGCTTACCGGATAGACGTGTCCTTGATAAGTTCCCCAGGTCATAACATCGACCTTCGCTTATTACACCACCAAGGTTTGCTATGGCAGTGCCAAGCATGCCTGTTAAGCGATGGAACTTCCGCAAGGCCAAATGGAGTCACTACATTGCTTTGACGAATAAATTCGCAAAGACTTTGTTGCCGCCTGATACACTTGATGTGGATGCGGCTTACCAGGACTTCTGTAACACCATTAAGAAAGCAGCCAAAAAGACTATACCACGCGGGAATTGAAATAACTATATTCCGTGTTGGGATGCAGAGTGTTCCGCCGTCTCCGCAAGTCCTTCGTCACAGTTGCCGCAGGTGTTGTAGTTGATTTTTGTCTACTTGAAAGAAAAAAATTATCGATATTTTAACTGATTATTTATAAAGTCAAGAGTGTAAGCTGGTTTTAAGCGATCAATAGAAAAACCTTTAGATATTTCAATTATAAAGTATTTTTCAAATCGTTTTAGAATTTGAAAGGACCAGCAAAAGAGTTTTTAAGTCCTTTTCTTACACGATTAACTCTAAATCGTGATTCGTACGTGCCGAATCCGTAGTTGCAGCATGCTCGGTTGGTGATGTCATCACACAATTTATCTGCCAACCAATCAACGTAACTGTCTTGCCTACTTAGCTTTTGATAACGATATGAAATTTTCTCTCGTTCTTTTGGTTGAGTATTTTAGTTCAGTCATTTTTTATTTCCGCCACTCGTCGAACAATATATTTACATCAACATAATTACACTACGGAAAAAGGGACATGCAACCAAATGAAACAACGTTGAAACATGCAAAAACTTAATAAATTACACTAGTTAAAAAAGCTTGCATGATTGCATCACCTAGAGAAAGAGAAAAAATATATATAAAAAAAAAAAAAAAAAATGTTAGACAGAAAATTAACGCAGCCTTGCTTATTTTTATGATATTATTTGATGGCTTGTAACCCCCGCACAGCGAGGCTATCAGGTTCTACACCTTGCCCAAAGGTGACCTGGAGAAAGTGGTAAAAGAGTATTCTCATTCATTCCCGCTTACCAGTTGATAAGCTTACAACTCATACCCAGGAGGAACATATTTCATAGACAAACATTGCAATTATTTTTGTAACACATTTATTTTAGTTTAAAATTCTTTGAAAGCATAATTTAAAGTTCCAATATGAGTTTATTTTAAAACTCTGAGGGTATTGAACTTATTTTACCTGGTCAATTGTTTAAAAAAGTTTTTCGAATTTCAAGAGCAATTTTATACAATTTGGGATTAAACGACTGTACCCAAGCTGGTGAACCCGGGATAGGCTCACTTGTAAGTCCAAATTTTTTATCCAAGCTGAGCATGCTGTAACCACGCATTCGGCATATAGAAATCACGACACTTTTAATCTACTGTTCCACAAAATGCACGGAAATATAACGCAATAAAAAATTAGTCAAAGCACAGCTAAATCAACAAAAATAATATAATTTTTGAACTTTCTCCGTTTGGCAATTTTGGCACATATTGTTGACGTCACCGCCCTGCTTGTGCTGTCATGTTTTCCCATCATATTTTCTAGATAATAAAACTCCTTAACAATTTTGATTTATCACATTCTAATTTTTTGATAAGCGAATTTGTTTAAGTATTGATGAACTACTTTGGTGATTTTTTAAAAATCGTACAGTAAGTTAAATTGTCTTGTCAGAAGGACACCCTGTAAAAACTCGAAAATATTTAATTCTTGTCAATTTTTTGCTATAGCGATTTCGTGAAGGTTTGTTACTTTGAGAAAATTTCTGGCTGGTTTTTATGCTAAAGCGTTTTAGACAAACATTTCTACAATTTGTTCTTGGAAAAACTCAATGAAATCCAATAAATGCTTTTTCAGCATTTTGGTCTCGAAATGAAACTTTTTGGGCTTTATCAATTTTTGAACGTAAATATCTCAGCCTATCTTTTAAATATTTTTATCAATCTCCTTCAAATTCTAACACTGATAGCTGATACAATTATACAGTTTCTAAGCAAGGTTTTTTTTTAAATTTTGATTGCAACTTGCTCCCCACGGATTTTTTTGATGTCGGGGTGGTTAAAATTTCGAAAAAATAACTAAGATTTTTCTAAAGTTAAAATGTTAAAAATATTTTTCCTCAGATCTTTTCTTTAGATGCTTGAAAATTTGATTGAAATCCAATAAGAAGTCGCCAAGATATTTATGTTTGGAAAATGCATGTGCTCCATCACTAGGTGGCGATTTTCCGGAACATTAAAGGTTTGTGAAAAACTTTTTGTGTTTTCTCATAATTAGATCGCCAAACAACATTTTAGTACCAAAAAAATAGTTTTCAGTTGAAAAATTTAGGATTTGGTTTTTGCGTGGGTGTCCTACCTTAATTTGGCTTGCTTACACACGGGAGCCGGAAAATTTTTGGCGGGAAGAGCAAAATTTAAAACAAAGACACCCTTTTTTGTTCTATAAAAAAAAATTTGTTAAGATTGCAAATTAAATGGAATTGTCTGAAATGAAAAGTTAAATCTTTGATATATACCGGTAGCTAAAAAGACGCCGCACCAGCCCAAAAATATGGGGGGAGGGGCAATAAATTTGTGCCGAAATGATATCGATGATTGACCAAATCAGGATTTTGTTGCATTTTATGGAGACGTGGAATGCCACTTCTATTTAAAATGGATTTTTTTCGGATCCAGATTTTACGGTTTAATAGTAGCCTACTCCAAAAACTAACAAAAAAACTAGTGAAGAACAAATAATAAAAAGGTTTTTACTTTTAATCGTCCCCAGAAAAACTAGAAGACACAATAAAAAAGGTTTTTACTTTGGATCGATTTCACCATTTTCGTCCAAAATACTGGTGCCAACCAATTGCCGTTGTCAATTCTCTGTTTTTAAACTTTGTTAGCTCTAATTTTGCTCAGTTTGTATTGATTCTAAAAACAAATTTAATCTAATGCTTCTATACTACAAAATTTAAAGGCCATATTTTGAAAATATTGCAAGGCAGGAGAGGCAATTGCCCCCTCTTCCGCGTTTCTGGCACTCCAAGCTTGCTTATTTTTCATGCTTAGATTGATTTACAAATTCAAACGATTTGATTTCGGTTTATAACAGATAAAAACTGTCGAAGGTTTTTGAGAATCGTTTTCAAAAAACTTACGTGATTGCAAGAATGCGATTCTGCTAGGTCAAAAGAATTATAGATATTTTTGTTGATAGAAAAATTATTAGAACGCTGAGAGCAGTCGATCAAATTTAGCATGCAAAATTTTTTTATACATTGGAAAATTCACAACACATGTCAACTATCCATTCTTTTGACGCGTAAAACAGCGGAGGCATTGAACGAAGAAAACAGTTTAACACAAGTGTTTAACTGTAAAAATCATACACGCAATAATCATGCAAATGAGTTTGTATAAAAACTATCAGCAAATAGGTTACAAGTTCTGCATAGGAGCAACAATAAAAGTAGAACAAATTAATCATGATGAAAGCTGTGTAAAGCAAAAAAACAAACAGAATGCAGCAGTATAGTTAGATACCCAAATTATAATTACACCAATTTTGAAGTTGCAACAACAGCCACTCAACATAAAAAAAGTGCACAATTTTCAATAATTTTTTGTAAATGGTGAAAAAATACATTGAAATTACTTAATAATACATCTGACAACATTACAAACAATTGGGAAAAGCAGTCAATATCACTCAAACGTCAAATTTAATTTCAAATAACTCCAGTAGATAAAAATCAAACTGAGTGTCAGCTTTACATGAGCGAGGAAAGGTAAAGAATTTCACGACATTACACGGCAGTAATTTACTCTATACCTTACGGTATAACTTATGCGTTGTACTGACAAGCCGGATAAAATCAGGCATTTCCGGAAGAAAGCTAAAAGCAACTAACAAATAAAAAATTACAAAAGTAAGAATCTGTAGAAAAAATACAAGTTGAAGAAATCAAATCAAGAGCAAAATCTAAACATTGAATACTACAAAATAACTTTAAAAAACTTTTTGCAATGATGCAATGCATGTAATAGCAGGTCTTCCTTAGTGAACAACGAATAACTCATTGCAGTTTTTCAATATTGATTAAATTTTTTTTTATTTTTCTTAAAAGGTAACTAAGAATCAAATCAAAAAGGAAGATACTGCATAACACCTAAATACCGATATTGCTGTTACAAATACGGAGTATTGCCAATAGTTTCTACTTACAGCATGCTACAAATAGCACTTGTTACAAAGTTAAATTTATACATTGTGTAGATAACGAGCAATGTTATGATTTCAACGAACTTTCTTTTTGACACTACCGTCTTCCATTCCGAATATAACAGCAGCAGCCATGTCAACAAACAAACCAGTCTCAACAACACCTATAAAAACAAACGCAGGAAATGCATTAACGAGTAAAGTATGCGTAATCAAATTCAATAATTACATCAGTCGGTTTTATTGCTGGGACAGACACTGATTACAATCAATTATTTGCTTCATTTTTTAAAATCAATTATTTTGAAATACAAAAAAGCTTGTTTTAGATCTCTCTAGTCATATAAATACACAATGATGACGTCAGAAAACGTGGGCACTTGTTAGAAATGTCACTTTTATACTAACTTTTATTATTATTATTTTACTAAATATTCGTAGTATCAGTCAGCGTGGCTCAAGCGTGTAAATGGTCGATCTCAAAGTAATTTCAATTCAAGCCTGCTATTGTCATGTAATATCCCTGAGAAAGCACATTTATGTTGCTTAAATCTACCTGAAAGTGCTAACAACGGGTTTACATTTTAGCCATTTTTAAAATTAATAATTAACCGCACAAGAATATTGTTATTCCTCCAAAAAAAGGTCGGTTAATCAGAAAGATAAATAGTTATGTAATAGGATAATCGACGCTAAACATTTGAAAGAAAAAAATCAATCTTGTTTCTTTCCCTTAAAAATTTAAATTAAAACGGAAAAGAATCGCTTTTACCTGGAATAAGTTTTATAAATTTGTGAACTTCTTTCCATTTTTTAATTTCATCAAACTTCCAATCCAATATGAAATTGCCATTATCTGTGACAACTGGACCCTGTAAACCTTACAAATCAAGAAAAAGCAAGAATCAGCAATATCAAATCACTTACAGCCTTGTATTTGGCCATACGAAGTTCGGCTTTGCCTCCGAAGGTAGATTCAATTAGTCTCGAAGTTGGAACATAAGCCATCGGGAGGACCTCGATAGGAACACCTCGTTTCCATTTGTCACCCAGATTTACGGAATCTTTCCTGAAAGAAAGATTATTAAAAAAATATTGAATATATACTTTATGATTGGCCAAAACAGTATTTACTCAACCATATTAAACTATATCAAAAAGTGACGACTGAAGCTCTTAACCGTTAGCATGATTAAAACGTAAGATATATTTAACAATAACAAACTAGGTAATTACAGCTGTTCAATTTATTGATCTTAGAGCAACAGTGAAAACATGAAGCCACTGAAAATAATAAATATAATCATATTTGATCCGATAGCGATACTAATGAAAAAAAAATCATCTATTTATTGAAACAATTTTATTAGTATTTTACTCAAGCTAATGAGACAACTGTTTGACGAAAAAAACGTGACACACTATTTATTTAAATTAACGTGGCAATTATAATAAAAAACCAAGCGAAAACAAGACTAGAGTATCATGGCTATGATAGCACGGTGCAACAAAACCACTTCCATATCTTGTATTTTATCTCGTACGTAATTTGTTTTCGTTACAATTTTTGACATAGTTTTTCTTTTGAGTGAGAATCGCCATAATCGTAAAATTATTACCGAATAAGCGAATTTAGCCATAAAAAATGCCAAATTTGGCAATGAAAAATCTACATTTGAAATGATGCAAGGTAAAAAAAAACTTACCGCTGATCTGCTATCACAACAAACGTTTTCGCTGCAGCGGCAACTATTTTTTCTTGGGTTAAGCATCCTCTGCAAAGACATGAACTTGTGATCATTTTGGCAAAGAAAAGCTCATTTTGTACATGCATGTTATATTCGCGGCCCGCAAAAGAATTTTTAATCGGATGCTTAATTTGAAATATTAATTAATTCAATTTTTTAAAACCAGAAAAAGGTTTAGCTTTTATTTAGGAAAATTATGTGGAATTTTTTTGCAGAAAGCGATTAGATGGCCTATTTCTTTTTCATTTTTTTAGTCTTCACTTTGATTTCAACGTTAAATTTTAAAATTTACCTTTTTGACCACTCAAATTCGGGATCCGAATTTATTTGAAGTCTATCAGAAAGTTTGTTTTGTTAGCGCCAAATTTTTAGGCTCAAATTTCACTGATACCGCTTGGATAAGCTGACGAGATAAAAATGCCTGGTTTTATATGTTTAGTTTAAAAGCAAATCAAGACGAAGACAAGTATCATACTTTTGTAGACAGCTGGCTGAGGAGTGGTCAAGAAACGCCTTTTGAACTATTTTTCTTGTATTACATACACTTGAAGATGCCCAATCAGTCTGAATTAACTTTGTCGAAAGCGTGGTCAAGTGGTTACGGCGCTGGGCTTATGATTAACATGGTCTCGGTTCAAAACCCACTTGCATCATTCTGTTGTGTCCTTAAGACACTTTATGGCACTTTCCTCTGCAGATCATGTTTCTAAATAAAAACTAAAGTCTACGAACATATATAGTAAAAAAGTTTTTTGCTGGTACAAAACTTCAAAATAGCTATTGAAACCAAGTTTATTTGAAACTCTTTTTTTTGCCAAAAAAAATTTTTTATGCTGACGATTAGTGGTTCTACTTTATTATAAATCATGATTAACCTTAATTTTCAGCCAATCAGAACCAGTCTTTAAATATTCAAATACTAAATTCAGTTCTTCAATTCATTCTAGTAACTTCCTGAAAAGAGCTTAACGAAAACAATCGAATTTTCAAAACAGCCTTTTTTAAGGCTACTTATTTGAACAACAGTTTTAAATTAAGCCTTT
The DNA here is from genome assembly GCA_963680785.1 of Diplosoma virens. NCBI lineage: Eukaryota > Metazoa > Chordata > Ascidiacea > Aplousobranchia > Didemnidae > Diplosoma > Diplosoma virens. The sequence continues at coordinate 31,114,033 of OY796896.1, read as the reverse complement.
GGTTTTAATTGCTATTTTGAACCAAATTATCTTGGAACTGCAAAAGCAGGTCTGAGTAATCACTGACAGTTGCTCTAGATAGTACACTTTAGAGATTTTCCTGCGAGTCAAGAAGCTAAAGAGAAAAAAATATTAAAATAAAAAAATTACACACAACTTTTAATTTTTCTTTCAATCTTAAGTTCTTAACATTATTAGAAATACGAGGTGTGTCATAAAAGTTCTAGGACTCTGCTTCTGTCGTCGTCGTCGTCGTTTGAAGGGCATCCAATCCAGGCCAGACACAAACAGGACTGGGGCCGAGGGTTTATCCTTTTACTACCCCAGACTGCTACACTGCCTGGATCAGATGCTGGCAGTGATGTCATTAAGCCAGCATCGAGTTTCGTTATCCAAAACCGTCAGACATCGTGCTCCATGTGGTTCCCGATGTATAAGGCACGCTGTTAGTACATGGTCTGCGGTTTGCTCAGAGGCGCCACACTCGCAATTCGGTGAAGGAGCGAGACCCCATTTGTGCATGGATGAATGGAATCGCCCAACACCAGTCCGCAGGCGGTTGAGCTTAACCCAAGCTGCTCGGGGTAAGCCCATCCCAAGAGGCCTGGCACTGGTCCCGGGCACAAAAGCACGGAGCCTGGAAGCATTTTCACAGTACTCCGCGTTCCATTTGTGATTCTGCTTCTGTGTAAGCTTTAATTGAGCTACAAGACTAAGTTAAGTGGCAGATGATTTAGTAACTTCTTGAGAATATTTAACCGCAATTTCAACTTACTGTAACATTTATTTAGCATTTCAGGTGTGAAAGAAAATAGTTTACATATTTACTGTCGTTTTACATTTTTTTTTTGCTTGGTAATTTAGTAATGACATCGGAACAACGAACCAGCCTAAAATTTCTAGTCCGTTTGGGAAAATCTCTTGCTAATCCGACTTGCTGAAGAAAGTTATTACTGGTGATAAAAGATGGGTTTTTGAGTATGGCCTAGAGACCAAACCTCACAGTCCCCGTTGGAAGAGTCCTAAGTCACTATCAATCAAAAAAACAAGGCAGTCAAAGTCCAAAATCAAGTTCATGTTGATAGCATTTTTCGAAGTCAGAGCAATGGTCTGTTATGAATCTTTGCCGCAGGGTCAGACTGTCTATCAGCTTGTTTATAAAAAGATCCTGCAATGTTTGCTTTGCTCGTAATCAAAAAAAAAAAATCGTAAAACGACAATAAATATGTAAATTATTTTCTTTCACACCTGAAATGCTAAATAAATGTTACAGTAAGTTGAAATTGCAGTTAAATACTCTCAAGAAGTTACTAAATCATCTGCCACTTAACTTAGTCTTGTAGCTCAACTAAAGCTTACGCAGAAAGCAGAATCCTAGAACTTTTATGACACACCTCATATATTATTTTTTAAGTGAAGATATTGTTACTTTTTGAACTATTGGCTCAAAGAAATATAAGTAATGATCAAACCAATATACAGAAAACATAAATTAAAGTGATTATTGTAATTTACCTACCCTCCACCTTTAATTAACACAAAATTATCATCAACTTCATCAGCTCCATCTATAGCAACATCCAACACAGGATGACGGTCCAAATCACTTAACAACAAATTATTTTTTACTATTAATTCTCGTGCTTGAAATGATGTTGGAATGCAGTTCACCAATAAATTTTCAGTTTTTTTTCTCTCAACTGGAAAAACAAACATAAAATCAAATTATCAAAGTTTACATGACAATCTTTGACAAGAATTCTTTTTGCTTTATTTACCTATTCGTTCAACAGCATATTTAATTGTAGATCCACTGCCAATGCCAATCGCCTGACCACTCTGAATAAAAAATTGAAAACGAAATTAATAACATATTATGATTGAGATGCAAAATGCAAAACCAAACAAAAGTTTACTTTTAAAAAATTCTATAAATAGATTTACTAAGTAACTGATATAGCTTATGACTAAAACAACAAAAAAATTTGGAGCAAAAATTTGGTTATGCAAACTTATAAGTTTAAAATAAAAAGCACAGGTATTTAACTGCAAATCATAGTTTATTGAAATTAATTGGAATGAGTTAAAATTCTAAAATGTCTAAATAAACTATGTCATGCATAAAATTGTTTTTATTTGACTTTTCTAATATGGCACATCAGAAAAGTTTTAACTTTTTAACAACGTAGTGCAGCAAAAAGTCTTAATACTTTACAAAAAAATTGGAATTAATTAAACTAAGTTTTGATATTATCAAATTAAGCTAAAATTTTTTTAAATAACTGCTGGTTGCTCCAGTAAAAAAAAAGCTAAGAATAATAGGCTATAAGTTGACAATACAACATAGAACTGTATTTTACACAATAGTCTATATGCCAAAAGCATTAGGAAAATACCAAATTGAAAGAATATCAGGGTTAAATTGTCAATTGAATAAAACAAAGACAATTAAGTCAATAAAAGCCTGTGCAAAATATTTCTCAACTTTTCTTTCTTTTTTTTAGTATCAAAAGTTTTTTCAATTTTCTTAATTCTACCATGATGCATTGATAAAAATATAGTGCAGTATAGCATTAGTTACAAGTTCTGCACACATTTGCATTGCCTATAGATAATCTTACTTTTAATCCAGTAGTTTATACCGAGAACGTCGTTTTTAATTGTTTAGATTTATATAAGTATCAATTAAAATGTTATTGTTGTTTTCAAGTTTAACAGTTTAATTTAAATTGTAGTGTTTATTTGAAAAAAAAACAGCAAAATAATTTGTAAAAAGTTTTGAGGCTCAGCAAGTTCAACACATATAAAATTGTGTCCTCAATAAGATTGATATCTAAGAGCATAATGCAATACTTATACAGGTAGGTGACCTCTAATCCGGAAACCAGAAACGGAGTGACCAGATATCCGGGACGCATTTTTAACAAAAAACTTTCTGCAACTGTGAAACTATTAGCTGACCTTTAACTAATCAATGCCGTTTGCATCTTGTTTGTTATCTTCGGTGCTTCATCTAATCTTTAATTAAATAGAAGGACTACATTGTTCAACTCGAAAACGTGATAAGATTCAGTAGGCAGAGGCGCACCCAGGGGGCTGATTTGGAGGCCATGTCAGCCCCCTTTTAAATATTTTTGTCAGCCCCCTTTTCGTCAGATGTCAGTCCCCTTTGCGCGCTAATAGGCAACTAGATAAAACTTTCGCGCGGATAAGTGACGTTTCGTGCCAACTTAACTATAATAACTGGTTTCCGTTTTTCTTTAATAGTAACTCGAAGGATAGACACGAGCGTATTTTTGCTATACTCCTTCAGTGTTTTTATAGATACGTCACACATATGCTGCGTTAAATGCCAAAAAAAACTTGTTTTTTTGAATTGTCCCGTAGTATATATTTTGAATATCTATCTACATATTTTTGTCGCGTCACAATACTAAATTTTTCCCGCTTGCAGACCGGCTGCGTGGCCGCGCAGCTAGCCTAGAACCCCCGCGCAGTACTTTCGTTTTGCCGCGCACTGCATAAGTATTGGCAAGACAAGCTAAATACGTGCTTTCAATCAGAAGCAAGCTCGACACAGTGGTGGATATTCAAATAGCTTTTATCTCATCTTTCAGTTTTTACTCCAAAAATAATGGTGATCGCTAAAAAAAAGGTTTTCTCTTCGGTATCATCTCTGACTTTCCTATTTTCCTCCCAAACCCGAGGTGTTCCCTAAAAAAAAAGATCTTCACTTCGATTTCATCTCTGATTTCCCTATTTTGTTCCCGAAATCAAGGTGTTATCTAAAACAAAAAAGTCTTCACCTCGAAAATAGCACGAAACCTCTAAAAATCAGAACAAAAATTGGGAAATAGAGAGATCGATTCTAGGTGAAGAATTTTTTTTTGAAGAACATCTTGATTTTCGGAGAGAAAATTGAAAGACGAGATCAACACTCCTTTTCTTTTTTACTGAACATCAATTTCTAAAATCCTTGTCTTGGGTCCCTAAATTTGAATATCCACCACTGCTCACACGGCCTTTCATTCCGCGCACACTAAGCAAGCTCTTAGAGGGAACGTTGTTGCAGACTCGTTTGCAGCTACACAATCACCAATGTTTAAGTTCAGATAAGATTGCCAAGATCTTCAACGTACTTTATTGATGATTTTTGCAACATTTTACTCGAGATCCTAAAAGAGCCTAATCGACAGCTGCGGTTAAGAACCCATGGTCTATACATTGTAGCGATTGCTCCTACTTAAACTTGATGAAAGCGCTTCGCAAAACACACGTACCGAGGTTTAATCATAAATGTAATAAAAATATTGTCTAATTTCTTTGCGATTTTAAAGTTTTGTACCACCAATCATCTGTTGAAATGAAGTATTTATTCTAAGTAAACAATCAGCCAGTTCTTAACCAACAGCGCGGATTAAAAAAGTTTGAAAATAACTGTTGTCGGCCAATAAGGGGTCTTCGCTTCATTTCGGAAAAAACGATCGCACTGGAAAAAAAATGCAGCGGCTTCTTTGATCATTTCACTTGGCGCTTTTGATGTGTTTCGGAATATACCAAAATTACTTTGATTTTGCGGCAGATTTTTTTACAGTGCGGCCTTGCTGTGGAATGCTTTGAAGGCACAAAATTCATGCTGTAGCAGGAGTTTAAGAAAAAAAAGGGAAAATGAAAGCATTAACCGGACAGCGGATAGAAGCAAGACGCCAGAAAATATTACATGCATGTTGTAAATCTGTATGATTATTCTTCGCAATGACATAGTTTTATTAAAACGAAGGACATTTGAGCATTTTTGAATGTCGTCGGAAGACTGATCGATTTTTATACAGAAAAGAGGACGTATATTCTCCTAAGCATATAGTTGTTTGATGTTGCTCCTACCTAGAACTCGTTGTAAGAAATGAAATAAAAAATAGAGCTAATGAAAAAGCACGACTTACCTGTTTTACTTACCTTTTTTTAAAAACACTTAAATGATTTGCAGTACTTGGTTTTTAGATATTAAGCTTAAATGAATAAACAGAAAAGAATTGTCGCAAATGGAACAAACGACGCCATCGTGCAATGTCAAAAGACGCAATAGCGCTAATCATCGCGCTCGCACGGCAAATTTTGTTATAGTCTAAGCGATTTACAGAAAAAAAGATGTGAGGGGGGGTGTGGGGGGGCTTTGCCCCCCCACGTTTGAAAAGATGTTATAATTGTGTCAGCCCCCTTTTTTGAGGCTGGGTGCGCCCCTGTCAGTAGGTGATCCTAATTTCAGAGATGTCCTACTGAACCGCTTGCCAAGTCACATTTTCGCGCTATTAGTTTACACACTGAAACGCAGCTGCGAACATTACGGTATTTAGCTCCCATTATGAGGTCATAGATTCCAATAGTGAATAGGGAACACAAGAATCTTCTGTTCAGTCAGCTTCCTACATGTCTCATTACACGAAAAGCACAGAAGTAAGCATCTAAAAGTATATAGAATACAGTGCAACACGTAAATACGAAAATGTCGAAACGTAAGCTTATAAAAGTTAAAATTTTTTAACAATAAATTTTCGTTGAGACAGTTTTTGACTGCAGTTTTATTTACAAATTTAGGTAAAAAATTAGCAGTCTTTCAAAATTGCTTAGCGGTTCCTCAAGCCAAACCTTAAAAAAACACTGAGTACTCATTCATACGACAATGTGCGTAACAATGTTTTATCACACATGAAAGTTGTAAATGCAAGCGGCGTCGTGATAGATTAGAAGTTTTGATTGGCAAAAACCTGTGCGATTTAGTGCAATAACAATGCTAACAGACACTCGCGTGTACTGGCTACCATGCTCTTCTCCTTTTAATGCCCAAATAAGACAAAATAAAGAAATGAACCAGAAAACCGAAAAGATCAGAAATCCGGGGTAGGTCTGGTCCCCATGATTCCGGATTAGAGGTTACCTACCTGTAGTTGCCTTTGAAGTATTATTCTAACTTTTTTCTGCACAATCAAGTCTTTTTTTGGTATAATATATCTTTGTGCAAGTTTTCTTTTCATTGTTCAACACACTAATATTAGTTGCAATTAACATACATAAGCTATGATTTGACAGTATGTCAAACAACAGCTTATCAAAAATCTATAATGGAAGCAAATGGCACTACAGCAAATTTTACCATAGGCTTAGGGTAAAAGTAAGGATTAAATTTTATCAGGATTGGGGTTGGGGTTATTCATGACTGTCCATTCTTAGCAGAAATTTTATCACGTAGATTAAATTTTACTTTAGTAAATACATGGAAATCATACACAATATGCAGCTTCTTACAGAGCTGTCTACTGATTTTAATTTAATCTAAAATAACAGAGATGGTTTAATTATAGAAACTTCCACAGTTACATCAACTGTTGTCCAATGAACTATTGTTTTGATAAACTGTTGTTTAATGAATTGTTGAAGTACCCATATAAGCATACCAAGTGGTGTTGATGCAGTTTATGAACCATGTCTAAAATTATGTTGGCCTTAGTGCCAACATAAATTAACTTGTTCAACTTCATCAAGAATTATGTTGCTGACACAGTCTAGGAGCCATGTAAAAAATGACGTTGTACATTTTCTTTAAATTGCAAGATCAAAAATTAAGGTTCTTTGTCAAAAAATGATGTTTATTTGATGACCTGACGTCAAAATAATATTGCTGACAAGACTTTGATTATATGAGGAATTATGTGGTGCTGAGTTTGCTGCCAACATCAAAACTAAATCGTTCTCTCAATCAAAAAAACTACCTTCTATGCTAAGGAGAGGTCATTGGATGATTCTCTCCAATCTTAGCTCCTAACTATAATTTACTAAATCACAATTTAAAATAAAATATAACTTTTATTCACATGCTATCAGTCAAACTACAGGTCCATAGAGCATAGGATTTTAGATGGAAATTTTCAGTTCAACAAAAATTCCAACCCATAACACCAATTGTACTGGATTAACAAATAACGACTTTACCAGGCAAACCAGGGCTTCTCAAACTGTGGATTGCGACCCCATCTGGGGTCATTACCCACAGTTTGTTAATAAATTTTGGGGTCACAAAACAAATTAGCTTTTTGTGCTTTTGAAATTGGCTTTTTTACAATAATATTTATTTACAAGCAAAACTAGAAAAGGTAAAGTGTTATTTAATGGTGGATATTGGGTGAGGCGAATGAGGCAGTTGTCTTGAGCCCCTCTTTTTTTAGGGGCCTCCCTCAAAAATACCTCACATAGGCTCATTTTGCTGTAGATTTTATTTTAAAAATCATTATGAAGTTGGGACAAAAAGTTGGAAATAGGAGTTTGAAGACCTTTTTTTTTTTTTTTAGAGAATACCTAGATTTTGTAAATTTGTTAATTTGCTTTAGTTCACTATTTTGTTTGTTGTTATTACATGGTTTTTCATGCACGTGCGTGATTTTTTATAGAAAAAAATTAACGTAAAATTAGCTGACACATATTAGGGTCGCATAAAAATTTATTTTTTAAAATGGGGTTGCAAAACAAAAAATTTAAGCCTTGATTTAAACGACTTAGAATGCCCTCTACAAAATAACATCAAACAACTTTACCTGCTGCTGCTGCAAGTCACACAGATTGTGACTACAAGCAATTGATGGAAAAAGTTATGTGCAGTATCACCCGTAAAGTATATATGTTTCAGCATTGTGACAAGTGTCCAAAATATAAAAGTTGGCAGAAATTTCAGACTTCTTTTATTAAAGTAACAAAATAGTTCAGATAGCTTTTCAACAATGAGTAATGACTAATCAATGTACCATAATTAATAGAATTGAAACAGCAGGTGTGTTTATTGATATAAGTTATCATGGATCTAACTAAAGACTCATTTACAGCCAGAATCCAGTCAGAGAGTTTAAAAACAATGAAATCAATTCTAAGTGTTTCCGAGGCTATAGTCTTACTAGATTTTCCAGAGAATTATACTTTTGTAGTACAAAATGAGAAACAGAGATTCTATTGAAACAAAAATCAGTGTTCAATACATCCAGCTGTCACAGGGTGTAATGACTAAAACTTAGAAAACCCAATTTTGATATTTGAAAATTTAAGTTTAAAAGCAAAAAATAGTTCATTTAGATTTCCCAGCAAAAGTCACTTCTGCTCATGAACATTTTTTGATATGCAAGCATAATTTTTTTTCCTGGCATATATTTCAAAAACTGACCTTACTATAGCCTCATTCTCTTCAGATACTCATAGCTTGTTTTTTGTTGTTATTGGATTAGGTTTTGATAAAATCCCTTTACTCGACTTTATTAACATACTGTCTTTAACATAGTGTTTAGATTTATTAAATAGTTTGCAGAATAACGAATGGACCAAGATTTTGGCTTTAAAGTTAAATTTTTTTCATCTGTACTTTTGATGGACTGTGTTGTTTCTTTAAGACAACTCATAAGCATATCAAAACCTTTAGATTTTGTTTTATATCTTTGTGTGTTGTATATACTACTTTCTTTATCTGTGAACACATATTGCTTAATACAAATTGAATCAGGAAATGTTTTTTCCAATTCTCCAACTGCTTTACTAACTTTTTTTCTGCAAACACAACTTCTTGGTTTTTATTCAAATCATGTAATGCTATTATAGAATTTTCCAATAGACACTAATGCTATATCTGCATTCTCATGTGCTTTACACTTACCATAAATCTAAGCATTAAACTTTTCAGTAAACTCCTCTATTGACATAGATGAAATTTTTCCATAGTCATCAAAATGAAAACTAGTGGTACATTCGTCATGCTGAACTTTGTTGCTTTCACATACAAGATTCTGGCAATGAGAATAGCAATTCTGCATTGCATTGTAGGTCATCATTCTGAGCCTTTTTGTAAGTTCAAGATCAATTCGCAATTGCCCTTTAATTTTTTTCTTTTTATTTGAATGTTCTGTAAAAAGATTACGACATTTATTGTTTATGGCTTCAAAACAATCTCCATAAACTTTGTAATGATGAAAACATATATTGTTTAAATGAACAATGTTAACATTAGTTCTAAAAGATAAAATTTCTTTCTCATCATATGAGAGCCCATTTTTGTCAAAACCATTTTGCTTTAGTCTTTGCTTTTTTATGGCACATATCAAGTAGTTTTCCACCAAAAGAACAAGCATTCACTATAAGGATAACTTTTAATCACACAACATAATCCAACATGATATATTACTTAAAGATATAATACTAAGCATTAAACTTAATCTGACTTGTTTCTAGTTATTTCAAAAAAATCATGAAAGCAATTGATTCTTATTATTACACTCAATTAAGTTCCTTGTGTTTTATTTAATTGTAAAGAAATATTGGATATTGTGAAATTATAATGTTTATAAATTGTATCCAGTTTATTCAAATAGGTAAAATTTTTGTTTGTGGTACTAAAGCTTTGAACTTAAAATTTTTGTATGTAGATCAGTGGTTTTCAACCAGGGTTCCGCCAGTACAGTCCAGGGGTTCCGCAAGTTTACATTTAAACTTCGAGTCTAGTTTATTATTATATGCATATTGTTTAAAAATACAGTGATTTTTGATCTATTAATCAAACGAAATGAAGTATAAAATCTAGGTTAATGGAACATCAACATTGTATTACCTATCAAAGACCGGATCAATCAGCGCTTCGTGAGCACTCAATGATTATGGACCACAAGATAGATTGAGAAAACAATTATGTTAAAAGTTGAAACTGAGTACAATAAAAGATTATTTGTAGAAAGTTGGTTTATAAATTCAAAATCAAGTGTAACTAACAGAAACGACGGCAATTCTTTCCCTTTAGTCAATAAAAAATTAGATTGTAATTGAAAAATTTTAATTTGCGTTCTGTTTTAAGTTTTTAAATGTGAACAGTTTGAATTTTCTTAACCAGTTAATTTAATCTGAAACTTTGTATTGCAATTGTACGATTGACTGCTTGTGTTTTTTAAATTAAAATGTTCTTGGGCTTGTTTATCGCTTTTGGTGGATGTGCATAAGCTCGGGGTCGGTTGGTTTCTTCACTGATCACTATGCTTTGCTTCTTTATTACTCTTTTTTGCCGCAGCGATCAATGAAGTTAACAACCAGCTGTTTGACGTTGGACACATTTCAATTAATCAAATGATGTTTATTGCACAAGACAATTAAATTATTGCACAAGGGTTCCTCGAGCCTCTGGAATGTTTCATGGGGGTTCCGCTCCTACAAAAAGGTTGAAAACCACTGATGTAGATATACATTGCCCAAATAAGTAGTCTGGTGAAAGTAGAGCTTTTAAGCTACATTTTGAGACATTTACTTTACCTCTAGATATAGGGCACCTCGGAGGATGTGCAAGAGAACATTAAGATATAAATGTGAACATTTAGACTCACAAAAGTGTCAGAGCTTTTTAAGTGCCAGAAGTAGATTTAGCAAAATGAAATCTTCTTATTACCAAGTTACACCATTCTTCTAGCATCAGACCGAGAGAAGACCAAAATCAATCATGTATCATTTGCACACCCAAGTGGCAATTTTAAAACACTCATAACTTTTTAACCAATCACAAAATTAGAATTTCACAAAAAGGCTGTTTACAAAACAACCACCATGTTAACTGTTTTTCTATCTAATGACTTCACAGCCACCAATTAACAATTTCAAATTTGTTACACAACTTTTATGGTAAAAGGTTTGAGACCCAATTTTTTTTAGAAATTCTACTTAAATTATATTAATAATTATTTCAAGTTTAATTTTGGTGAATTTTCCTTTTTAGCAGTTTGCAAGACAAGACATATTCAATACAGTATTACAAAACAATTTGCCAGTTACAATTTCTCACAATGATTAAATCTATAGCAGTAATTGCCAAATGGTGCGTAAGAATTGATGTTTTTTGATTATCTATTAGGTTGAGGAATATGTTCGTAGCATTTTTATCAAAGATTTTTATTTAAACAAAAATGAAAAGTTATGGCTATAAATTAATAAATTATGTATTCTCCGTTGCTGTTTACAACCTCCTCCCACCTCTTGCCAATTTGTCGATACTGTTTTGCCAAAAATCCCTGGGTCTGGTATTGAAGAATTTGTTGAGCCAGTTTTTAAGGCTCTCTTCATTGCGAAGTTAACACCCCTCATATGGTTTGACAAAGAGCAGAAAAGATAGTAATCCATGGTGCAAGGTCTGGAGAATACAGCAGATGCTGAAGGACCTCCCATTTGAGCTCTTGGAGTGCAGCTTTGACGACTTGTGCAACATGAGGCCTGGTGTTGTTGTGAAGAAGTATGGTTTGGCCTTGTCAATGGGGTCTTTTTAGTCGAATAGCCTCATTCACGCAATGTAGCTGGGTTATGTAGAGCTCCTTGTTGACCATGGCATTCCTTTCGAGCATTTCCCAGTGCACCATGCCCTCCCAGTCCCACCAAATGCAGATCATGGTCTTCCTTAGATGGAGGTCAGGCTTAACTCTCAGCTTTGGCATATCTCCAGGAGCCACTCATTCCTTTCTTTGCTTCATATTTATATATAGGCACCATTTCTCATCTCCCGTGACGATTCAGTACAAAAAGCACTGTTTGTGACCATGTATTGCTCAATGGCAGGTGAGATGTTGAGAAGCAATTTGAAGGCAATTTTCTTTATTGTTTTCACTAAGCTCATGAGGCACCAAGACTCCCAATTTTTTGGCAAATCCCATTGAATGAAAATGATTGAGAATTGTTTTTTGATTGCAGTTCATTTTTTTGGCCAATTCATGAATTATTTGGTGACTTTTCTCCTTCAAAAGTGCTTTGAGATGGTTTTTGTCAAATTCAGAAAGTCTTCCACTGCAGGGCGTGTTGTCGATGTCAAAATTGCCATTTTGGAAATTTGCAAACCATTTTCTTGCCGTGGATTCGCCTATGACACCTTCCCCATATACCATGCAAATGTCCTGGGCTGCTTCAACAGCTTTTTGGCCTTGATGAAAAGCGAAAAATAGCAGGTGTTGAAAATGTTGGTTTTTATCCCCTAGATATTCCATATGTAAGCCTCACAAATAATAAAATCTCAAAATACTCAAAAAGACAATCAGAACATTTTTTTACAGAAGAAAAAGCTTTATAGAATGAATATATACATTTTGCCAAGCAGTAAAAAATCATTGTAAAATAAAAAAAAACATAAAAACGCTACGAACATATTCCTCAACCCAATATATAAACCTGAGTCTGGTGCTTCTCATTTTAAACAGATTGATTTCTGATTAATCTACATAAAACTTCATCTTTTCTCTTTCACTTTTTACAGTTTTTCACTGAAAGATAAAAAACAATTGGTGAATATTTTTTTTAGTATTTAATTGAATACCATGAGACATATAGACAAAAGGTATTTTTGAACCATTGATTTTAATCAAAGGTATTTTTCTGTGGTTGTAACTTGACTTTCATGATATAAACAACACACAAATTTCATGAGTGTTGTTTAGTTGTTTGGCATCCTTTTTCATGTTTTGGCTCACAGTAACCTATAAAATTAAATGTAAGTCTATTTTTTAATTCAATAAAAATAAATAATTTTTTTATGTTGTATAATACAAGCTTCCATATGATGTCAGTTAATCAATTAATTTTGAAAACTGTCAAATTAATTTATTTATATGACAAAAACCAAATAAAGCATTGCTTGAATAAGAAAACAGAAAAGACATTATAGTTTCATATCTCCTAAATGCCAGCAGCATAGTCAAGTAAATAAGAGCACTGTATTGATGACAAACATGATTGACATGGTAGAAGTTCAAAATTTGCTTTTGCTGTTCTTTTGTGTCCTTGGGTAGACACTTCAAGGAAATTTTTTTTACTTGGCAGTCTCAGGAAGCAGCTTTAAATTTCAATCAAATCTTTAAAAATAAACTAAAAATTTTTTTCAACTGGACAGCAGTATCTTAGAATCTTTAAAGTTAGTTAGCCTAAGAGTCAAGAAGACAAATACAGATAATCATAATAATATATTTAAAAACTAAAAAAACTTTACAATCAATACAATTAACTTACAGAAATATATTGATCAACAGCTGTTCTTGCAGCTTCTCGCTTAGCTAATTCCACAGCTGATCTTGCAACATTATTAGAGGACATATTTAAATTTCTTTTACATACAGTCAACTTTGAAAATTTTACACCTTTATAATAATTAGTATTTGTCAGATGCAAGATAAAATAATACATTAACTTTAAGAAAACAAAACAAAACACTGATATTTAGGAAACTTTGAACCAATAAATATAGTCTAAAAAAGTAAGTTTTAAAAAAGGCTTAAATTTTGCAGTTTTGCTTTTTTGCTTTGGTAGTTTCTAATGTCTTTTTTTGTACTTGTTCTTTTTTTGGATAAAACCTGTATAAGATTAGCCTTTGGTATTGGTATAAATTGAATCAGATAATATCACAAAATAATAATCTCTAAATTTGAAATAACAAGAAAAATAATGTTTTCAATTAAATAAGCTATTGTATGATATCATAATTATAATAAAATCAGGATGTATTAATTATTTACAATGATTTTACTGAAAATTTTTATGTAGAGAGCAAGCATGCAATATGGTAAGTTAGTTGTGTTGAAAGGATAGAAGTTTTTTGGTTAAGTAAAAATCAATCTATTTTTAATTTGTTTTTTACATCATTACTTTATGCAATTTAATTTACATCAATGCTTTTCAACCCTTGGGACAGTATACACTTGTGCAGATGAGTGCAAAAGAGAATGGTGCATGATTTTTTTAATTTGATTCCAAAAGTTAATTTTTTATTAGAGCTCCTTGTTTATTAGCTTGCCCAGATAACCGATCATCATTTGTTTTACTGAAGCCGTCACACAAATCAAAACTAAAATAGCATTTAAAGTGAATATTTTGATTTGAAATCACATTGTTCGTGTTTACTAATTTAAAATAATGTGGTCAAAAATATAAACAAAATGTTTGAAGTATTTTATTTAGCAAAGTTTAGCTTGCCCAGATGACTGAATATCATCGGTTTTACTGTAAGCCATTGCACAAATCAAAACTAAAATAGTATTTAAAGTGAATATTTTGTTTGAAAATCACGTTGTCCATGTTTACTAATTTAAAATAATGTGATAAAAAATATAAACAAAATGTTTGAAGTATTTTATTTAGCAAAGTTTAGCTTGCCCAGATGACCGATTATCATCGGTTTTACTGTAAGCCATCGCACAAATCAAAACTAAAATAGTATTTAAAGTGAATATTTTGGTTTAAAATCACGTTGTCCATGTTTACTAATTTAAAATAATGTGATAAAAAATATAAACAAAATGTTTGAAGCATTTCATTTAGCAAAAATTAGCTTGGCCATATGACTGATCATTATCTGTTTTACTGTAAGCCATCACACAAATCAAAACTAAAACAGCATTTAAAGTGAATATTTTGGTTTGAAATCACATTGTTCATATTTACTAATTTAAAATAATGTGGTCAAAAATATAAAAAAAATGTTTGAAGTATTTTATTTAGCAAAAATTAGCTTGGCCATATGACCGAATATCATTTACTTTAAAGAGAAAGAAAAGAGAAAAGTGAGTGAGAGTAGCAAAAACAAGAGAAGAAAATGAAGGTGACAGCTGATAGTAAAAGAGATCCAAAGATTTTTCCTTGTTTTCACACATGTTTTAACAGCAGGAAACCTGATTGTACCCATCACATGAACAGACATAAATAACCTGTCACAAGCTAAGGCTATATCTGCTTCTTTAATGGTTGATGCCAGTTTTGTTACAACTCTTTAACCTAGAATCCTATAGGTAAGGCTCTTTCCTTTCCAGCATAAATGTTTATATCATACATGTATCTGGTAGCAGCATCACATTGCATCCATATCTTTACCCTTTGTCTCACTGGCTTCATAAGAAGATATTGAGGAAATGAACATCTTCTTTTGAACTTTGTCATTGACTCATCTATACTTTAAAAAGGATTATTCCCTCTGTATTTTTAAAAAGTATACTTGATGCATGAAATGAGTTCTTTTATGTAATACAGTTTACTTGATGAATCTGATTTATCTGGTTCATTTATGTAAAATTTGGACATTATCAATTTGAAACAATCCCTTGAAAACATTTATTTTATGAAAGTATTTTGGACCAATAGTCCCTTTGAGCAAATAAACAAGAGTACCTCCTTATAAAAGCAAACAACCAAACAGTAACATTATTTTATATGCTGTTAAAGGTTTATATGCCTTTTTTTGACCTTTCCATAAATTGTCAGTCTTTGATTGGTATAGTACAAGTTTTGTATAAACAAAGAATAAGGAATCATATCAAGTGGACTTGACATGTGTTTTAGATCAGAATGCAGCCCTGAATATCTTCTTTACCAATGTTTATTCTTGGCTGAAAATTGCCTGCAATGACAGACTAGATACTAGAGCTAGAAATCCCATCCGATGTCATCATTTGATTCGTTGCTTGCATTTGCATCATCTTCATAATGACAATGATTGGTCATTATCAGAAGACAATAGTTGATATTTACCATTGCTATTAATTACACTAGACTCTGATTCATCTAAATATGCTTCCTCACTAGTCATATTATTTCTAGTAGCTTGGAATTCATTTGATTCATTGCCATATGAAATTTCTTGGAATTTATTGGACCCAAACTTGGAATTAATTGCCATATGAAATTGATTGACATTGGACCCATCATTACACCCAAACTTGGAATTCATTGCCATATGAAATTTGTAGTGTTTTTGCTTATGCTGTGTTCAAAAAAATCTCAAAACATATTATTTCAGAGAAGCATATATTGTAAACAATGAATCTGTCTGTTGAACTTTTTACTTCTTTCAAACTGTATTTCCTTACAACCAGTTTGATTTTGTTCTATTCACCCAGATTATTTGTGTTATTTTTCGTTTTACTATTACCTATCTGTTACTTATTTTTTCATAATTTGTATAAATTGCTGCTTAAATTTTAATCTGCTTTGAGCAAACAGTTAATTACTGCCCTAGCTTGCATAATTGCTGTTAATGTTAAACGGAATACAAATGTATTATTATTATTATTAGTAGCCATACTTTCTAAACACACTTAAAACAGTTGAGTAAAAATTATAAACACAACACAAACCCAATTTCAAAATTAACAAAAAATTGATATTCCGTTTTCATGCAGTACATGTCATAAAAGACTGTTGGGACAAATGAGTCCCATTATCAAAAAACAAATGTTTGCTTTTGCAAACTTACCACTGTTATGACAAAAAGCAGCAGACTTATCTGTAATTAGGCTTGCAAAATACAGTTGATATATCACTTTCAATCTCTTACACCAATAGTAAAAAACAGTCTAAAACTGCCACAGAGTAGTACAGTGGTTTCAACCTTTTTCATACCGTGGCCCACTTTCCAATTCAAGGTAACTTAACGGCCCAGTTTGGTGAACAGAATTCAATTTCCGTCGCAAAAATCTGGTGATCTCTAAAAAAACTCTTCACTTGGAATTTGTCTTTCTCAATTTTCGTCCCAAAAACGTATAAAATAGGTCCTTACTTGGAATTTATTTCCAATTTTTCGATCATAAGGATATCATTATACAAGTCTCACATGCTTTCATTTCCTTTTATGCTTTCTGGCCTACTGAAAACATCGCCATGACCCACTGGTTGAAAACCATTGAACTAATATGACATAGCCACCATTTAAGCGGATTTCGATTAAAACTGCTAAACAAAGCAGCGCTACGGACGTCACGTGATCCGTTTTACCGCCAAAACAACCAGCTGAAGAAAAACCCTCTTTGAGTGAGAGTAAAAAAGAAACAAAATTAGTTCTTTTAAGAGATAAAAAGAAAGAAAATGCCGCGCAAATTTTACTCACAGGGCCCAAAGCGGGCCCAAACTTTTTTAAATTTGTTAAAATTTGTTGAGATGCTCGAGAAAAATTTAGTTTCTTTTTAACCAACTAGTTTCTCTCAAAAACTAACTCTCACTCCAATCTTTTTTTTCTCGAATTAAGGCCCGTTTCCACTACGAGTGTGGAAAAGAGCATTCTTTGTTTCTTTTATTGATCTTCGATTGAAGCGAGCGCAAAAAAAAATCAATAAAACAAACAAAGAATGCTCTTTTTCACGCTCGAAGTGGAAACGGGCCTTTAGCCTTAACCAACCAGCTGTAGCAAAAAGACGAAAAAAAGCGAAGTTTGGCTGCTTTTGGGACACTACAGTCCTGTTAATCATGTTACGATCAATGGCTGGACACGGATGTTCCAGTAGTCTCGGAAGGGTTAGAAGCAAAATCATTGACTTTAAAACTGCAAAAGTAGTACCAATTCATAAAAAAGGTAGTGTAACTAATGTATGTAATTGTCGCCCAATCAGCTTACTTTGCTTCACGTTTAAAATATTGGAAAAGTTAATATACAATCGTGTAGTATTATTTTTAAACAAACAAAACTTTTTTTGTAAATATCAATTTGGGTTTGAAAAAAATTACTCAACTAGTCACGCAACTTCATTATTAATTAAAAACATTGCTGAAGCTTTTGAAAACAAAGAATATGTACTTGGCATTTTCTTGATCTATCTAAAGCATTCAATACCGTTGATCAAAAAATTTTACTATCCAAATTATGGCATTGTGGAATTGGTAGTGTGGCGTATGATTGGTTTTGTAGAGCTACAAAACCAATCTAATGTTGCTAAGATAGCTCTATCTTATTAGTTTTAGTTTACAATTAGTTTAGATGTTTTGAAAACAATTAGTTTAAAACAAATAATATTTATTCCAATAGCCTACTAAGCAGTGCCGTAGCACTCCAACTTTGGGCCCCCCCCAGAAGTGAGCGCAAGAGCCCCTGCGCACAGGTCAGATCATTTTAGAGGTGTAAAATTGAAAAGCTGCATTAAGAAAATACACCATAATTTGTACATAAGTAAACAGGCTAATGTTAGAACAAAGCATGCCGATACCGAAGGTGCAAGTAATAAAAATTCGGCACCGATGCCAGAGTTCAGTAGAACATTTATGCAGACACTGCGAAACGAAAGCAATGACACTGAAAAACATGAAAAAGCTATAAAAGCACTAAGCACAGTATCATTTAAATAGTCTGGAGCGAACCTTTTTGTTCGCAAATGCTGTTATGACATTGTCATAATCAAGAGATCGGGCGCAGTCATTTTCGATTGACAACATGGCTAATGAAGATAGTCTACTGTCTGTCATTGACGTTCTATTAAAAGTTTTGATCAGTTTCAATTTGCTGAAGCTTCTTTTAGCGCTGGCAACAGTCACGGGGCAAGTTAGTAAGATTCGAAGTGCGATGTACACATTCGGATACAATTCAAATAAATGAGTCTTTAGAAGATAGTTCAGAAAGTCGTGAGCCGTATTGAGATTGCGTTGTTTTTGTAAAATTAAAACAAACCGCTGTAGCTCAGCGCTCATTTCATCAGAATCAATGTCACCGAACTTTTTTTGGAACTCTTTACAGCAAGTAAGAAGAGCATTTTCTTGTTGCACAAGCAAAAGTTGGTCACGTGTGTACAAAAACGAAAAGGCGGAAGAAACCTCACGTAACAAATTAAAGCGCTCCTTTATCGACATAATAGCGTGGTCTATAAATGGATAGAAAAAGTTGCTTTTAAATTTCAGTTCAGGAGTAGCTTGTTGTTCCTCTTCACCTTGGTAATCAAACAATCTTCTTTTCTTTCCACTTCTTGACGGAGGAAAAGAAGGATCAATATCTAATTCCTGTGCTATTTCAACAGCAGATGTTGCAGCACTGTCATAACCCGTTGTGCGATAGTTTTGCAAAAACTTTTCAGTTGCCTGGATTTCCGTTTCCATTGTATGAAGGGTGACTCCATATGATTGAAGAATCTTGCTTGCTTTATTGACTTGAAATAAGATATCATACCAAATAAACACCGACAAAATAAAACTCCATTTTGATAAATAAGCTATCAACGATTTTGTTTCTGAGGCAGCTCTTCCATCTTTTCTTTCTATGGAAATGGCTTCCAAGTCTTTCAGTGCCAGCAACACTTCTTTTAAATTGTATCGAAGAGGTTTGATGCATTTAATTCTGCTTTCCCAACGAGTATCAGATTGCGACTTTATGGACAGCTCCACATGTTTCTTCAAAATTTCCCAACGTTGAGCAGAGGAAGAAAACACCACATACAACCTTGTAAGTACTCCAAAAAATGTCAATGCTTCCGTCGATGAATTAGCACTGTCAACAACAACTAAGTTAAGGGTATGGTTTGCACAGGGCACGTAAACAGCTTTGGGATTGATGTCTAGCATTCTTGCTTGGACCCCAGAATGTTTTCCTTTCATGTTAGCACCATTATCATATGACTGGCCTCGACAATCAGACAATTCGAGTTGCAGTTCGGTCGCTTTTTCTAAGAAAGCGTTCAACAAGCCTTTCCCAGTACTGTCACTTATTCTCAAGTAGCCAAAAAATGTTTCTTTAACAACAGCAGCTTCTTCATTACATAGTACATAACGAAGAATGACAGACATTTGTTCATGATGTGACATATCTGGAGTGCAGTCCAAAATTATAGAAAAATATTTTGCCTTTTTCAATTGCTTTAAATTTTCTTTTTCAACTTCTGTCGCTAGCAATTCAATTAGTTCATTTTGTATGGTAGGACTCAAATAGTGATCTTTACTCTTTTTATGCTTGATTCTGTCTTGAAGTTCTTTTAGGATTGGATCTCTTCTTGCCAAAAGCTCAAATATACCCAAAAAATTTCCATTGTGAGGAGATCCTAGGACTTCTTCAGATCCTCTAAAAGCAAGATTCCTTTCCGATAGAAACAAGGCAATGTCGATAAGTCTCTCTAAAACATTTCTCCGAAAACGTCTTTCATTGAAAAAATATCCATCTCGCGTTTGTCGATAGTGGATGAATTTCTTATCCCTTCAGCTAGCAACATCCATTGACTGCAGCATTCTTGGTGGGAAATGCCGTTTTCATGGTCTTTCAGTTTTTTCGAAAAACCCTCCCATGTATTTATACCACTACAAAAAGGGCTTAGTGTTTTTCCAAATAGCTTACAACAAAAGCAAAAAACTTGATCTGATTCCCCAGAATAAACTAGCCACGACCGTGAAACACTTTCACCATTAGGTAACACACGTTTATAATGGTTAGAGGAAAAACGTCGCCTTGGAGTTGTGTTATTATATGGAAAATTCATTATTAGTTGATATGGTCCACGCTTTACTATGTCACATCGTTGAGCATCAGAAATACTTTCAGGCCATTTACATGGGTCATCAGGGATAGGAGTAAATTGAGATTCAGTTATTTTTGATATTGAAGGTTGCGTATTCGCAGGTAAATCACAACTTACATTTTCTGGAAATTCACAATCACTTTGATGCTGATCGCCATCGTCTTTTTTTTCTTGGACACTATAGTGTTCCTCATCCCTCTCGGTACTAGTGCCAGGTCTACTCTGCTCAGTAATCTTGAAAAAATCAGTCATCTTGGGCAATTTCGCTACAGCATCTCCAGCAGCGGCTGCTTCTTTTCTCTTTTGAGCACCACTTTTTGAACGTTTCATTTTATATAATGTCAATAAAATACAGTATCTACACTCTGTACAATACAGTATCTACACTTTATCTACACTCTGCAGTGTATATATAATGTCCCGGTATTTATAGCCAACAAAATTGTTGCGTAACAACGGCATTGTTACGTCAATCGAATATTCAAGATTCTACCAGAATCGAATAGATTCTGCGAGATAAAATGACGTAGCATTCACTTATGATGTCACAATCCAATTTCTTCCTACAGTTTAAATAGGTTGTAAACAAGTCTGCTGAACTGAAAATAGTCACGTAGGCCTAGTCAAAAAGCAACGATCAAGCGCATTATTTGTGACACTTCGCAATTTCAGACTAACTTGGGGCCCAAAGTTGGCCTGGGCCCCTCCCAATTGGGGGGTTTGGGTGGCGGCTGTTACGGCTCTGCTACTAAGTCAATAAGACATGGTGTCCCTCTGGATTCAATTTTAGGTTTTTTACAATTCTCAATTTATGTAAATGATTTCAATAAATATTTGACCTTTGGAAAATGCATTTAATCAACAATTTTTTGACAAATATAGCCTAAAGCTTACCGCAACGCATTGAATAGAACAATCCAAGGCGCTAAGCAAATATACTATAATAAACACTTTTAAGCAATAAAAATAATCCAGCAAAAATTTGGGATACAATTCATGAGCTGGCTGATTTGAAACCTAAAAGGAATATAACCTTAAACAGATTAATGGAAAGAAAATGGTTATTTTGTTGAAGAACCAAAAGATATTGCACAATTACTAAACAAATTTTTAGAGATATTTTATAGACATTGGAAAAAACATGGCCAAAGCTGTTGCACCAATTCACTCAACGTATAAACCGCCAACTTTTACTTATTCTAAAAACTCTCTTTTTATGTCCAAGCAACCCCAGAAAAAATAGAAAATGTAATATAGTAAAAAAGCAATACAAAGGAAAGATATCGACACCTATTTTATCAAAATAAGAAGTGTTATAATTGCACCCATTCTCAGCAAATTGTTTAATCAATGTTTACTTAAAGGTGAATTTTCCAACAAACAAACTATCGACCAATCTCTCTGCTTTCGCATGCTGGAGCTGCTTTAAAGTCCTGATTACGTGACTTCCTTTCTTCTTGTTTGTGCCGACTCAAAATCCCAAGATCTGGAGAAGAGCGATTGTGGTCGCGATCCCAAAACCAACGAAGTCCATGGGGGACCCAAAGAGTTATCGACCGATATCTCTGCTCTGTGTCCCCTACAAGATTTTCGAGAGGTTTATCTACGCCCGCGTTGAGTCATTAATCAATCCACTGCTCCCTAAAGAGCAGGCTGGGTTCCGACGCGGGAAGTCTACCGTAGATCAAGTTGTTCTGCTTACCCAGAACATTGAGGATTCTTTTGAGGCAAAAAAGAAGGCCGGTGCTGTATTTTTTAATCTGACAGCTGCTTATGACACTGTCTGGCATCGTGGCCTTACCTGCAAGTTGCTGAGACTACTTCCGGATAAGCACATGGTCAGAATGATTACGGAGCTTGTCCGAAATCGAAGTTTTACCCTTACCACCGGTGACAGCAAGCAAAGCAGGCTACGCCGTCTTAAAAACGGCGTTCCTCAGGGATCGGTCTTGGCTCACCTCCTATTTAACATCTATAGCCTACGTACCATCTTCCTTCCATGATTTCCAAAAAGTTTGCTTTATGCTGATAATTTAGCATTGTTGCACTCTTCTGGAAACTGGAAGGACTTGGAGGGGACTTTAAGCCAAGACATGTCTACACTGTCAGCGTATCTCCAGACTTGGAGGTTGAAGCTCAGTCACACTAAGACGGTGACGACAGCCTTTCATTTAAATAACTGAGAGACCAAACGTGAGCTAAAGGTCTACAACAACGGTAGACTTTTACCGTTATGTCCAACCCCTACTTACCTTGGGGTTAAACTGGACAGATCGCTCACGTTTCGTCACCATTTAGTGGAATTGCGCAAAAAACTATCATCGCGCGTCACACTGCTGAGGCGACTCGTGGGCTCGGGATGGGGTGCTGGTGCTAAAACACTAAGCATTGCCACCTTATCTCTAGTCTACTCAACAGCTGAGTACTATGCGCCAGTCTGGTGTCGCAGTACTCACACTCATCTCATCGATAGTGTTTTGAATGACACCTTGCACATAGTTACTGGATGACTGCGTCCCACTCCAACGGTCCACCTACCTGTACTCTCAGGCATGCAGCCAGCTAAGCTTCGCCAAATTGGAGCGACATTTTCCTTGGCTCACCGTGGATCTCTGGACCTCGATCATATCTTGTATGGTCTTTCAAGTGGGTCCTGAGATACTCGCCAACTGAGACTAAGATCCAGACGCCCGTTTGTGCCAGCTGCGCGGAATCTCTTGGACAACCTTGCCAGACTTGGCATTCGCTCTTCTGAATGGACAAATCACAAATGGAAAACGGAGTACTGTGAAAATGCTTCCAGGCTCCGTGCTTTTGTGCCCGAGACTGGTGCCAGGCCTGTTAAGATGGGCTTACCCCCAGCAGCTTGGGTTAAGCTCAACCGCCTGCGGACTGGTGTTGGGCGATTCCATTCGTCCATGCACAAATGGGGTCTCGCTCCTTCACCGAATTGCGAGTGTGGCGCCTCTGAGCAAACTGCAGACCATGTTCTAACAGCGTGCCCTATACATCGGGCACCACACGGAGCACGAGGTCTGACGGTTTTGGATGACAAAAGATTTATATAACGTAGAAGTGGGAAAATTGATTCATCTATATTATAATAAAAAAACATCAAAAATTTTTAATGATTTTTTAAAGAAATTACAAAAATTCACACTTACCATACAATTAAGACAAGAATCTGATTCTATATTTTTTTTACCGAGAATGTCAAAAACAAGTACCCAAAACTTAATTTTGTGCAAAAGTACAAAGATTTTCAAAATACATCTATTATCAAAAATTTTTGAAACACTTTGACAAAAAAACTCTGCTTGTACAGTAGTATACAACTCCATGATAATCAGTCATGTAAAATATTGCATTACAACTTGGTATATTGGCAAGAAAAACACAGTCTCAAAAATTCAACGAATCTTTAATAAATTTATAAGATTGACATTGGGATTACATCATAGAGCTAACTTTATTGACATTTTGCAAAAAAAAAACATAATTACAACCGATCAAAAATTGAATTAAAATAACTTGTTTTATGTATAAATATAGAAAAGGCATATTACCACAATGGTTTGATCATTTTTTTCAAAATAACCTTGTAAGCAAAAACTTCACCAAATGTACAAGACGCCAGCCCAAATTTTATCCCTCATTTTGTAGATTGAATATAACTAAGCAATCTTTAAAGTACAGAGGTCCTTTGCTCGGAATAACGTCCCATCAAGCATTAAACAGATAAAATCATATCAAAAACCTTCGTACAGAATTTCAAAAGCACCTCATAGCAACGTAAATTTTAATTGTAATAAACTTTAGAAAATTTAAAAAACACTGGTTGTTTTTATTATTACAGGTAACTTCACCTAATTGGACAAAGAAATTGATGGTTATTAAAGCCCGAGGTGAGTTGAAAGGCAACATCCCGTTCATTACGGCCCGTTGAGTTGGATAAAATTCACATAATTATTTCTTTTTGCGCCTTTTCGTGTTTACTATTTTGTATGTTTTTATCTTTATGTACGTAAATTTTGTCCAGCCATATGCTTTTGAAATGATTCTTTTGACCCGTAGCAGGATTTCTTTTGGTTGGTTTCTTTGCCTGCCTGACCCTTTTTGGTCCAGACCCTTTTACTCTTTGAGTTTGTTGTTTCTCCCACCCATGATCATACAACATTCTCTCACTATGGCTCGGATGTGTGTATTAATTTTTTTATTTTTTAAAAACTTTCTTTCACTTTCCATTTCTTATCAACACCACTCTGCTTTGTTCAAAGGTACAGCGACCGTATGCAATAACGTATTTCGTTTAGTCGCCGTTTCCTTATTCACAGTCTTTATTTTTACTTGCACTGTGAAAAATTTCAAATTGATTGAGAGGCAACATCTCGTTCCTTACGGTCATTATGATTCCACCGACGCACCGCCCCCATGGCAGAGTTTTGTTTTTATAAAATGACCTCAATGTAACTTGATTCTTTAATGTTCTTCTTATTTGTTTCTCTCGTTCTTTTCTTTTTTTAACAAATTTATATTGAGGTGAAGCAACCTTGCTTCTTGTAACACAACGTTTATAAATAAATTATTACTGTCTTTGCAAGCTACAACGTACACTCGTTTTGTTGCTTCTTCCTTTTTCTAATCCACGGCCTTATTTATGTTTGTTATTAAAAAATTATAGTTGCATTTTTATTATGTGACGGAGCAGAAATAAAAGAAAACTGAACTGAACTGATATGTTTGTGAGTAAAAATGAAAATAAATAAAAAAAGATCTGTAGGTCCTATTTAAAAAATTTCAACTATTGCACTTGCAGTAAAATATTGGTTGGCGAAGCACTTACCATATTTTATTTATAGGCCTAATCTTATGATCAAAATAAAATACTCATTTAGGACATTAATGTTGTGGCCTCGCAAATACGCACGATAAAAAAATATTTATAAATCAACAGAATAGGCTCATAGTTAGCATTCAGAATTTGCCTAATTTATAAATTATAATGAAAAAAATTAGTAAATCATCTTTAAAAAGTTTTTTGTCGGTACAAAACTATTATGAATCAAAGCTTTTTAATAAAATTTCAAAACCCACCGTATACTGTCGTTACGTTGATGACACCTTTTCCCTTTTTCACAAAGAAACTGAATTCCAAAAATTTTTGAATTGTCTTAACTAGTGATGTAGTCGAGACCACAAATGTCGAGACCGAGACCGAGACCGAGAAGAGAGACCCGATAATTTTTCCGAGACCAAGACCGAGATAGAGACCGGCAAATTTCGAGACCTAAGGTTCGAGACCGAGACCGAGATCCAGACCGAAAAATTTTACCAAAATATAGTCCGTTTAATTATTTCAAAAACCATAAATTTCTATTTTCTAAAGAGCAATCTAAGATTACTTATTTAATTAAACAAGCATCTCAATCATGTTGAAAAGAGCTTTGTTCAATTGTGATTGCATCATAAAACAACTCGCTTAAAAAACCCCTTCAACTAGAGCAAAAGAAAGCCGAAACATACAAGGCACGGCGATAAACAATGTTGAAAAACTTTGAGAAAAAATCATTAAAAATTTTTTTCAAAACTCAAAAATGCTCGTCGTCGTCGTTTGAAGGGTATCCAATCCAGGTCAGATACAAACAGGACTGGGGCCGAGGGTTTATCCTTTTACTACCCCAGACTGCTGTACTACCTGAATCAGATGCTGGCAGTGGTGTTATTAAGCCAGCATCGAGTTTCGTCATCCAAAACCGTCAGACATCGTGCTCCATGTGGTGCCCGATGTATAGGGCACGCTGTTAGAACATGGTCTGCAGTTTGCTCAGAGGCGCCACACTCGCAATTCGGTGAAGGAGCGAGACCCCATTTGTGCATGGACGAATGGAATCGCCCAACACCAGTCCGCAGGCGGTTGAGCTTAACCCAAGCTGCTCGGGGTAAGCCTAGAAATACACAATAAATAATGTAAAATAAATAATGTAAAATGTATAATACACCTAGAACCAAAACTTCATTCAAATATGTGATTAGCTTGGTTATCTGTGTTGGTGCGTTGTATTTATTGGATTTGCTAACTATGTTTGATTTACATAGAATAGATGTAATTAATCTTCTAAAAAAGATTAGAAATAACTACAAATTATTCAAACCAGTAAAAGCTGCCTAACAATTCGCTAGTTTTTTTTGTATTACCCTATTTATTTTGTCCATCTTTGGGTAGGTTAATCAAAGTAATTTTTTAGTTATTTTTCTTCTTTTCTACTTCGTTTTATTAGCAATTTGGTAAATTGTTTTAAGCAATTAGATTCACAAAATGGCGTTTGTAGAAATTTGTTATGGGGGCGGTTGAGAGCCGAAAACACATTCACTATAATTCGTAATGTTTTTTACAAAAGGAACCCTTGAAACAACAAAAAAAAAGAAGCCACTTTCAATATTCACTTAAAAAAAACAATTAAAATTATTTAATTATTTTTGATATTATTATGTATCCTTATTTATATTATCCTGACTCCCTGACTCACAGGAAATTGTCGGTGACTCACAAAAATAAGATGTTAAACGGGAAGTTATTTGGCCCAAAACGCATCAAGGTCCAGCACTTTAAATTTGTCCTTGGCTGCTAAGTTAAATTTTAACTCGAGAAACTTTTCTTGTGCTTCATCAAAAATGTTGCCTATTTCGCACTGTAATATGTTTCTTGCTTCTCATCTATAGGAAAATTTTATTTGATTAAATATTTTTTTAAAAATCAGATAAATGAGTTTTTATTTGTGCTTTAATTGGGACTCAAAGTTACCGTTTGCGAGATCAAAATCTAATTAAAAAAAGCTTGCTAGATTTCGTTGTTTAATTTGATTCTTCCTAAGGTCAAGTTCCTGTCATTTTGATTATTAAAATTAATAAAAAATGTGTTGTAAAACATGTTAACAATCGCGCCCCCTTGAAAATTTACGTATGCACTCCAGGGTAGGCGTGCCTTCCCGGTTTAGAATCATTGAACTAAACCATTTATTGACTATGTTTATTCAGAAATTTTACAAGGCAATAAAAGGCTTGCAGTTACATTTTGCAAGGAGAATTGTTTATGGTAAAGAAAGCAGTAAATCATCATAACCACATTGTCACAAACTTTGTTCGGGAATCCCAAAGGACCAGTTGAGCTAGGTAACCCGAATACCTGCGCTTAAACAAAGTTGTGTCTAAATTTTATTTTATTCCGGCTCAAGAAGTAGTCTTGCTATGAGCCTGACGGTTTATACAGTTGATTTAACGAAAGCTCGAATTGATTTCGTTGAAGACCCTTCTTCACAACAAACAGAGACCACTGTCTCTAATAAGAACGAATGCATTACAAAAATCACGTCCGACCAAACTTCTATTCCACGCTTTGCCAAACTGCAAAGCGAAATCAACCCTATAACTTGATTCAATCAACACAAATAATTCTACCTCTGTAGAATACAACTGCCAACCACTGGCGCAAAATAAATTCAACACTCGACGACCAATACAAAAACTAACGGGCCTCCCGCGCCCAACCAATTACTTCCACTTGAGTCGTTTTCAAATTACATCTAATAATAATTCGCTACGCATCGGCTTTATATAGAAAACAAGATCATGTGACGTAAACTTGCTCATAAATTCGAGATTTAGCCAGAACTCCCTGGAGAGATCGTTACGCTCGAATCAAGTAGCATATACGCGAAGATTCTACTATCTTTGAAATAGCAAAGTTTGAACAAAACATATTACGTCACACTGTCGCCGCAGAGAGAAAAAAAGATACATTTAACGAGCAATAAAACAAATTGGACGTACATCGCATAATACAAGAGCAGCGATCAAGAGACGCAATTACTCTCTTATAACGAAACTATGAATTACTTTTAACGGGGAAAAATTATATTGTTATGATTAAAATTATTATGAAGTGTGACACACATCAAATAACAAAAATATCAAAAAATGTCCGGTCTTGAGACCAATTTAAAAAGTACGAGACTGAGACCAGGTTATTACGAGACCAAGACTGAGACCACCAGCAAAAGACCGAGACCGAGACCGAGACCGAGACCCTGAAAATTGGTGACTATGTGCTAATTGAATTTAAAACATTCCCAGAAAATATTATGTCGATCGGATCACCAAAAACAAGGATTTTGAAGGTGATTATGAAATTTCTTACATGCGGAAGAAAGGCAATGTTACAGAGTTTTTTTCCTGAGGTCACTGATTTGGATTTTTATTATTTTTTGGAGAATACAAGCACAAACCACGCTGTAATATTTTATTATTTTGCTTATTTTAATTCTTCTTTTTCCTTGTCCGATAGTTCCCTATGCTTAATCCGATTGAGCCCCATACATTATATGATTAAGGTGTTGCAGCCATGCTTTATACTATCTTGTACTTTTACTTTGTTTGTCATATGCATGTTTTAACGTCTGACGTTGTGCTGCTTCTTCCTTTTCTTGATCTTTTTAATGTTTATAATTTTTGTGTTAAACTGTTTAATAATGATCGAGAATAAAAAAACACTGACTGACTGACATTGAGCACAGTTGGGCAGAAAAATCATTTTTTTAAAATGTGCTCGTAAATTTTTTTGTGAGTTTAAATCTGTGAAAATACACTTGTATATGATAGATTTAGTTTTATAAATTATACAACAAAAATTTGGTCAGGATATAACTTGTAAAAAAAGCTCTACAGCAAAAAATGTAATTTTTGTCCGACTGCACCCCACTCTCCCTACTTGTTACCAAATCTAATAATAAATTCATCATTTTAGTCTATCGAAAGCCCACTTTCACAGGTCAATATATTCATTGGAATTCCTTTGGACCAAAACAATGTAAAACAAATCTCATTGATACTTTAACACATCGAGCCTTAAAAATCTGCTCTAAATCTACATTAAAACATGAACTAGAGAATATTCGCTCTATTCTTGTAAAAAATGGTTATGCAGAATTCCTTATTAATTCGAAAATTTCTAAAAAACTTTTACGTTTTCAACAAAGCACTAAAGAAGGCCCAAAAAAATGTCCTGTCTATTTAAAATTGCCTTGGATTGGCGAAAATTTCCTGAAATTTGAAAGTAAAATAAAATTATCTATTAATAATTGTTTTTGAGCGGTTCAACCACGAGTGGTCTTTTTCACCAGACGAATTTTACCTGCTATACATAAAGACGTTCTTCCCACTTTTCAACAAAGTAACGTCATGAATACGTGTTCCACTGCGATAGTCGGTACGTGGGTCGAACGTCTCAACGTTTGCAGGACAGAATCCGCCAGCATGTGCCGAAGTCTATTCGGAACAGAACCAGTCAAGAACGTAAATTTTCAGTATCAGTATCAGTATCTTTTATTTCTGCTCCGCCACAAGAAAAACAGAAAGAAATAAACAAACATATAGGACTATAGCAGAAGAAGAAAAAGGAAGAAGCAACAAAACGTTAAACGTTATAGCATGCAGACAGTAATATTTGATATAGTAGTTATAAGAATGGTGCATGGTTGCAACACCTTAAACAACCAGAATGCCCAGGAAAACTAGCGAATTCAATACCATACTGTGACTCAGTGATTGGAAACCATCTGTTAAATAACCAAAAGTGTGCATCTCACTATAAGGACAATCAATTTTTTATTCTCTCTAAAGCACGATCCGATTTCTATCTATCAGGCTGCGAACTCAAACTCGAACTCAAAGAACTCGGCAATTTTGGCTGAACTCGAACTCAAACTCGAACTCAAAAAATAAAAATTTCTGAACTCGAACTTGAATTCGAACTTGAAAAAAGTTTGTGATGTTCGAGTTCATTTAATGAGTAAATTTAACTATAACATTTCTCAGCGTTGGTGCCAAATTATAATTTGTTATCCTCTTTTATTTTGTTTGATAATAGATTAAAATTGGTAACATTGATGACAAAGCATTTTTAACATGTGCTCAGTTTTTTGCGGTTTAATTATTCTCTTAACTCTATTCCGACTGTATTTTTTCAACTCTATTTTGTGAACTCGAACTCGAACTCGAAAAATTGAAATTTAAAGAACTCGAACTTGGACTTGCAAATTTTTTGTGAACTCGAACTCGATTAAAAATGCTTCGAATTTGCAGCCCTGATCAGTCTTAGAATTAATTTTCATCACTCTTCGAAAACCTAATTTGTGTAAACAGAATGAGTTTGTTTACAAACATAAATTGTTAGTATAATTGTAAAAAATTTTCTTTTTAGTTCCAAATTTTAGCACAAAACTTGCATATTTTGTTCCTTTTTTTTTTTTGCCAAAAATTTTTTACGCTGACGAAACGTGGTTTTATTTATTAAATACTTTTCAATTATTATGATAACTGCTACTAACCTTAATTTTTAACCAATCATGATCAGTCTTAAAACTTTTGAAATACTATGTTCAGTTCTGCAATTCATTCTAGCGAAACCTCCTGAAGAGAGCTAGACGAAAACGTTCGAGTTTTCAAAACAGCTTTTTTTAGGGCTACTCAATTAACAAAAGAGCTTAAAATGAATCATTTGCTTTTAAAAACTATTTTAAATGATCTTTCTACATTTATTACCGGTAATTCAAAAAACTTTTTTGGCCCATGCAAATTTGTTGCAATTGATGTACAAGATCAGCATGATTTATTTTAAATTAACACTAATTTGACTGATAGTCTGACCATAGTTATATAAACCTTGGCAACGGAGGCAGAAAAAAATCTTTTGAGAACCTTTTACCAGGGACGTGCCATCAGGGGAGGCAAGTGAGGCAGTGCCTCACCAGTGGAAATCAAATGAAGTAGAAATATAACATTGTAGTCATAGTCTTTGCTAAATAGAGGCAAATTGCTATTACCTAACCATACTTTACATAGTTGTTTAATTGGTTTTACTTTTTAACCCTAATTTTGGACCGTTTAATCGTTGTATTTTTTGCGATTTAATCATTTTGTCAAGCGTTCTTGTCAACAAAATTGCTAATACACGCTGGTGAGGCAGCTTCAAAATTGCCTCTCTTCAGATAAAAAAAGAAACAAAAGTGAAACAACAACGCTTTTTTCTTTTTTGATGAAAATATCTGTTGAAATGAGAGAAACTTGAGCCATACCACAATAGACAAGAAAAAACTTTGTCTTACTCCGGACATTTGCTAAAACAAGATAAATCTTTTATTTCTCAGTGAGTCAGAATACACGCATTAATTCAGTGTTTAAACTTCAATTTTTGGCGGCATTTTTATATTTATATCATACATTTCCAACTAACACTAATTATAAACTAACCCTTATCTTAACTTGTAAAAACTGATGGCAAAATTTTTTACTTTTATTGACTGAAGACAATTGAAACTAATAAAACAATTGCCATTGTGAACGAAAAGACCATTGTGAACGACCCTTTCAACCTTTAGTTTGAAAATGTTTATGATGTCCGGTTCTTTAGAAGACCGTCGGGGACTAAGTTTCAAGTTAATTTGAGCCAGTGATTTTATACAAAAAACACGCCTTTTTTAAAAGGAGTTTAAAAAATTCAGGAGGGTCGGTTTTAATTACACATTATATTTTGCCAACTTCAAAAATATTATTTCTCTGCAATCAAGTTTGATTGCAGAGAAAATGTGCATGAGAAGTAAAGTTTCGTCTTCCATTCAAAGAAAGTGCTTTTTAGTCCTCTCTCTTCACGATTTTGATCTTTTATACTACGACGGTGTTTTTCACTTCACTGAAAAAAATTTATTAGGAGACACCGAAAAAATTTTGAATCGTCTGGAGGTCATGGGTCAACGCACAATCAAAAATTTTTCGGCGACCACCTGAAAATAACTTTTGGAGGTTATTGTTGTGCCGAAAAAGTAGGTTATCTTTTTGAAAATTTAAGGATTTAAGCCTCCTTTGCCCCCTACTGGATCCGATTATGAAAGGTTTACAAGTACATAAAAACGAAGGTTCTCATTCAAAATCAAATTCCTTAAGACTCTTAAAACCTAATTGTCTCTAAATAAATAGATTTCGCAATTCTAATGTTAAAGGAAACTGAAAAATTTTGCAAGTTTTCACAAACAGAACATTTTTTCCGTCGACAGCGTGGTCAAATGGTTAAAGGGCCATGCTTGTCATCAATATGGTCTCGATTCAAAACTTACTCGCGCTATTCTATCGTGTCCTTGGGAAAAACACTTTAGGGCACTTTCCCCTGCTTGGTGGTCTTGGCAAGCAATAAAATTAATTAACAATATTTAAAAAAATTAGTTCCTCACCAACCACAAGCTTCACGGCACTCACTATGATACAATAAGATACGTATATTTACACTAAAAATATCTACATTAGCCAGAGTCAAATAAATTCTTTTTTAAAAGAAAACAACATACCCTTTTTTGGAGAGATTTTGATTTTATTTAACAACTTTAGGCTACAGTTATTTGCAAAAGTATAGGATCATTCAGTGGTGCTATACAAATGTTGCAGGAACTAGATCCATCAAGAAGATAAGAAAATAATGCAGGTTTTTTATTTAAAAAGGTCTTCTCTGTATAGGCGGACGGCTAACGAGCTCAAAAAGAAGCGATTCTCATAAAAAGGGTTTGGTAGTGTTTAACTGCAATTGCAAAGGCACTGCTGAAAGTGAAACTCCTTTGGAACAGAGATAGATAGGGTACAATACGTGGTCAAAAAGCTTAAACACATGTTGTGGTAACTCAAACAGTAATAAAAAAATGATTTTATCGGAATTTAATTCATTTTAAAAATTTCCACCCAGCCATTTGATTGTCACGGTAGCTGTTTGATTGTTTTTTCTTAACCCTGGTAACGTCAGCAGTGTGGTGTTTTCTGAGCCACGTTTTCACTGAATAGGTGTGGTCGAGTGCAGTGATGGCCTTACAAAAAGGGGGCCTGGTGCAAAAAAAGTAAGTGGGAACCACAATTTAGTGTACTAAAAAAAGGTAGCAGAAGCCATTTTTAGTGTATGAAAACAAAGTAATCTCTAAAAAAAAGTCTTTACTTTCACAAGCACAAGTTACACAACAACCTAAGGAGCAGAAGCTGAGCATGCTGCTGACCTTCAAAATTTTTTTCTTTTTGACATGCCATTGACGTCTTGGTGCTTCTATGAAGAAATAGAGCAATTTCTTGTGTAAGGGGGGCCACTTTTTGATGTATTTTAGGGGGGCCTGGTGTGCCTGCTCTGTTCGCACCCTATAAAAGCATCACTGGTTTGAGTGAATGAATTAAGTCAGCACCGTGGTCTAGTGGTTAAAGTGCTGTGCTGGTGATCAACATGGCCTGAGTTCAAAACCCACTTGTGCCATTCTGTTGTGTCCTTGGGAAAGACACTTTATAGCACTTTCCTTTGCTCGGTGATCTTGGCAAGCAGTTCTAAATTTCAATCATATATCTATTAAATTACAAGTGGACAGCAATATCATGGCATCTCTGAAAGCAGATCAGGTTAATTGCTTACCCCATGTATTAGCACCTCTTTCACTTTCTTGCGAATCAGGAGGATAAATATAAAATAAAAAAGTAGTGGGGTCCCGAAATTCAAATGGTAAGCCAGTCAAAATAATTGTTGTAAGGTTTAATGCGTTTGAAACAGCAAGGTGGCTCTCTTTTTCAATTCTTTATTTAATTGCTTTTTTTATGGTTGTTTTTCATTCTATTTGAATAAGATGTAAGTAAGTGTATGGTAATAATTTGATTAAGAAAGAGATAAATACCATGAAAAGGTTTCTGTGCCTTAAGTCCGCTCATTCCAGCTGCGTGGAAACACCCAGATTAAAAGAAGATTGACCTTTTTTTTCAGTCTTTACTTAAGTTACAAGAGAAAAAAACTGTGAAAATGGTATACAAATCTAAATGAGGACCATTTTTTGTCTTCACTGAAATTTCAAAGATAGAAACCATGTAAAAAAAATTTTTTTTGGCTCCCACCATCTTTTTTGTAAAATTCAAGCGCTTAAAGAGTTCTGAGTGTCGGAATTTGTTCAATTTTGCAAACTTGTAGTTTTTTACCTAATGCTAGATGAGCAAAATGAGGTTAAATTTTAAGAATTAGGCTGATTCCACAATGTTTCACGAATGAAACATTTGACAATTACATGAAATACCGTAAAACGGGGTAACTTTGATCAGTTAAGGTAACGGTAATAATATTTGATTTGTAGTCAAAAAAACTGCGCTGGAAAAAACCTCAGATTTTCTATGACACCCTAGCTGAAATTAATGTTGGTACTGGTGAATTTTGATAAGTTTCAGTGAGTTTTGGCAAGTTTCGATAAGTTTTGGTGAGTTTTAGAAAAACAATTTATCGGAAAATTACATCTTTTTAAACAACTAAAAATCATAACAACTAAAAATCATCTCTTACAATATTTTTAAAATAAAAACAGTGATCAAAGTTAACCCAAATATTGTTCAATCTATTTTTACATTGGTTTTTGATGTGTGATCAAAGTTACCCCAAAGTACGGGGTAACTTTGTTCAGTTTGGTTGAAAGTATTCAGTCGCGAAACTGTTATAACGTCATCAAAATATTTTTCCATGGCTCAGAGGCAGATTGTTATGATTAGCAAGAAAAAAGTTTTCTTGTTGACAGTGTCAAGTTGTTAAAAGCTAGAAACCTCCAAAATTGATCAAAGTTACCCCGTTTTACAGTATTTGCTAATATGAGAAAAAAATGTATCTTTTTTTTACTAGTGTTGTAAATTTTTTAGTTTTGTATATCATTATTTTGTTGCAATTGCAGAATGTAATTAATATTGTACTCATAAATACTATTAATTTTAAGTAGTGTTTAGTAAAAAATACATATTTAAAACAAAATTTTTATTTTTCTGAAGCATAGTTTGTGATATAATTTTACATGATTGCATCATTATTACTGTTTAGTCTTACCAACTCAAAAGTCATTTTCATTTTTCAGAGCTGGTGAGTTGTAGTTGTAAATTTGCAGTGAATTTTTTCTTGTAAACTATTCAAGAGAAGTGTATCTCAATTGTAATTGATTACTGATACTTATAGTTTTATGGTTTTCAAATATTAGTTACATTAAATGTAATTGGGACATATTGTCCCATTGGTATTTTCTAATGGGACTAATTGTCTTATTGGTATTTTCTGTAGTACAAAATGAATAAATGTTTTTTATACTTTTTTAAATGGCTTAAAAAATAGGTTTGACTAAACCTAGTAATTTTGTATTTGAGAGTAGCAGTGGTGATGCATCCTCAAAATCATTGTTCTCACCTGATAGTGAGGATTGCAGTGAAACAAGTAATAGTGGGAGTGATAATACTTTGTCACATAATAGTGATGATAATGTGGCAGGGGCACAACAATCAACAAGTAGGAATCTCCTCAGAACAATTCGCAATCAAAAGCTACATGTAATTCTTTTATCTGGCATCAACTTACAGCTTCTTTCACACCCAAGTTTCCCACTCATGATTACATCCCAAGCAAACTTACACTTGCAATGCCTTTTACATTACAGGAAATTGATTCCTTCAAAGCTTTCTATTTGAAAAGTCTGTGTATATTTATTGCCCTGTGTACAAATGAAAGAATTGATTGACATAACATCCAAAAAAATGCTGCATTTTTCGTAGCAATAAAGTAGAAGTAATGGTTCCTTTAGGAATTATGTTGGTAATGTGTTACAATTGACTACCTAATCTTACTAACTACTGGCCTAGTAATTCTTCAATGGGAAATCAATTCATCAAAAATGCTATTTCAAGGTATTGATTTCAGTTTGTTATGCTTAAATTTTATTTTATCCACCCAGAAAAACCTGATGATGCAACAAAACTGTATTACATCAAAGAATTAGTGAATTGCATGAAACAAACTTTCTCAAGTATGTTGAGTAAAGCTCCCACCAGAGTATTGACAAGTCAATGGTCAAACTTAAAGGGTGGTCAGTACTAAAACAACACTTAGCTTTGAAACCTATAAAAAGGGGACTCGAAGTGTGGAAAGGTATGATGCACAAACTGGATATATTTTTGACCTATCTATTTTTGATGTATATTTTTGACCTATCTAGGGTGGAAAAACTGAAAATTAAAGACTTTTTTGAAGAAACTGTCAGAGAGAGGGTTGTAGCTAAATTATGTTCAACAATAAGAATTTCTGATATAGCATTGTCTTTTGAAAGATTTTTTACTAGTGTCAGCCTTGTTCACACTTTGCCATTTTTCATTGTAGGCACAGTGAACAAGTATGTTGAATGCTATTGGGACATATAATCCCAACGTAAAATACCATTGGGATTATATGTCTCAAAATATTTAGGTCCCTGATTTTTGACTTGACCTTTATGAAAAATAAAAATTCTTTTTTTTTGTGCTTATTTGTCTATTCTGCAAGGGACGAAGAGGAAATAAAATAAATTCTTGAAAAAAATAACTTCTGGTAGTGAAAGAGTAAAAAAATTAAAAAACTTGCACTTTTTTTCTTCACATGCTTAACTGCTTAGGCTTAGACCTTGCACAGGTCCAGAGAATGACCATTGTCATAGTAGCATGAGCAGTAGCAATGCACTATAATATTGCTGTTCAATCAAAATTTTTTATTTATATAAAAATATGACAGAAAATTAGAGGTGATTGCAAATATTGCCAAGCAGAAGTAAGGACCTTAAAGTGTTTCCAATGACACAATAAAATAATGTGAGTAGATTTTTAATTGTAATCCTATTGATCATGTTTGCTATCAATAAAGTGCTTTTTCTCACTCGGCCATGCATAATTTTAATGAAAGCAATTTAACTTTTTGAATATATATAAAATTGAATAAAAATTTTTCAAAATTTTTTGGTCACTGCTCATCAGGAAAGTGCTCAATGACGTCGAGTCAGAGCGGTTATCGTGATCCTCTACATTGACAAAATTTACATGCTTTAAAATAATCTGATTTCTAATAATATTGAAACAGGCAACAAAATTTAAATACTTTGTAATGAGCAACATTAATTTTTGGTAATTAATGGATCAAGAAATTCAACCAAGAAATGATAGTGAATCTGAAGATGAACAGAATGGTATGTTTCATAAAATGTTGTTTTTTAGTGAAGTTGTTTAAAAATTTATCTTCTAATTTTACTAATTTAAAAAGTAGAAAAAAAAGTTGTAAAGTATGAATGAAAAATTTTTTTACTGTGTCAGTCTATGCTGTTTGTGTGTATGTTTTTTGTAGTTAAATATGTATTTCAATTATATATAAAGTATTTAATTTCAACAATAGCATTTAATGAATTTTTAGTTGATATAGAAGTGCTGAGTGTAGAGGAATATGGTGCAGAGGAAAATTTTGATGTGCAAAATGTTATGGAAATACCAGTTGAAGAGCAAGCATTACCTGGGCTTTTGAATGGCAATGATCCAATCAATGAAGAAAATCAAAACAATTACCAGCAAGAAAGAAATGAGGAATTTTATGATGCAGAAAATGGCCCACCAATTCCTCGTTTCATTAGGTTCAGAGATCATTTATTTAATTTTATTCATTGGAGGTGTCACCAATTTGGAAGAGGGTAACAAATAATAATGCAATAAAATAGATGTCTGGACCCTCAACTTGTAAACAAAATGTTTGGTGCCTAAGAGTATTTAGTATCTTTGCAATATCAGTTTTAAGTTCAAAGTTTGGCACTAAATGTGTCCTGCTCTTTTAAATTAACATGGTGTTTGTTCCTAAACTAATGGGTTATGTGTTTATGAAAATTTTGCCAACAAAAACAATCTATTAAATTGATTTATATATATTTTGTTTACAAAAATCAAAACAGTTAGAAATGATTGATTTTTTGCTTCTTAAATGTAAATATCATATTATTGCATTCACCAACATCTTGTATATCAATGTAATGATTTTGGTTACCAGGAGTTAATATTGTTAAAACTTCAAATGCTCTACCAGTGACAATTCTTCTTTTTTTTTTTTTTGTTTTTCCCTTCTTTTGGATTGAAGAATCAGGGGTAGTCACAGTGTATCATTTTTCTCCAAACCGTCCTATTTTCAACATCTGTCTCCTTTGCACCTATATCTTCTTTCACAACATCTAAAAATCTTCTCTTTGGTTTCCCTTTTTTCCTTTTTCCCTTTTTCCCTCTTTCCCAGTAACTCCATTTCCATCATCTTTCTTCCTACATACTCTTGGTCTCTCCTCATGACATGTCCATACCACCTCAGCCTGCCCTCCCTCATCTTCATTCCTAACTGTTCTACCTTAACTGTACCCCTGATGTACTTGTTTCTAATCTTGTCTTTTCTCGTCATTCCCATAGCAAACCTCAACATTTTCATCTCTGCAACTTCCATCTCTTTCACTTGTTTCTTTGTGACTGCCATCATCTCAAGTCCATACACCATTGCTGGTCTCACCACTGAACTATGACAATACTAAGAACTCTACCAGTGACAATACCAAACCAAAATCAGCAATTGTAGTGATGCACCTAATGTTTGACTTTTGATATTGGGTGCATTTCTATTATTAGTGATGACAAGCTTATAGCAGTTGTTATTCTAAACATTTTAATGTTTTTGAAGATGTCAGTTGATTTTTTATTGACAAAATGTTAGTTTAAATGAAAATAGCTTGCTGATTTTTGGTTTGGTATTGTCAGCATTGTCAGCATCAAATTTTAAACATCTAGACTGCTCTATTGTTGATCAACTATGACACATATAGTAGATGGCATATGTATAGGCACGAATCTTTATTACTGCATTTTTGAAAATGTTAGCAGTTTTATTTTGTGTGGCATTGAACGCTTTTTCCATAAATAACCAAATATTCAAAGACTATATGCAACTCTCGTCGTCGTCGTCGTCGTCGTCGTCGTCGTCGTTTGAAGGGCATCCACTCCAGGCCAGACACAAACAGAACTGGGGCCGAGGGTTTATCCTTTTACTACCCCAGACTGCTGCACTGCCTGGATCAGATGCTGGCAGTGATGTTATTAAGCCAGCATCGAGTTTCGTCATCCAAAACCGTCAGACCGCGTGCTCCATGTGGTGCCCGATGTATGGGGCACATTGTTAGTACATGGTCTGCGGTTTGCTCTGAGGCGCCACACTCGCAATTCGGTGAAGGAGCGAGACCCCATTTGTGCATGGACGAATGGAATCGCCCAACACCAGTCCGCAGGCGGTTGAGCTTAACCCAAGCTGCTCGGGGTAAGCCCATCCCAACAGGCCTGACACTGGTCCCGGGCACAAAAGCACGGAGCCTGGAAGCACTTTCACAGTACTCCGTTTTCCATTTGTGATTTGTCCATTCAGAGGCGCGGATGCCAAGTCTGGCAAGATTGTCCAAGAGATTCCGCGCACCTGGCACAAACGGGCGTCTGGATCTTAGTCTCACTTGGCCAGTATCTGAGGACCCACTTAAAAGACCATGCAAAATATGATCGGGATCCAGAGATCCACGGTAAGCCAAGGAGAGTGTCGCTCCCAGTCGGCGAAGCTCAGCTGGCTGGATGCCTGAAAGTACAGGTAAGTGGTCCGTTGGAGTGGGACGCAGGCATCCAGTAACTATGCGCAAGGCGTCATTCAAGACACTGTCAATGAGGCGAGTGTGAGCACTGCGACACCAGACTGGCGCACAGTACTCAGCTGTTGAGTAGACTAGAGACAAGGTGGCTATGCGTAGTGTTTTAGCACCAGCACCCCATCCCGAGCCCACGAGTCGCCTCAACAGTGTGACGCGCGATGATAGTTTTTTGCGCAATGCCACTAAATGGTGACGAAACGTGAGCGATCTGTCCAGTTTTACCCCAAGGTATGTAGGGGTTGGACAGAACGGTAAAAGTCTACTATTGTTGTAGACCTTTAGCTCACGTTTGGCCTCTCGGTTGTTTAAGTGAAAGGCTGTCGTCACCGTCTTAGTGTGACTGAGCTTCAACCTCCAAGTCTGGAGATACGCTGACAGTGTGGACATGTCTTGGCTTAATGTCCCCTCCAAGTCCTTCCAGTTTCCAGAAGAGTGCAACAATGCTAAATCATCAGCATAAGCAAACTTTCTGGAAATCATGGAAGGAAGATCGTACGTATAGATGTTAAATAGGAGGGGAGCCAAGACCGATCCCTGAGGAACGCCGTTTTTAAGACGGCGTAGCCTGCTTTGCTTGCTGTCACCGGTGGTAAGGGTGAAACTTCGATTTCGGACAAGCTCCATGATCATTTTGACCATGTGCTTATCCGGAAGTAGTCTCAGCAGCTTGCAGGTAAGGCCACGGTGCCAGACAGTGTCATAAGCAGCTGTCAGATCGATAAATACGGCACCGGCCTTCTTTTTAGCCTCGAAAGAATCCTCGATGTTCTGGGTTAGCAGAACAACTTGATCTACGGTTGACTTCCCGCGTCGGAACCCAGCCTGCTCTTTAGGGAGCAGTGGATCGATTAATGGTTCAACGCGGGCGTAGATAAGCCTCTCGAGGATCTTGTAGGGGACACAGAGCAGAGATATCGGTCGATAACTCTTTGGGTCCCCCACGGGCTTTGCTGGTTTTGGGATCGCGACCACAAGCGCTCTTCTCCAGATCTTGGGAATTTTGAGTCGGCGCAAACAGATGGAATCAGGACCCGGAGCTTTACCTGGTTTTAAATGTTGAAGGGCAGCAGCAAATTCTCTCTGTGAAAAATTGTCAGAGATATTTACTGCGTCTGGTGTTGTGGCCCTCCAAAGGTCAGACACTTCTTGAAAGACAAGTCGAGATGACTTGCGATCAACAGCCTCGTATTTCCCATTTCTAACCAGCTGAGATGCAATAGCATCGTCTGAAACGGGACAATGACGAGGAGAGTGTCGTGACCTACCAGTAAGGTTGTTCAAAATACTCCACGCTTTTCGACTAGAGTGTGAGAAGTCAATGCTCCGAACTGCTTCGGACCATCGATCCCTCCGTTTTCTGTCAAGCTTGGCAAGCAGAGTTGTAGCAGCCAAACTTGAGTCGTCTCCCTGAGGAGACTGCAGAAAGGTTTTATAGAGGGATTCACACTCTGCATCCCAACACGGAATATAGTTATTTCGATACCCGCGTGGGATAGTCTTCTTGGCTGCTTTCTTAATGATGTTACAGAAGTCCTGGTAAGCCGCATCCACATCAAGTGAATCAGGCGGCAACAAAGTCTTTGCGAATTTATTCGTCAAAGCAATGTAGTGACTCCAATTGGCCTTGCGGAAGTTCCATCGCTTAACAGGCATTCTTGGCACTGCCATAGCAAACCTTGGTGGTGTAATAAGCGAGGGTCGATGTTGTGACCTGGGAAACTTCTCAAGGACACGTCTATCCGGTAAGCGACTGTTTGGACCTACGCTAGCGAAAGCTAGGTCTGGATTGGTGCCAGTGTTCCAGCGGCCGGAATAAAAACTGGCAGCGTCCTTGGCATTATATAGGAGGGCAAGACAATTAATACTTGCCCATCCAGCCAAGCACTCACCGTCCGGACTGTTGTCATCATAACCCCAGTCAGCATGACGACAGTTAAAATCGCCAGCGTACAGACAGGGGTGAGGAAACACTGGGAGATCCAGGGTTCGCAATCGCGTTGGCGGTGGTTTGTAGACGTTGACTATTTTATAGCCATCAACGTCCACACACAGCCACTCGATCTCCGATGTCGGTGGAGATTGGTCCAAAAGCGTGTATCTCAGTCGCTCGTGAACAAACGTGGCAAGGCCATGCTTCCTGCTTAAAGAAGACCCAGCTAGTTGGTAGTGTGGTAGTACCAACTTCTCTGCATCAGTGCAGTGGGTCTCCTGCAGTAGGATGACGAGTGCCTCAGACTGCATAGCGAGGTGATGAAGAACATTCATCTTGCTTGCAGTGAGGCCTTCGATGTTCAGCTGAAGAATAGTGGGTCTTCGGAACTTGTTGGCAATGTGCCCTGAAAAGGGCAGTTTTATCCTGACATTGCCCCGTCCTGAAAAGGACGTTTGCCGATTAACAGACCCACACTGAACATCGGAATGGGTGGATACCCTTCCGTTTTGGTAGGTTCGGTTTCGGTCTGTCATTTTTAAAATCAATGAGCAGACTTACTCACGGCCCAGGCTGCGTGAAAGCACCTACCATCTGGGCCATATGCAACTCTAATGAAATAGAAATAAAATAGAAATAGAAATAGAAATTACATAGCATTTCTATTTCATATGCAACTCTAATGAAATAGAAATGCTATGTAAGTAATTGTATTATTTTTAAGCCTTAAATTGCTCAAAATGGATCAAGATACTCTGCATATGTTACACTCAATGTTGTTTTTTTTGTCTTTAACTACTTTGTTTAGGGATTTTCAATTCGGTGCTGTAAGGAATTGGATCTTAAGAAGGCGCACAAGAATGAATCAAAATGAAGGTATGTTTGCAGATTTTAATAAATTGTAAACAATATTTTTATTTTAGAAAATAATTTTTTTAACATAGACTTAACTATTGTTTGCTTCAATGTAACAGCTACACTATTTTGTAATATTTAATAAAAATTTTATTAAAGTTATGCAATTCATTTTATATCATTGTTAATGTTTTGTATTTGCAGATTCGGATGATAGTTCAAATGAAGAAGAAACTGAAGAAAACGAGCAAAAAAATTTTAGAGAATTTCTCAACAATATAACTTTTGATAAAAATTTACCAACAGCTCATTCTGTGAGTAAAAAAATTAAAAAACTAAAAATGAATTAATTTTAAGTGCTATAATCAGTTGATTTAAAAAGTAATTAGTTATTTTTGTATGTAATTTAGATTGACAATAGACTTATTGATATTTTCAGTACTTGGGTGAATTAGAAGAATGCAGTGGTGTAGCCTACCAAGATCAAGATAGTTATCAAACAATTTCATTGCTCTATGTTCAAGACTTTGTTCTCGTGCCAGGGCAGATTTTGCCATTAATGTTCACTCGGCCAAATGAGGCTTCCATGATTCGACAGATTGTTGGACAGCCGAACAAAACTTTGGGTATTTTAATTCAAAAGTATGTAAATTTAAGCGTACAAGGCTTGAAAACGTCAATAACAGCAGACAGTGCCACTGTTTCTGGCTATAAGGCCTCGTCAGTGCTGTGTCAACGAAGTACGGTTAAATTTTGCTTAAGTTATTTATATAGTAATTGCAAAAAGCAACCATATTGGATTTAACATTCTTCAATTCTTTTATTAGCCAAACATTAAAAAAATTATAATACAAAGAAAACAATCGTTTT
Source organism: Diplosoma virens (assembly GCA_963680785.1). Classification (NCBI taxonomy): domain Eukaryota; kingdom Metazoa; phylum Chordata; class Ascidiacea; order Aplousobranchia; family Didemnidae; genus Diplosoma; species Diplosoma virens. Next base: position 31,070,510 of record OY796896.1, on the reverse strand, counting down.
CGGCTTACTTTAAGCCTTCATCAGGTTATATAACTTTATATACTTTATCGCTATAGCTTTAATATATATAGCTTTGAAGAAGTACTGGTCAACACAGCACTGACAAGGCCCCATAAACCGAAACAGTGACACCATCTGCTGTTAACTGAGTAAATTTGTTTTGAGTTTTTTTTGTGAACTTGTGTATTTACCCTTATGCGATAAAATATATACGTAAAAATCAAACTTTGATATTAAGGCGTTGTAAAAGTCAAGATTTTTATGGTGTCTTTTGCTAACACTTAAAGTCGCTGTATTAGTTTTTGCTTAATTAAAATTAAAATTTACTTATAGTTCTTAATTACAATAATTAAAAGCACTTAACTGAATAAATCTATTTACTTGCTTCTCAAAAATCACGTTTGTGAAATCTGGTTTTCCGTTTAGATATCTTCCATGGATGGAAAATGAAGAAGTAGAGCAATCCAGCGATCTTTTTGATTATGGTTGCACGGCCGAAATCCGCTCTTTCATGGATAGGGAATCGGAAATTAGCTCAATAAGCGTTGTTGTTGTCGGTAGACAAAAGTTTAAACTTATTAGCAAAAGAAGGCAGGTGGATGGGTAAGACTTACATAGGATTTTTAATAGATTTTATATTACAGTAATTAGATTAAAGTGCTTGTATGTACGACCGGCTCTCTTATCTTTTTTAGTTTATGTGTTTTATTAAAGTATGTTCTGATCCTTTGTAATGCAGTTTTGCTTTGAAACCACTCCCTAAAAATAAGAAAGCTCCAAGTTGGTTGTGGGCAGCAAGTTGTTCGACCGCCACGATTGTGATCGACATGGTCTGGGTTAGTGATGTACCGATACTAAAGTATCGGTATCGGTGGTATTGGCCTATTTTTATGGTATTGGCTAGTAGTATCGGTATCGGTTAAATATAGCCGATACCTTCCGATACTTTTTAAGCACAAAATAAAAATAAAAGTTGCAGTTTAGTAGTATATACTTTTTAGCTGTGACTAATAAGTGCTGTTTGTTTGATAATAGCTGCAACTTCTGCTTGATTTGTTTAACTTTCTTTTACAAATTTGCAATATTATTGTTACAAATAATGATTGTTGATAAATACCTAGAAAAAATTCAAAATGAAATAACAAGCTAGATTTAGTAAGTACATTCTTTGGTGCTGCTTACAAAAGTTTTTGTTGATGGTGCTCAATACATGAAAAAGTATTGTTGGTATCGGCAGTATCGGTATCGGCTCTAAATGCTGGTATCGGTAATAGTATCGGTATCGGTTTAAAATGTGGTATCGGTACATCACTAGTCTGGGTTCAAACCTACTTGCGCCATTCTGTTGTATTCTGAGAAAGAGATTTTACGGCACTTTTCCCTGCTTGGTGGTCTTAGCAAGGAGTTCTAAATTTCAGTCATATCTCTTCAAACCAATCTAAAAAAATTTCAAGCGTACAGCAATATCTTGGCATCTCCGTAAGCAGATCGGGGTAATTGCTTACCCTATCTATTAGCGGCTCCGTCGCTTTCCTGCGAGTCAGGAAGATAAATATAGAGATAAAATAAATAAATAAAAATAAATTTTAACAACCCCATCAGCTCAGCTGTCTGTATTATGGATCGAAATTTACGCTTAAAAGTAGATTTATTTAGATTCACTCAACTAAATCTTCAATTATTTTTTACCCGAAAACGAAAAATTTTGTTGTTACTTGTTATTAATGTGATACTTAATAACAAAAGAAAATATGTAAAAGTTTTGAGTTTATTTAAATAATCAAGCAAAAGCAAGTTGTTACCGCTACAATGAATTTTTGATTAGACCAGCGTTAAACTCTGGTAAATTTATCGACTTTTGGGGATAAACTATTGCAGGCCCAGCGTCTTTTCTATTTTATACTTTTTGTCGATTTACCGAGAATAAAGACAACATCAAAAACCAACAAAAGGATCCTCACTTTCACTGGTAAGAGTTAAACTTAGAAAGCCCAGAAATCAATATTTTTTTGTTCTTTACCTGAGGTTATTAGAGTAACCTGGGGCAAATTCTAAATTTGAATATTTGTAGAGGTAAAACACTGCAAGCCCAAAAAAGAAGACTTTTTGTGTACACTTGATGTTATAGGTAGAAAAGGTTGTTTGATCGTCAAGCTACGACCGTTTTTTAGTTCTCATTTCTGGGGCCGAATGCTTATAATTATAATTGATTGGAGGTAAATTTGCTAATCTTGCAGCCTACTGTATAATACATGAGTAAAATATGCGAAAATGATTAGGAATCACTGGATCAAAAAAAAAAGTAACAGCTTTACAAATCTAGTTCTCTGCTATCTTGTCGATATTCAGCAAATATTTATCGTCGCGTCATGTCACATTAAGAGAGTCGCATTTAAAATTTCGGCTATGCAGCCGTTTATTGACTTGTAAATCGTTTTGAAGTTTACGAACCGTTGTAGACTATCTAAACCTACTCTAAGCCAGTGGTTCTCAACCGAGGGTCCGTAAAAGGTTAAAAATTTCCAACTGTTAAACTGAATTTTTTAATACTCTTTTTGAAATGGCGTGTTGATCATCATTTGTTTTTTAAAATATTTATGAAATTTCGAAATATTTGCTTAATTACCGTTTTTTATTTACTGTTTATTACGTTTTTATTTTATTTACCGTTTATTACAAAACACCTATTGCGATTATCTGCATTGTGACGTCACATTTGTCAAACCTATTGCCACTTATACATAAGAACGCAGCTGGATACTATGACGCTAAATGACTCGATAAAGCAAAATAATCTTTTTCTTATTTGGTAGCACATAGTTGTTGTGAGAAAGGCTTGATACTTGAACTGAAACGGCATGGCTAAATCTAGAAAATTTTCGGAAAGTACCTTAAAATGGGATTTACCTTTGTGTTAGACAATGGCAATGAAAAACAGCAATGCGTTTTATACTTTTTCTGTCCTCAGCAACGAAGTAATGAAGCCATCAAAACTTAAGCTACTTCATCCGAGGAATCCTTGTAAAAACATGTGCCGTAGATGTGGTGAAGTTGCTTTTAGGAGAAACAAGTGCAAAAAAGATTCAACAGGTGCCTTTATTTAATGACACAATTAAGAGGCGTAATTCGTTTATGTCAACAGACGTCAAACAGCAAGTTACTGCGGAAATCAGATCTTTTCTCATGTTGTTTCTTTCATCGACGAATCAACAGATGTTGTAGCATGCTTGCGGCTCTTGGTATTTGTTCGATACATTCATAAGAAAGATGTTAAAGAGTAGTTTTTGTGTTGCATTTCTTTGGAAACTACAGCAACAGCTAAAGATATTGTGATCAGCATTTCAAGGTTAAGGTTTACAGTGGGAAAAGCTATGTGGCGTATGTACGGATAGAGCCTTGGCAATGCTTGGATGCAAATTTGATTTCCATACGAAGGTCAAGGAAAGGAAATTTTATATATGGACATCGGCACTGGGGGAGAGCAAGAAGAAGCCTTGGTGCCCCTGGAATCTGTAAAATACAGATTTTTGATAAGTTTTAACCATCTTACCTCTTTCTAGATATACTTCACGCCTATCCCTCTCCTCTAAAATCAATTCAGCCGGCGCCCATGGTCAAGGGGTCCGCGGTTACTTGAAAAATAATAAAAGGGTCCGCGATAATAAAAAGGTTAAGAACCACTGCTCTAAGCTAAACAGTTTTGGAGCATAATCTTTTTGCTCTTGTTTTGCTGACTTTCGGCTTGACTTTGCGGCCGTTGTTGTGTGAACAAAAAGATTGTTGGAATAATTTTTGCTCTGTTTAAGTCGTAATTTTTGTGATAATGAGTCAATTTTTGTTTAGGAATTTTCTGGCCAAAGTTCAAATTCTTGAAGATGTTCGCCTCCCCGACATGTGTTCAAGCGTTGGTTTGAAAAGGTGTAAGTTGTTTTGTCTTTTTGACTAACGAAGTCATGCTGTAATTACAATTATGAAATTAAAACTTTGTACCAGCAAAACAAGTTCTCAATGGGTTTACCGAACCGTTAACCTTACTCAGATAGAATAAACTCTAATGTTGAAACTATCCAAGCAACTGCAGCTTAAACTCGCTGGTAAATTGCAATCCCTAAGTGAAATATACTTTGTAACGCGTTGTAAAAAAACAAGCATTAAATTTGAGAACAATTGAGAAAAATAATAGCTACGAGATTACTTTGGGTTTTTGTGGTCAAGTATGAGTGAAAATTTTTAGAAAGATCTAACTTCAGCATTGCAGAAAGTAAATTTTATCACGAGGAAAACAACATTTAACATAATATTGAAAAATAAAGATATTTCCCGCCATTCAATGGAAAGTACTGTTCTTTTCCTCTTTTAAGAAACTAAAAAATACCTGAAGCATTTTTGCATTTAAAGAGTTTCAATTTTGATCTTTTTAAAACTACAAAAGAGGTTTATGTAGGACTACACTGTGCTGACTGATCTTTGCCCCCGTGAACATTTATCGTTTTCCAAATCTAGTAAACGCTTCGGTGGTAATAAAGTGTCGGTTGGAAAACGGCGATTTGGAAATGAGTAATTTACATCTTCAAAAGAAAAAAAAAGTTGAAGAAACGCAATGCACGGATGATATACTGTTTTAATACGACTATGTTGCTGACATGTTACGCTCTGTAGTAGTCTTTTCAGGACGAACAATGCGTAAAAATTGCATGTTTTTAGGTATTAATACCCCGCGTTCATACCCACCATCACTTCAAGATAATTATAAAAAGAAGCTGAATGCCATTAGACGGTCGGCTTTGGCCACGTCCTGGGGCGGTTGGATATACAAAATGTACGACGTGGTAAGTTCAGCTACAGTGACAGTTTTGAGTTTTTTTTAAATTGTTTTTTATTTCGGCTTATGTTTATAATAATTTGATAATGGTTTAAAATTCAGAATGCAATCTTTAAAATTCAGAATCAATGACTTGAAATCACCATTCTAATCATGTAATTAAGGCGATTATCTTTTCCGACAAATTTTTCTTACTTAAAAAGAGATTTTCGGTTAGAAATTGCAGCTGGTTTTGCCCGCCGTTACATTTACCTTTTTTCCCCTTAATATTAATTCGTAATTTTTTTCTTTTCTGCCCTTGGTAATTCGAACTTTTTGTTTCTAGAACTTTCTTCAAATGCAGATCTTCAAGGAGTTGCGCGAGTGGAACAAGTCGCTAGAAGAGAGGAATTGCCCCAGAGAAGCAAGCGACTTCTCCTTCTGGGTCATCACCAATCTCCCCATCACTGATAAGAAGAGACTTCAGCTGCTTCGAATGGGGAGCGCCGAGCAAAGGATGCGATATGAACTCCATCTACTGCAGAAGGCAAGTTTACGTCTATAACAATATAAATCATCTAACAAAAATTACTTTAAATTAGAAGTGACGTGGTTTAAATGATTTTAAGCGGGGATTGAAGTAGAAATAAATAATAAAGAGAAAAATAGTTTATTTCCGCGCACCGAACAGTACAACTTTTCAAGACTAGCTTTTGCAGTTTTAAAAACTGATCTATTTTTTAAAATTGTGATTAGAATTTACCCTCTTAATTAACTTAAGTTTATTATTTCCCGGACTTTTGTCACTCTTAAGTTGAAATGCCTCTTCACCTGATAATTTTTACGAATCTTTAGTACAGCTATATTTAGTAGCGTGTTTGGGGGGCATTGTGCCATGATAGAGAAATGAGAAACAGATACAAACTGAAAAACCTTTTTTACCCACTTAAAAAAATTTTTCCACAACGCATCACTGATACGAGAAATGAGAGACAGATTCAAACTGAAGACCTTTTTTACCCACTCAAAAACATTTTTCCACAAAGCATATTTGATTGTGGTTGTATGCCCCCCCTTTTAAAAATCCTCGGTACGCCCCTGGCTCTAGTTTTGTGCAATATTTCAAATGTAAAATACAATTTTTATTCATGATTAACATCATCTTGCAGTGCACTCTTCTCGCCTGCGCTGAATGCGGTCAGAAAATCGCTAATCGTAATGACGTGTTCAGCATGTCGACATCCGGGCCGATGGCAGCTTACGTTAACCCTGGTGGAGTTGTTCACGAAACCTTGACCTTGTACAAGGTCTCCGGGATTTTCCTTCGTGGAAGAAAATGTGCAGAACACAGCTGGTTTCCCGGGTATGACTTCTGCTTTCTGTTGCTGATAAAGCGATATAATTTGCAAGTAAAAGTGATATTTATATTTTTTGCTTTTTGCTCTCTGATGCACTACATAAATTTTTTGTTTAAATGATTTTTTAAAATTATTATTGAAGTTGTTAAAATATAAAAATATTTTTTATCGGTCAAAGTGTTTATATTCGAAGTTTTTTCTGCTTTAACGGTACACAGTAGAATTCGACAACTCCAGAAATTTCAAGAAACTGCCGAATTGTTGAAACCGTTTTGAAACTGCTTTTCAAGTCCAACCCAAAAATTTGTTATCCAGTTAGATTTACAATGTAATAAAAAATATCAAAATTGCCGAAACACTCTCACGCAAAAATTGAAACTCGCTCAATAGCAGTAAATGTGCTTTTTCTATTTTTTCCCATGCGGGAAACGCCTTCGCTCGTTTGGAATTAAACTTTTTAGATTTCTTGAATAAATTAACGCACAGCTTCTACTTTCTATTGCACGCCTGTAATGTGCTACTTAGTTAATTTTTGAAGTTTTTTCTTTGTACTGCTGCTTTGATAGGTAACAACGATAAACAGACACAACTCGCCGGCAAAAGTTAAAAGCGGTATAAATGGCTATTTAAGAAAAGTAACTCGCCTGCCGTAATCATAAGTGCGTTTCACCGTTTGTGGTAAAGGTGATGTGCCGTGAAAAACGAATAAAATAGTTTGAGGGATCTAAAAAGGGTGCGTGATACTGGAATTGACGTTATAAGCGATGCTATGACAGACGAACTAAAATTTGGCCAAAAGATAGCAATCCTACCGGGACCGGGCAAAATGTAAAGTTATAGGCGAAATCTACTGTACTTAATAAGAACACTTCTTTTTGTTTTATTACTCTTATCACTGAAAAAAAATTACTTCCGAGTATAATTGACTCCATCTCTTCGCAGTTACGCGTGGACGATTTGCGAATGCAGGAGCTGCGGTCGCCATATGGGGTGGAAATTTACTGCCATTAAGTCAACTACGAACCCTCAAAAGTTTTGGGGCCTTACGCGTTCCGCTTTAAGGCCACGTGTTTCTACTTATCAAGAAAACGAATCAGACTCTAGTAGTGACGACATTTCACTGTGGGACGGTTGAAATTGTTTGTCATTTTGTGTTTTTTTCAAAAAACTTCATAATTTCTCGTATATTGGTTTTCGCAGATGTAAAAGAGTTGAGAGTCAAGGTTAGATCTGTTTCAGTGCATTTCAAGTTAACTTTCACAAACCGCTGTTTTTTGCGCTTTTAACTTGTTTAAAAAAAACATGGTTTAGTTTTTGCCGCCTAATGTTTTCTATGTAAGAAAATCGAAAAACCTTCGACGCCCCCAGTACTGTAAATTGCTTCCTAAATTTCCTAAATATGTGTTTTTAAAAGCTTTATCGAAGGTTTTTGCAATTGTGTTTTGCTAACTCCTGTACGAGAGGTTTGGCTTTCATTCCTTGAGCCGATAAACGTAATATAGTCCTGCCGAGGATTCGCCATTGTGGCGACAGTACCGCTGATTATCCCAGGTTGCTTAAAAGTAATGTTACCGAGATTGGCAACGCAAACTCTTGACACGCTTTGTACGAAATTGGTGTAATAAATGATTTGCTTTTAGTTTAAAAAAATCAAACCTAATAAATTTAAATATTAATAGGGGTTGCACCGTTATGCAAATTGGCTGATAATCAATAAAGGGGCCCATATCGGCCGATATCGATATATCGACGTTGATGCAGTTTTTAAAAAATAAAAAATAAAAAAATGTGAGAATTGGCTAAAAACTATCCTGTTTCTTCATTCTTTCTTTCATTCATAAAAGTGAAAGTAAAAGCGAAATAATGGTGCTGAAATACCAACAGAAGTGGTATGCATTTTATTAAATACTTTACTAGACTTTTGAGATTAGCAGATATATGGCCGATACCTCGCCGATAACATCGGTGCAACCCTACTTATTAACAAATCAAATTTCATTGAATTTTTCAAAAAGTAGAATTTGAAGTTTAATAAAAAAACTCATTATTTTTGATTGTCTGTTGAATAAAATTTTTCTGACCGCAACTATGATGTAAAAGACGCTGTATTCTTTAAAAAATAATCCATGATATTGTTGCTCTTTGCATCACGCACTTAGGCTGGCTGCCTTTGTTATAGTAGAACAGTGTTTCTGTGATTTTGCTATGTTCGAGGCAGTTGCCATTGTTATTTGCTTCATCTTTTTCCATCTCTATTTTCTAATAAATAAAAGTACTTATTTTAACTTGAGTTTTTTACGAGTTGTAGCATGTTTTATTGGTAATCTATTTGCTGATTGACTGCAGTTCCTAAATTTTGACAGCCAACCAACAAAACTCTTCACCAACTGATACGTTGAGTATGGCGACTGATGATGAACTTTTAGTTTAAATCTGTGAAGTATTGCACGAAGTGGTCGGAAAACTATGATGAACGGAAATTTTGAAAAATTGTCACAAGTTTCTTGGAAGTTTCTTATGACCAGATTTCCAACTATTAATATTTCCTTGATGTGACCGGAGCATAACGAGCGAGTTGGAGCGCCGCGTTTATAGCGAGCGCGATAGAAGCGATCTTAGTTTAATTTCTACCCAGGTCATTCTGTTGCGTTCTGAAAGAACCCACCACGACATTTTTGTTCCCCTTGACGGTCTTAGCAAGGTAAAGTAAATTTAGCAGCTAATTTTAACGGAAGAAAAAATTTGAAATCGGAAGAAACGGAAGAAAAAGTTTTCAATTTGACAGCGTTATTTTGGCGACGCAAAAAGCTGGTAAAGGTAATTGCTTGATGGTTATTGTTGTTATTTTACCTCTATTTTTCCTGCTGACTCGGAGGTAAGCGTGGAAGGCGCTATACATAGGGTAAGCAATTACCCCGACCTGCTTCCGGAGATGCGAAGATATTGCTGTCCGGTTGAAATTTTTTAGTTTGGTAGTTTTATAAAAATACGATCAAAATTTAGAACTGCTTGCCAAGACCACCAAGCAAAGAAAAGTGCCGTAAAGTGTCTTTTCCAAGGACACAGCAGAATGGCGCGAGTAGGTTTAGAATCGAGACCATGTTGATCACAATTTGCACGACGCTTTAACCACTCGTCCACGTTGCCCCAGCTTTAATGTTCCCCGTAGAAGAAATAGCGATGATGGCTGATGACTAGGCTTACCATACGTGCCGTTTTACCGGAACAGTGCTGATTTTTAGGCCTTGTCCCGGTGTCCCGCTCGGTTCGGTTCAGTTCAGTTTTCTTTTATTTCTGCTCCGCCACATGAACAAAATAACAAAATGTTAAGAAGTTTGTGTGTTGTTAAAGACAGGGTTATAGAAAGGAAGAAGCAACAAAACGAGTTGACGTTGTGACTTGCTAATTAGCGATGAAAGGTGTGACTTGTTGTATAATATAGAAGCAAGGTTGCTTTACCTCATTAAAAATATAGAAGCAAGGTTGCTTCACCTCATCATAAAATTAAAAAAATAGAAAGAGAAAAAGAAAGAAAATAAGGTTAACCGTTATGTCCCGGAATTTTCAATTTTAAATGAAAACCTTTTTTGTTTTTTAAGATTACTACTTTTTGGGGACAAATTTTTTTCTTTTAATGAACATCCTGATTCATCACTTCGAAAATATAGTATGCCTACTGATGACGAAAACCATTAGGCGAGTTTCTAAACTTTTTAGAATTCATGGAACCCTAACCAAGTTTGGAAAACACTATGGAACACTACGGACTTTTTCACACAAGTCTTAAATCTTAATTCAAAAAGTCTAAAAAATTTTGCGAAACTAAAGATCAAAACAAAATATCTTTAGATTAGAAAAATATATAGATAGGGAAAGATGAGGTAAATTGAACCCAATTTTACAAAAAATAAGATAACTTGTTAATTATAAGCGCTATATAATAGAAATTTTAAGATATTATATTTTAAGATATAGCCTAAAGTTTATTATGATGTAAATTATTTTTTAATTTAGTTGCCCAATTTTTAATAATTTGTGTTTAAAGTTGACACTTTTTTTAGTTCAACTTGCCCCTTCGTCGGGGTAAGTTGAACAAGTACCAAAGGTAAGTTGAACCATCCACAGAAGTTACTAAAAAAAGTTAAAAAAATAAATTGTTGCAACCTAATATTGTTTAAACTCATACTTTTCAGACCACTGTTATAAGTATTACACATCAAGCTTTGGATTGAATGTTTTAATTCTGCCTACTTCAGCAAAATTACTAGCACAAATATTTTCAAACATAGTAATTTACAATGAATAATTAAAGAATTTAATTGTTCAATAATTTCGGCATATGAGAAAATGTTAATACACGTTCCAGCGATTGAGATTTATCGGAAATACAAATTTCTTTTGCCTAGAAGTTGTTCCTGTGACATAAGGAAGAGGAAGTATCTTTATGATATCACTTTCTGGAAAGGAACATTCATCGTCTTCCTCGAAAATAAACGTGGGTTCCCCAGTAATATGATCAACTTTGCACTTTTTTAAAAATTTTGCCTCGCATTAACCAGTCTCCTCGTCAATACTTTTAACCAGACCAATATAAAAACGGGGATTTGCTTTTCCAGTGGGCTTAAAACAAACTAGAACATAATGTCCTGGAACTGGGTGAACTAACTTTTCAGAGCAATCACTACTATCATCACACAAATCTTGTACATTAACTTTTGGTTCTTCATCACTCGAATTCTCATGAAATAGTTTTCTTTTTTTATTTAAGGGTGCTTTCTTTATTGGTTTTTCTTTTAATATGTTATGGATTCGTGACTGGTTTTTTTCCGGAGTATCAGTCAAAATTGCCGTTTTTCCTCGTTTTCGACCACTTGCTGTTAGTTTTCGTGATCCAGCACGGGCAACAGGTAAAATTTCTGAAGGAGACACATAAAAGATATCATTTAATTGATGATTGGAAGTTGAAACGGTGGAAAAAAGATTGTCCTCTTGATTTTGACAGCTTGTTTGTGCGTTGCGAGTCTCGATTATTTCCTGGTTAAAATAAGAACGATTAGTTAATTTAGATGGAGCAAAGGCATTTTCATCAAATGTATCTCTGCAAAATGGATAGATACCAGTCGATTTAAATCCAGCTTGTATGTTACCCGGAGTAAATGCAGCTAAGTAAGCTTTATTGATTAAGGCTGGAATGTTATAAATAGTAACTATTTTTCCAGGATTAGACCGGATCCACTCGTCCATTGCCTGATTATACTTCGACTTTAAAGGTCCAAACACTGAGCGGTCTAGCGGTTGAAAGCGATGAGAGGTATGAGGAGGGATAGTCAAGAGAATTAATCCATTTTGTTTTGCCAGCTGAATGGATGCCATGGACACATGACTTTCATGGTTATCCAAGATTAATTACGCACGATTTTCATTGTTGCAAGAAATTTGATTTACTATGTGTTTTAAGTACATGGAAAAAATTTCTTCGTTTATCCATCCTGATTTATTTGAAGTGCCAATGGAGCCGGTTGGTCCGTCACGGATAAAATGATCTTTATACTTTTTTCGAGGAAAAATAAAAGCCGGTGAAATACTATTACCAGTTGCACTAATGCAGCAAACAAGTGTCACTAACTCTCCGCGCTCTCTTGATGTGATGGAGCCAATTTGTTTGGTACCTTTCGCTGCTAACACTTGTTTTGGGCTTTGCACCGTAGTCACACCTGTTTCATCAACATTAAATATTCTGTTAGGTGTGAACTTGTACCTGTCCATAACTGAAGCTAGATTATCAAAAAATTCATTCACTGTATAGCGGTTAAATGCTGTTGCTCTTGCTAAAGACGTGGCTTCCGGTGTCCTGTATGATATGTTATATTTTTTATGAAGGAACGAAACCATTCTTTTCCGGCTAGTTTATTTTCCTCCCAGCTCACAGGTGCAGCTATGTTATTTTTTTTAGCAAGTTCACATGCGAGTTGACGACATTTTGCAGCAGCAGTATACCATAAAATCTTTTTGAAAGTTCCTTAACATGATCTGCTAACTCTTTTTCAATCGGTTCTTGAAATATTCGCTTTTTTTCTTTTAAAGCAACATAGCCGTATAAATTTTGGGTTGCACCACTTGCTTTCTTATCTATGTAGCGTTTCAAGGTGTTTCTGGAAATATTAAATGATTTGGAAGCAAAACTTAGGGATTTTCCATTTTTTACACATGTTGCAGCCGCTTCCATTATTTCTTTCGGCTCATTTCCGCGGTTAGTTTTTCTTGTAAAAACTCTCGGCATTTTCAATAAAATATATACGCAAAAAAATGCAATTTTTTAATAATCAAAATCTAAAAATAAACTACATTAATTTTTAATGTGCAATGGGGTAAATTGAACCATGGTTCAACTTTATCCACAGCTAGTGGTTCAACTTGCCTTACAGGTATGTGCTATGTTATTTTTAAAATTTCTACTAAGATAGACAAACTTGCGCATTAAAAGCTTATAAATTTTGGGGAATCCCCTATCCTTGCAAGGTTAGTAACAGCAAACAGGTTACTGTATATTAAGACCCAAAGAATGACTTTGCTCATCTCTGATTTGGACATAAAAAATATAAATCTGGCCGGTCCTGGCTTATTGCTATTAAATATTTGTTATTTCATTTGCTTATTACACTAGAAGTGAATGCTCAATTAGTTGAAGCTTGGCAAAATTTTAGAAATGACTTTTTTTTACCAACCTATTATTTGAGCATGCAGACTCTTTGAGCAATCTTAATCCAGAAAATTTTAATGTTAAATAATATTTTTATAGTTTGCAGATTGTGCGGCCAGGGTATAGTTAAAATTTTTTTGATGGAAATATCAAATACTCATCTGGATTCTCAATGTTTACATTTAATAGAATTGCTTGCTGAAATTGAAGAAAAAAGAATAGATTTGGAAAAGCACATGAAAAATGGATTTCTTGATTTAGCAAAAGCCAGATATGCAATTGGTATAAACAAAGTTTCTAAGTTGCATTATCCTAAAGAAATGATGCCCAATTTTAGAATAGAATGCAGGTATGTAGAGCTTTAAAGTTTTATAATAGTGTGTTTTTTGGAGTTTCTTCAAGAAGTCATTGTCAGTGATTTTTTCTGTGAAACTTATTCAAATTTTTCCTACAGCACCTGGATGAAAATAAAAAGAAACCAAGAGGAAAAGCATCTTTTCAAGAAGCAGAAGTAACCACAGGCAAATCTGGATTAGTTTCACAAACCAAAATGGCACACAAAAAACACACAAGCTGTTTTTTGTGTGCTTTTGAAAAGTACAGATAATTCAGAAATTTTATATCAAATGAAGGTCAATAGATTATAAATGTAATTACAAGTAACTGTTTTCATAGCAGTAAGTCTGTAAGTTTCTAATGTAATTACAAGAAACCTATCTTTTTTGAGTGTGTTCAAGAAGTCACCATGAGCAACTGTTTTACATGAAACTAACCCAGATCCCCAGTGGTTACTATCATTTTTTGTTAAGATCCTTTTTCTCTTGTTTTTTTTATTCCATATTATTGCTTTGGGAAAATTTCTGTTAGGTTCACCAGAAAAATTGGGGTCTCTTCAAGAAGTCACTGTAAGTGATTTTTATTCGTAAAACTAACCAAGATGCCCCTCCAGTTACTATCGCTTTGAGAGGGATACTTTTTCTCATGGTTTTTTTATTTCACCCTGGTGCTGAAAGGGGGATTCTGAGACCCAAAAATTGCTTACAGTGACTTTTTGAAGAGAATCTCTTTTTTTCATCTATTGCTAAAACATTAAACAAAACTCTATTACCATACACAACATAAAACAACATAAAACATCCACTTAGTTTTCATCTACATGGGTTCCAACATTAACACATGCTGCTTTTGCACAATATCTGCCACCAAATCACAAAAGGCTTCAACAATCCAAAACCTCCACAACTTATTGTAGCAGTAGCTTTTGACATGACCAAAGCATTTGTTGCACTCACCATACACTAACTTCTACCCAAACTGACATTAACAAACAGTACAAACATCATTATCAAGTTCATAGCAAACTGCATTAAAAGATGACAAGCATGCACTCAGAACATCAGCACACTCTCAAAACTCAAGCTAATGAACACTGGATTTTTGGTGAGTTTTGTCTTTAAAATTGTTTAACATTTACACCTCTGACATTCCACTCCCCCAAGACATACAAATCACAACATATGCCAATAACATAACAATCACAGTATCTCACACCAAACACCATAAAGCACAACAACTCATTCAACCATCTCTTCACAAAATCTATGAATGGCCACCATTAATAATCTTTATATAAACACAGACAAAACTACAACTACACTTTTTACACCAGAACCAGCTGAATATGGCACAATCTCTATCACTTAATTAAACATTACACACCACAAAACATCCAAAAATTTTTAGATCACTCTAGACTCAAAACAAACATTTTCAAAACACATAAACATCACCATCACCAAAGCAAAACAAATGCTTAGCATTCTGAAAACTCTCATCTCTACCAAATAGAAGCCATAACGTAAAAGAAATAATTTTTCAAAACTATGAGCACATTAACATAATCATCTCAGATCCAGATATAACTCTTGAGAAATGTAAAGAAAACTCAAGCATATTCACACTACCTTCACACATTTACCTCAACCTCACAATACCTCAGTAACTCAAGAATGGAAATCTAGATATTCAAGAAATGAAAATCTAGATTCAAGAATGGAAATCTAGATTGCCTTTCTTAAGGGGTTAAGGGATGGCTACTCCAAGATATCCTTGATGGAGGGGCAACAACAACAGTTAAAATTGATTTCTTTTTTTACAGAGAAGATTCCAGTAAATCAAAATTTAGCTTGCATCAATCTAATTCAACTTTTAAATGCAATGATGAAGTTCTTGAAAAAAAGTCTTCAAGTGAATCTTTGCGAAAACGCTTTCCAAAAAAAGCACTTGAAGAAGGAAGTGAAGTCAAAAGCAACAGTAATGATAAAGAAAATTATTTAACCAATATAGATGACCAAAAGAATGTAAACACATGTAAGATTGAAAAAAATGATCCTATTCGATGGTTCAGTGTATTTGCACCACAAAGTTTACGTTCAGCTCAAAAATCATTTTTACAAGGTTGGTTGTACCATAGTTAGTGGTTGTAGTTGTGATATTAGTTTTGTAGTGCCAGGAAATCTGGTACTAAATTTTTAACTCTTTAAACTTAAAAGCAAAGCTGAAATGATTCTAGTCTGGACTTGATCCCAATTGTAAAAATCTTATGACTTTGACTGGGACTTCAGTCTTCAAGATAAAGGATTGGAAGTCAAATCAAGTGCAATTGAAAAATGATTTGAGTTGATAAATTTAGATTTTTTAAAAAATTTAGTGAAAAATTTTTTTGCATGGCAATAGTTAAACAGTTTTAAACTGTTGATGAGTTTTATATTGGTGATAGTCTT
Source organism: Diplosoma virens (assembly GCA_963680785.1). Classification (NCBI taxonomy): domain Eukaryota; kingdom Metazoa; phylum Chordata; class Ascidiacea; order Aplousobranchia; family Didemnidae; genus Diplosoma; species Diplosoma virens. The sequence continues at coordinate 31,054,868 of OY796896.1, read as the reverse complement.
TTTCAAATGTTGGCAGCTTAGTTTAGTGGTTCAGAGCAACATAATTGTGATTGACATGGTGTTTGTTCAAAACCTACTTGTGCCATTCTGTTGTGTACTTGGGAAAAACACTTGTAAGGCACTTTTCCTGCTTGGCAGTCTTGATAAGTACTTTTAAATTTTAGCATTATCTTTATAAAACCAAAAAATTGAAAAAAAAACTTTCAACTATCAGCAATATCTTGGCATTTGTAAAAGCAGGTTGGGGTAATTGCTGGACAATTGCCATATCTATAGAACCTCTGATGCTTTTCTGCAAGTCAGGAAAATAAAGATAGCGATAAAATGAAATGAAATGACTTAACAGTTTTTTAAAAGTTAATCATGTACAGGCTTGTGCAGGATTTTTTTTAATAACTGCCATTAAAGATTACCTTTCATAAATTTAGTAGGCATTTAATGCAATGCAAAAATAAATTAGACAAAATTGCAAATGTTTTGTTAGTTTAAGTTTTTGTGGACTTGAACTCAAAAGGGCTTGAGATTTAATAAACTTGGACTCCTTGCATTTGAACTCAACTCAAGCATTTTAGGAATATATTTGGTTCAAGTCACAAGTCTAGTGGACTTGGACTGATTTATGTCATTCAAATGCTGGGCTTGTTACAACTCTGCTTAAAAATCAGGTAAAGATTTTTTGTATTTCAATCACTACAATATCACTTTCCTTGTTTATCCATCACTGGCATGGTGCAATGGTGACAATGTTAATAGTTGGCAGCATGATCTAGTGGTTAAAGAACTGTTCTTATGATCAACATGGTCTTGGTTCAAAACCTACTTCTTCCATTCTGTTGTGTTCTTTGAAAAGACACTTTACAGCACTTTCTGCTGATTGGTGGTCTTGGCAAGCAGTTCTAAATTTCAATCATATCTCTTTTAAATTACAAGCAGACAGCAATATCTTGGCATCTCTGGAAGCAGGTTGATGTAGTTGCTTACCTTATGTATTAGCCCCTCAGTTGCTTTCCTGCAAGTCAGGAGATAAATATAGAGATAAAATAAAAATAAAATAAAATAGAAGGTTATTTTAAATGGCTTGAGATTGGGGGGGGGCTTAGGTTAAGTTAAATTAGGTTATATATATCTAAAAGTTAACTAAAAAAACTTTTATGAGAAATAAACTTATAAATAATTGTTTAGTTGACCAACCTTATAACCATAATGTCATGCCAGCATTGTCATACAAATAAAAAAAAGGATTATATAAACAATGATTGGATGAAAGTTGAGGCAAAAAATCATTACCAGATCTTTTATGGTTTGAAAACTTAAAGATTTAGTACTATACCTTAAACAATAAAATGTTTTAATACATAAGGTTTAGAATTTTCTGTTTGTTTTTTAAGACAAAGGTTTTTTGAATTTCTATTTTAAAATTAAGCATAAGCTAATATTTAAATATATTTCTAGCCTTGCAGTAATGTAGATAGGCTAGTCCTTTGTATTGTAAACCAAATGTCATTGACAGTTTTAATTTTTTTATTCTTTAGCAACACAATTAACCTGTGATATTTCAAATTTGCAAATTCAATTTGAAGAGCTGCAAAAAAATTATCAAAGTCTCCAAACAACAAATTTGAAAGACATTAATTCTAGTGAAAAGAGTACTTTGTGAAAACTTTTATGATTGTTTTTCTTGTTTTGCTGTATTTAAAATATAATATGGAGATTAAGCTATCTTTTTTTATTTATCACAATTATAGTTCAAAGTTTAATCTAAATAGATATAAAAAGTTATCTACCATTTACAATCATGATTATTTCCAATAAAATTTATACAGTGGCTAGAAATCCACTTCTAATTCTTTAATTTTTTAACATAAAGGTCTGTTATTGACTTTTCCCATCACAAAATTTAAATTATCTTTTTTTGCTAGTTTGATTAAAGTTTTTACAGTGCTGACAAGGCAAGATTAGACCATGGTAAGCAAAGCATCTTTTTTTGCTTTCTCTTATGGCTGTATTTGCTTTTATTCTGTTTTCTGTTTTTAAGTAAAATCAACATTTTAGGTAAGTTGAGTTATTTCATTTAAAAATCAATACAACAAAATTAGACTGAGCATTGAACTTGCATCTTTCTGTTTTCAAACTGAGCTATCTGCCAACAATCACATTTTGTTTGCCTTGAAATATAATCAAATCATCTTAACTTCAACCTACTATTTATCTAACTTTAATTTAGCTTTAACATGTATTTTAACCTACTCTTAACCTAAACCTATTAAATACTGCCTTTCTCATTAAAAAAATTTCTTCTAAATAAGTAAAATAAAAATCAGACACAGTCCTTGTCTTAACATTCCGATCATTGTACCATAATAGTGTTTATATAATGTTGCAAAATTAGTAGTATAGTCATTGAATGACACAGTTCTTAGCAGACCGTTTAGTTTTAAAAAATTCGGTATCTAACTTCTAGCCACTGTATAAAATTACCAGTATAATCATCTACACATATATTTTTTGCTTTGATTAAATCTTCACAAACCTTGTGTAATATGTGTATGGATACCATTATCCATAACCCCAAAAAAAGTTTTATCAATTATAACTGAACTTAAAAATCTCTAAATGTTATTTTGTATTAAATCATTTGTATTGTTGATCATTAAAACAAAACTTTTAGTTTGATTGAAATTTTAATGTAATATTTGTTAATTGCATTTTAATAAATATTGAATTTCATTATTGTTACTACTGTATAGTTAAATGAATAAACTACAAACTAAATAGAAAATCTTTTCACATTAACTTTTGAAAGCAAAGTATTGTGCATCATCATTTATACTATAGTGTGATTGTTACTAATTGTTGTTGTTTTTTTCTTTATATGAACATCTTGTATACTTTAGTTGTTATTTTTTAAAATTGTTTTCAATAATTTCTATTGTTATTTATGTTGTGCTTGGTAAACGCAAAAAATTTTGGTAATGTTGCAAGATTCTCAACTAAGTTTTGTTTCAGATAATAAAAAAATAATTAAATATTTTGTATAATACTTCATAATAGATTTTTTTAAAAAATGAATCCTGAACAAATGACCAAAAACCAGCTTCAAGATGTTTTGGTTGCTAACAGTAAGTTGTATGAATATTAATATGTATTGCAGAATTTACTTGAAATGCTGTTTTTTGTATATCCACTCTATAGTAATTTGATAAACTTTTTAGATATTGACCTACCTCCACCTAATGCTGTTAAGTCTGCGTATATCAAGTTGTATCGAGATAATGCAAGGAAAATCTTAGAAGCCAGTGCAAACAAATCTAAAGTAAGTTGCTGATTGATAGCAGCGTGTAGTCCAGGATTGCGGAATTGGAAGGTTTAAGATTCGACTCCGACTTCGACTACGCAACTCTGGTGCAGTCACTTGATATCGAATTTTTTTGCTGCGCTTATAATTATAAAAAATACAAGTGCTTCTTCCCATCTGAAAACGAATGAAACAATTGCTGTTTAAGCAATAGCTTCTAAAGACAGATATCGAAATCCCAACCTCAATGTAATCATAATCATTTCTTAATCTTTGTTCGTCTCGATTGACATTGTTCAATGCCCGCCACATTGCGCCTGTGTCACTGCCGTAGTGGTAGCAAGTCGTTGGCCACACTGCGTCTGATTTTCTTGCTTGGAAATGGGACCCAAACTTTTCTTATCACGGCTCGTTTCCGCTACGAGCGTGGAATGGAGCATTTTTCGTTTGTTTTATTGATCTTTCTGCGCTTAAAATCTAAGCGAGCGCTAAGCAAAGCAAAAAATAATCATAAAAGGAAACAAAGAATACTTCATTCCACGCTCGTAGTGGAAACAAGCTTTCAGAGGCAGAAATGATAACCGCTAATAAAGAATTTTCGGTGGTTGAAAGCATGTGTGGTCTAGTAAATTAGACGTTTTTATAAAGACGGTTGTGCATTTGCAGCCGAATGTTTGGAGTGAAATTGAAAAATTAATTGAATAACCTTGGTATTATATGGTTATGTTCTACCATTTGTCCTTAGAAAACTGATTCGGAAATTATTGAGGTGGTGAAATTCTTGTCCAACTCGCAGATCGCATCAAAGTTGAGAAACTTAGGTCTTGACATCGGTCCAGTTAATGGTGAGCAAAGTACACTATTTTAATTTCTCCATGCTGTTTATTTATTATTTTTAGCATCGACAAGAAAAGTGTATTTAAAAATGCTTGCTGGTCGCATCGTTCGTGGAGAATGCTCGTTGGAAGAAGATTCTGCTCTGATTCAAATTAACAGTAAGTATTTTCTGTTTTGAATTTTCAGATTTTTTATTTTCACTTTTTTTTCGTTTTGACATATGAGATTTGACAAATGAAATGCACCCGATTTAATGCGCATTGTTTAAAATTTAATGGCCACTAGAATAGATGAATATTAGTGAACAAACGTTAATGCGATGAATATGAAGATAAAAAAAGCTGCACATTCTATTAGGTCTGCCGAGTTAAACTAGGATCAATTTTAAAAGATTAATTTTCTGGTGTTTCGCTTTAGTACATCGCTCTGAAGGATCTTCCATTAGAAATCAAAAGTCATCAGGAGGCGCTCAAAGCCCATCAAAAAGGTTATTATCAGATTCACTATGCTTATTGTTGATTAATAGCCAATGCAATTGGGGCTCGTTCGATTTGTCTTGCGTTTGTATTTTGTTTCACTTACATTCATATAATATGCTAAAAACTTTTCTGCTTATTTTTTTCATATGTATGATTTCTGCTACTAGTAAAAGCTTAAAAACAAACCCACTTTATAACGCACTAAAACAACAAAAAAATCAACAAAAGATAAAGAAAAAAAATGATTTGATGCATTAAGTTTTTTTTGTTTTTTATGAAGCGGGTTTCTGTTAATATCTTTATTTGTTTTGAAAAAGTTTTCTGATGATAATCACGATAATAATTTATTAATTACAGTGTCAATTTGGACGATGACATATTTGGAAGGCTACCTGCCTCTCCGTCTGCAATGTAAGTGACCTTTCCATGTGTTACGTTTAAGTAAAATATCGAAGATTCGCGAATAAATCTGAAGTTTTTGTTTTAAATCCGTGGTTCGCAACCTTTTTTGCCCCATGGATCATCTTTTAAAAGAATGTATCCGATAGATTACTTCGCTTGCTTGATGCCCTATGAACGGCACTAGTCGAAATTATATTGGACATAGGTGAGTGATATGGCAAAAAACAATTTTAACAGCGAGTAAAGTCCAATAATAAAAGTCCTTATTTGCCCTTCAAATCAGCTTTTGTTATATGAAACGATAAAGACCATTTTTGTTTTCACTCCTTAATAAAGATGATTGTACCACTAATCAAACATTAAGGAAGACATGATGTGGGACTAGTTACGGAATTTTTTTACATTTTATAGTACTAACATAATTATAAAGGTTGCAAATTTCAGATTTATGAAATTTTTCGTGGGTCACGTCGAGAACCGCCGCTTTTGATTGATAACCAAAACGTGGTTTTCCTTTGAAAGTAGCAAAAGATTTTATAACTTTTTTTAAAAATTCTATGCAGCTATTCTGATAGAGTGAATAATTTCATTCGCCAACTGTTGTATCTGTTAGAAGCAGGCACTTTTGATGAGCTTTTTGTTTCGGCTTTAAGATAATCTTATGTCAGATTACAATCATTTTTGTCACTATTTGATTAATTATTATTATTGCATACTTGATTTAATTTTTTTTTACATAACGCCTGTTTATGTATTTTAGTGATATTGTTTTGTACGGTAAAGTAATTTTGTTTACACTAATTTTCTTTTAGCTTTTATCTCGGTAGATTTTTTCAAACTTTGTCTTATCATTGGCTCTTGAATAATGAGTTTATGAAAATAGCAGCTTTGTCACTGGTACTAGATAGTACTTTTGATCCAACTGAAAGTTTTAAAAGACTATTGTTAAGAAGAAATGATTTATATTAGCGGAAATAGATGAAATCATGTCATTTTGTCATTAATATGTAATCTACTTCCGTGTTAGTTTTTGTTAACAGTAATATTAAGACTTTTGCAATGATTCATGCTATTATAAGTGATTCTCAGCCAGGGTGTTGTTAACAGTAATATTAAGACTTTTGTAATGATTCGTGATATTATAAGTGATTCTCAGCCAGGGTGTTGTTAACAGTAATATTAAGACTTTTTTAATGATTCATGATATTATAAGTGATTCTCAGCCAGGGTGCTTTGGTACCTTCCTTAATTGCTGAAGGTGCCTTGAGATGTAAAGTTTGTAGTACATAATCGAAATTTGAAACTTTTCTGTTTTTATTTACTGCAAAAGAGTAAAGGGCTTTGGGTGCCACGAAGTATTTCTTTTGTCGGGTGTCGTGCGTGAAAAGGTTTGGTAGCACCCCCTATAATCTAACTGGACACATATATATGCTTTCCATAGTCACCACTCTACACCCAACCTGTTCGACCACTCGGAGTATAAGCTTACGTCGTCACTGAAACGAAAGAGTTTGTCGTGCGACGCCTTGTCGAAGCCGCTTCATTCGCGCGCTTTTCTTGGCACTCGCGTGAAAGAGATGAAACCTTTGGACGTTTCTGCTTACGTTGTAAATCGTGATGCCGTTAAACCATTGCAAAAGGAGGATTGGAATTTATCGCTAATTGAAGAAACAAATGCGGAAATGACTTCCCATGACGCGGATTTTTCGAGCCCTGCAGATTTGAATAACTCCACTGATTCTGATGAGTCATCATTCAAGCACTGCGTTCCGGAGCGAGAATCCCGTTCCGAAAATTTCGGACTTCGAAATTCCCCATTTAAACTAGTTTATGACGATTCTTTCTCTACAATCGCGTCTCTTCGCAAGGATCCAAACAGAAAGAATTTTTCTCCTGCCCAAGCATGTCTAATATGGTAGTTTTTACGAGGTTTTTACAAGTTTTTCACGAGTTTTTCACCAAACTTTCTTCTCTTGTTTTCTTTCACAATAATCGCACTAAATTTGTTTTTTTTTTTATACTTTGGATTTGTTATTTTTTGTGGGCCGTTGTCCTAATTAAAGCAATCGATTTATTGAGTGTATTGTTCGAGTTGTGTTTATTCGTTTGATCGACCCAAGCAGCGACTCTGTTAGATCTTGAAACACTCGCACGTTTTCCACTTTATCTCGACACCGCATGTGTTCTATATTATCTTGGTTTTTAATATTTTTTCGCTTTTAATGACTTTACACGTTTGTTATCACGACTCGTTTTACAAATGCTCTGCAAATGACATTAAGTTTAGAAACGTTTTGAACCAGTAAATTGAAGTATTAATAGATTACCTATGATAAAAGTGACGTTTCACATGAAAAGTCTTATTACTTAACAAAACATAAAACCGAATGATGATTTAAGCTGAGGCTGTCGGCGAGGCTCAGTACAAAGTGCTAATATTCGACTGCCTTTCTCATCCATGGTTTGAATGACTTATCACAAGTTCAATAAATTCAACACCAGCTTTGCTTTCTCCAACTATGTCGGGCAGGAATCAAATGTTTAATGTGCAAGGTTAAATCGTACTTGTATTAAGAAAAAGTGACTTTTTGTATATGCAATGCAGCAATCAATCGATAAATTTGCTTAAAACAATTTCATCTGCTCCTTTTTTTTGGGGGGGAGGAGTGGGTTTTTGCTCGGTTTATGATAATAATTCTAAATATTTTTCTTATCAAATCTGTTGAAGCATATTGAAATATTGCATATTTCCCAGAGCATTTAAAAAATTAGCTGAACGGACAAATGCAGCCGACGTTGCAATGCTGAGCAGTTGTTGAACCGCTGCTTGAATTGATCAATGCTTATTGGTTATCTTCGTTTCAACTTTGCCGCGTTAAAGCCTTGCGTTGATGCATGAAAACCACGTTAAATCAGCTCATAAAATTGGATTAACTTTTGATTTCAGCCGAAGCGCGACTCCCAGACGACCTTTGCGTTCGTTTCTATCATCTTCGGCAGCTGCAGCTACTTCATCAGCCTCAGCTACTTTTACAAATCAGGTGAGGACGGTCAAAGTGAATCGCCTAATGTTTTTCTTTGTATGGTTGTTTTAGCCTGGTTGCTGCTTTCAGTATTACGTGGAGCCACCATTGCAGGTATTAGCAGTAAAATCACATTAAAGAATTTGCCGTGAAGTGCCGCAGGGGCACAACGGAAATCACTCGAGTAGACTGAGTATCAACTGGGGTCCTTTTGCGCGCAATTCACAGTGTTATGAACTGAACCATCTCACCGATTTGCATAGTGTTGATATTTTTACGGTTGTAATCATAACCCTACTAAACTGTTGCACGCTTGCCGATATTGATACAGCTTCGGCTTTTAAAAGCCATTATTTTTTCGTTTACTTGTTGGTTGTTGGTTAACATCAAAAACAGTATGAAAATAAATAACATTTTTAGTTAGAGCAGGTTTTCTAAACTGTGAATGCATTGCGATTGGCAAGGGGGTCCACAAAGTTTTTTTACAAAAAAATATTTTGCTATTTACATTGTTCTAAATCTAAAGTTATTCCTAACATCGAAAAAACTTGTCAGTAATAGCGCATCACCAAAAGAAAAAATTGTTTGCTTGACTTTTAATAATCCATCAAAATAAACCTTACTACGACACATTAGTACAAAATTTGTACAGCTCAGAACCAACAATTGCTACTCGTGCTAAGTTATTTTAAAACAAAAAAATTCTGACTTTTAACTGCAGCAATATTTGCAGTTAGCCGTTAGCATTGATAATAAGTTTAAAGAGCAACACAACAAGTCATTCATGTGTACAGATCAGAGATATTTGACGATGACTAGGGAGTCGGATAGAGAGGGATATAAAGAGGAGATGGGCACTGTGGACAAGTCCAAGATTCTCCTGCAGATAACATACTACAGGCAGAGAGAGAGAGAGAGAGAGTTTTATGTACATGCACTCAGAGAGAATAGTTGGCACATTTTAATGACCTGTTTCTCCAGGTCATACGACGGGTGCAGTGCAGAAAGAGCAGGGGTCTATACTCTATAGGATCAGGGTTGGATTGAATGTCACTGCTTATGAGAAGGAGTGAGAGGATGAGTAGAAGCGACAGAATAGATTTACAGAAGGTTAGGGGATATTTTGAAATGATGGGATGTTTTGAGAAGATATGGGGTATTGCCAAGTTGGTGGAAAAAGAAGAGGGCGGTCAGTTAGGGTTGAGATTGCTGTCTATCTGTGACCGCTCAGGGGGCAGCAGGTATAAAAAATGAGAACAGTTACCTATAGGGGGTCGCCCTAGGATGAGACCCTCGGGGAATTGGCCAGCCATTTCGACCCAACCTCAGTGCAGGAAAAGGGACCATTGAACCACCACGATGAGTTCATAGTTGTGGTTCAATGGTGGCTTGTCGTTGGTGCGGTTGTACGTACCCAATCACTTAATAGCAGTTGGACCTTAAAAGCGTTTTTTGTGTTTTATAAAATTTTAAAGCTCTTCGCAACACAATTAAGGCTCGTTTCCATTGCGAGCGTTGGCGAGTTTTTTGTTTGCTTCATTGGTTATTATTTATTATTTTTTGCTTTTCATGGCGCTTAAGCGCGGAAAGAAGTAAAAAAATCAATAAAACAAACAAAGAATACTCCTGCCAACGCTTGTAGTGGAACGGAGCATTCTTTTTTTCTTTTATTGGTCTTTCCGCGCTTAAAATCTAAACGAAACAAAAAAAAATCAATAAAAGAAACAAAGAATACACCAATTCACGCTCGTAGTGGAAACGAGCCCTAAGTCTTTGGAATTGCCTTAGATTTGTGTTAGATTGGTGGTAAAGTTTTGGTTGTTAAATTACATAACTTGGGTAAGTTTTAAGAAAACACAGCAATACTGATTTTTGTGATTTTTTAAAAAAATTTAATGAATTGACGTTTTTGAATCTGTTAGAAAAAAAACCATTTAAAAATGTTTTAGCCACTGTTTACAATCACTCAAGTCAATTACGCTTTTTAGTGTATTCCTTCAGTAGTTTTCAAGTATTATTTAAAACTTTGTAGTTATTCAATTTAACCACTTTTGTCTGTTAGGTCAATGATTCACATGTGAAAGAAGATAAACAAGAATATAGCTTCTGGAAAACGGTTCGTAATTGTTATTGCAATTGTGCAATTTTCTTTACAAGAAATTTAAAGCTATTTCAAAAATCATTTTTACAATCCAATGTATAAAAATTTTTACAGTTGTTTGCCGATCGGTGAAATTAAATGCATGATTATAGACCACTATTTTTGCTAATGTGCCTGATTCCAAAAAAAATAATAATAATCATCTGTACTCGGGTGTTGATTCGAAACCTGCTGGGGAATACGTGCACTGCTCGTTTTTTGGCGTTTTTTGATGCATTATTACGCCTTCGATACTAACTTTTTGATGCTTTATAAGATCATTATCGCAATATTGGTTATTCTCTTCGCCTACATTTTCTTCGATGACCAATCAGACGTCACCTCTGCAACTGCCACATTCACTCAACAAAAGTAGGAGTTAAGCCGTCGCCAGTGCAAACATCAAGTGTTGTGTAAAAGTCTGACAATTTGATTTTGTATTTTTATTGTTTATTGATATTCTGGATCAAATTCAGTTATTAAAAGTGTAATCATGTCCGCTGATTATAACTTTCAATCTGATTCCTTTTTTTTTTTATAGAATTAACGTACTGTTTTATTAAAAGGTAATTTTTGTTGTTTGCTCACCAAAAATGTTCTCAAAAAACATGGTACTGCCTTTTGTTTATCTCGCCCACTTTAGCATTTCGATGACGCTATCTTTGCTTGAAGATTTGTTTGTTTAACGAGTTAGTACCTATATTCGCACTGTCCTATTACTTTGGCGTTGCCGGAATATTAAGAATTTTGTTTGACAATGCATGGTTGTGTGATAAAATTTAATCTAAGATTAGTTGGAATGATGGAAAAAAATATATCCATCGTCCTTGCCACTTGGGGTTTTGTTTTTTGAAACTGAGCCTGGCTGAAAAGAGCAAATATTTGTTTGTCTGTTGAAGCGGAACAAAAAATCACCTCTGAATTTGTTTTCGCTTGAAATTTTATGCAGCAGCATTTGCCCAATTGTCTTGATCTTCCGAGATTTTATGCAATACAGTATGCATTAAAATTGCCAAACTTCATTTGTGCACTTTTTGTTTGCTCTAGCTATCAAAACCTTGCAAAACCTTGTATTCTGTAAAAAGTTATAGAAGTTAGCTGTTTTTTCCAATCAAAAACGAATGTTTTGTAACGTCACTTTTAAGTATTGTTAGAATATCTAAAGTAATTTTAAAATTTTGTGTTTTGCTGTTATATATTTGTCCTTCCTTACTTTACTGATTTATAGGGTTTCAAATTCAATTATTTTTAAACTTTAAAGTTTTCTTTTGAAGGGTATGTTCTTAATACCAACGATAAATGGTTGAAGCAAAAAAAAAAGTACTTGCAATTAATGATCCAAGATTTTTTAAAATTTAAAGTGTGTTTAACAGTGTTGTGTTTTATGCCGATAGTAAAGCGTGTCATTACACTTGCTTGTTTTTTGTCTTTTATGTTTAAATATGTGGAGGTGCTTTACTCACACTTTTCATCAGCGTTATCTGTGTCACGACCTTTAACTTTGTGATAATTATTTCTTTGAATCAAATGTTTCGCTTCTATTTAGTTTTGTTCATTTTAAGTTCGAAATCACCAGATATCGTGCCTTTGACTGTATTTTGATCTCTTCGCTTTTCACTTAACTATATTTCTACCACGATTTTTAAATCACCTATCTTTTTTTAAAGTCGAATTCATTGTTACCCAGGGCACTTGAGAAAAAAGTGTTGTTCCGAGAATTTTTTTGATGAAAACAGACGTATTGTGACGTACGATAAAATAATATGATAAAACAGACGTATTGACATACCTACGGCCGATGGCTGAAAATTGGCCATCGCACTTTTTTAATCGCAGGCCAAAAAGTCTCCTCTGATAGACTATTGGTCTTTATCTTGACTCTTTTGGGCCCTGGGACCGTGCTCCGGCTTCATTCCCCTTTCGTGGACTCCTCCTTTTTTTCAAAAATTATTAGAGTATCAAAATTAATTTTTGCTCTTCTCCTTCGATCTTATAAATCAGTGGTTCCACTTTTTTTGGCTCTACCTCTATTGTCGGGACATCTTAAGCCAAGAACAAGGGCGGTTAAGCTTTTGTACTAGCCCGGTGAATAATATTTTGTTTTTGATAGCGAAGCGAAACCAAAAACAGGTCTTTAATTAAAGGTAAAAAGGTGATATTTTTTTAAAGTGAAGTAAAATTGAGAGTTTAAAAAAATTTTTGCTTCAAATCGTAAAAGGAAAAGTTACTGTAAAAAACGTGAATTTGCACAAAATTTTCCAATGCTTCGGGGCAAACAGTAGTTTTGAAATAGAAAAAGAAGAGATAGTAGCATAAAATATGTAATTCATTATTTACGCCCCCCTTGAAATTTTTAAACCCTCCCCTTGAACCGTGGCCCTCGGGTTGTTTCGAATTAAACTATCTTTTAATTGGCTGATTAAAAACTGCTTTCATTTTTTTTTTTTTGTTGAAAACACCTTAATTTCGCGCGCGCTCGAGATCATATTTAATTAGCGCAATTGTTTATAAATTTATTTTTTGTAGGCACCTTGATTTTTTGCACTAAATAGTCTTCAATTATCTGCTTGCAAGTTATTTCACGTCTACGTGTGCGATTCAATATACTGTGATGACGCTAATTTGTTTGATGTTATTGCTTTGTTATCGAACCCTGGCGGCAAAACTCGCCATTACAAGTCTATTATTCTCTAGTATTAAGTTGGTCAGGGTGTCTATTTTGTTATTAATTTTACCGCTGACTACTTTCAAACCATACATATAACTTCATCGCTTAGATAAACCAAGTTCAAAATACAAGATTTTATATTAGATCACCAGTATTATCTTGCTCAGTTGATTGGATTTGCAAAGCAACTGAGATTTAGTTCAGCTGTTTTAAAACTGATCTTCATAAGTTTTTACTACATCCTCTACTCTAAACAAGAATCAACCAATCATAGCAGTTTAATTTCGCCTCAGACCAGTAATATCCCGCCTTTAAAAATAGTTGGTTTAACAAACGATCGACATTTGAAGTCAAAGAGCTAGTAGTACTTTAGGTCAGTGGTCGGCAATCACCGGTGCCGGTCCGTGAGGGTTTCGGTGCCGGGCAGTATACTGTCGGGCGTTTCATGAAAATTAGACTTGATGCTCGGTTTTTAGCATCCTATGATGAAATAATGCATATTTCACGAAATAATACAATGTTACGGTAACAATGCAAATTTATTGTCAAATTAACGCTTTCAGTGCATTCGGGCGTATACCTCTTGCTTCAGCCATACGCAGAGTCTTTGAAGGTAGTCTCAAAAGTGCGTCAACAACGTGTAGACACGTTATTGAATAATTACGCAGATGCCGCGTAATGTATCACTTTTAACATTTAAGTTTGTAGTGTGATAAAAATGAATACAAAACAAACATCAATGCTGAGTTTTTTTGGAAAAAGGTCAACTCTGTTTGAAGAATCTGATGTCGTGGACGAGGGGCCTACAGCCACAAAAAAAAGGAAATTAGCTTCTTTTAATCGCCAATATAATGAGTCGTACTTAAAGCACGGATTTGTTTTTTTGTCCGCTCTGCCTAACATGCAATAGCAAGATATCAAACGAGGTAATGAAGCCTTCAAAACAACTTCGGCACATGAAGACTAGGCACCCCGAATTAGAAGAAAAATCTTTGGAGTTTTTCGGAAGAAGAAAACGTGATCACGAAGGTGAAAAACGATTATAAAGGACTGCTTTATCAACAAATTCAAATGCACTAAGAGCATCGTATTTGGTGTCTCACCGCATCGCTAAGACTAATAAGCCATTTACTATTGGTGAAGATTTGATTCTACCTGCGTGTACTGATATTTGCCGTGAAGTTTTAAGACAGGGGTCCGCAACCTTTTGCATGTTGCGGGCCAAAAACCAATTTTACAACCTTATGGCGGGCCGCACTTTTTCCAGTTACCTTTTCAGTTCTAGTCATACCAACTAAGGTAGACATTAAACAGCAAAAAGAGATTTAAAAGGTTAAATTTTTAAGAAAAGAGCTAACTTAAATAAAAAAAGTGCTATCTAGATATAACTTAACGTACAGCGTTGAATCTTGGTATTTATTGAATTAATTAATTGATTAAAATTTATTATTTTCTTCTTCAAAAGCATTAAAAACATCTTTATCCTCATCTACTTGCACTTTATTGTCAATAGAGCTGCTTTGACATGTGTCAATTTTCTACAAAACTTGAGTTGGAAATTCACATTTACAGCAGCATTTGCAATAAACAAGTTATTTTTTGCGTTTTAATAGGAGCTGAGCAATGCAATTAAAGTTTTAAGAAAAATAAAAAACACATTTTTGGACTGGTCCTATAGGCATTGGCACTTGTACAAACGTTGCACAACTGGGCAGGTTAAATTTTTAAATTTCAGAGATTTCTGTGATTGCTTCATAAAGTTTTATTCAAGATTGTTGTGTGCTCTTTGCCTCAGCCGTCGCTCTCCCTGTTATCGTAAATATAGTAAGACTGCGACGACCGAGGATAACAAGACAAAAAATTACAAAATTACACATTAATAAATCTTTATCAGGATAATTTTAAACTGGCTAAAAATAAAGCTAAATTTTCCGCTTTAGGGCTAAAAAATACGTCAGGGCCAAATATAAAATTTAGCTGGCTAAAGATCATAAAAAAGGTTAAATTGGCAGCCCTGAACACAGGAGGTGCAAAAGTGCAACAAAAAACTTGCGTGTTCAACCATGATTTGCAGCGACGTAATAACAGCTGATAGCTTTTATATTTTATTTTTTGGTCCCCACTTGTTATCTGAAGACGTAAATAGAGCAACGTCATACAAATTTGAAATAAAACTTTTTTTTGATCTTCACTAGCTTTTTTAGACGTAAAAATAGCAACGTCACTAAAACTTAAAGTAAAGTTTATTTGACTACAACTTAAACTTTTTTGTTCTACACCAGATTTGTACTTAAAATTAAAGCTTTTTGGCATCCCTGCTGTAATTAGACGTATTACAGTTTTACTGCCCCATAGATAGTTTGAAATGGTTAAGTACTGCAAACAATCTATGCTGTGGGCCGTATCCCATTAATATCTAACTAACATGTTACGGGCCGGATGATTTTGCTAGGCGGGCCGGATCTGGCCTGCGGGCCGTAGGTTGCCGACCCCTGTTTTAAGAGAATCGGCAGCTAAAAAGAGAGCACAGGTTCCTCTTTCGGCTCGCATTGTTGCGAGACGAGTTGAGGACAGGGCAGAAGACATTGAAACTCAATTGTTACGGCGGATTGTTACGTCACCAGGTATGAGATTCAATGTGATGAGTCAGCCGATTTGAAAACAAAGCTGTGCTACTGGTTTTTGTTCGATGTCTTTATTAAGAGCATATTCATGAGGACTTGTTATATGTTTTGTTATTTCCAAAAAACACCACAGCCTCCGAACTATTCAAGTCTCTGAATAAATATTTCGCAGAAAACTGAACTGTCTTTTTGTGTCGGTGTGTGCACGGATGGGGCTGCAGACATGATTGGCCATCTGTCTGGTTTGACTGTTCGGATTAAGGAGGTCGCACCAGAGTGCGAGACCACTCATTGTGTCATTTACAGGGAAATGCTGGCGAGCTGAAAAATATCACCCAAGCTTAATAGTGTATTCAATGATATAGCTAAAATAATCAACCTAATTAAAGCTCATGCACTTGACATCCAACTGTTTGAACAGATATGTGAGGACATGGATGCAGAGCATAAAAGCCTTCTCTTGCACACGGAAGTAAGATGGCTTTCCCGAGGAAAATCATTGAGCAGAGTGTTTGAATTACGTCAACCACTGCAAAGGTTTCTAATGAAGAAAAATTAAGATCTTTCTAACAAATTTAGTGATGAAAAATGGATTCTCAAACTTGCCTACTTGTCTGACATCTTCAATCTGCTCAACAAACTAAATGTTTTGCTTTAGAGCAAAATGACAACTGTATTCAAGTTGGAAGATAAAATGTCTGCATTTAAAAACAAACTTTTATTGTGGGAGCAGCGCGTAAACAAAGGGTTATTTGACATGTTTCAAACATTAGCAGAGACTTTGAAAAACAACGACCTTGAGTAAGTGTTCTTCGACCTTGTGAGCAATCACTTGTGCGTTCTTTTACAAGAGTTCAAGCGCTATTTTCCGAGTGCTAAAGACCCTTAAACTGCATAGGAATGGATCCGTAATCCATTTATTTTTAAACTGGGTGAATCGACCTTAACTGTACAGCAAGAAGATCAACTGCTGGACATTGCAAATGATGGTAGCGTAAAATGTATTTTTGATACAACGACTCTACCATGGTTTTGAATGAAGGTCTCGCTAGAATACCTTGACTTTGCCAAAAAAGCATTAAAAACTTTGCTGCCATTTCCGACATCCTACTTATGCGAGTCTAGATTTTCTGTGATGGCAGCAACAAAAACGAAACTGCGAAACAAGCTAGACGGGAGAGACACATTGTAGGTGTCATTGAGTTCCATAATTCTTAGGTGGTAGCGTCCCGTTGCGGCAAAACAAGCTTTACAAGAAAGAAATTACCAATTTTTGTTTCTTATACCATACATCAAAATAACTTCAAAACAATTTTTCAGAAAAATTAGGTTCGTCAATGGCGGCTTGCAAGTAAAACATAAAGAAGTGCTACAATCAGTGATCGAAACAATTGTCAAAAAAAAATTTATTTTTGTATGTTTCCGCGATGATACAAACTCTGTTACTGTAAATTAGATTCACAAAAAGTAGGGGACGTCAGTAAAAAGACAGTTAGTTTTTAATTTTTATAGCTTTTTTGCCAATGTCAAGGTCGGGTTTTCTCAAGGTCCTTGGGCAAGACATTTTTAGAGGGGCAACAATTAGTAGATCTCTTGTCATGGTGATGCCTACTGCTGCCATTTTTTTGCATTCTTTTTACATGGTAGTCCTATTTTAATGATACATCGTAAGATATTCCATGTTATAGCGACTCTCAAGATTAAAGTTGTCCTTGCTGCAGCAGAGGAGTAGGCAAATTTGAGAAGTTTTAAATTCGTTGTAATTCACTAATTCAATAATTCAAGTTGTAATTCAATAATTCAAAATATAGAGATAAAATAAATAACAATAACACTAGAAAGATTTCCTATTAGCAAGATGAACGCTATCGTCATGATGATACGTCTTTGAAAAAGGCTGAACCAGGTCGAAACAGGCTGAAATTTGTCGAATCTGGTAGTTATAAAGATTCAAATGTTTTGAGAGCCGTATAAGATAATCATAGTCACTATCGCTTTAAAGGGGGGCATTGTGCTATACCCCCTTGGGGATCATTAATACGTAGGCTTACCATACGTAGGTACTTTTAGTGCCATGGCTCTCCTTTGGAGGTCACTAATACTTTAGGGTTTTGTCCCGCCCTTTTCGGTAGAAATCCCGCAAGAAAACGAAGACAGATCCATGTGCAGGCCCCCTTCTTTTTCTTTTTCAGAGATTATGAAATTCGAAACTGATTCAAAGTGAAAACTTTTTTTTATAGAGAACACTTCTATGTTTGGACAAAAATTGCCAAATCTGGGATTGATTCAAAATGAAGACCTTGTTTTTTTATAGCTACCATTTGAATAAATTTTTCCACTAAGCATATTTGATTGTGGTTATATGGTCCTCACCCTTGAGAAAATTCTCGGTACGCCACTGATCATATCTTTGTATAGCAGTTTAAACAGTTTTTATATAAACTTTGCCTTTTCTTGCTTTTTTTTTGGTTAACCTGCTTTCTGTGTAAAATGTAAATTTTCATCCGTGCTACCGCTCTTTTCGTTGATTCAATAGAAATTTAAATTTTCCAGTCGCCACTATTTTTGAAGACTGCAAAATAAAGTCCATTTATATTCTTGACAATTTGCGATTAGAAAA
This sequence comes from Diplosoma virens, assembly GCA_963680785.1. Lineage (NCBI taxonomy): Eukaryota > Metazoa > Chordata > Ascidiacea > Aplousobranchia > Didemnidae > Diplosoma > Diplosoma virens. Next base: position 31,036,780 of record OY796896.1, on the reverse strand, counting down.
ATTTTGAGACTATTTTCCGTAATCTAAAATGATACAACTTGTGGTACCGTGGATAAAAAATGTTTGAGAAATTCTGGCCAAAATGGATAACAATTTTGTATTTGAAGTTGCCGCAACTTACTTGTGTGGCAAAACAAGACGTCATAAACGACTTAGCAAGCAATAAGTTAAACCAGAAAATTGGTCATGTGCGCTTAATTAAGAAAGCGCAGTTTTAAGTAAAATAGTAGGCCAGGGATGGCTAACCTTTTTCATAGGATGGGTTCAAAAACGACAGTTTTATCAAAATTACCATTAAGTGGGCCAATGAGTAAAATGAGTGAGAAACTTCTAATTTTGGCCAAACTTCAAGGTAAAGACTAAAAAAAAAAAGTTTTCATTTTTAATCAGCATCCAATCCGTCTTAAATTGAGGTTGCCGACTAAAAATGCCAGGAATTTTAGAACATCAAATGAGTCATTGAATTTCAACTAGTGAGTCTCGCTGTGACCTGCTGGTCAATGATTCGCCATCCCTGTAGTAGGCACTGCTAAAGCAGTAAAATGAAAGATTTAGGACTCGTTTGCACTACGAGCGTGGAATGGAGTATTCTTTCTTTGTTTTATTGATTTTTTTGCTTCGCTTAGCGTTCGCTTAGATTTTAATCGCGGAAAAATCAATAAAGGAAACAAAAAATGCCTCATTCACGCTCGTAGCGAAAACAAGCCTTACTCTATATACTCGCGTAAAGGTCGCACCCGTAGTTTGTGACCGTAAAAGTTGGTGTTTGTGATTGACCCGTGTATAGGTCGCACCCCTGGTTTGTGATTGTCAAAGTAGGTATTTGTGGTGAACCTGTGTGTAGATCACACAGTAATTTGGTACCGGTAAGTTACACTGCTCATTCTAACACAAAACCGATCAAATATTTTTCTTTTAAAAAAACTTCAGTTACAAACAACATGCTGTCACATTGCCACACATAATATAAACATACAGTACTAGCATAAAAAAAAGGTTTCCACTTCTATAATTGTAAAGGCACTTGCGTATGTAAAAGAGTGTTTATTCATTTAGGACGTTGGTTCCCAAACTGTGGGCCATGGCCCAGTAGTAGGTTATGAGACCATTTTCAGTGAGCCATAAAGCTATTTCCAATATACCCTTGTGTAATAAAAATTGTATGTTTTTATTTTTTAAAATTAACACAGTATCATCTGCATACTCAGTAGATATCTTTGATTCTTTGAACACTCTAAATATAAAAATGCAAGAGAAAAAAATTATTTGCTTTGTAAACTTAATCAATGCATTTATTGAGAAATTGTCAAACTGGAGACGTAAAGTACAGAAAGGCAATTTTTCAATGTTTAGCAGTCTGACCTATATCGTTGGTCTGACTAATATTTTTAATTTGGACGATGAGTTGAAAACCAATAACGAATAACGAATATTTATTTCTTGCCAAACACACAAACATAAATTTTATAATACACACACACGGTAATATTATTTAAACTGGTTATTTAATCGTTCAGTTTGTTTGATAATATTATTGTTATGTATTTATTTATTTATTTATTTTGTCTTTTTTCTTTTTCACTTCTTAAATCCTTATCGGATTAAGGTGTTGCGGCCATGCTTTATACTGTCTTGTACTTTTACTTTATGATTATCATATGCATGTTTTAACGTCTGACGTTGTGCTGCTTCTTCCTTTTCTTGATCTTTTTAATATTTATAATTCTTGTGTTAAACTGTTTAATAATGATCGAGAATAAAAATAAAATGAATGAATGAATGAATGAATGTTAAAAGAAAATCGAAATATGTGTGAAGGCAGGGAGCACTGAAGAACATACGTTATCAAGCCAAGTGCCCCCACATCCAATACAATCAAAAAACACAATTTACATTTATATTAATTAAGTATTTTAATACATATACTGATACAAATCTTTTGATGTAAAACCAATGCAGTAAAAATGAAACAAATTATGGAAAAATAACGTCAGAAAAAAAGAACCACTCAGAAAAAGGCGACAATGAAAAGAGTAAAATTTAATACTGATCTATTAGGTGCTGTTTATACGTTTTTTTGAAAGAAACCCAATGCCTGTCTTTTATTGTGTCGTCAATCGAATACCAAAGTTTGACTCCACGGAAGGTGAGGAGCTGCTGTCCAATTGTTTTAGATACACGTGGAAGAAAATAAGTTGATTTTTCTGTTTGTCTAGTGCTGTGAGAGTGTATTTCTTTTATTTTTTTGAATAGCTGAGCAAAAACAGCAGGTAATCTGTCAGAGTATAGCTGATACATAAATTTTCCTAATTCAAGATGATATATATCTGAGATTTTCAAAATATTTAATTGTTTGTACATTGTGTTGATTGGTGTGCAGTTGGAGCTGAATGTTGCAATTCTAATAATGCGATTTAGACGAACTTCTATTTTTTTTGTTAACAGTTTTGTAGCAGTACCCCAAGTTAATATGCCATATTGAATTCGTGAATAAACTAAGTTATAATAGAGCAGGTAAAGAGTTTTTCTCGGAATATAATTGTGCAATCTACAGAACAGACCAGAACATCTGGCAAGTTGACTAGATAAATTGTCAATGTGGTTTGCCCAACACAACGTGTCATCAAAAATTACACCTGAATACTTAATGGAATTTTCTCTTTGCAAGCGGTTTTTGTTCATAACTATAGTAAACTCATCTTTACAGGTTTTGTGTGGTTGGTTATTGTAGATGATGTACGCGTAGTTAGTTTTAGAATAATTTAGAAACAATTTATTTATTCGAAGCCAAAAATCAACTTTTTTTAATTATTAGCTTTATATTTTAACGAGTTTAAGTCCCTATCCGATAGCATTAAATCAGTATCATCTGCATAAAGTGTGGTATCAAATTCGGAGGCAAGAGGTAAGTCATTGATATAAAGCAAAAACAATAGAGGTCCAAGACAAGATCCTTGAGGAACCCCTGTTGTTATTTTTAATTTATTCGAGTAATGACCTTGGACGTTTGTGTATTGATAAGGATTGCTCAGATAACTTTCTATAAGATGAAGAGCTGTGCCTCGAATACCAAAATAGTGATACAACTTCCATAACAGAATCGTATGATCAACCGTATCAAACACTTTTGATAGGTCTAAAAATATGCAGCAAGTATATAGACCATTATCAATGTTTTTGATTAGTTTATCATGTATTGTGCTTATAGCAAATTGAGTTGAGGAGTTAGGTCGAAAGACAAATTGATTTTTGTTGAGAAGTTGATTTTTATCAAGATACGAAAACAGTCTGGAAAATAACATTTTTTCAAAAATTTTGTCAAATTGCGATAATAACGAAATGGGTCTATAATTAGTAGGCATATTTTGATCATCTTTTTTATAAATGGGGATAACCTCAGCTATTTTTAAGCAGTTCGGAAGTACACCGTTTCTATACATATTAATTAGATCTATATATCTATACATCTATACATACAATAAGTTACTTTTTTTAAACAAGCTGCATAAAGATGAGAAACACCAGACTCGAGTTTCGCTCTCATTAGAGCTCTAATGAGACTCGAGTTTCGCTCTCATTAGAGCTCTAATGAGAGCGAAACTCGAGTCTGGTGTTTCTCATCTTTATGCAGCTTGTTTAAAAATTAATTCCAAATCCTCTTAATTCTTCAAATAAGTTACTTATTATCGGAGAAATAATCAACTTGCCATATTTAATAAATTTAGTTTCAACATCAGTGTACCTTTGAGCTTTCTTATTTTTTAGTCGATCAATTGAACATATTCGGCGTTTGTGGATGGAAATAAGAATATTGAGTTGAAATTACAACTATTGGGTTTGGTCATTTTTATATGTGAAGGAGGTGTAGGAATATCTTGTGCCATTTTGTACCCAACACTTGCAAAGTGCTCGTTTAAAACGCAGGCAATTTCTTCAGGTTTCGTTGTTACATTACCTTTATCATTTAATAGATTTGTTGGAAAAATACGTTTTGAATTTTTCAGTTTGCATATTTTATTGATTATTTGATATAATTTTTCAGAGTTATGCTTTTCTTCAGTAACAATTCTATTATAGTAGTTTCGTTTTGCACCTTCGATTGCTCTGTTTAGAACATTGCGATATTTTTTATATTTATCGAATTGATAATTGCTAGGGTGCATAAGAAATTGTTTATACATTTTATTTTTAAGTTTAATCGATTTTAGCAATCCTTGGGTAAACCACGGTTTACTTTTTAATTTTTTTCTTTTCTAGTTGCTGTTCATCGTGGTGCATGAAAATTTACAATATCAGCAAATAATTTTACAAACTCTTCAAACTGATCATGCGGCGAACGAGATTCTGTAACATGCAAATCACCTAATTGTTTATACAGTACAAATCTTGGCAAAACAATTCTTCTGAAAAATTTTTCATATCTCGAATGTAAACTTCCTCTGATTTCTTTTTTATATATTTGATATCTTTTATGAAAATAAAAGTAGGAAGGTGATCCGATATGTCGCACAATGCTATACCACTAAATATCAAGCGATTGAAATCATTTGTATATATGTGGTCGAGAAGCGATTTTTTACTTACTGAAATTCTTGTTGGTTTATTGATGCAACATTTGACTGAGTAACCTAGAAGATTGTCGACATAGGTCTTTATAATTTGATTGCAATGAGATTGTAACAAGTCTATATTAAAATCACCCATTAAGTAAAATTCCATTTTTTTATTACTCATATTTAAAAAATTTTTTTCGATTGCTTTTGTAAAGAGTTCAATTTGGTTAACAAGGTATCCTGGATGACGATAGACAACTCCAACTGCAATTGATTTTTTATTTGTTTCGACTTCTATCCTAATATTTTTAACAAAATTGAGTTTTAAATCCAATTCATCAATTATCTTATACAAAATAGAATTTTTTATGTACAAACCTGCATCGCCAGCTTGAGAATCGCTATCAAAGTGTATGAAGTTACAACCATACCAATGTTAGTTTGTAGTTCATCTTTTTTTAATTTACGTAGTTTCCGTTATGGCTATAATATCAGGCAATTTTTTTAACTGCAGAATGTAGTGAGTTAGTTTATCACTATTTTTTTGAAGACTTCTGATCCCAGCTTGTGGGTGTCAAGAACATCGGTCTTTAAAGAGATGACGGTTTGGCTATTCGAGAGAACGCTTCAGGTCCTACCTCGGAACGTATAAAGAAAAAGACTATCAAGCTATTCCACCAACACGGCTTAAACATCACAACCGAAACCAACCTCGTCCAAACCAATTTCCTCGATGTCACTTTGAACTTGAAGTCGGGAAAATATTGGCCTTACCGCAAGCCTAACGACCAACCACTCTATGTCCACCATCATTCAAACCACCCGCCCACTATAAAAAAACAACTCCCATCAATGCTGCTGATCGACTTTTATTGCTCTCGTGCAACCGCGAGGAATTTGCCAGAGCCATCCCGGAGTATGAAGACGCTATGCAAAGAAATGGACATTCTGGTGAGTTGCAATACTACAGCCACCCGACTTTCATAAAAGGAAACCCAGGAAGTGGAACATAGTGTGGTTTAATCCACCCTTCAGCGAGCATGTAAAGTCTAACATCGGCAAGGTTTTTCTTCACTTACTCGAGAAGCACTTCCCTCTCCATCACCGCTTACACAAGATATGCAATAAAAATAACGTCAAAGTGAGCTATAGTTGCATGCCCAACACGGCAGCTATTATATCCAGGCACAACAAAGCGCTCCTTACCCAAAAAATCGAGCCTGCTAAGACTGTGCCACCTTGTAACTGCAGGACTAAAACCAGCTGCCCGATGAAGGGACTATGCCGCGAAAGTTCCATCGTTTACAAAGCCACCCTAACATCAGATGGCATTGCCAATAATTATTATGGTTGTAGTGAAACCGAATTTAAAACTCGCTACTACAACCATAATCAGAGCTTTAAATGTCGGCAAAAATATAATGCCACCGAGCTGTCTAAACCCTTTTGGCATGCTAAAGACGCAGGAAAAAACCCCGTCATAGAATGGAGCATCGCGGCCCGCACCACACCATACTATCCGGGAGCTAGATGTTGCAACCTCTGCTTAGCAGAAAAACTTTTTATCCTCCGATGCGGACCCTACCACCATGCTAAATAAAAGATCGGAACTAAATGGGAAATGCCGTCATAAAGACAAATTTAAATTAAAAAACCTTTCGTAAATATTCGCGTCCTCATCTATTTTAATATTAGAATTATTTTGTGTTTGAATTAAATCACTATTATCAAACCAACAACACTCTACAAACGACCAAAGCTTACCGGTAATCATCGCCACAAAAACAAATTCAAATTAATTAAATTATCTTCTTGTCCCTTATTTTAATCCGCTCACTATCATTCGCACTGTCCTTCACTTACTTAATTTTTTCACCTCATACGATCTCTCCCGTAACCTTTTCATTGCTTTGTAGATTTTCCCTTCCTCCTTTTAAATTTTTACAACACGTCTAACTCGACTTCCCTCACCTTTAAGTGAATGCAAATCTCTATACTTGCATTTTATATTATTGAGTCGTTATTTCTGTATGACGTCACAGGAGCTGTATTATTTGCATAATTAACTACGTGTTATCTATTTCAGGTGTATTATTTTTACTACAAATGACTATATATTTTTGTTTTCTAGTAACCACCTGACGATTCGATAAGATGAAACAGACTGTTGTGGTTTCAACTAATAAAGTGTAGTGTTTAATAAATATTATATATATATATTTTTTTTGTTAAATTTCAAAAGTTGATGGGGTTTTATTATTGGTACGAATAATGGCGAATAGCTTGCAGCTGTACAAAGCAGGAGGGTGTTTACGAAAAATAATTTCACAAAAATGAGAATAAAAAATGGCAAATGATTTTAATGTTTTCCCAATGTGACGTCAATATAATGATAGTTCTGAAAAAAATGCATCTTAAAATATCAGCCCCTTATTTAAACAAAAATTAACACATTTAACTTGTTTATTATAGTAACTTAAGCATTGACGCCACCAATCCTTTAAAAAGTATAACTGTTACCCTCAAATCCCCAGCCGGGCTTACTATTAATCTATTTTTTATTTGTTAACGTATTTATGTATAAAATGATTGCATTACGAATTTTTAGGAGTTCCCAAGCAGCTGACACTATTAAGCAGGAAATCAAAAAGGTACTTGTTGTGACCAACACCACAAGGTGGAACTCAGTATTTAACGCTGTGAAAAGTTTACTTAGCGTGTACAGCAGCACCAATAAAACGGGCCTTTCAAATGTCTGTCAAAAACTAGAAATTCGTTGTTTTACGTCGTGTAAGTATTTCAAAATTATTCAAAAGTGCTTTTAAAGTATTGTAAGTTTTTGTAAGCCTTTGAAAGAAATTGTTGCTTTGTAATTGAAGAATTTCTTCGAGGTCTATTCGACTCAATAGTCAAGCAACATAGATGTTTGACGAGTCAGATACAAAAATAATTTTCTAAAGTTTTTTTCCCGAAATCATTTTTGAAATCAACCATCTATCAACTTTGAATTTTAGAAAAAAACTTTTATATGAATATTATTATATACATTTTTCCTAAATATATTTAAACACAAAGATAGAATGTTTCAATCGGGAAACATTAGCTTATTTTGTTTTTTTTTCAATGCAAGCTAGTATATTTTATTGATTGGACATAACGTCTTTGCTCATACACTTTATATATCTGAATCACATAAATACAATCCAGAAAAAAATGATATAAATTATTAAACATTAAAAAAAAATTTTTTGTTACAAATATCGCTAATTATATTTAAAGATCACATAGAATTATGTGACTTCCTTTAATTATAACCTCTTAAACGAAAAAAACTCGACAAATATTTTTGCAATAGTTTTCGCTGACTTGTTCAATAAAGTAAACATTGAATTATAATTAGTCTTTCTTTAGGCCAGAGACCTATTTTATGGGGGGACATGTCACCCCAATATCTGGGAAGGGGGGATAAAATACGTTTTGTCCCCTCCAAATTTATGGCATGGCAAACTCAAGAACATTGTCCTTATTGTTTGAGTTTGCTGCAGATGTTTTTTCAAAGATTATCATGTAGTTGGGACGAAAAGTGGTAAATAGAAGATCGATTCAAGGTGAATACCTTGTTTTCTAGAGATCACCATGATTTTGAGAGAAAAATGGTGAAATCGGAGACAAAGTGAAGCGAAGACCTTTTTTTTTTAGAGACCACCATGATTTTGGGAGAAAAATAGTGAGATCGAATGAAGAAAAATAGAGAAAAATGCCCGAAGCCCCAAAAGTTTGACTGCCTATAGGCCAGAGGCGTAGCTTAGGGGGGGCAATGAGGTACATATGCCCCCGGGCGCCAAGGTACAGGGGCGCCAAAATGGGGCTTGCAAAAATTTAACTCTTCGACGGCGGGAGTCACATAATCTGGCAAGTCACGTGATCTCAGGTGAGCAAAAAAACAAACTCGGCATAATTTTCTAGGTCAAAAACTTAAAAAGTTTATTGTACGTCATAATGCCCAAAGCACATGCGCACGCTCGTTTATATATGGCTGCGCGTTGCTCTGAAGTCATTTGCCTTTAATCAGCTGAAAAAGCATCTGATAGCCCTGTAACTAACGGTATAGAAATAAGTTGTTCATTGTAATAAGTTAAATTTTAGCTAATCAGGTCACAGTTATGAAAAAAGTTTTTCTGTATGAGACAAACAGTAATAAAGCTTTATGAAGTAAAGAATATATAAAAAAAAACTTTAAGGCAAGCCTTTCAACGTTCTCCTATGAAGTCCATCCGTACTGCTGCCAGACAATTGGAACTACCACGTTCAACAGGGCATAGGGTCTCTTCCATACTTACTTGTGTAGTTTCGCTGGGTCTGAACATCTGATTTTGTCTCAATGAACCAGGATACACATTGCGCTTTTTCTTAAGGAGTAGTAATTTTATGGAGGTTCAGTTCATGTAACTCAATCATTAAACATAAGAAATTTTAATTAAGAAATTTTATCTGAAACAATAAATTTTAGTGTCAATAAAAACTTTATGAAATACTGATTAACATAAAACAACCCTTATTGCGATATCTCATCATTTCACGTTGTGATAATTTTTTTTAATTGTTAAAAGACTTTATGGACACTTTTTTTTAATTGTAAAGAGACTTATTGACTGTATATCAGCCAATTAAAAATATTTTGCTAAAACTGATGATGCAGTGTAAGATACTACTCTGATACTTCGTGTTACTGAGTATTGACTTTGCTGTGGCAGTTTAGTGCACTCAGTCATATAGATCTAATAAAATATATTTTATATTTGATTTTTTGTAACTCATGTCAGGAAGAAAAAGAAGTGGAGCTCAAAATCGCAAAAGAAAAAAGGAAGCCGAAATAGCATTCAAAAAATCAAGTGTATTACTTGCTGCTTTTTTAAAGAAAGCCAAGAAAGAAGTTGAAGCTGCAAACACCAGTTCTTCAGAATCAGAAGATGGCGGCTATCAACCATCTGTTTTAGAGCATGATGTCGACGCTAATGTTGAAAACATTGCGGTCTCGGAGAAAAACATTATTCAAACAGATATTTCTGTATGTGCAGAAAGAAACTCCGAAAACACTGAAGACCGAGAGACCCAACATAGTGACGAACCTGTTGAAAGTAACGGGGAAGATAACATTTCTGGCAGAGAAGCTGCAAATAATAATACTCATTACGATGTGCAATCGGATGTGGTTCCTGATGTACTAAAGTTTCACGATGTTGGTTACTTAGAATTTGACGAAGTGACAAAGTTACCGAAAGTACCACAATCTCTTCGAGATAAACTGATTACTCTCAGGCCCATACTTTTTCAGCACACAGACAATCTACCATCATTATATGGAGAACGTTCGATTACATCGGCATGGTTTAAACGTCGATTAGCGAATGGAGAGGAGGTAAATCGTTCATGGCTGTTGTATTCACCAATCAATAAAGCCGCTTACTGTTTCTGTTGTCTACTATTTACATCATCGCTTTCAAACTCGCGAGCTTCGTTTGAGTTAAAAAACGGTTTCAACAAGTGGAGAAAGCCAGAAAAACTAAAATCCCATGAAAACAATCCTAGCCATCGCAGGGCTTTTACTACATGGAAGGAAGCCGAAAGACGGTTAGTTGACGGTACAGGAATTGACGCAATCGCTCAAGCGCAGATTCGTTCGGAAAAACAACGTTGGCGAGATATATTGCAAAGAATACTCACCTGTATTAAATTTCTGGTTTCACAAAATTTGGCACTACGTGGTCATGAGAAAAAACTTGAATCCCAGAAATGATAAAAATGTTGGAAACTTTCTCGCGCTGATCAAACTCATTGCTCAATTTGATCCACTACTGGCAAAACACGTCGAACATGCTGAACAAAATCCGGGATCAGTTTCCTATTTGTCACCCGAAATTCAGAATGAATTTATCCACATACTTGCATCAACTGTAAAGAGCAAATTGCTGCGGGATATAAGGAAAAGCAAATACTACGGCATTTTACTTGACTCAACTCCTGATTTAGGACATCGGGAACAGCTGTCTCAGATCATAAGATTTGTGGATGTTAATTTTCAAACTAAACAAGTAACTATCAAAGAATCATTTTTAGGTTATATCGAGATACATTCAAAAGATGCAGCAAGCCTAGAGAAAGTCATCATCGAGAGACTAAAGTCTGACGCCATATCTTTAGCCGACTGTCGAGTACAATGTTATGACAATGCTGCTGTGATGGCAGGGCATATTTCTGGCCTTCAACAACGAATATGTGACAGAAATAACAGAGCACTGTTTGTCAACTGTGACAACCACAGCTTAAATTTAGCAGGGGTACACTCAGCTAAGCAAGATCCAGTTGTCGTCACATTTTTTGGGACACTTGAAAATATATATTCGTTTTTCTATCATTCAACAATTCGTTGGGAAGAGTTAAAACGAGTTCTTCCTATAACAGTAAAACGAGAGTCCGCAACACGCTGGAGTGCACGATTAGAAGCTGTTAAAGCTATTTTTGAAGGGCTGGATGAACTGGTACAACTCCTAGAAAAATTATCAGAGGACTCAACTATGATACCTGAAACTAGAAGTGGTGCAGAACAGTTACAGGCCTGCATATTGAAGTTTAATTTCATAGTTTTATTACAATTCTGGAATACCGTTCTTGGAAAAATTGATCGTGTACAGAAGCGCCTACAGGATCCTACAATGAACTTCAAGGAAGCTGCAACTGATATTGAATCTTTGGAGCAAGAATTTGTTAAGCTTCGTGATGATTTGAGCCAAGCTGCTGTAGAAAATGCCGAAACAAAATGCACAGCCTGGGGGGTTCAGGTGGATAGACGAATTAGGCAACGTAAGAGAATGCCTGGAGAACTGAAAAGAGATGCAGGACTTTCACCAGAAGAAGAAATTGTGCGCGTTATGAAAAATGTATTTGATCGGCTTCAACAGGAGATGTCAACACGTTTTTCACGACTAAAAGACTTAAACACAAAATTTGGATTTCTGCTTGACGTTAAGATTCTTCTATCCGACACGGATGAGGATGCAATTCGTCGAGATTGCACAGATTTTGCAAATTTGTACGACACGGACATCAATGGCCACAAACTTTTCACCGAAATTGGAGATTGCAGAATGCTGCTCAGTAACAGAACTGAAGGTCAACCAGAAACTCCTTTGGCTCTTCTTGGTTTTATTGTGTCTTTTGGAGACGACGTTTTCCCGAATCTGCGAATTTCTCTACAAATTTTGTTAACAATACCAGTTTCAATTGCAAGCTGTGAACGGTCTTTCAGCAAATTGAAACTTATTTTGTCGTATTCGCGTGCATCAATGGGACAGGATCGTCTCAGTGATCTTGCACTTCTAAGTGTTGAAAGAGAAACATTGGAAAAAACAGATTTTAATGACGTGATTGACCAGTTTGCGACAGTGAAATCAAGAAAAATTGTAGACTATGTAAATCATCTTTGACAGTAACTGAGTGGGACATTGTGGACATATGCTATATTTTATATAACTTTGCTTCTTCTTTAAATAAAATGATCCATTAAAATTTGAATTGTTTTTCCATATACAATTAAATATAATAGAAAATATGATTAAACGTAAAGGTCGGGGCGCCAATTTTATAGTTTGCCCCGGGCGCAAAATATTCTGGCTACGCCTCTGCTATAGGCTCCAGGGTGCTTAATCTCGCACTGAATTTATTAGTAATCCAATATTAAACATGTCGTAGTCACACAAAATTGTCCCCCCCAAAATTTTCTAGCAAGCTAGGTCCTTGCTTTAGGCTAAACGAAATTTTGTTTGCAGTGGACATAAAGTTTTTTCAAGAATATAAAAGCATAATGAGTCCTATCACCATGCGTTTGGATATTCTTCAAGGGGAGGAAAAAGCTTATATGGACCGATTACTACCTACGCTGGCTGGCGTATTAGTAAAATTGAAATCCAAGCGCAACAATGATGTCAATTACTGCCTGCCTTTACTTGATTGTCTCATTCAAAAAGTTGAATCAAGGTAACTAAACTGCATTTAATCTTTTTGATGTTCAAAGTTTAAGATGTTCGAGATTGTTAAAAACTTAGACATTGTAAAACTTAAATAATCTTATTTGGATGGCTTTAAGTTTCCTGACTTGAAAAAGTAATATTTTTGTGAAAAGCATTTATTTAAAAATTTGCTTTTTCAGGTTTGGTCCTCTTTTCGAGGATTTTGAGTGCGTCCTTGCCAGCGCGACGCATCCTCGGTATAAACTTGCACGGTCGACTGGCTTCCTGGTGTTAATGCGGAAAGACTTCGCTACCGAACAAAGAAATATTTAATTAACATAATAAAGGAGAGCAAACCAGAGGAAGTTGAAAACAATGAAGCAGGACACCAGATTGAAACCAAAGATTTAGAGGACGAATTTATGAGCACTTTATTAGAATTCCCTGATAAAAATTCAGGAGTGAATCAAATAGAACAATTTCTAAATGAAAGCCCATTATAGCACTTATATATAGGGGAGAGTGGGGCCCGGCTGGAGACGGTACAGTTGGACATTGTAATTAAAAAAAAAGTTGGAAACTCTGAAACTTCAAACCGCAGACATCAATATATTTTACCACGAAGCATTCACTCGCGTTAGTTTGAAAAAACTAATTATTGTAAAATAAATGTGGTAGATGAATTTTGGTTTTTAGGGTAGGTAAGTAATTTTGGAAAGGATATAGTTGAACTTATTTTTGCCTTAGCTTTAATTTAAATTCTTCTCACTGTTGATACATTTTAGAACTTAGTTTATTTGCTGTCTCATACCATAAAATATTTTGAAATAACTCTTAAGTTTTCGCCACTATCTTGAAAAAGTAAAAAAAGTTCTGACTGGGGGCATAATCGGACGTTTTTTTGGGGGAGCAGCTAGACACTGTCCGACTGTACCCCTTCATGATTATATAGATGCATTTTGCACAATAGCCCACTTCGCTTGATTTATCAACAATTAGAAATTAGGCTTAACATTATAATTAATTTTATTAAAGTTTATAGCAACAATTTTTAAGTTACATACGTATGATGGATAAATTGTAAAAATTTTTTCTTAGTTCTGATAATATTTAGTATTTTTTAATCATTTATGAAAATTATGGTAAGAAATAGACAAAGGAAGTCTACCGCTGGTATTTTTCTGAAGAAAGTATAAAAGAAGCAGTGGTCATGGTAATAAATGGTGGTGTATCTCAGTGGCGTAGCTAGCCAGTGGATATTGTGGATATATCCAAGGGCGGCATGTTGTTGAGGGCGGCAAAATGTAATGACTTTATTAGCAATCCTTTTTTTTTATTGTGACGCACTGTGCTCTCTGTGAAGGCATAGATTGCTAATCATTCTGCTGAAGTCATGTCGGCTGTATGCCTGGGCACTGTAGATTTTGTTTAGCCTATAGGTTTTGGAAAAAAAGTATTAAAGATTTGACAGTTTTACGGCTTTATGGTTTTATGAAAAAAAACTCTGATTTAAGCTTAAGAAAACCAGAAGCATGTAGCTTGTCAAGAGCAAAAGCTTTTGATAAGCACACCGTTGCTGCATTTTTTGAAAAACTTAAAAATATTTATGATCGCAATGTGAAATTTGCTAATACAGTAGAACTAGGTTGTTTAACTTCGATGAAACGTCCGCATCAACTGTTCAAAAACAAAGAAATGTTGTGACCTCGAAAGGGTAAAAGCAAATTTTACAAGTAAAAGACACGACACACCACAAAAAGAGCTTTTAAAAAAGTTCAGAAAGCACCAAAACGGAAAGCTAAAAACACTAGAAAAGTCGGAAGATTATGATCCGACTCCGAAAATTTCTAAATTGCCGACTCCGACTCCCGACTTTAACTTTGACTCCGACTCCCTACTACGGGAAAAATATTTTTCTTAAATTAGATTTAACTAAGCAAAAATCATTCTTTCGAGTTGTTAGTCGCACAAAATAAGTCAGGTTTTTTTAATCATATAAAAAGATATTTCCTTTAAAAAATTATGTATATGAGTGTATGTACATATATAACTGCAAATTACTGGTGCTCTTCAGAAGAGTGCTCAATGGCTTCAATAGTCAGAACGATTATTCCTGATTATCAAAACACAAATATTAAAAAATATTTTATTAAAATAGTCCCAACAGACTGTTTCATTTGTAAGGCTTATCAGGGGACACAGTTAAAATAAGTTTTTACGCTTCAAATGAAAACTCGCATCTTAGAAAAATAACGCTACCAAAAGTTTGGGTTGAAACGATTATTTTACTAAAGTAAGTGATTGATTAGCAAATAATTACTTTTGCGACGAGATATCCAAAGAAAACATGCTGTAATGTTGCGCATAGATGTATTCTTAAACTTGACCAAGCTGCCGAATCACCGGTAAAGCGTAAAAAAATTTAATAGTTAAAAGAAAGTGTTATAAAAGAATCTTTTTATAAAAAAATGTTTTTATCACACTCTCTCTGAACGAATGATCCATACTAATGTTTTATACGGTATAAAAAATTTTTTATAGCACTTGCTCTTAACTAATGATCCATAAACTTTTCTACACTTTAATCTTTTCGGCAACTTAACCAAGTTTAATACATCTACGAGTATGCGCAACATTACAGCATGTTTTCTTTTGATGCATCGTAATAAAAGTAATTATTTGCTAATCAAGCACTAACTTGAGTAAAATAATTGTTTAAACCCAAACTTTTGGTAGCGTTATTTTTCTAAGATGCGAGTTTTCTTCTGAAGCCTAAAAATTTATTTTAACTTTTAATTTTTGCTTATTTTATTTCTTTCAACGTAAATAATATTGCTTTTTTTAATTGTTGAGCCTGACAGGCGAAGCGTATATATATATAATTATATTAAAATTAACAATAGCGAAATCATGGAAATAAAAACAAAGCTAAAACCCAACAGATTGTTTCACCCATAAAAGGGATCATCAGGGTGATCCCTTTTATGGGTGAAACAGTTTGTTGGGTTTAGCTTTGTTTTTATTTCCGTGATTTCGCTATTGCTAATTTTAATTCAAGCTCTATCTTTGTTATCGAGCACTTTAGAAGAACTGATTTTCATACAGTGTTTTAATTATATTATATACACAACCCATTAACTATAATTCTTACTGTGTTTGAATGAAACATTAATATAAATCACATTTGGAAAACTAACTCAAAATGTCATACATAACTCGAAACTAAATATGTATTCTATACTTAATGCTTATTACATTTTCTGAACATCAAAGTATTTATAGATAATTATAATGTTATCTCTAGTCTATTTTACAGTTATTATTTTTCCCATGGTAAATCGAACCCGCGACAAACCTTAATGTTAATACAATTAATGATTTGTGTAGGGCCTGAGTGTAGGACTAGACCCTGAGTTTTGTCTCCTGCGCATCTAGTCGGTTCGAAATTCAATGAGGTATGCATCACTGACGAGCTTTAACAAGAGCAAAGTCGAGTCTGGTGCTTCTTGTTTTAGGTGGCTTGGTTTTGTTTTTATCAGTAGGTAATGAGGTTAAAACATAATTATGAAAATTTCATAATTATAAAAATTTTTACAAATGTTAGTAATAACTATGGAATTTATTGACAATAAAAATTTGAAAACAAAAGTTTATAAAAGCAAAAGAAACAAAAAACCATATGTAAAAGAATTAAAAATTTAAACCCATAATTATAGACTACAAGAAAAACAAAAAATAAAATGCGACTAATTTTAGAATTTTTCTGATTGACCAACTGCATATAAAGAAACTCCAGAGAAAAATGTTGACATTTTCATACCAATAAAGCTCATCCTTATTTCTCTCAAATAAACTTCAGCCATTAGTTTGATGGCATGGAGTCCATCTTCTTCACAGTAATTCATGGTTATATATTGATAGTAAGAATATATATGGGAATTTTGTCGGATTTTGTAAACAAAATAAAAGGGTGTCTGTAGTTTCTATCTCATGAATATTTCAATTATTGTAATTTTGTACGAGACTGAACATGCAGGCTCCCTGCCGTTCATTGACATTCATATTAGGAGATTGTTAAAAAATTCACCTTGGTTCAAAACTTTTGGTTGATATTTTTTTGAAAGAATAGAGCAAGAAGAGTAAGTTTTAATTTTCAAAAATTTTAATTTATAATTTGCTCGTAAAAACAAAATTTCTTCTGTGAGTTTCTTCTTTATTGCAGCCCTTTGGTCTGTTCTGATAAGCCTTAATGATAAAAACAGACGTTCAACACTCGCTTCTGTTGGAGGAAGTACTTATTTAAAGACACGTCAGAAATAAAAAAGGGGGGGCATTTGGGAGGCTGAAACGGATTAATGGCATTTACATTAATTTCAATGGAAAAATTCGCTTTGTCATACGAGCAAATTGAGGTACGAACTCGGTCACGGAACGAACTAAACTCGTATGTCAAGGTACCATGTATTATAGAAAGAGGCTGCTTAGGATAGTAAATTGATTATGCACCTGGCATTTGCTTCCTGTCATTGGATTGAAGAAAGGGAAGCAACTAAATCGGCTGCCCGAGCATAGCATTACGCAAAATACTATTTGCTTACAAATTAAAATGTAAACTTTTTATGAGTCGCACGCTGTGTCGCGCGATACGCGGCAAGGTCCTCTTAAAAAGATTACTGCACTGCACTCCACTGGCGCGCGGCCGTTGAAGTTGCGCGGTTAACATCACTAATACGTAAAGAATTGGACATGAGGAGTAGGAGTCGGATAAAATATTCCGACTCCGACTTCTAGTCTACTTGACAGTCCGACTCCGACTCCGACCGACTCTGACTCGGACTCCGCAACCCTGGTTTGAAGAGTGCAAACACAAACTACTGTAATATCTGGTTATTTTGCTTATTTTAATTCTTCTTTTTCCTTGTTCGATAGTGCCCTATGCTTAATCCGATTGTGCGCTATAAACTGGGTACAGTTGGACAGAAAAATCATTTTTTTAAATGAGCTCGTAAATTTTTTTATGAGTTTAGATCTGTGAAAATACACTTGCATATGATAGATTTAGTTGTATAAATTACACAAAAAAAGTTTGTTCAGGATATAACTTGTAAAAAAAGCACTACAGCAAAAATTGTAATTTTTGTCCGACTGCACCCCACTTTCCCCTACCATAAGCGTTTTTCCAAACGATACAATTAAAGACTTATTTATCAAATTTAACACTCCAATTCCTTCTAGTGCAGCTGTTGAGCGTCTTTTTTCAATTGGAAAAGATGTTTTAAGACCAAAGAGAAGCCGCTTCACCGACAAGCATTTTGAAATGCTATTGTTTTTACGAAAAAATAAATAGGTCTGATATTCCACCAATTATTGCATTGTTGTTCATTAATCTGGCCTTTGATTTAATTAACCAAAAATTTGACCGCCGATCATCACTAAGATTATTACATAATATTCCTTGCTTTATCAGTGCACGAGAATCTCAGGTCTATCATTATTCATAATATTTACTTTTTGATGCTATTTTAAGAAAAAGTTTTATTTTTATTTTTATCTCTATATTTATCCTCCTGACTCGCAGGAAAGCGACGGAGGCGCTAAAACATAGGGTAAGCAATTACCCCGACCTGCTTCTGGAGATGCCAAGATATTGCTGTCCGCTAGTAATTTAATAGAGATATTACTGTAATTTAGAACTGCTTGTCAAGACCACCAAGCAGGAAAAAGTGCCGTAAAGTATCTTTCCCAAGGACACAACAGATGGCGCAAGTGGGTTTTGAACCGAGACTATGTTGATCATCAGTCCGGTGCTTTAACCACTTGACCACGCTGCCGACGCTGTATGCGTTTACTTTCATAAATCGTCGTTTTTAGTCAAATAATAATTTCATTGATAGTCTTGTAAACTTAGATGTTCTTTTTAAATCCCATTTTTATGGTTTTATAAAAATCTGCAGTGTATCTAAATTATTCAGCCCATGTTGTTCAGTAGATCCGTGAAATAGTATTTACTTCAATGCAATTTTTTTCTTTTACTGTTGTGCTTAGTTGTTATTAATGTTTTGTGTGCCATTGTTACATACATTTTATAACCATACAAGTGCCATACAAGCATTTTATAACAATTCAGAAATTCCTAATTTTTCTGCCCCAGCCTACTACATAATCAATGATTTCTTTGTAACAGTACTTTAATTTGTGGGATTGACGCTAGTCTTGACGCTGACGCCGTTAAGATTTTTCAGCCTTATCGGGGTGCATGACGCTGATAAAAATTTGAAGAGGTGACGCTAATGCTAACGCCGTCAAGATTTTTTGTTGACACGCTCACCACTGGATAATAGTATAATACATAAACTTAGCCATTTCAAGTTCACCTCTATCTTTGATTTTTAATATATTTATTGATCGATAAGTCAGAAGCGTGGTCGAGTGGTTAAAGCGCCGGACTCGTGACCAACACGGTCTTGGTTCAAAACCCATTCGCCCAATCTGTTGTGTCCTTGGGAAAGACGCTTTACGGCATATTCCCCTGCTTGGTGGTCTTTGCAAGCACTTCTAAATTACAGTCATATCTCTATTTAAAATTACATGCGGACAGCAATATCTTGGCATCTCCGGAAGCAGGTCGGGGTAATTGCCTACCCTATGTATTAGCGCCTCCGTCGCTTTCCTGCGAGTCAGGAGGATAAATATAGAGATAAAAATAAAAAAAAAAAAAAAAAAAAAAAAATATATATATATTTATTTATCTTTTTTTGCATTTTCATTGTTCCTTTTTCCGTAAATATGTTAAGGTAAATATTTTTTTTGACTGAATTAAACTTTTTAATGAGCGGACTGACCACGTAGAATTGACGTTGTCCGTGTAATAATGTATAGTATTTAGCCGCTGTTTTCCGTTTCGCAATCATTTGGTCAATAACAACTTAGAAAACGTAATAACTTAATTGCAAATAAAGCTAAATCAATTAATGAATGAATAAATAAAGTACTTTTAGTACGTGGCAACATTGCCGCGTACACAAATTTTTTGATTTAGATTTTGAAAGTTTTGATTGCGTACGTGTAGCTACGTACACATTATAGAAGCTGTTCCGGTTCAAAAACAAGAATTGTTTAGATTTGTTGATAGTTAGACCTGATTTTACAATACTGAATAAATCTAGGGAATGGTTTTTTTTAACACCCCCATGATGCAGCACTTTTCGTTAAAGAGGTTGTTATTGAAGGTGTTAAGCCGAGTTTATGATCCATACAATGCTTATGATTATAATTTGCCGAGAACAGTTTATCTAATTTATTAAAGTTATTATGATTACCGTTTAGTAGGTTGTCAAGAAAGTTCTTGAGGTATTTCAAATTTTGATTTCAAACTATATATTTTTAAGCAAAGTTTTTGTTGTATTTTTGTACTGTATATATCATTTTAAAGATACAATTTTTTTGCACTATCAAATGGTTGAATTTTAATCGTTTTAAAAAAATTATGGTTTTTTCAGAACGTTGAACCAAAAATGGAAAAAAACAAATTTGTGTCATTTTTCTTTTTCAGTTTAAATTAGGCTATTAAAGCTGCAGAAACAGCTTGTGGCATAAACCAAGCATTTGGCATAGGATCCACTACTGAATTCACAGTGCAGTGGTGGTTTAAGAAATTTTGTGCCGGGGATGAAAGAGCAAATATTTTGCTTTGATGTATAGGAGCTGGGACTTTTCAAAAAGTCACCATAGGCAATTTTTGTTTATGAAACTAACCTGAATTCCCCCTGCCGTTACTATTCCTTCTTAAAGAGATCTATTTTCTCTTGATTTGTTCTTTATACTGGTGCTGTAACAGAGATTCTAGGTTAGTTTTATTGGTAAAAATTGCTTACAATGATTTCCTTAAAAGACTTAAAAAATTTTGTTTATCTAAAGGTGTTTATAGTTATTTCGTGTTATAATGGCTGGTTCAAAACTAGCTTAATATTTTTTTTGGCTTAGTTAAAAATAAAAAATTTTTTTGTTGTTTAACATCAATTATTATTGTTATTTAAGTGTTCTGAATATTTTTATTTTATAAATAACTAAAGTCAGGTTTCTTCAATAAGTGACCATGAGCAATTTTTGTTATTGAAACTAATCCAGAATTCCCTGTGGTTATATTCATTTCTTCAAAGATCACTTTTCTCTTGGTTTGTTTTTCATTGCCTCCTAATGCTGTAGGGGGAGAATCTGAGTTAGTTTCACTGAAAAACAACAGTTATGATCTCTTCTTGAAGAGACCCCTAAAGTTTAAGTCTATATTGTTCTCATAGCTTGTTATTTTAAAGCAGTTACTAATCCTTTTATAAAAATATATTTTTTTATTGATTTAAGTAAACAAGGATAACTAAGAAGATACTACTGGTAAGTATCATTCTTAAGTTTTCAGTTTATCAACAAAAAATATATTGTTTTTTATTTTTTTTGTTATTGTTTGTTTTCTTTCCATTTTTAGAAAATTTAATCCTTTTTGGGTCTCTTTAAAAAGTCACTGTAAGTGATTTTTGTTTGTAAAACTAACCCGAAATTATTTTGTGGTTACTATCATTTCTTGAGAAATTCTTTTGATCTCTTTTTTATTCTGTGCTGGTGGTGAAAGGGGGATTTTGGGTTAGTTTCACCAAAAAATTGCTGGAGGTGACTTTTTAAAGAACCCCCCTTTTTTGACTAAAGTATTTTTTGCTAGCATTTATTTTGCTTTATTGTTATTTTAGATTGCTTTGTAATAATTTTTGCTTTGTAATAATATTTTGGTGTAAGCAGGGGCGCCGGAGTTTTTTTTTCCAGGGGGGCAAATTTCAAAAAAAGGCACTCCAACAAAAGTTGTTTATAGCAACCATGTCGCAATCAAATTAGTGTATTCTCTAAAAAAAAGGTCTTCACTTGTAGTCGATCTCCAATTTTCCTGTTTTCACCCCAAAATCATAGTGTTCTCTAAAAAAAAAAAAAAGGTCTTCACTTGTAGTCGATCTCTGATTTTCCTATTTTGTCCCGAAATCAAAGGTCTTCACTCAAAATTGTTTTTTCACTCTCAACAAACGCCTGCCTCATTCGCCTCACCCAAAATCCATCACTACCTAAAACTTACAATTTTCGCGACTTTCATTATTGTACCATGATTTATGGATGTCTTTAATTTTAGAAACATTGTTGCATTTGATGGTGATCGAGATTACATAGGTTAAATGTAGAGCAGATCTAAAAATATTTCTGTAAGACAAATTTCAAAAGGCACAATCTGCCCCCCTATGCCCCCGTGTTTTCAGAATATTAAAATGCCCCCCCTGCCCCCCGCATCTGGTACCCCTGGGTGTAAGCCAGGGATGTCCAACCTGCAGCTTGCAGGCCACATTGTGGCCCACTGCTTACTCTGATTTTTTAGTTATCTCTTCTAACCTGTATGACAATCAAACTGTGTTCTGCAAGCTTGCTTTTTTTTAAAGAACACTACATTTTTGAGATGAAAATTGTGAAATCAGAGTCTGATTCAAAGTAAAGACCTTTTTATGGCCTGCTGACTTTAGCTAAATTCACAATTTGGCCCATTATAAAAAAAAGTTGGACACCCTGGTGTAAGCCAATGGTGTTAAACTAGTGACTCTTTAGTTTCATTGCTAAATCAGGCTTGTGTACGGTTGAGCATTGTAAATATGACCTACCATCACCATATAAGTTTTTCAAACTTTGTAGACATTTTAAAAAGTGTGCAGTTTTCAAACTGTGAAAAGACATTTAAAAATATTGCAGCTGCTATTCTATTGGTTTGCTATTCAAAAAGAGCATTTGATAATATATAGCAATTGTACGAATGTGCATTGGTTATTATTGAGTACAAATGCGCATTGCTTAATTTATAATAAATAAACTAACGAAAAAAAATGAAGTAAAACTAAAAATATGTTAAGGAACAATGCAAAAATCTAAAAACAGTCCAAGTATATCAATATCATAATTCTGTCAAATAATATTAGCTGTAATTTTGATATAACTAATATGTACTGCTTTTAGGTTACACAAACTTTCTTCAACTTTATTGCTAAATCAGTTCGTTTGAAATTACGTTGCAACTTCTTGTTATTTTCTTGTTCCACATGACAAGAGCTATTAACTCGCTGAAAACCAATGAAATCAGAGCTACTTTAGTAATTGTACAGAGCAATATGCGCATTCGTACTTGTTTAAAACTTTAAACAAGGAATGCGCATACACCTTAACGGTTTGCAATAAACAATGTTTCCACAGAAAAATGGTGATTTTTACTTTTTTTACTTTGAAAGATTTAAGTTTAATAATAAATTTAACTAAGTTTTTTGCTTGGAAAAATATAAAAACATGCTTAAGGGGAAAAATAGAAGGTTTAAATAAAGAAGCTGACTATTATTAGGCTTACCTTATGTCCCGTTTTTTAGGCCTGGTCACGGCGTCCTGCCCGGTTGACCAAAATGTCCCGGTTTTAGCAATTTTAAGTGAAGACTTTTTTAGAGATCACTATGATTTTGAGACAAAAAGTAGTAAATCTGAGACTGATTTCAAGTGAGAACCTTTTTTTTTTATAGAGAACACTGACAAATTTTTTTCTTTTAACGAGCGTCCCGGTTTGCCACTTTGTAAATATGGTAAGCCTAACTATTATTATATTTAAAGGCTGACTTTATTATAATGGTAAGTTTTGGTCGACAATATTTGGAATCAAGTAGCCTACACATGGAGGATACGACTATATTTACGCCTTTGCTTGACCTACATCCGGGTACATCCTGGTTTGATCATATGATGTTCGAACATACGGGTGTTTGGAAATAAATTGTTCATTAAAAAGACATTTGAAAAAAAAAAGTTTTTTGGTCATATGACTTTTCCTAAAATAAATACTCAGGGCTTAGGCAACTACTACTTTGCAAGCGTTTAAGTCGGATTCAAACTACAAATTTTCTGTGCATTTACCGCATTCAAAACAATTATATATATTACTGCAAAACAATTACAACATATTAATTTAAGTGTAAAAACATTTATACAAATTAACTTGCCGTTGATAGTACTTTGTATCCTAATTTCTTTGGAGTTCTCTGAAAAATATGCGCATTAGTACAAGATAATGCGCAAACATGCAAAACGCGCGCAGCGCTAATTTTGTTGGATGCATATACGGAAACGTGAAAACGATTCAAGTTAATTTTTATATGAGAAACTTCTAGTAATAGATGAACAAAGTTTTGCAAAAAAATATTAATTCTATGTTTAATATGTTTTATTTATAACTCTTTACAAAGTTTCCTGCGCATTCGTACAATGCCTATAAGTTTATATATATATAAATATATAGACTTTTCCAGAAGGAAAATTTAAAATTCACACCTAAAACTGTAAGAACGCACAAATTTAACGTGCTGTCATAGAGTCTTAAATAATTTTTTTTAAAAGAAGAGGGGGAAGCAAGCTTTATATATATATAAGAGACAAAAACGTTACGTCACGTTGTGCAATAGCTGGGAATCTTACCCCTTCAAGTTGTGACCTAAAATCGTCCCTATTCTTATTAAGCGACTGGATAATGACAACTGGCCCGCAATTTTATACAAGTTTACCTATATATAAAACTAAACTGCAATTAAAAATCATTTCTAATCAGTTAAGAATGTATTTTGTTGTTGCATATCCAAACAGCGATAAAAACTTAAAATACATATAAATACATGCATATAGACTACATATAATATGTTTTGTATATAACATTAATAACTAATCATGATCTTTATAATTAAAATGGCGAGGCCTATATCACAACAAATAATTGAACGCATGTCAACCAAACAAAACTTTCGGAACCGAGTGCGTAGGTGTGATTTTGTTTTCCGGATTAAAATCCATTTTTATTTCGATAATCATATGGGTTATCACTGCAAAACAATTACAAAATATTAATTTAAGTTTAAAAACATTTGCACAAATCAACTTGCCGTTGATAGTACTTTGTATCTTGATTTCTTTGGAGTTCTTTGAAAATATGCGCATTCGTACAAAACGCGCGCAGCCCGTAATTTCGTTAGATACATATAACTCGGAAACGTGAAAACGATTCAAGTTAATTTTTTATATGAAAAACTTCTAGTAATAGATGAACAAAGTTTTGCAAAAAAAATATTAATTCTATGTTTAATATGTTTTATTTATAACTCTTTACAAAGTTTCCTGCGCATTCGTACAATGGCTATACTTATTCTTCAAAATGTGTTTGTCACAGAAATTAAGATAAATGATATTGTTGAATAAAAACATTTGAATTACCTTCTTTGAACTTTTTTAGTGCAGTAGTGTTGTTTAATCAAAATTATAGCTCCACACAAGTATTTAATAGCTAAAGTCAAAATTTTTTTATAATTATTTTAATGATCTTATCTGTTTCATTAAGATAAGTTTGCTTATTTTTTAGAAAAAAATGAAAGCCCTTATTTTGGTTGGAGGTTATGGCACTCGGCTACGTCCACTCACACTTACTACTCCAAAACCACTTGTTGAGTTTGCCAATAAACCAATCATGCTGCACCAAGTAGAAGCTTTGGTTGAGGTAAATATGAATACTTATTTGCTGCAATTTTAGATTTTTGCTAAAAATACTAGTGGTGTGTACAAAACTTAATGAACCATTTTCTTGGAAATAAAAAATTTATATTATTTGCAAATAAATTATGTATTTTGTTTTAAACAGCAGCTTCAAGAATATTTCTTACCATATAAATGAAGAAATATTGAATAGAATTTTTAAACATGGCAAAGCTGCTCTTTTGGTGATGAATTGTTTCAATAAATGAATTTAGCTGAATTTATACTATCTTTTATTTCAGGCTGGTGTCAGTACTGTTATCCTTGCTGTAAGTTACATGTCGGATATACTTGAAAGAGTTATGAATGAGCATGCAAAGCGAGTAAGTCTTTAGTTTTTCTACTTTAATTTTTAATTTGTTCATTTGCTACATTTATTTGGCTTTATGCCATTGGTTATTATTTTTTTATGTTTCTAGTTGGGAATTGAAATAATATTTTCCCAAGAAACAGAACCTCTTGGCACAGGTAAGAATTTAACAAGATTTTTTATTGTAAACATTATTTTAAAAATAGAAATTTGTTTTTATATACCATGTTATTTTTGAGTTAAGTTAATATGCTGATTTTTATTTTATCTCTATGTATATTTATCTTCCTGACTTGCAGGAAAGCAATGGAGGCGCTAATGCTTAGGGTAAGCAATTAACCCAACCCACTTCTGGAAATGCCAAGATATTGCTTTCCATTTGAAATTTAATAGAAATATGACTTTAATACTGCTTGCCTAGACCACCAAGCAAGGGAAAAAGCCATAAAGTGTCTTTCCCAAGGACACAGCAGAATAGTGCAAGTAGGCTTTGTTGAACCAAGATCTTATCAATCACAATCACGGCACTCAACCCAACCCTCTACTTCTCTTACACAATCCACTTTCAACCATTTTCCTCCCTTCCGAAACTGCCTATGCGTTCTTCAATGCAATGCCTATGGGATTTGCCCTCATCATACCAAACTTTTTCAATTTCTTTCTCTAAATCAGTATGACTTTACCTTTATGCAGGAGTCACACCTTTCTTCTGACTCAACTCTCCATGTCCCTGGCTATAAAACTCTCAGAAAGGACTGCTCTGTGACAAGGAGAGGAACCATCAACTCTGCCACCAACCTAGGAGGTGGTGTCCTTATACTTATTAAAAATAATTTAATCTACTCCCCTAATCTACCCAACACTTCTCACTTGATCCCTGCTCTGATTAATTAGCTATCATAGTTAAAATATAAGGGGCCTCTCCTATTTACTTATTCAATTTCTATGTCCCACCTATCCACTTTTTTTCTTCTGACCTCTGTCCTAAATCCTTCTCACCCTTCCTCTTACCTTCATTCCCTACTACCTATATTTTCAATGATTTTAACTGCCATCACTCATTCTGGGACTCTCACAGCCCAAAGGACCAATTAGGCAAAGATTTTTTTGACTGGCTCCTCTCCTCTGATCTATTACTCTTTAACAACCCTGACCATCTCACCCTACTACACCATCTCACCGGAAACTGTTCTCATCTCTCTCTCTCTCTTTTTCCTGCCCCATAGCCTCTAAATGTACATGGCAAGTCCTTCTGAAGCTTGACTCAGATCATCTTCCTATCTCTCTCTTTTATCTAACTCAACTTTCACTCTCCCTCATTCAACTATAATAAAGCCTGTTGGGATAAATACCTCTCTTATTGCCATTGGCCCACTTGGATAAACACCCATTGCCTATTTTCCTCCAGCTTTTCTACTCTCTCTCTTTCAGAAGCCACCCACACCGTCATTAAACTTTTCAATGATGCTGCCACTTTTACCATTCCTTTTGGGAACATCGATTGTCCTGCTAACTCTTGTTTGGTGTTCTCTTAAAATTGCAGAAGCACTCTTAAAATTGTAAAACACCATAAGGCATTCACAAAAGCACATTGTTTTGAAAAAGACTGCCAGAACTACGTATATTGCTATCTTGAGATATACCTCTTCTGTGATATCAAAGGCTAAAGCTGAGTCATGGCAGAAAACTTGCTCTAGCCTTTATCCTAAAACCTGTCCCAATGAAGTCTTTTCTGTTCTCCATTCCATTTCTGGTTCCTCTTCTTCATCTGATCTTCCCAATTTTCCAAATTGTCATACCCCCATAGATTGTGCAAACTAACTTTCCACACGACTGCAGTCCCACTTCTCCACCCAAACCCCAAAATCCTTTTGAAGTTCCAAAAAAAGCCACTTGAATAGAATTAGATCTGCTCATTGTAACCCTCTTTACCTTACTTCTTGCTCACCTTTCTCTTTCCTAGAAGTTTCCTCAACTATCTCCCAACTCTCTAACTCAACTTCATTGGGCCCTGATCAAATCACCTACCCACTTTTAACTCATTTTCCTCAATTAAGTCTACAATTTCTCCTGCAGACTTTTAACCTATGTTGGTTGACTCACACCTTCCAATCAGCCTGGAAACAATTGATCATTATATCCATTCTTAAATTCAATAAACCTCCAACTCATCCTCCTTCTATTGCTTCATCTCTTTCACTTTGTGCACTTCTAAACTCTTTGAAAGATTGGTTCTTGTATGACTTATCTATTTTCTAGAATACAATAACATCTTTTCACCCATGCAAGGTGGTTTTAGACCTGGTAGATCAACTGTAGATCAGGTTCTTTTCCTCTTGCAGTTAATCACAGATTCCTTTCACCAATCTAAACCAGGTGCATGTTCTGTCCACACCACTGCCGATTTTGCAAAAGCTTTTGACTCAGTCTGGAATTCTGCTCTTCTCTCTAAACTCCTCTCTTCTGCTCTGCTTTGGCAAATGGATTCGATCTTATCTCTTAGATCGCCGTTTAAAAGTCCGAATCTATAATTCTCATAGTCGTCCTTTCCGTCTTTGTAGAGGTGTTTCCCAAGGCTCAGTTCTCAAACCAGTTCTTTTCTCTTTATTTATCAATGATTTCCCTGCCTTCTTTCAACTGTTAAATTCTCCCTCTCTGCTGACAATCTTGCTATTAGGCCTCTTCCTAAAACGTTGAATGTGCGACCACCACCGTGTAGGCTGCCCTCAACAGACTGGTGGAATGGTCCTCTAAGTAGTGTATACCCTTTAACCCTCTCAAATGTCAGTCATCTTTCTTCAGTCTAGACCCCAATCAATCTCGTCTTATACCCGCTCTATCAATTCTCAACACCCCACTTAACTTCAACCCAAATCTGATCTTTCTTGGTGTAACCTTCAACTGCACCCTTTCTTTTGAGCATTATGTTTTATCCGTATGAAAAAAGTTTCACACCCGAATCTGTGCCTTCCGTATTGCCTCTGCCTCCTGGGGCCCCTTTAAGGAGTCTTTATGTATACTTTGTAAAGCCTCTATTTGTCCCATTCTTACCTATGCTTCTCCAGGCTGGTTTCGTTTCTTACCCCTCACCCATATCACCTCAGTGGAGAAAATGCATCGATTCTCCTGTAGAGTAATCACAGTTTGTGGTTGTCAACTCCTGTCCCTCTACTATACCTAAAACCACTTCTTCTGCCACTTTGTGTCACCCTCACTCATCAATTTCTCTTTTTTAAACAAACTCACAGATTGCCTTCATCTTTTTCTTTAGCCTCTTTTGCCCATGATAACTCTTGCACATGTCTTAAGAAAGGATCATGGAGATTTTTCTCTAGCTCCCATAACCTTATCCCTAACCTACCACTATCTCGCAAATCTCTAGACCCATGTCCTCCTAAACCTCCCTGGTCTTCCCCATCTTCTTACTTTATCTCATACCAATTCTCTTCATGTTTTCCTAATGACCCTCCCTCCATAATGCTGCTGCTGTTTCCCATCTATCTTTCCTCACAGTGAGATCATTGCCTTGGCTGACAGCTCAGTTCCTGACAGGCTAGGGCAGGGTGGCATAGGGATCCACATTAAGTATACGAAGTGTCTTACTACTGCCTCTCTCTCTCTTTCTCGACTGGACTCTGGGTCACCAGCTATAGCACTGACACTTATGTCATTCTTTATGCTCTTAAGTGGTGTATCTCTCACCCCTCATCATGTGCCTTTATGTCCGTCACTTTATTCTCTGACTCTCAGTCTGTTCCTGACAACCCTTTCTGCTCCCTTGCCATCCCAATTATTTAAGTCCCCCACCAACACCCAATCTCTTCTCAATTTTTTATCTCACTCTAAGGTAGTTCATCTTCAAAGGATACCTGGTCATTCTTCTCTCCCAGGCAACGACTTAGCTGACTCTCTTGCTAAAGTTGGTGCTACTCTTGACCCCTCCACTGTACCACTCTTTCTTTCACTTCTTATTTCCTCCCAACAACCATCCCTCTACACCAGTTGAAGGTGTGGTATCCAATCTGGTCTCTTCCAACTTCAAATCCCTCCAGTATCTTCTGAGGAGCTTACTCTTCCTTGCTTTGCTTGCTATGCAGTCTCTTTCATTTACACTGCAACAGGCACAGCATTCTTCTTGGTTCATATCTCCACAGGGTTGGTTGAGCCAAGATTCCTTCGTGCAGCAACTGTGGTTCTGAATCACAGGACATCTTTCATCTCGTGCTAGACTGCCCTGAACTTGACTCTATACGTCTGGCCATCTTTTGCCATTCCCTTTCTATTCTAGACCTCTGGTCGCGTCCCTGAGAGATTGCCTGATTATTGGGACTCTGCAGAGTTGATCTGCCCCCCCCATTTCTAGAAATAGATCGGCTAAGCCACCACCACCACCACCACCACAATGTTTTTAATTAATTATGGTTAAAGATATTCACAGTCTCTATCAGCAGGAGTGCACAAACTATGGGTCAGAATGTCATTTTGACTAGATAAAAGTTTTGATTGGGGATCTAAATTGCTGTTCTAAGGCTATAGTACTCAATTTCGGCTTTGGCTGTAATCAGTGTTCAGCATTTTTGTTTCTATTCTGATGAACGCTCCAATATTTACAACTCATGTTTTTAAATAACAAACTAAAGTGCCGCTTTTTGTGAAGAAAACAAACTTTCTTTTAGCGGGACCCCTTGCTCTTGCTCGCCGGCACTTCGAAGGTAGCAACGATCCATTTTTCGTGCTCAATAGTGATGTCATAAGCGATTATCCTTTCAGTAAAATGATTGAGTTTCATAATGGTCACGGCAGGGAGGGAACAATATGTGTAAGTGTTCGTGAAATGTGTTTTTTTTGCTCTTTTTTATGATTATAATCTTGGTATTTATCACTTGTTAAAATATAGACCTTTGTTTGAATGTAGAGATCGTGCTTAACTGTGTTTATACAAGCGGCAAAAACCTGTATACCGTTTAAACAAGGATGCATACTTTTATGTCATGTATAAACATAATATATATACACAAAATAATCTGTCAGTAACTCATTTATTATTAGTATTTGATAACCACAAGAAACTTCTCACGCTTACTAATAACTGAAAAATGTGCTACCGAGAGATAATGTTGAAAGGAGGAGTCTGAGGTCCCGTTTCCACTACTAACTTGGAAAAGATTATTTTTTGTTTGTTCTATTGATTTTTTTTACTTTGTAGCGCTTGCTTCAATTTTAAGCGCGGAAAGATCAATAAAAGAAAGAATGTTCTTTTCCACGCTCGTAGTGGAAACGGACCTTAATTCGAAGAAAAACCGATTGGAATGAGAGTAAAAAAGAAGCAAAACTAGTTGCTCTAACTGATAAAAAGAGAAAACGCCGCAAATTGAACTCGCGGGCCGAATCGGGCCCAGAATTTAAAAAAATTTGTTAAGATGTCTGAAAATAACTTAGTTTCGTTTCAACCAACTAGTTTCTCTCTAAAATTAACTCTCTCTCCAGTTGGTTTTTCTTTGAATTAGACTGGACCTAATGTTAATGGTCTATTGTGTTGCCAAAAATAATGTTTGCTATTAGGTGGCTCGAGTCGAGGAGCCCTCCAAGTACGGAGTCGTTGTCTATGATAAGAATACCGGAAAAATTGATAAGTATGCTCTCCGCCGTACTTCTCCTTGGGAATTATTTTTATATATTGTATGCAATTAGGTTTGTTGAAAAACCGCAAGAATTCGTTTCTAATAAAATCAACGCCGGAATGTACATCTTTAATCCATCAATACTCAACAGGATAGAGGTACAATTAGACATTTCATGCACGTTGTTTGATATTTAATCAGGCACAAACTTGCTTCAACTAACCAGGCACAACGCAATACTGGCTTCAATTTTCCACTCGATTTGTGACATGTAATTTGATTCTCTTCTAAAAAATTATTCTGATCCTTATGTATATTTTACAAGAAGTGTATCGTTTTTTCGGTTATTGTAATAGTTTTTAAAAAATTTTTTGTCATGTAATTAAAGAAATAATGTTAGATACTGTTTCACGTATATGGTTGTTCTCGCCATCTCCACCATTAGAGTTAGCGTCCTTTTACCCTCTAATGCCCTAGACCCCAGTGATGCTTTTCCAAAAGAGGGGTTGCGGCAAAAATATATAGGGAGGCCTTTTTAAGATTTAGCTTGGAAAAATACAAAACTATGTATAACTAAAGTATAGCCTTTTTTGGTTTTTGTTTTTACCTTCAAATTGGAGTGGGAGCAAAATCAGCATAAAACTGTAAATACAGGGTTTCACTGGTGTTTCATGAAAGTGGAGACCAAGAAAAGGTTTTCAATTAAAAATAATTTTTTACTGTCAGGTGCGACTATAAAAATGGGGGGGGGCAATTTTGCTTAAAGAAGGCTTGCTGTGGCTGCTCCATTTGCTCCATACTAAATTCATTGCTGCTATACTTCAACTCTTGGTGGAGTCTCGAGAGACCGACGAACAAAATTTCGGCGCTCTGAGTTCGGCGACGTAAAGATTTCGGTTTTCGATCTCTATTTATTTACTCATTTACTTATGCGAGTGTTCTTTTTTCTTAGATAGAACAGCAAAGTTCTTCCAATTATAACCTTTTTTTTTGTGGGGATATAAAAAAATTTGGGCTCTAAAAACTGTATGTGATTGCTTTTTACTCCAGTGCCTGTATCAGAAAGCCCGTGGCTTTTAGCACTGAGTATTTTTGTAATCACCCAAATTTTGGTTTGATTTAACAACTTCTATCTGTTTAATTCCTGTTGGAAATTTTGGTCAACTTATGCAAAGTGTTGCATTTTATTCCCAAAAATATTTACTGCTGTAGGAAAAATTTTGGCTACTGGCTAAGTCGACTGAACCAAAGCAGGTAAAAATGGTTGAACTTGCTGCCATAGTTTAAACGTCTTCGTGTTTGACTCTGACTTTTTGAGAAGTTGCACTCGGACCAACTTTTACAGATGTTATTGTTTGGAGGACTTAATAACAGCTTATTTGTCTATGATCGACTATAGTCATTCAAGTATGCTACAGTACTATTAAGTATTCAATACATTATTAGAAATTTTTTATATAGCCCAAATATCATTAAAAAATATTAATTAAAAAAAGAATTCTTGGATCTCACCAAACAACACAGCAAAATCTTAAAAATTAATGTTTATAAAAAATTTACTACTCGGTAGTTCTTGTGTATAGATATTTAGGTAACCTTGTTGCATATATATTGCAGGAATATCTAGAACTACTCTTTAGTTACAGACTGGTGTATATGTGCAGTAAAGATGAGGTTAAACAAAGTGATTGATATAGTCGATGAGCATGAGATGTCAATAAACAATAAAGATCGAACGCGGAAATCTTGTTTACCAAACTCTTGGCGCTAAAATGTCGTGGACCTGCCTGATATATCTCCTAGTTTGCAACTGGGTTCTTCCACATCCCAGTGGTCCAATTTTGTATTGTACATTTGAATTTAAAAAAGGTGATCAGTATATCAAGCACAACTGCCATTGTAACTATCATGTTTGGGTTTATTGTGTTTAGGTAACTTTGCAGGAGTGGTGATTTGTTGGTTTTTATGTATTTGCATGGTAGTATTTGTTCTAATAGATATATGTTCTGGAAAATGGTGCAAGTTACTTTTTGATGATGTATTTGCATTAAAAATTTAGCAATAAGAGAAAGGGAAAAAGCTCACCCTCTATTGACAAAAAAGTGCTGTTGTAACTTTATGTAAATTGAACATTTGATATTTAATTATCTAAACAAGCCATTAAATAAGAAGTATCTTAGCCTGAAAATATAATTGTAGCCATACCTGCTGGAAAGCAACAATTGCCCCCCAAGTCTCAAAAATTTAGGCAAAATCAAAATTTTTCAGGCAGCAACAAGGATATATTATGTTTGGGTAAAACCAGAATTTTTTAGGCAGTGATAGGAAAATTTGGACAAAATCAGGAATTTCGGGGCAGTGACAGAAATTATTTAAGCAAAAAACAAATTTTTTGTGCATTGAAAATGACCACTAAATGTAGAAAAAAGTTTTAAGATTTAATATGAAGACCTTTTTTAGGGATCCACTGTGTTTTTGGAATGAAAATCAAGAAATCAAACACAGATTTAAGATAAAGATCGTTTTTTTTGGTTTTTACCCAAAATTTTGGACAAAATTTTATCTTACATTCATAAAGTACCAGATAATTATAATTTGGGCAAATGTCACAAAATTTAGGCAAAACTGTATTGCCACCCCAAATTTTTTTGGCTGGTATGCTTATAGATATAATTGATCTTATTTTTTGGTTTGGCGTTGCATCCAAAATACTAATGCTTGGGTTGTTTCGAAGTTTGTATTGGTAAAACAACACGATGTTTACCCCGAAATCACAGAACACAAACAGGATTTAGAACCATCAAATTGAGTGAAATTAATTGCTAAAGAGGTTAACAAAAAATGAGTTGTTTTTGTATGAACATTAAATTGATTTTAATGATTATAAAATTTTGATTAAAAGAAGGATTTTAAAATTATAATATACAGTATTAATAAAGCAAAAGTTGTAACTAATGACAACAGTTTTTGCTTTTATCCTTAAATATACTTAAATACTAAGAGCATTTGAAATATTGGTCATGTAATCAAAGTTTTGAACTTGCAAACACGCTTTCTTTACATTTTTATGTAATTGACTTTCAGGTGCCAATTTATTGTATGTTTGTTGATGCTTTTATGAAACAATTTGGGAAACCATGGACTTTCAAACCATAACATTGATCAACAAAAAATAGCTTTTGTAAACGAGAACCAAAGCACCTATTTTTTCTGTAGCAGCAGGACGCTGATTTCAAATCTGGTATTAGTTTTTTTCTAGTACATTAAGTTATGGAGATATGAGGGGGTGCAGGCATTTTATACCCTATAAATGGCAAAATCTATGCCACTATTACGGCAGTTGTTTAAGTTTTGACATACTAAACAGAGTAGCATGCTGTTATGGTTGATAAAAGATTAAACAAGCAAGTTTAATATACCAGTGTGGGTGTTTACTGATAGACTGAAAATTGGACAACGGGCCAACTATTTTTTTGTCTATTGTAGTCTTGAAAAAGACTGTTTATTGAAAGCCTTGAAACAACCTGTTCTTGGGTGGTCTTGAAAAAACTGCTAGTTCTACATGAGTAGCTTTAACAAAGGCTGCTTATGAATAGCCTTAATAAAAGGTTGTTTTGGGTAGCCTTAGGAAAAGCTGTTTAAGAATAGCATGGCAAAATGATTGCTTTTGACCTGGGCACCACTTTGTACTGCAATCAATACCAGTTTGATGAAGATTTAAAAATGTTTGGCATTTGATTTCCGTTTGTATGCATGGGTTGAATCATCACGGTACATCCAGCAAAAATCATCCATGATATTCTCATTCCAAACTCCTTGATACCTTTCTTGCATTGCTTGAATATTTTAATGAAATCTTTCACCCTATTCATCACTAACTGCTCCAAGATTTTCAGGAAAAAACTCATGGTGTGAATGAAGAAAACGCATTTTCAAAGACATGTAACACCCCATCTCTTTGTATGCTACAAGCAACTCTACAACACCTTCATATGAAGGTGACTTGAAATTTTCAAGAAAATTTGAGCAAATCCATTTAAATGCATGTCAAACTTCTAGTTTCAATGTATTTAAAGCTTTTTCAAACTCTGTGTCTTCAAGAACTTTTTGAATTTGTGGACCAACAAAGATTTCTTCTTTCAACTTGACTTGGCTTTGTTTGGGAAACTTTTTGCAGAGAAATTCAAAGCCATTCAAATAGCTTTCACAAAGTTTTTTGTTAATCCTAGCTTGATATGCAATGGTGGCCTTAAAGCTATCAGGATTTACTGAAGAAATGTGTTGAATATTTTTCATTCCATATACAAAAGAATTTCTTGTTAGCCATTCTTTTGTTTCATAGTGCTGTGCAATGGCATGACTGTCCCACAAACATAAAGAACAGTGTTTAGTAAACCCCCTTTGCAATCCCATTAACATTTCAATAATCTTAAGGTCCCTCATAAGCTGCACTGGTAGTCAGAGTAGTGGATCGCATTCAACAAGATTTTAATATTGTAAGATTTTTTTATCCAGGCAAAGTGTGCAATAGGGTTGGAGTGTTTTTTATTTATAACATATAAAAGAACTGCTTTCAAGCTTCTTTTTGAGGAATCAATAAAAAGCCTCCATTCCTATACAATGTGAACTATAGTCCGAGTTCGAAATAGCTTTACAATAGCATGGCAGTAGCAAAAAGATCCCTCAACTTTGAATGTCAAAGAAAAGTCCTGTTTGCGTTTCTTGTAGTAACTTAGTTTGACATCTTTTTCAACCATATTTCATTCTTTTAACCTTGATGCAAAAGCTCTGCTTTTTCCTTAAAAAGACGTAAATTTTTAATTAGGTTATTTAGATGTTTCTGTGAAAATAAGATGGGATCTTCTGTGGTATCATAGTCAAAATCTGTAGATTGGGCAGAAATGAAACGTTTATTTGATTAGGACTGCTATCAATAGCATCAAGCCCATCTTGCGGAGGCACTGGTGGTGGCATTGACTCGTCATGAGGAACTGGTGTTCATGCTGAATCTAAATTGAAATATGCTATTTTGTCTCTCTGTTTAAAGAAAAATCCCTTTGTTTTGGTGAGACAAAAATGGCAATCCTGACAGTGTTCTTTGGGTTAACGCCAAATCATTGGGACGGCAAATGACAAGAAGACCGTTTATTTAACCAGTTGTGCAAGTCTAAACAGCATTTCTTGCATATTTTATGACATGATCAGGTCTTGTCTTGGTCACCTAATGAGCAACCAAAATATATCACATATATCTTCTTGATATCATTGGTGATGTTCCTTCGTTCTTTGCTCGTAAACTTTCCACAGACAAAGCAAAATCGATCTGGATGGTTTAAGCCAGTGGTTTTTAACCGGCGGGCCATGACGCTGTTTTCAGTGGGCCATAGAGCATTGACCCACCATACCTCCGAATTCTGGCGGGACAATCCCGATTTTAGGGGTTGTTTCGGCCGGTTCGCCGAAAATCCCGCCAGAAATACAAGACAGATTCGAAGTGAGGACCTCCTTTTTATTAAAGAACACTACTTTTTAGCGACAAAAATCGTGAAAATGTGATGAAAATCGTGAAAATGACAAAAATCATGAAAATGGACAGATTCGAATTGAAAACTTTTTTTTGGAGAACACTACTTTTTAGGGAAGAAAATCAAGAAATTCGAGATTGATTCAAAGTAAAGACTTTTTTTGGGACGAAAATTAAATTCTGTTCACCAAAATAAATCGTTGAATTATCTTGGGTTATAAAGTGGGCCACGTTATGAAAGAAATTGAAAATCACTGGTCTAAGCACTTTCTAGGCATTATAAATATATTTGGAAATTATGAAAATGCTATTTACGTAGGCCTACCTATTTTACACTGGTGGAAATAAATAAATATAGCCCGTTGCCATACATTGTTAATATTATTCCATCCTTTGCGCCGGCCTATGCTCAAACATTTTTCTTATTCTCTACTTAAATAATAGCTTGCATAACTACGCGTATCTACTTATATACTTTCAATGCCACTTAGCGCTTTCATTTACGTTGTATTATTATTTAAGAATGGTATTCTATGACGTCCTAATGCAATGTTCTATTGTATTTGGACTGTAAAATGGTTAGTAACGAAAATTAATTTAAAATAACAAAAAACAAAAATATATCAAAAACGTGATGTGGTAGAGAAAAAGTAAAACCGTTTTTGGAATCAATATCGAAAATACTCCTAGAAATGCTCACCGGAATCTCTGTTTAAAATTTGCTGTTGACCAGTAATTTTTGAGTTATTTTATTCTTTTGTAATACTCTAAAGAAGTTTGCCTGTTTTGAAGGAAGCAAAACGTCAGTTTTTTTTAAATTTTAGTAAAAACTAACGTTTTTAAAAATTATGTTGTTTTAAACAAATTTAACTATTCGAATAAACCTGGTTTCAATACGGACATTTATTCAAGGAAATGTTCACGGTTTTTAAGTTTTTTTTTGTCGTATAGCAAAAAAAAATCCTCTCGATAGTGTTTCACGTATTTGGTTGCTGTTGTCCTCTCGACCGTGCCTAGACTTGAGTAACCCTCGAATTTGCTGACCAAGTTGAAACAAATGATGCTTGCATTGTTCATATTGGATTGCAAGTGGTCAATGCTGCATTTTTTGGTCCGACTTGGTGCGAAATTTTTTGTCAGCAGGGGTGGGCAAATATTTTAGTTCGAGGGCCACATTTGGAAGTTGAATTTATTTACGGGCCGCATTACAGTAATCTCTAAAAATATTTATCTTCATTATTAGTGGTGGATATTCAAACTCAGGGGCCTGAGGCAAAAATTTCCAAAAATTAGTCTTTTCTAAAAAAAGGCTTTGATTTCGTCTTTCACTTTTTTCTCCCAAAATGATGGTGATCTCTAAAAAAAAAAGCGTCTCCATTTTCGCTTTTTTCTCCCAAAATTATCGTAATCTCTAAAAAAAAAAGTCTTCACTTCGATTTCGTCTCCATTTTCGCTTTTTTCTGCCAAAATCATGGTGATTATACTCAGGTGCGGATAATACGTAGAAAACTACGGTATTTATTTTAGCCAACAATTCGTTTATTTTCATCAATATTTTCAACCGAAATCTATATCCACACAAACTATACTCGTGGTTTCGGCAGGCACAAGTGGGCCGAATGAAACCCTGCGGTGGCCCGGATCCGGCCTGCGGGCCGTAAATTGCCTACCCCGGGTTTAGAGTAACAAAAAATTGTCACATCGATCGTTTTTGCGCTTAGATCACATGCGAGGTACTTTATTTTTATATCTTTTTATTTGATTTCGCAACAAGTGGTTTGTGGTACAGAATTAAAATATAGCTAGCAAAAAATCTTATCTCAAAGCTTTTCATCCGACTCTCGTCCGGAAATATACGTCAGAATGAAAGAAAAATACAATTGATTGTTTTTAGTGATGTCGCGGATTCAAAATTTTGTGTTTGCAGCCCGCAAGTATTTTTTATTTTTGTGACATTGCATCGCGCTGCATCGCGAAATTGTTACCAAAAATTTACGCCGCACTGTGCTGCATCGCAACGTCATATATTTAAATAGAAAATTCCTAGACTTTTCCTTCTTTTAAAAGGTGTTTGATTAAGCAATACTCACTGTTGAATTCATCAAAGTAAGCCATTTATATATCACATTCGGCAATTCAAAACCTACTTGCATAATTTTGTTATATTGTGGGAAGGCACTTTAAGCACTTTACTCCGCTTGGCATTCCAGCAAGCAGCCTTAAATTTCAGTAATATCTCTAAAACTAAAAAAAAGCAAATAAAAAATTTCAACCCAACAACAATACCTTGGCATTTTCAAAAGCAGAGAAAGATAATTGTGATAGTTGCTCTTAGTATAATGCTTCCCGAAGTTTTCATGCAAATTACAAAGATAAATAGAGATAAAAATATGATACGTTTTTTTAACAAACAAAAATCTTCCTTTTAAAGTTTTTTTTTAAAAAAAGTCATTTGCTTAGAATTTAAAAAACTAACCACAAGAGCATGTTGGCATAAATTACTTATTTTTTTAACCATAAAATCCTACCAAAACCCTTGATATGCATTTGTGAGCAAAGTGATAGTTGTTGTCATGCTAAGCTTATTTGTAGAGCTAAAACAGTACATCAAATCCTTACAATTAATCTTTATTAAATTATATTCAATAAGTACATTCAATTTAAGGCTTAATCAGCTTCCATTAAAAATAGCAATTCTGAAAGAAATCACAAAAAATTAGATACAATTAAATTAAACCAATAAGAAATAATCAGTTTAGTTAAGATGAATTTTAGTCAATTTATTTGATTTTAAATAGTGCTGCAAAACTAGCCATTACAGCCAAGAAGACTTTTCCAAATTAAATTTGGAAGGTTTTGTTAAAGTATAGTGCATAATAGCTTAATATGCAATTGCAATGTCAAGAGAAATTGATTATTATAATAATGTAATTTTAATGCATTTATACAAATCATATTTTTGCAAAAACCTTTATTTCTTCAATTTCTTACTCACTGTGTCCTTGGGAAAGACACTTTACGGCACTTTCCCCTGCTTGGTGGTCTTGACAAGCAGTTCTAAATTGCAGTCATATTTCTACTAAATTACTAGCGGACAGCAATATCTTGGCATCTCCGGAAGCAGGTCGGGGTAATTGCTTACCCTATGTATAGCGCCTCCGTCGCTTTCCTGCGAGTCAGAAGGATAAATATAGAGATAAAAAATAAATAAATAAAAAAAAACACTGTCACTTTAGGATTAGCAACTGAAATACTAAGTCCACGCAGAGTTTAAAAAACTCATTTAAAAAGATACTTGCTACAAAAATTATGTAATTTTTAGCAAAACTTCAAAAAATACAAAAAAATTAACCAATATTTATAAGTTGCTAAAATTAACTATTAATGGTTGGTAACTTCAATTCTACATTTAAAGGGTTTTCTAAAACTTATTCTATGTCTGATTTTATAATCTGCTTTTTTAAGTTACTTAAATTAATATTTGCTACATAAAAAAAACAATGGCGTTTAAAGTTTTGGGCATTTTTTTATTAAGTAACACAATAGGCTAATTTGTAAAAAAAAGTTTAGTAGACTAAATAATAAACGATGTAAAAATGATAAGACTTTGTTTTGGAAGTTTTTTTGATTTACTGTGTAAGCTTACACTGCACTGCGCGTTTGACATCATTAAGTGTCTTACAAAACAGAACGAAGATGGTTGGATGTTTGAGAAAGGCATCAAAGCGCGTTATCAGCACAAGATTTTTGAGTTGTAAACAAACTCTTTTTGACGGCATAAATTTGGGTTCGATAATTTGGTGTAAGCGCTTCTAACACATAAATGAAAAGACGAACGGCCCAATAAAAGAAGAGTAAATTTTTGTTGCTGTAATACATAAGGCGCACATAGGGTTACTAAAAGGAGTTGAACAATTGCGGATTCACGGTTCTAAAAGTTTGGTTGTAAACTTATTACATCTGTTTACGGTAAACTCACATTTACAGGGCAATACTCGAACTGGAAACTTATTAGCCCGGGGAAAAAAAATTAATTTAATTTTCACTTTTGTACATCGAGCCTTAATGATCTGCTCAGACGTTAGACTGCAGGCAGAACTTAGGTTTTTTCAATACTATGCATGAATGGCCACCCCGGCCACGCCGTTGAGAAAACAATTGCCCGCAAGTTAGAAGATTTTACATCATCCACTTCACATACGGTGAAGAAACGCCCTTTCTATCTTTATTTGCCCTGGTTAGAACTCCTTTGGTTAGACATGAAAGTAAAATCGAAGCCGCTGTGGAAAAATGCTTCTTTGCAGTTAAACCATGTGTTGTTTTTACACCTTACTCACTTCTTCTTGCAATCAAAAAGGACGTGTTGCCTGCTTTGCTTTTAAGCTATAGTTTATAATTTTTCGTGCCACTGTGTTTGTCGGTACGTAGCCCGCACATCTCAACGATTACAGGGCATAATTCGTCAAAACGTACCAGAATTTATTAGAACTGGCCAAATTCCGAACTCTCGCAACACCTCCACTCGTTTTTTCAAATCTTCAAACCCAATCATGTTTAGTGAATCCACGATTGGTCAATACCTTTTAGATAACCCTATGTGTGC
The DNA here is from genome assembly GCA_963680785.1 of Diplosoma virens. Lineage (NCBI taxonomy): Eukaryota > Metazoa > Chordata > Ascidiacea > Aplousobranchia > Didemnidae > Diplosoma > Diplosoma virens. The sequence goes on along the minus strand of OY796896.1, from coordinate 30,995,536 downwards.
CCAATATTACAGCGACAAAAATTTACTATTCTTTCATTTGGCCATTCGTTTTTTCATTTATCTGCTTTACAAGCCGCTTATATCAAATTATCCAGGCCAAATTTATGCCGCCGAAAAGAGTTTGCTTACAACTTTAAAATCTTGTGCTGATTACGCGTCTTGACGCCGTTCTCAAACATCCAATTATCTTCGTTCAGTTTTACAAGACAATCAATTGTATTTTTCCTTTATTCTGACGTTTATTTCCTGACGAGTGTCGAACAAAAGCTTCAAGATGAGTTTTTTGCTGGCTATATTTCCCAACAATTGAAATTAATCAGCAAAACGCTTTGGTTGAGTTTGGTTTCCAACTGCAGTATATATCGATATTTTGGATTCATTCTGTTTGCATTTAACGTCCAACTTAAAAGCCATTTCGTGTATTTTTTCTCTGTTTTGTTTTTCTATTTGTAAAAATCGCTTTTATTACTCTTTTTTTAAAAGTGATTGCGATCCTATGCAATTCCTAATTCCTAATCCTATTCCTTAAAGTAATTCCTAATGCGGTCTAGGGAAACAAATTTGTAAATATGAAAATTGTTTCAAAACCAATTATATTGTTTTTTTTAATTTAATTTATTCTGTCGTTCTGTATACCTATCTTGGTGCTGGTTAAGTATGCTGTCTACCATCTGTCAAAAGCCTATTGACTATTCTAATTAAGAATGCGGTCTACCATCCATCAGATCTGGTCAGGGTTAAACCAGTACCTTTTTTTTTTAACTAAATGCTAAAGTATCAAATTTTTGATCTTAAGTGTGATTGTACTGCATGTGTTAGGTTAGTCTTGTGGCTGTTTGCAGAGCTTGAATTAGAGGAATTAAAGTTTGTAATAACAAAGATTTGAATAGCCTAGTGCTTTTTAGGCTATCTTTAATATCACCATATTTAGTAGTGAATTTGCAACTGATTAATACCATTTAAAAATTTTCTTTTGAAAATTACCAAGCTTTTTCAAGATGGAGTTGGTTTTTACTACTTTGCACCTACATCGCAAGCCTACTTGAAAACCTCTTTTAAAGTGCTTTGTTGATTACATGTCGCCTCAAGCTTTCTTTCGCAGAAGTTTTGAAATTAATCATGCCAATTTTACAGGAGAGGCCCATGTCGATAGAGAGGGAAGTGTTTCCGTTTATGGCTGACCACGGCGAGCTTTATTGCATGGAACTGCAAGAGTTCTGGATGGATATCGGACAGCCCAAAGACTTTTTGACCGGAATGTGCATGTACTTGACGTCACTGCGGCAAAAGACCCCGGAGAAGCTGTACAAAGGACCTGAAATCGTTGGAAATGTTTTTATTGTAAGTCTGAAACCAGCTGCTTACATCTGTTTACTTATATCAAGTAAATTTATGTTTTATATCAAGGAAATTTACTTATATCAAGTAAATTTATATCTTATATCAAGGAAATTTACTTATATCAAGTAAATTTATATCTTATATCAAGGAAATTTACTTATATCAAGTAAATTTATATCTTATATCAAGGAAATTTTACTTATATCAAGTAAATTTATATCTTATATCAAGGAAATTTACTTATATCAAGTAAATTTATATCTTATATCAAGGAAATTTACTTATATCAAGTAAATTTATATCTTATATCAAGGAAATTTACTTATATCAAGTAAATTTATATCTTATATCAAGAAATTTACTTATATCAAGTAAATTTATATCTTATATCAAGGAAATTTACTTATATCAAGTAAATTTATATCTTATATCAAGGAAATTTACTTATATCAAGTAAATTTATATCTTATATCAAGGAAATTTACTTATATCAAGTAAATTTATATCTTATATCAAGGAAATTTACTTATATCAAGTCAAATTTATATCTTATATCAAGGAAATTTACTTATATCAAGTAAATTTATATCTTATATCAAGGAAATTTACTTATATCAAGTAAATTTATATCTTATATCAAGGAAATTTACTTATATCAAGTAAATTTATATCTTATATCAAGGAAATTTACTTATGTCAAGTAAATTTATATCTTATATCAAGGAAATTTACTTATGTCAAGTAAATTTATATCTTATATCAAGGAAATTTACTTATATCAAGTAAATTTATATCTTATATCAAGGAAATTTACTTATATCAAGTAAATTTATATCTTATATCAAGGAAATTTACTTATATCAAGTAAATTTATATCTTATATCAAGGAAATTTACTTATATCAAGTAAATTTATATCTTATATCAAGGAAATTTACTTATATCAAGTAAATTTATATCTTATATCAAGGAAATTTACTTATATCAAGTAAATTTATATCTTATATCAAGGAAATTTACTTATATCAAGTAAATTTATATCTTATATCAAGGAAATTTACTTATATCAAGTAAATTTATATCTTATATCAAGGAAATTTACTTATATCAAGTAAATTTATATCTTATATCAAAGAAATTTACTTATATTCAAGTAAATTTATATCTTATATCAAGGAAATTTACTTATATCAAGTAAATTTATATCTTATATCAAGGAAATTTACTTATATCAAGTAAATTTATATCTTATATCAAGGAAATTTACTTATATCAAGTAAATTTATATCTTATATCAAGGAAATTTACTTATATCAAGTAAATTTATATCTTATATCAAGGAAATTTACTTATGTCAAGTAAATTTATATCTTATATCAAGGAAATTTACTTATATCAAGTAAATTTATATCTTATATCAAGGGAAATTTACTTATATCAAGTAAATTTATATCTTATATCAAGGAAATTTACTTATATCAAGTAAATTTATATCTTATATCAAGGAAATTTACTTATATCAAGTAAATTTATATCTTATATCAAGGAAATTTACTTATATCAAGTAAATTTATATCTTATATCAAGGAAATTTACTTAATATCAAGTAAATTTATATCTTATATCAAGGAAATTTACTTATATCAAGTAAATTTATATCTTATATCAAGGAAATTTACTTATATCAAGTAAATTTATATCTTATATCAAGGAAATTTACTTATATCAAGTAAATTTATATCTTATATCAAGGAAATTTACTTATATCAAGTAAATTTATATCTTATATCAAGGAAATTTACTTATGTCAAGTAAATTTATATCTTATATCAAGGAAATTTACTTATATCAAGTAAATTTATATCTTATATCAAGGAAATTTACTTATATCAAGTAAATTATATCTTATATCAAGGAAATTTACTTATATCAAGTAAATTTATATCTTATATCAAGGAAATTTACTTATATCAAGTAAATTTATATCTTATATCAAGGAAATTTACTTATATCAAGTAAATTTATATCTTATATCAAGGAAATTTACTTATATCAAGTAAATTTATATCTTATATCAAGGAAATTTACTTATATCAAGTAAATTTATATCTTATATCAAGGAAATTTACTTATATCAAGTAAATTTATATCTTATATCAAGGAAATTTACTTATGTCAAGTAAATTTATATCTTATATCAAGGAAATTTACTTATGTCAAGTAAATTTATATCTTATATCAAGGAAATTTACTTATGTCAAGTAAATTTATATCTTATATCAAGGAAATTTACTTATATCAAGTAAATTTATATCTTATATCAAGGAAATTTACTTATATCAAGTAAATTTATATCTTATATCAAGGAAATTTACTTATATCAAGTAAATTTATATCTTATATCAAGGAAATTTACTTATATCAAGTAAAGTTATATCTTATATCAAGGAAATTTACTTATATCAAGTAAATTTATATCTTATATCAAGGAAATTTACTTATATCAAGTAAATTTATATCTTATATCAAGGAAATTTACTTATATCAAGTAAATTTATATCTTATATCAAGGAAATTTACTTATATCAAGTAAATTTATATCTTATATCAAGGAAATTTACTTATATCAAGTAAATTTATATCTTATATCAAGGAAATTTACTTATATCAAGTAAATTTATATCTTATATCAAGGAAAATTTACTTATATCAAGTAAATTTATATCTTATATCAAGGAAATTTACCTTATATCAAGTAAATTTATATCTTATATCAAGGAAATTTACTTATATCAAGTAAATTTATATCTTATATCAAGGAAATTTACTTATATCAAGTAAATTTATATCTTATATCAAGGAAATTTACTTATGTCAAGTAAATTTATATCTTATATCAAGGAAATTTACTTATATCAAGTAAATTTATATCTTATATCAAGGAAATTTACTTATATCAAGTAAATTTATATCTTATATCAAGGAAATTTACTTATATCAAGTAAATTTATATCTTATATCAAGGAAATTTACTTATATCAAGTAAATTTATATCTTATATCAAGGAAATTTACTTATATCAAGTAAATTTATATCTTATATCAAGGAAATTTACTTATATCAAGTAAATTTATATCTTATATCAAGGAAATTTACTTATATCAAGTAAATTTATATCTTATATCAAGGAAATTTACTTATATCAAGTAAATTTATATCTTATATCAAGGAAATTTACTTATGTCAAGTAAATTTATATCTTATATCAAGAAAATTTACTTATATCAAGTAAATTTATATCTTATATCAAGGAAATTTACTTATATCAAGTAAATTTATATCTTATATCAAGGAAATTTACTTATATCAAGTAAATTTATATCTTATATCAAGGAAATTTACTTATGTCAAGTAAATTTATATCTTATATCAAGGAAATTTACTTATATCAAGTAAATTTATATCTTATATCAAGGAAATTTACTTATATCAAGTAAATTTATATCTTATATCAAGGAAATTTACTTATATCAAGTAAATTTATATCTTATATCAAGGAAATTTACTTATATCAAGTAAATTTATATCTTATATCAAGGAAATTTACTTATATCAAGTAAATTTATATCTTATATCAAGGAAATTTACTTATATCAAGTAAATTTATATCTTATATCAAGGAAATTTACTTATATCAAGTAAATTTATATCTTATATCAAGGAAATTTACTTATATCAAGTAAATTTATATCTTATATCAAGGAAATTTACTTATATCAAGTAAATTTATATCTTATATCAAGGAAATTTACTTATGTCAAGTAAATTTATATCTTATATCAAGGAAATTTACTTATATCAAGTAAATTTATATCTTATATCAAGGAAATTTACTTATATCAAGTAAATTTATATCTTATATCAAGGAAATTTACTTATATCAAGTAAATTTATATCTTATATCAAGGAAATTTACTTATATCAAGTAAATTTATATCTTATATCAAGGAAATTTACTTATGTCAAGTAAATTTATATCTTATATCAAGGAAATTTACTTATATCAAGTAAATTTATATCTTATATCAAGGAAATTTACTTATATCAAGTAAATTTATATCTTATATCAAGGAAATTTACTTATATCAAGTAAATTTATATCTTATATCAAGGAAATTTACTTATATCAAGGAAATTTACTTATATCAAGTAAATTTATATCTTATATCAAGGAAATTTACTTATATCAAGTAATTTATATCTTATATCAAGGAAATTTACTTATATCAAGTAAATTTATATCTTATATCAAGGAAATTTACTTATGTCAAGTAAATTTATATCAAGTAAATTTATATCTTATATCAAGAAAATTTACTTATGTCAAGTAAATTTATATCTTATATCAAGGAAATTTACTTATATCAAGTAAATTTATATCTTATATCAAGGAAATTTACTTATATCAAGTAAATTTATATCTTATATCAAGGAAATTTACTTATATCAAGTAAATTTATATCTTATATCAAGAAATTTACTTATATCAAGTAAATTTATATCTTATATCAAGGAAATTTACTTATATCAAGTAAATTTATATCTTATATCAAGGAAATTTACTTATATCAAGTAAATTTATATCTTATATCAAGGAAATTTACTTATATCAAGTAAATTTATATCTTATATCAAGGAAATTTACTTATATCAAGTAAATTTATATCTTATATCAAGGAATTTACTTATATCAAGTAAATTTATATCTTATATCAAGGAAATTTACTTATATCAAGTAAATTTATATCTTATATCAAGGAAATTTACTTATATCAAGTAAATTTATATCTTATATCAAGGAAATTTACTTATATCAAGTAAATTTATATCTTATATCAAGGAAATTACTTATGTCAAGTAATTTATATCTTATATCAAGGAAATTTACTTATATCAAGTAAATTTATATCTTATATCAAGGAAATTTACTTATATCAAGTAAATTTATATCTTATATCAAGGAAATTTACTTATATCAAGTAAATTTATATCTTATATCAAGGAAATTTACTTATATCAAGTAAATTTATATCTTATATCAAGGAAATTTACTTATGTCAAGTAAATTTATATCTTATATCAAGGAAATTTACTTATATCAAGTAAATTTATATCTTATATCAAGGAAATTTACTTATATCAAGTAAATTTATATCTTATATCAAGGAAATTTACTTATATCAAGTAAATTTATATCTTATATCAAGGAAATTTACTTATATCAAGGAAATTTACTTATATCAAGTAAATTTATATCTTATATCAAGGAAATTTACTTATATCAAGTAAATTTATATCTTATATCAAGGAAATTTACTTATATCAAGTAAATTTATATCTTATATCAAGGAAATTTACTTATGTCAAGTAAATTTATATCAAGTAAATTTATATCTATATCAAGAAAATTTACTTATGTCAAGTAAATTTATATCTTATATCAAGGAAATTTACTTATATCAAGTAAATTTATATCTTATATCAAGGAAATTTACTTATATCAAGTAAATTTATATCTTATATCAAAGGAAATTTACTTATATCAAGTAAATTTATATCTTATATCAGGAAATTTACTTATATCAAGTAAATTTATATCTTATATCAAGGAAATTTACTTATATCAAGTAAATTTATATCTTATATCAAGGAAATTTACTTATATCAAGTAAATTTATATCTTATATCAAGGAAATTTACTTATATCAAGTAAATTTATATCTTATATCAAGGAAATTTACTTATATCAAGTAAATTTATATCTTATATCAAGGAAATTTACTTATATCAAGTAAATTTATATCTTATATCAAGGAAATTTACTTATGTCAAGTAAATTTATATCTTATATCAAGGAATTTACTTATATCAAGTAAATTTATATCTTATATCAAGGAAATTTACTTATATCAAGTAAATTTATATCTTATATCAAGGAAATTTACTTATATCAAGTAAATTTATATCTTATATCAAGGAAATTTACTTATATCAAGTAAATTTATATCTTATATCAAGAAATTTACTTATATCAAGTAAATTTATATCTTATATCAAGGAAATTTACTTATATCAAGTAAATTTATATCTTATATCAAGGAAATTTACTTATGTCAAGTAAATTTATATCTTATATCAAGGAAATTTACTTATATCAAGTAAATTTATATCTTATATCAAGGAAATTTACTTATATCAAAGTAAAATTTATATCTTATATCAAGGAAATTTACTTATATCAAGTAAATTTATATCTTATATCAAGGAAATTTACTTATATCAAGTAAATTTATATCTTATATCAAGGAAATTTACTTATATCAAGTAAATTTATATCTTATATCAAGGAAATTTACTTATATCAAGTAAATTTATATCTTATATCAAGGAAATTTACTTATAGTCAAGTAAATTTTATATCTTATATCAAGGAAATTTACTTATATCAAGTAAATTTATATCTTATATCAAGGAAATTTACTTATATCAAGTAAATTTATATCTTATATCAAGGAAATTTACTTATGTCAAGTAAATTTATATCTTATATCAAGGAATTACTTATATCAAGTAAATTTATATCTTATATCAAGGAAATTTACTTATATCAAGTAAATTTATATCTTATATCAAGGAAATTTACTTATATCAAGTAAATTTATATCTTATATCAAGGAAATTTACTTATATCAAGTAAATTTATATCTTATATCAAGGAAATTTACTTATGTCAAGTAAATTTATATCTTATATCAAGGAAATTTACTTATATCAAGTAAATTTATATCTTATATCAAGGAAATTTACTTATATCAAGTAAATTTATATCTTATATCAAGGAAATTTACTTATATCAAGTAAATTTATATCTTATATCAAGAAATTTACTTATATCAAGGAAATTTACCTTATATCAAGTAAATTTATATCTTATATCAAGGAAATTTACTTATATCAAGTAAATTTATATCTTATATCAAGGAAATTTACTTATATCAAGTAAATTTATATCTTATATCAAGGAAATTTACTTATGTCAAGTAAATTTATATCAAGTAAATTTATATCTTATATCAAGGAAATTTACTTATGTCAAGTAAATTTATATCTTATATCAAGGAAATTTACTTATATCAAGTAAATTTATATCTTATATCAAGGAAATTTACTTATATCAAGTAAATTTATATCTTATATCAAGGAAATTTACTTATATCAAGTAAATTTATATCTTATATCAAGGAAATTTACTTATATCAAGTAAATTTATATCTATATATCAAGGAAATTTACTTATATCAAGTAAATTTATATCTTATATCAAGGAAATTTACTTATATCAAGTAAATTTATATCTTATATCAAGGAAATTTACTTATATCAAGTAAAATTTATATCTTATATCAAGGAAATTTACTTATATCAAGTAAATTTATATCTATATCAAGGAAATTTACTTATATCAAGTAAATTTATATCTTATATCAAGGAAATTTACTTATGTCAAGTAAATTTATATCTTATATCAGGAAATTTACTTATTATCAAGTAAATTTATATCTTATATCAAGGGAAATTTACTTATATCAAGTAAATTTATATCTTATATCAAGGAAATTTACTTATATCAAGTAAATTTATATCTTATATCAAGGAAATTTACTTATATCAAGTAAATTTATATCTTATATCAAGGAAATTTACTTATATCAAGTAAATTTATATCTTATATCAAGGAAATTTACTTATATCAAGTAAATTTATATCTTATATCAAGGAAATTTACTTATATCAAGTAAATTTATATCTTATATCAAGGAAATTTACTTATATCAAGTAAATTTATATCTTATATCAAGGAAATTTACTTATATCAAGTAAATTTATATCTTATATCAAGGAAATTTACTTATGTCAAGTAAATTTTGTGAATCTCGTTTCATTTCTGCTTTTGTGTGCTTTTTAAATTATTTGCTTTTTTACTTTTTTCATTGAACCTCGAACTACTATAGCAATGATTCAGAAGTAGGTAATTCTTCTCTGTACCTATAAGTCCTTGTTGTACTGTCTCTATCGCAAAAACAAAAAAAATTGTATCTATAATTTGCCTTACAATGTAGCTTCAATTTGTCAACTCTAAAAAACGAACTGTAGGTAATGTAAATATTGAATATTGATACAATCATTTGAATGAAGTTTTTTTTCGTGTGTGTAGCAAGGCCAGTTTTAATTGATGCCGCTTTACTTTTGATTCGGAGCCGGCAAACTCTCATACCAATTTATTTTTAGCTTTTATTCTCACTGATTTCAAACCTAATGATCGAAATGCGATTGATTTTTACGTTATGACGACACTATTCGTTATCAAGTTACTTCGAATCGTGTATATTTTGATATTTTCCTTTTTCGTTCTAGTTTAAATGAGATTTGCCAAATGTTCGATAAGGTTAAATTTCGTACAAGCCAGTTGGTAGAACTTTGCAGTTGAAATGTTTTTTTTTTCAAAAATGTAGTAAAGAAAAACAAATAACTCAATTTAATGCTACTTCGCGCTTCAGTGAACATTTGTGAGCGTTTTGTCCAATGACGCGTCGCATTTCGTCTTAAAGCTTTTTAAACGCCTCACGTCGAATGACGTCAAATGACGAAATTCAAAGAAATAAATAAAAAGTGAAACTGCTATTACAGGACTCAACGGTAAAGATTGGGGAAAACTGTAAAATCGGCCCCAACGTTGTGTTGGGACCGGGGGTCGTAATTGAAGATGGGGTTCGCATAAAGCGATGCACGGTCATGCGGGGGGCCATGATAAAGTCCCACGCTTGGTTAGAGTCTTGCATCATCGGTTGGAAGTCGAAGGTTGGAAAATGGGTGAGTCACTTTTTTTGCCTGAATCGATATCGCGTCGTTTTTATTTTATCCAACCCTTGTGTTAGAGGTATTATCTCTTTTCTCATAAACAGGCCCGAACATACCCCTAGTTTCTGCCCGAAATTTCCGACTGCTGTATTGCGGATAGATATATATTTTTATTTGACAGCTATCGAGAGGAATCGTCAAAATGAACTGAGAGCGATCGGATTGTGCTTATATAGGAAAGTAGAATGAGATGATTGCACAGGGGAACAATTTTTTTTTCATGTTGTGTTGCATGAGATTTTTCAAATGATTCTTGATAGATTTTTGACGCTGATTCCAAATCTGAAGTCGGCTTTCGTCTACATGCTCTAGTTTTTGCGCAATTTGAGAATTCGGATTTCCACAAAAACGGATCGATGCATACCTATATTGTATATGTAATTAACCTAACCTTGGTCTCGAAGTCACGAGTAGTGCAGCGCACCAGCTGACAGTCGTAAACACTCAATTAACTTTTGTCCCCATTACAAATTAGCAGATTTTCTAGCTGCGGCACCTTCAGTACAATCAGTGAAGCATGCAATTGGTGCAAACAAAGGTCAAACATCTCTCTGTAGTAAAGCATGTGCCAGTAGGTGACAGCAAGAAGTGCTGGAAATGCAATCGAAAAAATCAAATCAGAGCATCAATACGTTCTGTTTATAAGGCTCAGCAGCTATACAGATAGAAGTAGGATACCTGGAAGAAGTACTGACTGTGCGCGGTCATGTAAGACTATCAGGTTACTAAGCAGCCAAAAAGTGTGCGATTGTAGGAAACTCCTCGCGTTATCAGTCGAGAGTGTGCACAGCATTGCACACGTTGTAAACTAGTCTAGGCTCTTCATCAAGACTCAGCCAACTACGATCTTAAGTCTACCGTATCTTTTACACTTGTATATTAAAATAATTTTATGGTATTGTTCTATTTATAGTTTTTCCTTGAGTTATTTGACTTACAAAACGTTTTGTTATATCAGGTGTAAACATGGCTTTTTCTCATAGACGTGAATGTAAAAACAAGCCTGATTCTTTCTGTTATGTATGTGGGTGCTATACACCGCCTCATCAAAGGCGTAACATCACTTTGTTTGTGAAGCATACCTACAAAGCATATTTTCAAATTCCCCTTGGTGACCAAGACAAGAAATGGTCATCCCATATCGTGTATCATAATTGTGAGGAAATGCTTCGCGATTAGACAAAAGGAAAACGAAAGGGACTGCCTTTTGGAGTTTCCATGGTTTGGCGGGAACCCCGAAATCATGTGACTAACTGCTATTTTTGCATGGTCAACACAAAAGATGTTGGGAAGAAAAATCGGCATAAGATCTCCTATCCAAGCATTCCCTCAGCCATTCAACCTGTTCCACATTTGAAGAACTTGCAGTCCCGGTTTTTAATGGTTTTTCCTCAAGTGCAGACAGTGATGATGATCAGCGAGAGCATGAGGGCTGCAATAACAAGAAGGTTTCTGAATCTGAATCCTTTTCAGATAACACCAATCGGCTATCAGCCCCTGAGCTGTCTAGCCAAACGGAATTGAATGACTTAGTTCGTGATTTGGGACTCTCCAAGAAAGCTGAAGAGATACCAGTTTCCAGGCTGCAAGAAAAACATCTACTTGATGACTCTGCAAAAGTTTCATATTTTCAAAAGCGAGACCAGTCTTTTGCGACATTTTTCTCAGAACAGAAACAGTTTGTTTATTGTCACGATATTCCTGGTCTGCTCAGGCAGTTAGGTGTTGCCTCGTACATGCCAACTAAATGGAGACTATTTCTGGATAGCTCTAAGCAGAGCCTCAAATGTGTTCTTTTACACAATGGCAACCTTTATGGAGGAGTTCCCGTTGGTCACTTTGTGCATTTGAGAGAAACGTATAATGACATAAAAGCGGTCATCAACTCACTCAAATATCATGAGCACAACTGGATCCTTTGCATAGACCTTAAAATGGTCAGCTTTCTCCTTCGCCAACAGAGAGGTTTTACAAAGAATTCCTGTCATCTTTGCATGTGGGACAGCCGATATCGAGAGAAACACTGGACCCAGAAGGAGTGGCCTATTCATGAAACTTTGGAAGCAGGCACACCAAACATTGTGCACGACCCCATAGTAAACAGAGACAAGGTAGTTTTTCCCCCACTCCACATAAAACTCGATAAAGCAGTACTGTATATGAAGGCACTGGATAGTAATGGTGAGTGTTTTCAGCACATAGTTTCTGCTTTTCATAAATTGTTGTTTGACAAAATCAAGGCTGGCGTCTTCAATGGACCTCAGATTCGTACCCTTGTACGTGATGAAGAATTTGTCAACAAGATAAATGACAAGGAAAGGGCGGCATGGCTATCTTTTGTAGCAGTTACATAAAACTTTCTTGGTAACAAGAAGGCAGATAACTACCACGTTCTGGTCACTACAATGCCGTTAGCTTATCGCAACCTTGGGTGTAAAATGAGTATCAAGCTGCATTTCTTTCATAGTCACTTTGATGAATTCCCCAGTAACCCCAAGGCTGTTAGTGATGAACAAGGGGAGCGGTTTCATCAAGACCTCGTGACTATGCAACATTGCTACCAAGGCAGATGGGACAGAAACATGATGGCAGTCTACTGCTAAAGCATCAAGCGAGAGCCCGAGGAAGTCTACAAGCGCAGGAGCTACAAGCGCAAATTCTTGCCTGAAAAGGACTAAATTTGATCTTGTATTTTGTCTGTATCGACAGTGCACATTGATTTTCACATACTCTTATTTGCATATTGGTTAAATTTATGAGACTTGAATATTGGTGTCTGGTATACTCAAAGTTCCTTATGCGGCCTTAGGTGCAAATGGCTATTACAAAATAACCCCTGTCATTTTACGTTAGGAGTGCAAAATTCGCCAAAAATAAAAACGCTCAATTGCAAAAAATCTGTAGCTTTAAGAAAAAAACTAACTGCATATTTGAATTCAGCACCACAAAATTAGGTAAAAACAACTGTCGGTATCAATGCAACAAAAATTTTGTTCCCCAGTGTTGTTTAAAAAAGGCGGGCGATCAGGAATAGAAAAGAAAGGAAAACAAGGTGGCCGTTTGCATCAGCTCAATAAAAATTTCCCTGGGAAACGGAGGTAAAACTAGATCTTTATCATAGAGAGAGCATTGGCACAGATTTCGATAGTTTCTTGCAGGGCAACGTTGGTAAAGAGGCTGAAAATAGTAAAGAACAGAGAAACCGGGTCGAACTAGGAAATTGAAAATTTTTGAGAGTTTTAACAAAGGTGAAAGAGTCAGGTATACAGTTCATAGAAAAAAGTTGGAGCACAGGATCAACTTGCGAAAGGAATTTCTTTACAGTTTAAAACTAATTCATAAACGGCTTTGTTTTTTTCGCTTCCAATTGGTTACCTTTCTTGACCAATCAGACGCACTTTCGTTTTCTTTCCTATTCCTGATTGGTCGCCCTTTTTTAACCAATCAGACGCTTTTCTTTCCTGTATAAGCATGATGGGATTGCTCTCAGTTCATTTTGACGATTCCTCCCGATGAGTGTCAGATGAAAATTCTTCGAGGAATAAACATGCTTTTTAAAGCTATCTTAAAGTTTTGTACCCCCAATCGACTCTTCAGATGTATTTTCAATCGCAGATTCGTGGGTTCATCGATCTGTAGATCGCTTTTTTATGTTTTGACACGAATTGACGAATTTCTTGCGACCTTTCCCGCGCTGGGTTTTTGTCGAAGTTGCCGTTTTCAATGAAAAACGTAGAATCTGTTAACAAATGCGTTCGATTGGCTGAAGGAACAAAGAGAAACTCGATTAATTTTATTTTAGGCATTGTTTCAGTCCAGCAGAGAAATTTAAAGATTGAAGGTGCAAAAAAAGTCAAAACTTTTAATTGCTTCATTAAAATTATTTATATCGATTGTTATAGCGAAAGTTTTTTAGGCATAATGTTGTCGCAAACATATATCCTTTTTTTTAAACCAATGTGTTTTTATCTACATATAATCACTATTGTCAAAACTGCATCATCAAAATTTTCTACACAGGGTGTGCACAAAGTCCTTGTGCACTTTTTAAGAAAATGATAACTTTATAAGTATTTATGATAAAAAGAATCTGTAAAAACTACTATAAGAAGAAAATCTATGTTTTTAAAATTTTTATTGTATTTTTTACGTTTCCACATGTCCTCCATCATTAGCAATAAAAAGGGTAACACCTTTTCGATCTGTCTTTTAGGGAATTCCCGATTTAGAAACTGTCTAACACAGGGGTGCACAACTCAGGGCCCGCGGCCCCAACTGGACCCACGAGTGTCTTTTAATAGGCCCGAAGAGAGTTCCCTATTGTGCGAATCTGTAATAGCATAAAGCACTCAAAAAAGAAACAATATAAAAACTGTCACGTATCGCAGTCTACGTTCTCTTTATTGGTCATAAACTCGTCTATGATGTCTATAGGAGAATTGATTGTATAGAATGTGACTCGAAAGGTTAATGTAAAACGTGCTAATTGTGTAATAAAAAAGTGATTTCGTTAGCAATGCTGTTTCAAGTATAGCTTGAGTCTAAAAAATATTACAAAAACTCTACCGGAATTGATGTTTGCATAATTGCATAAACATAAATCCATCTATAAATATTATGTGGGCCCGCACGTTATACGCACCTATAAAATTGGCCCAGCACCAGTTTTGAATTGTGCACCCCTGGTCTAACACCTAAAACTAAGTGGTAAGGAGCTCCATCTTGTTGAAACTTTGCATCATTTTTCAAGTTTAATTGTTAAAGATGTGGAGTAAAGTAATTCTGAAGTATAACTAAGTAGCTGTCAGCGTTAGTAACACGATCTTTGAAAAAACAATAGCCCTATGACAGCATGGTCCAACTACGGCCCGCGGAACCATTTTACAGAATTTAAGTCTTGTCGATTGTAAGCGACGGCAACCTTCTATAACAAGGCATGGCAAGCTAATGGGACAGAATCTAGGGTTGATTGAGACCGATTCCAAGTGAATTCTTTTTTTTAGAGGCACCATGATTTTGAGACAAAATAGTAATAATCGAAGGCTGATTCCAAGTAAAGACTTTTTTTTTTGGAGGACACCATGATTTTGAGGCAAACTAGGAATAATTGAAGACCGATTCCAAATGAAGACTTTTTTTTTTAGTGTACACCATGATTTTGAGACAAAATAGGAATAATCGAAGGCTGATTCTAAGTGAAACAATATCTATTCGGCTGAGGCCCACAAACTCGAACACTTTCGAAAAGTGGCCCGCAAGAGTGAAGAAGTTGGACCACCCTGCCCTATGATATGATTTTGTTCCAAAGCACCCCCACATTAACTTTGGGTGAATGTCTTTCATGTTCGACAGCTTCGTTTGGCTTTTCAGTTTCCCAAAACTAAAAAAAGAAAATTTTTAAACAATTTTTGCAGTTTCTTACTATCACAAATACTTACAAACTTTTGATTTTTTAAAAGTTTACAAGGACTTTATGGACATCCTGTATAAGGTAATTTAGAAAATCCGAAACAGCTGAGAACTAATTACACCTGAAAGTTGCAACAAAATTTTTGCTTAACCGTGAATAAAATTGATTAAACTTGGCGAATACTGCCGTTCGCGTGTAGCTTTTAATATTTTTAATCTATTGAAAAACTCTTCGCCAATCGTAACTTGTGCTTGAGTGAAACACCGCTTTGCGTCTTGACTTGCAATTAAAGAATCACACGATCTCCAGGCTCGATTGGAAAACGTCACGGTTCTCGGAGAGGACGTCAACGTCAAAGACGAGATTTATTTAAACGGGGTCCGCATTCTTCCCCACAAGGGCATCAGCCAATCCGTGCCCGAGCCCCAGATCATAATGTGAAATCGACCGCGCGTCCGCTTTGAGTTCTTTTCTCCAAGTTTCCCGCCACGTTCCCTTTTTCAAAGACATATCGACTTTCGCAGCTTGCTTTTGTTTAAGCTTTAGAATATGTTGTCGACCGACTTGACCGTCAGGCTGGCTGCTCTTTATCATCCAGCTTCAATTGCTTCCAAATGTTGTTCTAGAATTTTCTTAGATGTTGAGCGTTTCATCGCTTAAAATTTAGTTGTTAAAATATCGATCAAAACCTTGAAGTAAACGATTTCCGTTCTTTCTCCTATGCTTTATTTTTGCTTTTGCGGTAGTGCTTTTAGTATTACTTTTTGGTGCCTATTAGGAAATCGTAGATATTTATATATAGTAATCTATTGTTTACATATACGTGTGTATCTGTGAGATTGATAAAAAAGATGCTATTTTATCTCTGGTTTGAAGCTGTTGTCAGCTTGATTGCACTTAACATGTTTTTATGAAATCAAAAGTGCAGTTTTGAAAGAAGCGATTTTAAATTAAAAAACGACTTAAGTAAATGCTTAGAAAATGGGTTGTTCGTCGACTGTAGCTTTCAATTAATTATTCTGCCTCCAGATTAAATCAATCGTTATTAAACATATAATATGTTGCCTTCTTGCAATTACAGTACAGTGTCGTGTTGATTTACTTCTACTACTGTATTTTAAAAGCTTCCGTTCTTTATGTAAAAAATGATGGAAGTTTTTAGCTGTATTGCGAATTTCGTTAAATTTTTTTTTGTAAAATTGTTATTCGCATTATAAGTCCTTTATCTTGTATTTCACATTATAAGATTTTTAAACTGAATATTTTTTTCTTCATATTATTTAGTTTCCGTTAAAATAAGATCTTTGTAATATTCCATTAAAATAAAATATTTCTGCCTCAAGACTGTATAATATATAATGTAGTTGTGATTTGCAACGTTTGTTTTCGATGAGTGTTGATGCCAATTAGTGAATTGGATTTCGTAGTTGTGTACAATTGTTTTTTTACGTTTAATCAAGCCACGGACAAAAGTTTTCTGGGTTTAGTTGCACTTAGTGCGTCAAATACGGGCGGAGGGCAATTTTGGTATTATGGTACTTTACCAGAACTTAATAAAAACAGTTTTAGTTTTTAAAAAATGTTAAAAATTGTCTTATACTTTTTTTGTAGATTTAATGTTCGTAGTTCCGTATTTAGCTTGAAGTGAAAGTTTCGAAACTTCTCTTAATTTCTTGATTAATGGCAATAAAATAAAAGAAATAGTTTTTAAAATGTGCCAAAACTTTTTAAAAGTAACGAATGATCACATTTAACTTTGATCATCGTGTGTCGTACAACTTTTTCCCATAGTTGTTGTTATTATTGCTTTGCCGCTTAAACGCTAATTTGATCGAACTTGCAAGTTTAGCTTGATCCTGATTTGGTAATTACTTAAAATCGTATCTTTTGATTTGAATATTTTGAAAACAAAAACTGAACTTACGATTGTATAAATTGGAAAATTGTTAGTTTGCTATAGTCGTACGCATTGTAGCAATTGCCTTTATTAAGAATAGAAATTAACTTAATTTTTCTTGTAGGCTCAAAGAAAAATCCTTTTCTAACTTTTCCTTTGGTTTTTTCGATGGTAAATTATTTCTCTGATTTAAACCACTAACAGTTAACTCTAGGTTTGTTACTTGTTTTGTACATGATTTTACACGTTAGTACAATCAGTTTTTTAATAGTCATCTATTAAAACTAACATTCGTTCCGTACCACTAAAGAAGGAAAATTTTTTAGGATCGTTTGAATATAATCGGAGAATTATTTTTAGGCCAACACGTGTTTTGGCTAAGCCTCGCTATTGCCTTGTTTCCCAAGATAGCCTTCTACGCCGTTGAATTGTGACGTCGTTTTTGAATTGAAAAGTGCAGTATTTATCTTTCCTACTTGAGCTTAAAGCCATTTTTTCAACATCGCAATGAAGTCAACATTATAAGATTTTTTTGTTGTTACAAGTAAAAGTCAACATTTTGTAAGTACTAAATGATTATACGGATGTATCTCTGTGTGCGCTTTTATTGCTATTACAACGATTGTTTGTTGATTTTTTTTTTAAACTTAAGGTTTACGTCTGTGTGAAATCAGATTCTATAAGATACAAAATATTCGTAATAGAAAAAAAATTTTTTACGACTTATTTGTAAAAAAATTATTAATTTTTTTCCTTGAAGTACATTTTTGAACATGTTGAACAACAACGAATTCGAAGCATAACATTTCAACAATTATCTTTTGCTGACATGCAGCAAAAATGCAAAGGATAAATGTCATTGCTGTATAGTTGTTATCCCAGCTCCTTCTAGTTTGGCGGCATGCCTCAGTTCTATGAAGTCTTGGAATTCGGGCCACACCAGAAAGTACGGGATAACGATTCTTAACTTATCATATTTCGTAAACCCTTATCTCAACGTTTTGAAGTCGCAAGAATCTGAAACCAAATAGTGCCATCAAAATTAAAAAAAAAAACTATGTTCATAAGGGAGAGTCACCAAATATTTGTTACCAAGTCACCTTCTTTACAGAAGTGGTTGATTATAGGTTTTTGATAATATTTGTGCTTCAAAATAAAAACATTCAAAAACCACTTGAGTTAATTTGATGCTGACTAAATTGTGAGCCAGTGACCACGGGTTGAAAACCCGTGCTATTAATATTCATTAACAGTTCAGCAGCTTTTGCTCCAATATAGGAAAAATTGATAAACTTTTTGAAAAACTTCGGAAATTTCTGTTTCTTCGTATCGTAAATTAGCATTCGAGGCTTAGTCGATCTTCAAATAGATTTTCGGATAGAACCACGCTCGCGGCTAAAATGTAGAAGCTACTTTCCGCTTGCAACTCCATTGGGGTTAATTAAAATGCTTAGAAATTATTTGTTTTATTATTCCGATCAATTACAATTTTCTGTCATGAAATCATATCCCGCAAGGTTTCAGAAAGAAAAAAATTTCATGTTAAATTTTAATAAATTAATGTTTTTGAGTTTAACGGATAACTGATCAAGCTCAGCCAAATATAGATTCAACGAATATGTTATTACATATTAGTACCGGCATTGAATGCTCGTAATCTAACTTGGAGTTAAAATATTTAATAGAAATAAAGCTAAACGTTAACAATAACGTGCTCACGGTTAAATATTCGGATCAAGTAAACTGTACGCCCAGATTAGTGAACAGGTAAAGAATTCGCCCGGTTTCAAAAAATAGTGAGTTTAGGGTTAGGGTTAGAGTTAGCTAAGAGTGAAGACTAATTAGGCTAGAGTAAAGAATAACCCTAACTTTTAGCTAAAAATTAAACGATTATTATCAAGTAAAGAATACGCCCGGTATGGCGTGACTCGATTCAAATACTCTATTAAATTTTTTCATTCTTTACTTGATTCAAATATTCTATTAAACTTTACTTTACTTGATTCAAATACTCTATTAAATTTTTTCAGAAGTAGGCATAATAAGTTTAGGTTAAATCAATAATTTACAACCGTTGGTCCCTCTACAACTTATGTCTATTCCATTTTAATAATTTAATTGCATGCTCTTTAGGGCGCTATGGGCTAAGTTTAGTTTAAAAATTTAATGGAAAACTTAATTCGTTAGAATTTAAAAACTAGTTCGGTATAACTTATAGGCTACTTAGTCTTAAGTTGATGTTTAAAAAAAAACATGGCTCGAAAAATGTGAAGTAGGGACTTTCTTTGGTGCTCACTGGAGTAGGCAACAGTCGGACGCAAAAGTTGTTTTGCTTTGTTTCCGGTCTGCAATCTTAAAAATGTTCAAAACCCTTGGATGTAAATGGGCTAAATAACATGCAAGATAATTAATAATTATAGATATAAATTTTAATTTTCGAATCGGAATTATCTATTTTGTATAAGAGAAATGATCAGTCGGAATTAATTATATTTATTTGTTTTTATAGTTAATTTCATAGTCATTGATCTACGACGAAAACTAAATTCCAGCACTTTTTTTTTAATGAACTTAATGTAAAGTTTCAACACATGCAAGATTAATCTCAAGGTGATCGCCGTAATTTTTTGTAATAATTATTTATTGCAATCACAACTTTTTGTGGGAGAAATGTAATTTTCAAAATATTATTAAAACCGAGTCCTTATTGGTCAAAATTTAACTTTTCCAGATATATGCCCACTCTTGAAGACCCAATTTGTTTCATCATCGCAACAATCTGTTATTTACAACAAGTGTGGCCAACAAGTCTAGCGCCACATTTCCACTCGTCGTCGTCATCGTTTGAAGGGCATCCACTCCAGGTCAGACACAAGCAGAACTGGGGCCGAGGGTTTATCCTTTTACTACCCCAGACTGCTACACTGCCTGAATCAGATGCTGGCAGTGGTGTTATTAAGCCAGCATCGAGTTTCGTCATCCGAAACCATCAGACCTCGTGCTCCATGTGGTGCCCGATGTATAGGGCACGCTGTTAGTACATGGTCTACGGTTTGCTCAGAGGCGCCACACTCGCAATTCGGTGAAGGAGCGAGACCCCATTTGTGCATGGACAAATGGAATCGCTCAACACCAGTCCGCAGGCGGTTGAGCTTAACCCAAGCTGCTCGGGGTAAGCCCATCCCAACAGGCCTGGCACCGGTCCCAGGCACAAAATCACGGAACCTGGAAGCATTTTCGCAGTACTCCGTTTTCCATTTGTGATTTGTCCATTCAGAAGCGCGGATGCCAAGTCTGGCAAGGTTGTCCAAAAGATTCCGCGCAACTAGCACAAACGGGCGTCTGGATCTTAGTCTCACTTGGCGGGTATCTGAGGACCCACTTAAAAGACCATGCAAGATATGATCGGGGTCCAGAGATCCACGGTGAGCCAAGGAGAGTTTGCTCCCATTTGGCGAAGCTTAGCTGGCTGGATGCCTGAGAGTACAGGTGGGTGGTCCGTTGGAGTGGGACGCAGGCATCCAGTAACTATGCGCAAGGCGTCATTCAAGACACTGTCGATGAGGCGACTGTGAGCACTGCGACACCAGACTGGCGCACAGTACTCAGCTGTTGAGTGGACTAGAGATAAGGTGGCTATGCGTAGTGTTGTAGCACCAGCACCCCATCCCGAGCCCACGAGTCGCCTCAACAGTGTGACGCGTGAGGATAGTTTTGTTTTTTTAGTCACCCCGTGTTAGTCTTTCTTTTTGAAATAAGTGTTGACAATCGCTAAATCCATCCTCTTGGCAAAATCCGCAACCATCGATCCTTCCTCATTTCGCGTTCCAGCACCGTACCTCCCCATTATTTCCTCATCCCCTATGTTTTCTTTGCCCACATGTCCATTTAAGTCCGCATCTAGAACTATTCTCTCCTGTTTTGATACACTTTCCATCAATTCAACTATGTCTTTTCAAAAATCATTTTTCTACCCCATGCTGTTGTTAACCTGTGGAGCATACGCACTTACTATGTTCAATATCGACCCTTTTACCTCCAGTTTCATGGCCATTAATCTGTTAAGATTAGAAGGTTTGGTTTTAAAACTAACCCTAATACAATATTACAAGCAAAACTTATTTAAACAGAATTTATTAATTAATTATAAAAACACGTCTCTGTCCCAGAACAGCAGTGTAACGTTCTTCATAATTTTGTTGCTTGTTTCCCAAAATGGTATACAGCCACGTCAGTATGTATATAGCTAGCATCAGCGAATAATTAAATCATCGACCGTGGGACACAGAAACGTTGTCGCAAAATTTCACACGATAAATATTATGAGAAGCGGAGCACGAGTGATAAAATAGAAGCATCGGCTCGTACATAAGGCAAGCACGCTGCAACCACGCATTCCGCATAAACGAATCACGACATTCTCCCCCTAGTTGCAAAAAAATTTGTGGACACAAACTTGAAAATAAAAATACAGAATTACAAAATACAGTAATTAAAAATTATTTAAAAAAATTGCAAAATTATTTGTAAGAAAAAAATCGAGTTACATTTTGAAACCAGCGAAGTACAATCAAAAACTAAAACAATAAAAACATAATATGGAGAATTGGAGATGTTGGGCAGTGTTTGTGATATGTGAAACACGAAATGTTCGGAGTGATGAAGTGTATGTGTTGTGAAATTGTAAGTGAAATGTTTGTGAAAATAACTTCGAATAGCACCACTAAGACAGTTTATATAAACTGTTTTGGGTTTAAACAAAGAACACTTTCTATTTTGAAGTAATCTAAAATTAAATTTCTAAATAATTGGACTTGCGACTGCGATCAATTCGCAACGGTATAATCATTTTATTTAGTGCACAATAGTTTGTCATTTATCTGAACTCCTTCCGCCCTTATTAATTTTCCTTTTAATTTAAGGCACAATGACTTGAACTACGACCAATTCGCAACGGTATATTAACTCTATTTAGTGCACAATAGTTTGTCATTTATCTGAACTCCTTTCGCCCTTATTAACTTTCCTTTTAATTTAATTCCTTCTAATTTCCTTCAATTGGCATCGTCTTTTGTAAATGAAGCTCGGTGCAATTCTGAAGTTTGTTTGAAGTTGTGAAGTTATAGTCGTGAGGTGTTGTGTAGGATGACGACGGCTGAGCACTCCAAAACAAACATAGGCGACAACGATCTGCGTAATTAATTGATAAATATAAAAAGTAATAGAATCTGAAAAAGTAAATTTAAGCATGCATTAACATAACAGCTATAAAAGAAGCGACAGTACGATAAAACAAGACACACACACAAAAAAAATTGCACATTATACAGTGTATGTGTTTGTTCGTGAAAAGCATTCACGACTACTAAAGTTTTCCGAAGGCTGTAACCTGACGTGCTCACTAATTGAAGAATCCTCGTGGTTGCTAGATTCATCGGTATTTGAAGTGGTGGTTGATTGATGGAAAACAGAGAAACATTTGCTGATAGAAAGAAAAGTAGAGAAGCAAACAGTAAAAATGTCTCTACTGTATGCTAAAAATTTTGTAAGGTATTTTCTAACACATTTCAACGTAAAAGCTAAAGTTCATATTATTGTTAAAATTTGTATTAAAATAACCGTGATGGTTATGAAAAGTGTGGAAAGTTCTTCAAGGGCTAAAAGAAAAGTGTGTCGGGCAAAGTGACGCACAGAGTTTGTGACAACAGAAAAATTGGCGTCGTAAACTTCACTTGAGTGAAGCGAGAAGATGGCTTGCTGCAATTTGTTTATCTACAGCAGTCTGGGCACTAGTTTCAAGCAACGAATGCAAATCGGTCAAACGGTTATGTGTTTTGACACGGCTTGATGCATAGCTGCAAAAATCTTTTACAGAGAAAAAATAACAAGACTCAAATTTCTTTGAAAGAGAAGAATTCGCCCAGAATAATAATATTTATAAAACGATGCTCGCCTTGGATAATAAAGTTTAGTTAGACTCACAAGTTGGCCTATCCGCGGTTTACCATCTTGGGTGTGTCCATACTCAACCAAAGGTAAGAGAAAAAATTTTGTTTCGTTATCAAAAGCTAACGTAGGCAAGACAGTTGCATCGATTGGTTGGCAGGCAAGTTGTATGATGACATCACCAGCCGAAATTGCAAGACTAGGTCTGCCTAATGCTTATGATAGAAGTTCAGAAGGGTCTAATTTGCTCAAGGTTGAAAAGAAAAATATTTATTTTAAAATTCATTTGTTCTTCTGGTAAAATCAGAGGCAAGTAAAACTTCAACAAATACAAAAGGCGTAATATTTATTAAAGAAGAACTCAACGACGTTTTGTCCGTTACATCGGGCGGACTTCATCAGGTAAAAGCAGAACACAACGCGCACCGTATTTAAAAACCAAGAAGTTAAAAACACAAACCAACAAACACAAGGTGAGAAGCGAACATACATAACAATTTAATAATTACTTAATGCAAAAGAAACAAATTTAACTGGTTGAAAACCCACATTAGTTGAGATTTTTTATATTGCTATATATTTTTGGAGACACATTACGATCTTAATCATTTATTGAATTTTTTGTATTATTAATATAAAACGATTCTAAAAATTTTCGTTTATCATAGTCAATGTTATAATCCAATATTTCAAAATTACCAAAATCAATCCTATGTTTTATATTAATAATACAAAAAATTCAATAAATGATAAAGATCGTAATGTGTTTCCAAAAATATATAGCAATATAAAAAATCTCAACTAATGTGGGTTTTCAACCGGTTAAATTTGTTTCTTTTGCACTAAGTAATTATTAAATTGTTATGTATGTTCGCTTCTCACCTTGTGTTTGTTGGTTTGTGTTTTTAACTTCGCAACAACAAACGATTTGAAAGAAAGAATATTGCAGATACACTGTAATTTGCAATGAAGCAAACAGAAAATCAAAATTATGAAAAAAAAAATGCCTTAATCAATAAAAGCAAGAGAAAATTTCGAGTCATCAAAAAATAAAAATAAAAAACAGTCAAGAAAAGCAAAAAGAAAAGTAATCATAAAATATGGCTCTTAACTTCAATAACGAATGGGTGGGTTGATTACACAACCGGATCTAGTAGTTTTCTTGGTTTGCAAGTTGCCGAAAGAAGAGAATCTTGTTGATCGATGTCGAATGAGTCGGAGTGTGATTTGTTGGAAGTACAGTATCTGTAAATTATAAATTGTTTTTGTACGGCCGTCTCCGTGAGTCCTTCGTCACAGTTTCCGCAGAAATGTATTGCAATTGACGTAAAATAAGTGCTGAAAAATTTTCACTGTTTTTCTTTATCAAACTCTGAAGTACAGCTTGATTGTCACAAAGTATGTTAAAATGTTAAAAATATATATGCTCCATTGAGCATATATCTAAAAAATTTAACACTTTCGTAGATAGCCAAAACTTCTTTGTCAAAAATTGCGTACTTAAGTTGTGTTTTACTTAACTTCCTGGAGAAAAAGGCAATCGGCACACGTAACTTTTTACTGGGATCAAATTGGTAAAGAGTGGCAACAATACAAGAATCACTTGCGTCTGTAGACAAAAAAGGTTTCTGCATAAGCAATTGGGTACGATCAACAGTTTTCTTACCAAGTGCAGCCTTAACTTTGCTCATCCGACCATTGAATAACTGTGCTTTTTGGTCGCTTTTGGCTTGAGTTTAGCATCTCATACAACGGACGTAATAATTCCCTACACTTTTCTGAAGTTTTGTGATAAAAATTAATTGCACCACAAAAACGAGATGGACTTCTAAATGTTTTCGGAAGGGGGTACTCAGCAATAGCCTTGGTCTTTTTATCCGTTGCAGAATAACCATCAATACTTACTTCGAAACGAAGATAATTAAGTTTTTCACGAGCGAAAATAGATTTATGAAAATTAATAATTAAATTATAACGACTAAGATTTTGACAAATTTGATCAAATACTGCTTGATGAGATTCCAAATCTTTTGTTTGAATCAAAGTGTCGCCAAGATAAACTTCAGTATAATTTTTTCATTCAGGATAATATGTCTGTGCGTCTCCCTTTCCACATTTCCCTCTGCCGCTTCACTGGCCTTCCTCCTCTCTTTCTCCTCTTGTTTTCACTAAGCCCAGTGGTATCATGATTTCCATAGGTGCCCTGCAAACGACACCTGAGGCGGTCGTTGGTAACCCGGCCTTGATCGATCCGGTGTGGATTTATTAACATAACGCATTTGTATAATCTGGCAAAAAGTTTTACGCCGGATGCCTTCCCTGCCGCAACCCTCCCCATTTGTTCTGGCTTGGGAACGGCATCAGCAAACACTGAAATGTGCCCCCGATGGCTGGGTTAGTCAGCCAAAAACGTTTGTCTTTATAAATAATTTTTAATGTTTGTGTAATAAAATGAACAATGCTGAATCCATTATGGCTGCTTTTCACAATTGTTGTCTGGTTTATAAAAATAGCGAAAGAAAAACTTTTAAAACCTTATTTTTACCAGCACAGTAGTTGAGCCATGAATGTTAATTGTAGTTTGCTGACGTCTTTTTCGTCGTAGTCGTTTGAAAAGATAAATCACGTTTGGTGACGTTACACCTCTTCATTCAGATATATATATGAACGTACTGAGACTGAGTAGCACTGACTTTGGCAGTATAATTTATAGTTTAAAATAATTTTTTAAAGATTAAATAAATTATGCTTAGGTTTGAATTTACTGCAGCGTGTACTTTGCAGTATATACAAAAAAATTTTGATTTGTACCCAATGTTAATGACCCGTAAAGTCTAGTTTTCGTTACGAATAACCGATATTATAAAAATAATTAAGAGAAAATTGTTAAATATACTACTTAACGTTCCGCGGTGGTGGCGCTACTGAAAGTAACGGTAATGGTGGCACTGGATCTGACAGACCCATAACTTTTTTTCTTTATTTCCACCTTTTAGCATGTCTGTAGGGAAACAATATTAAAGGATTAAATAAGTAAAACTTTAAATATAAACTTTTATTTTTTCTAGTATAAAAAAAATAGCACATGAAACTATAAAAAAACTATAAATAAATAAATTGCTTTGCATGTAAATTCATGTAAAATAAACTGTTTCCTTTTACTATTAAACTTTTTTTTATTAATGTTACTTACTTTACTATATTACCACAACTATTACTTTCCTTTACTATTAAGTCGGCTTCAATAATACATTTTTTAATTTATAATTTATAATTAATAAAAAAGAAAGAAATGGTAGTTGGGACAATAATAATTGGAGACCAATTTTTATACTTGAATGGTGGCATTGGGTATGAGAGACGATTATACCACAAAAGAGCTAGTTACAAAACAGCTAGCCACAAAAGAGCTAGTACAAAATAGCTAGTACCACAAAAGAGCTAGCCACAAAAAAGCTTGTACCAAAAAAATAAGGTTGGGGTTAGGATTAGGCTAAGGTTAGGGTTAGGCTAACCCTAACTCTAACGCTAACTCCAACCCTAACCTTAACTCTTTTTTTGGTAGCTCTTTTGTTGGACTAGCTATTTTGTAGTAGCTCTTTTTTGGCTAGCTGTTTTGTAACTAGCTCTATTAAATGGGTACCCTGAGAAACCCGTCTTACCATAAATTCAGTGTATACGCTGGATAAATTAGTTTTTGGACTTGATCTTCTCATAAAACACTAATAACATCCAATAAAAAAGTACTAAAAAGTTATTCCCTCAATGTCATTTGGAAAAAAATGTCACAAAAGTATGTTGTGGATCTCACAGACCCGACACCACTCTGGACGTTACCCCTGGAAGGTTAAAGTCTGTATAGAAAACCGACATGAGCTTAAGTCGGTCGAGTCTAATTCGAAGAAAAACCGATTGGAGTGAGAGTTAGTTTTAGGGAGATACAGGGTTAGTTTTTGAGAGAAAGTAGTTGGTTCAAAAGAAACTAAGTTCTTCTTGAGGATCTTGAGAAATTAAGAAAAATTCAAAAAATTTTTGGTCTACTTTGGCCCCGCAAGAACAATTTGCCCGGCGTTTTTTTCTTTTTATCTCTTAGAGCAGTGGTGTCCAACATTTTCTTCGTCGCGGGCCAAATTTTTGTTTCGAAGTTTGTCACGGACCACAATCGCTGAAACAATCAAAGTGATATTATCATGCGAGTTTGCACGAAAATTTCCGTTTCCAAATGAGGTGTTCTCAAAAAAAAAAAAAAGAAGTCTTCGCTTTGAATCAACGAATTTTTTACAATTTTTGTCCCCAAAATTAAGCGTTTCTAAAAAAGAGGTCTTCGCTCTGATTGTGAACTTTATTTTGTCGCTGAATTAGTGCTTTCAAGAAAACTTTTGCAGAACACTTCTGCATCTCTCATGCAACACAGATTGTGGAGATTTAAATGTACTGCAATAATTCAACTTGATAGAGTGTCTGATTAAAAATTCCTTCGCGGGTCTCACCAAAAGGCTGCGAGGACCACATGCAGCCCGCGGGCCGCGGGTTGGACACCCCTGTCTTAGAGCAACTAGTTTTGTTTCTTTTTATTCTCACTCCAATCGGTTTTTCTTCGAATTAGACTTGACCGCTTAAGCTCAGGGTTTTCCAAACTTTTAGTTCATCGGTACCCTTTGGACACTTCAATTTATCCCCAAAATTTTGTTACGTTTTGTCTAAAAAAAGGTCTTCAGTTAAAATCACTCTCGGATTTTACAAGTTCCGGCCCAAAATCATGGTGTTCTCTAGAAAAAAAAGTCTTTACTCTTAATTGTTCTGTTTAACTTAATGATAATTTACTGGATTCTAAAATTCCAGACATTTGAGTCTATTTTAAAATTCCTTCCGGACACAGAATTTAACTTAAACAAGGATATTTTCTTACATAATAATGTAATCCTTGAAAAGCCAAAATAGAGGAAAGTATCCATAGTTGATCCGGTTCCATAATTGATCAATTAGCCTTTTTTTCCGCCTTGTTTAAATTTTTTTACGGGGAACAACTTTAATATTTTTGTATCAAGATGACGGTTCTTTGTTGTTATTGTTACGCAGCTGTGATGAAAAAGCTATGTGCTGGATCAGTTTGTGCAATTTTTTAATACAATTGTTGTTTTTTTTTTAAAGTAAGCTCGATTATCTCTGAAGTTACAGTAGCCAAGAAAGCGAAAGTTTTTATGAGTATAACATAAAGCTTTACATTTCAAATAGGGTCGGATTTATAACTACTAAATTAAAGGCAGTGATAAAATCTTAAAATATGTCCGTATTAAGCGCTGTTTTATAGTTGAGCCACTACACCAATCTTTATTTGAGCCAACTGGCTCTGGAAGCCTTAGAATAATGGAGAAGCAAAAAACTGATCGCGGAAGAGTACCATTAATCGTCTTTCAGAACGCTGCTACAAATGTGACTAAAAATAAATTTTCAATTAGAGAGAGTGCCAAAAAGCCCAGTATTGATAGAATGACATTAACTCGTTATCTTAAAAAAGCAGCTAAAAAAGAACCAACGAATCCCAAATGGAGCTACAATTCTCACAAATCCTGGAACCCCTTGCAAATTTACGATATTGCTGGTATTGCCAAAGAAGCATACAATATTGCTTTTAGCAAAAGAACATGGAATCAGCTTTTAAAGCAACTGGAGTCTTTCCACTTAATAGAGATATCTACACAGATGAAGATTTTTTGCCCGCTGAAGTTACTAATAGACCCGACCCTACTGTTTTTGATGAAACACAACAAATAGAAAAAACTATTGTTCATTCTGTTAATCCTCCAGTGACAAACCCTTTTCCAGAGCAAACACAAAATCTGCAACTGGAGTACCAGCCTGTGCAAATGAGCAGTACTGAAGCAAATAAAATTTTAATTAACAGAACACCCATTCAAAATAAAAGTGATCTTTTTAATTCTAATTACGTTTCTTCATCTGATATCTTGCCAGTACCAAAAGCTTTACCTCGAAAACGTTTTGCTCAACAAAAAGACAAAAAAAAATCAGTTGCTATTACTTCAATACCAAAAAAAGAACACATTGCCGTAAATTTAGTTCGCTTGGGCAAGAAACTGTTACAAAGATGTGGACAGGTTGGAAAAGGAAGACACAAAAAGCCCAAAACCAGACAAAGCCAAAAAAAAAGCAAAAAGCCTAAACACGTAAAAAAAGGCAAAAAAATCAATTGTTTTCTCGAGTTCGAAAGAATCTGTTGCTATGACACTTGATGACAGTTCTGATCTTTCTGAATTTAATGATGAAAACATTTGTTGCATTTGCTCGGAATTGTACTGCAAAGATGTGGAGAATTGGATTAAATGCAGTTGCATGGGCTGTTTATATTGCAATTCTAGAAATGCTGCATGCGGCATTGTTGGTCCTTGTAAAAGCTGGGCGCATGAAACTTGTACAGATGATACAACAATTTTTAAATGCCAGTACTGTAAAAACTGAGTACTATTTTATAAAGCACTCTCAATTTTTATTTGAAAGATATTGTTACTTTTTTGTGTACATATAGTTGTTGACTCTGATTGAAAATTTATATACGCCTATATTCTTTGTATGATATTTTGAATAAAGCTTTTTGGCTCTAATGTTTCTCTTATGCGATGACACGCAATACTCGACTTAATTTTATAAACTAAACTGTGGCTCAATTAAAGTTATTGGGTGGATCAACTACGGAAATCCGACTCCATAGTTGAGCCAAATTAGTAGGCAATTTTAACTCCCCAAAAATCCAGAAATAATTTGCCTATAATGTTTCTAAAAATTTAAATCATTACCACAAAAAAGGTAGTTTATAAATATCACTTTGTTTCGGTAAAAATACTACTGATTTGAATTTTCTGATCGAAAATGTAAATTTTGGCTCAATTGTGGATACTCTCCCCTATAGTCCAGATTGGGAAACCCTGCTTTAGCTTAAGGCCTGATCTATAGCTGGTGTTTACGCTTCGCGAATAAATAAACGCCATAAGTACGAGCATATAGACCAGGTGTAGACCAATCTTACCTCAAGTCTAAGAAAATGTAGAAAGCTGATAAACATTTCAACTTAAATCGACCTTGCACTTATGGTTGCGAAAATACTTTTTATATATATTTTAAAAATTTGTTTTTTCAAATGTCTGCAATTAAAATTTTTAAATGCATTACTTTTGATATGTGCCAAAAACTTTAAAGTTTAATTCATTCAAATTGCTGCCTTTTTCTATTACTTGATTTATAATAAGTTTGTTTTGCATTGTTTATTTTAGCAACCAAAAAGATCAAGCTCAAACAAACTTAGAATTTTATGCTTGATTAATATCAAAGCGCTTTGTCAAAAAGAAACCAGGCGGAAAAAATACACAATCCTTGTTTCCTTCATTCATTCTTGTTGGCTTAAGGCCCGTTTCCACTACGAGCGTGGAAAAGAGCATTCTTTCTCTCTTTTATTGATCTTCGATTGAAGCGAGCGGTTAAAATTGAAGCGAGCGCTAAAAAAAAAGCAATAAAATAAACAAAGAATGCTTTTTTCCACGCTCGTAGTGGAAACGGGCCTTTATTGTTTTTTAATAAACAGTAACTGCTTTAAGATACCATAGTTCTATTCTAAGAGTTAGTACTGGTTTAAAACTTTGACTTAGTCTTTTAGCAACCATAATTAAAATACAGAGATAAAAATGCAGTTAAAATTACACAAGTTTTATGTGTCAAGCAAATACAAAAGTAAAATTTTTTAAAGCAAAGGTTCTTTTGACCGGCTTCTTAATAGTGAAGAAACTTGAGACAGGTTTGAAGCTGAATTTGCTATTAGAATAAGACTCGGACGTCGTACCCAGTTCAGTTATTGCGTCAGAAGCTGTTTTTTAAAAACAGAAAATCTAGAAAAACTAAATCTACCCTGTAGTCTGATACTGATTAGGTGAGAATATCAATTCAACTTGAACCTCATTTTTAAAACATAACGATGAATCATTATCACTTTATATCTATTGTGAGGTAACAGTAATAATTTATATTGTTAGCAACCCCATACTCTTATTGTTTTTACAAGTTTTGAATTTTTAATGTCAGGAAAAGTAAATATAGAACTGGATCCAACGCAGGCCTTAAAAGTGATCTAAAACGATCAACCAGGCCGCTTTGAAATGCTTAGCTATTGTCGTCCCCGTCGTTTGGAAGGGAATCCACTCCGGGTCAGATACAAACCGGAGAGGGGCCAAGGACTTATTCTTTTACTACCCCAGGTTGCTGAACTGCCCGAATCAGATGTTGGCAGTGATGGTGTTGAGCCAGCATCGGGTTTGGTCACCCAAAATCGTTAGACCTAGTACTCTATATGGTACCCGATGTATGAGGCACGCTGTTAAGACGTGTTCTGCGATTTGTTCAGAGGCGCCGCACGCGCGATTTGGTGAAGGAGCGAGACCCCATTTGTGCATGGCCGAATGGAATAGCCCAACACCAGTTCGCAGGCGATTGAGCTTAACACAAGTTGTTCGGGACAAGGTCATTCCAACAGACCTGTTATTGATCAGTGGTATGAAAGCACAGAGCCTGGATGTATTCTTACAGTACTCCGTGTTCCAACTACTACTGCCTTGCTTTCAAATTTATAAATGCTGAGCCAAAGAATAGGAAATGTTAGTTTAAAGAATAGGCTGAAGACCATTGGTCTTAATCTTTTTTGAAGTGACGTAGTCGCACTGCTTAAATTTGCCTTACAAACTTTCATAACCTTCTTGATCGTGTTTCGTTGATATAATGATTGAATAGAGCTAGGTTATTTTAAGCTTTCATTTTTTCATGTCAAGATTGTAGAAGCGGCTTAGCGGTTTAAGCTAAATTACATGTACTTCAAACGGGGATCAAAAAAATTATAGCTGTTATTAAAAAAATTATAGTTGCGTATTATCCATGGTTTGTAGGAAAGACGTTCGTTTATTGGCATTATGAACAACAATTCAGAACAAACGTTTATTATTGTTGGAGCTTGGGCATTTGCTATCGCACCGGAGTAAGATTTGATTATTTTGAAGAAATGCTTTTGTTAATACTTGTATTTTGACTTGAGAAAATTGTAACTATAATTAAAATTACAATTAATTTATGTTAAGCAATTGTAATTAAAATGGAAATTACCTAATTTTTTAAACTCTGCTTTAAACCCATTTTAAGGCACTCTTCTATAAACAAAGTTTTATCTTTCTCAGTAAATTTTCCAACCACAGCCTGTCCATTAAAAGTAGGAAATTGAAGCCATGTTGCTTTGTTCGTTTTTAGTGATTTTTTTGCATTGGTAATTAAGATTGGCTGTGTTCTATTGTTAATAAAAAACAAATAATATGATTGTTATGAGTTCCACTAGTATCTGCAGTTAGCTTTTTTATTTATACGGAGTTACACGATAGTTATACGACTGAATCTGTAAGTTATACTAATAATTTATCACGCGGTTAACCACACTTAACAAACCAGAGAGAAGGCAGTAGAGCCGTGCGCTATGACGTCACATACTATAACAACCCCCTTTTAAGAAGCTTTTTAGCGAAAAGGTTGTCTAAGAAAAATATTAGTACGTTGTACGAGCCCGATTAATAAACATGCAACAAACTATATACAATACGGCACAAGCGCTATGAATTTTACGCTATTTCATACAAAATCCCTTAAATGATCAGGAAAGCGTTTTTGTCTCACGCTTCGCCGCGAGGTTGGAGATGGTGGGAAGACTTCCTCTTCAAAATGGACGTGACGTTCGTCTGATGTCATCATTTCCTCTTTGGGGTCTCCCCCTTCGGTGGGGAGAGGGCGAATAAAACGTCTATTGCGCCAACAGACTCGACCGCTCGGTAGTTTTATGTGGTAGTCGCGGTTTCTCCCGACGCCGATGATGAGTCCCGATCGCAACCATTTTTTTGTAATATGGTCTTGAATTCGAACATGTTGTCCGATTTTTAGTGGATTGAGGTGTTTCGCTCGTTTATTGTATTCTGTTTCTGCAGCCACTTGTAGATTTGATAAGGCTGCATCCCACTTGTCGAATTTGTTTTGCCAATCTTCCTTGAAATATTTCAGTTTAGCTGGGACGATTGAACGTAGCGGGGCACCGTATAAGATTTCGGCTGGTGATAACCCATGGGCCTTGGGTGTGTTAACCCATTCGATTAGGCCGCTGCTAAACTCATCGCAGTCGAGACTACCATGCTCAGCAGTTTTGGCAACAAGATGCTTCATGGCTTTCACTGCTGCTTCTGCGTGTCCGTTTGACTGTGGGTAATGTGGAGTACTTATGGTGGAAGTTACTCCCCATTTCTTGAGAAACTGTTGAAACTTGCTTGATGTGAATTGCGGTCCTCCGTCAGTTCTGATTCGTACTGGTACCCCTGTGTCCACGAAAAATTTTCTTATAGTGCTGATTATCTGATGTGAACTAGGGTCATGAGAGAACTCGCTGAGCTTCATCCATCCCGACAGACGGTCTACATAAACCAGGTAAGTCTTACCGGCATAATAAAATAAATCTGCAGATACGTCTTCAAAGGGTCTTGATGGGAGGGGATCGCGTTGTAATGGTTCCTGTTGCAAGCTTGGCTGGTGCTCTTGGCATTTCGTGCAGGCTTCAACGGTATTTTTGATGTCGCTATTGATTCCTGGCCAGCACACTATTTGACGCGCTTTTTGTTTTGTTCTTTCGATGCCTTGATGTGAGGCATGTAGCTTTGTCAGTATTTCTTTTCTTTTCTGTACCGGCACCACAATGCGATGGCTGTTCAGGAGAATTAATCCATCTTCGAAAGTAAGCTTATCTTTCAGCTTTTTGAAAGGTTGAGCTAATGGATATTCGTTTCCTTTTGAAAAGTTGCTTTTAATAGCAGTGATTAATTGTTGTGCTGCTTCGTCCTGCTGAGTACTTTCTTTTAAGTCTTCCAGCATTGGATCGATAAATGTTTCTTTTGTGACTTCTGGGTCTTTTCCTCTCAGAATTGTAGAAACGTTTTTGCAAATCATTCTGGTTGTGTCTACGTTTATGATATCTTCTGGTTCTGGGTCGCGGCACGGTGCTCGTGACAACGCGTCAGGGATCACATGGTCTTTGCCTTTTCTCCAGGTGGTGTGGAATATAAAAGCGCTGAGTTTTTCTTTAAGTCTCTGAATCCTGGGATTATCCACCATATCGAGTGTCTGGGTATTCAGGATGGCTTGTGATCTACTATCAGCTCGAAATTGGGTAAGCCTTGCAGATATATGCGGCATTTACGCATAGCCCAAACAACAGCGAGCAATTCCAGTTCAACCATAGCGTAGTTGGCCTCAGTCTCAGTTATAAAACGTGATCCTGCTTGAACCAATTTCCACGTTTCTTGATGTTTTTGCAAAAGTGCAAAACCTAAACCTTTCAACCGAGATGCATCTGTTTGCAGCATCGTTTCCAGATTGGGGTCGAATGCAACCAAAATATGGGGGCTACAAAGAATGTCTTTTGTCTTTGTAAATGCTTCTTCATGCTGGGGTGACCAGAGAAAAGCATTTTTTGGTTTGAGCAAGTCCCGAAGTGGGCCTGCTGCTTCACTGAGTAGGTGAGTAAATCCGCCCAGCTGGTTTGCCATACCCATAAAAGATCGTAATTCAGTTATGTTTGTTGGAGCAGGAAATTCAGAGATTGCTTCAATTTTCGTGGGGTCTGCTTTAATACCGTCGCTGCTCACTATATATCCGACATATCTCACAGCACTTTGTAGTAACTGCACTTTCTTCGGATTAAGAGTAGTACCGTGTTCTCGACATCTGTTTAGTACAGCCACTACGGTATTCAAGTGCTCCTGTGCGGTTTCGCCTTGAATAAGAATGTCATCTACCACTTTTTCGACTTTTTCAATGCCTTGCAGAGCTTCATCGCCTCTTGCGCAATATTCGTCTTGAGAAGAAGCTAGTCCCATCGGAGCTCGAAGGAATTTAAATCTTCCGAACGGCGTAATGAATGTGGTAAAGTCTTGACTTTCTTTTTCTAAAGGTACTTGCCAGTATCCTTTAGTGGCGTCTAATGTTGAGAAAAATTTAGACGAAGAAGAAATATTCGAAATAGCTTCAGCAGGTGATTTAGATGGATGATATGGACGGCGTACGTATTTGTTCAATTTCTGCAAATCAATACAGAGACGAATTCCACCATTGGGTTTTTGTACAACGACCATAGGGTGCACCCAATCATTTGCTTCTGTTACTGGTGCAATGACTCTGGCTTGTTCAAGTTGGTCAAGCTCTGTCTTCACCATCCTTCTGAACGCTAAAGGTATTTGGCGTGGAACAGGTAAAGCAAATGGAACAGCATCATCTTTCAAGGAAATTTTCATGGGTTTACTGTTCATTTCCCGTAATGTTGTGTCTTCAGAAAACACATCGCTGTACGATTTTATCAACTTGTTCTCAATTTTACTAATTTCTGCTTCAGTTGGGTTCTCTGATATAATAAATCTTGGGTTCTCTGCTTTTAATATGCTTGCTAATTTTCGAGGTGTTTTTGATGAATTTTACGGTTGAGGATACGTGTCAGGTAGAATGTTAACCTTTTGACATACGTACCAAGCAAGCAAAAAATCTTCTACCTCAGGACAGACGTAAATGGTTTCTTCCACGAATCGGCCGCAGTATTCGATGATGCATGGGAAAGTCCCTACGCATGTTACGGTCTGCCGGTTTACTGCACTAAGAGTGTCTTAATTTGGCGGCATTAGATTAGCAAGGTCTATTCCGAGCCGTTGAATGATGTTTACCCCAACAAGACTTGCTTCAGCACCTGTGTCTGGTGTAGCTTCTGTGGAACCTAACGGGTTACGATGTTTAAGAGAAAAAAGATTAACAGTTATTTTGGGCGCCGCGAGTTATCGAAATTTGCATTAGCATTGCATCTACGCTTTATTTGTCCCGTTAACTTTTTCTTCGTTTCTTCGCGTCTGTTAAACCCAGGTTTGTTGTGAAAGCACACTGATGAAAAGTGACCTTTTTTGCGACATATTAAGCACTCTGTATCCTTTGCGGGACAGTGGGTTTGACCTTTTGGTGGGCAGATCTTTTTACCGCATTTTGTACAGGGCGTTTTAGTGCGCTTTTTAGATTTAGAGAAATTTCGACGAAATTTGCTTTGGTACGCTCTTCTCTCATTCAGCTGTCGGCTTATTCGCGCGTCGTCTAGTTTTGCTGACTCTTCCGATCTGCATAAATCAGTGACGGTCTGAAGATCAGGTAATGGGGATATGGCTAGGAGCTTTGTTCGAGTCTCTTTGTCATATATTCCCGACATGATTTTTGTGACTAAACGACGATTTAAACATTCATTGCACAAGTCTGCGTCTCTCGCCAAAGTTTTAATCGCGATTAAAAACGAATCAAAGTTTTCGCCAGCCGCTTGCTTTCTCTCTTCAAACGCGACACAGTCTAACGCTATGTTTCTTTGACTCCGGATGTAATTTTTGATTTTATCTAACAATTCGTCTGGTTTAAGTGTAGTATCATCCGGGATAAGAAGTACATGTTCTACGGCTTCTCGCATTTCCATCGAAAAAAAACCGCGAAGCAATGCCAACTGACTGCTCAATGGCAGCTCTGTTGCAAGCGAGACCGTAGCATAATCGTTGTACGATTTACGCCATTTCGCAAATTCAGCTAACGAAATTCCCACCTGCAGTGTGGAAGGCTTTTGTGCGTCCGCTTTGGTTCGCCTTGCCTCGTTGTTAGAATTGTTGACGTCAATGGTTTGCTCACGTGATTTGCTTCTCTCGCTGTTCGCGCTTTGGACCAGCTGCTGTTGCGAAAATCGTTCGATTATTTGTTGCATTTGTCGCTGGCTTTCAGACTGTGCCTCTAAAAGAGTTTTTAACCAAGAAGGAGGTTCGTCATTATTAATATTACTATTCGCGTTTTGATTAGATTGAGATAATTCGGCTATACGTTTGTTTGCTGCTTCTAATTCTGCTTGCAGCTCTCGCTTGTTTTTTGCCATTTCTCTTTTATCTTCAATCTTTTACAAATCTCCGATCACGAACTTGCAGTATACTTTTATAATGGTTCGTAAGCATATTTTCTTTAAACAAATTTATACGCTGACTGTCGACGACGCCATGTTATGAGTTCCACTAGTATCTGCAGTTAGCTCTTTTATTTATACGGAGTTACACGATAGTTATACGACTGAATCTGTAAGTTATACTAATAATTTATCACGCGGTTAACCACACTTAACAAACCAGAGAGAAGAAGGCAGTAGAGCCGTGCGCTATGACGTCACATACTATAACAATGATCTTGTTTTTTTCCATGCTCTTAATTAATATTTTGGGGTTTAGGATGATTTGTCTAAAGCAATTCGTCAAAAATATAATTTGTCTTAAACAATTTATCAAAAGAATTATTTATCAATAAACAATTTGTCTATATAGTAAGAATGGTCAAGTCAATCAACAAGCAAGTGCCGACAGACCTGTTTCGTCCTTATTAAGACTCGTTAGGACACTACAGCTTGTTGTTGACCCCAGCTGAAAAAGTTGAAAACTTAAACAGCTGGCACAACTTTCTGTTTGTGGTTTTTACACCTCAAACATCCAGTTGTGGACCTGAACGCTGGGTAGGTAGTACAATGAAAACAATGTTCCACCAGCGCAACTGCAAAAGACACCGCTAAGCCGCAAGGGCATACTGGCGGCGGTTCCGATATGCTAACCACATCGAGTTAGCTAACACGGATACGGGTTAAGACAAGCAAAACCCTGCAGTTCCCATTACAAACATATAGTAAGAATGGTCAAGTCAATCAACAAGCAAGTGCCGACAGACCTGTTTCGTCCTTATTTTTTTTTTTTTTTTTTTTTTTTTTTTTGTATAAATTTTAATAATAATTGTAAACACACAAAATACGAAAGATATAAAAACACGGTTGTTAAAATTGAATACATTTAGTTTTGATTATTTATGTGTTATTTTTAAAATTTTTATTTACATTTCGAGTGAAATATTTCAGTGAAGAGTTATGAGATAACGATAATTGATGACAGAAAATGAATTTGAAGTAGTTTAAAAGAAAAAGTGAGTTTATGTAGTGGTAAATAATGAAAATGCGAAGAGTCTTTAATTCACGTAGACTTTAAAGATATTTTGAATTAAAAATAATTGCAGTAGACATGCAGATATAACAAAACATTTGTTCATAACATTTTAATTTGGTGGTTAAGGTAGAGTCTTGAGTTTTAGGTCTCCTTTAAGTTTTTTGGTTTTTTGGGTTTATTAGTATTTATAAAGTTTAGATACACGAAATAATACACACGAAATAAGGGAAAAAAAACAAAAAAACAAAAACAACAAAAATATGGAAAAAAGATAAAAAGAAACAAATATGGAAGTATTAAACTGAAATTTCAACGATCGTGTAAATCACATAACGTTTAGGATTGCATTGATTCAGACATGTAATTAATTCATAAACAGGAAAAAGATTTGTTCATAGCATTTCAGGGTATTAGTAATGGAGAGTTTTGAGTTTTTATGTCTTTCTTACATTGTCAGGAAAATATTGTTGTATAAATGTTTTGAATTTTGTTTTAATTTTAAATTTTTCATCATTTAGGAAGGACGATGGAATGGGTTTGTGATAGAGGGAGCTGTAATTTTTTACATTGAAAAGGGATAAACGGATTAATGATGCTAGTTTGGATATTATGACGTGTGTTGTTCCAGTGGTGTTGGTGTAGTTGTAGAGAAGGGTGTCTTGGGTTAGGGTGGTGGGTTGTTTTAGTGCTGTTGTAAGTAAGGGTTCCAAGGCAGAGATTAGGTGTTGTGCGATAGGGCAGTGATAGAATAGATGGTGAGGATCATCAGAAGGAGAAGAGCAAAGTTTACAGTGAAAATCATTGGGGTTACGAGGTTTGAAATTATGTTTAAAGAAGAAGCATCCCCAGGTATATCCTTTGTAAGCTGTTCTATAGGATATTTCTTTTTCATGATTTGAGAATAGAGAGGGTCGTGGTTTTGCAAGGGTAAGTCGTAGCCAATTATGGGGAGTATTACTGTTGATTGAGGGGATGGGATTGGGGTCAGGTTTAAGTAGGAGTTGGTAGAGGGATTTAAAGGTGAGTTCATCAAGGGTTTCTGTGGAAATGGAACTCTTTTTAAAGAGAGATAGGGTTTTTGTCCATAAAGGGTTGGGTTTAGGACGGTGGGGTTGGGAATTTGAATAGAGTTCGGGTTTTAAGGGTAAGATTTTTGTTCCGATATTGTAGAGACCGTATTTTATCCAAAAGTATGGTTGGTTTTTGGGTGATTTGAGTAAAAGAATAAGTTTCCATAGGAATGCTGTTGAAGTTTTAAGTCCAATAGAGGGGAGGCCGATTCCTCCATCAGATTTGGGAAGATAGAGGGTGGACCTTCTAATTGGTTCAAAGGGGGAATAGTTCCATAAGAATTTAAAGAGTAGAGTGGTTAGGGTTTTGGTCTGCTTTGGTGTTGGAAGGATAATTCTGGATAAGAAAAGAATCTTAGGTAAGACGTGTTGATTTATAGAGATGACCTTGGAAAATAAGGTATCTTTAGGGTTAAGGGTGGCGAGAGTAGAGTGGGGGAGTGAATGAATGAGGTCGTCCCAGTTTTTTGACAGATCTTCATTTTGAAAGGAGAAGGTTATTCCAAGGATTTTGGTGGATGAGAGAGTTTTACCTTGGGGAAAGGAGGAGTGGAAGGAAGATATCAAATCTGGAGAATTAGAAATAATAGAAGTTTTGGATTGGTTAATTTTGAGGCCAGAGTAAAGGGAAACTTGTTCAATAATTTCACGAATGACTGGGAAGGATTGAGGGGAGGAAATAAAAAGAGATAAATCATCAGCATAATGGGTTACTTTGAGAGATGAAGTACCAAGAGAGATTCCTTGGATTTTTGGTGAAGAGAGTATTTTTTTTGTGAGGGGTTCTATGCCAATTAGAAATAAAAGCATGCTAAGTGGACATCCTTGGCGGATGCCACACTTAACAGGAATGAGGTCAGATAGAGAGCCATTAAGGTTTAGTCGGGCTGAAAGGTTGCAAAGGAAAATTTGGATCCATTTTAATAGACTATCTGGGATTCCTAATTTCGAGGCTGTGGAGAGGATGTATTCGTGAGAGATAGAGTCGAATGCTTTATAAAAATCAATTTGGACTATTGCTAATAGTTGATTGAGGTCTTTAGAATAGTTTATTGCTGAGAGAATATTTAGGTGGTTGTTGAAGATCTGTCTGTTTGGGAGGCCACATTGCTGTTCAGGAGAAATGACAGAGTTAAGGATGGGTTTTAGTCTGGAGGAAATTATTGTGGAGAGAATTTTGTAGTCAGTGTTTAATAGAGAGATGGGACGCCAGTCTTTAACAGATTTGGGATTAGGTGTTTTAGGGATTAGTTTAATAAGGGCCAGGGATTGAGAGTAAGTAAGTTGTTTGCGTATAAAGGAGTTATTGAAAGTTTGACATAGTATAGGGATTAATGAGGGAAAGGTGATGTAGAGACATGGGGTGAAGCCATCGAGTCCAGGAGAAGAGTTTTGGTTTAGGGTTTTGATAGCTGTACGAATGTCGTCGTATGTAATTAAGGGGGAAGAGGGGAGGGTTTGAAGAATATCATCAGGGATGGTGGCTGATATTTCATCAAGAT
Source organism: Diplosoma virens (assembly GCA_963680785.1). Classification (NCBI taxonomy): domain Eukaryota; kingdom Metazoa; phylum Chordata; class Ascidiacea; order Aplousobranchia; family Didemnidae; genus Diplosoma; species Diplosoma virens. The sequence continues at coordinate 30,954,279 of OY796896.1, read as the reverse complement.
ATTTAGTTGGATCTGGGTGAGTAGATGTGGGGTTCCACAGGTTTCTAAAAAAGGATAGGAAAGAAGAGAAGTTATTTGGATTTGTTGGATTTGTAGAGGTAGAGGGGGTGGTATTAGGAGCTGCAGGAAGAAGAGATTTGGATTGGGTTAAGTTTTCAGTGATAGCAGCTAGTGGGGAGGGGCTATCAATGCTAGACAGGAGGGGTATTCGGGCTCTAATTTGTATTCCTTTTTGTCGATTAAGTTGGATTTGTTCCAATTGTTGTGAAATGAGAGCAATTTCTTCATGATGTTCTAGTTGTTTAGCTTTATTGAGTTTCGTCTGTAGTGAATTTTGTGTTTTTCGTATGTTATTTTGTTGTGTTTTTGAGTAATAAATGATTCGGCTTTTGATTTTGGATTTAATTTGGTCCCACCATTTCAGGGGCTGTGCAATAGGGTTAATAGGGTTGAGAAGGGTTTCAATAAAGGATTTGATGTATAGTTGGTGAGTTGGAGTTGCGAGGATAGAATTGTTTAATTTCCAATGTAATGCTTTAAATTTTGTTTTTGAGGGTGTTTTTAGCGTGATGATTGGGGCTTTGTTATGATCTGAAAAGGATATGTTGTGGTAGGAGGATTGGGTAATTTTTGATATTAATGATGACGGTATGTATATTCGGTCAAGTCTGGATATGGGGAGGGAGCGGGAGAAGGAAAAGGTTTTTGAGTGGGGATACAGGGAGCGGTAGGAGTCAATAAGGTCGAAGTTTGATAGAATTGTTTGAAATAGGATTTTGTCATTGGTATTTGGTGTGAAGTGGCCAGTTCTGTCAATCGGGTTCAGTACGAGATTGAAGTCACCTGCTATTATTATAAGATTATTTTTGTAGTCGAAATTATGTAAGAAAGAGGTCAGGGTTTTGATGGCTTTAATTCGTTGTGTTGTTTGCTTGGCTGTTTTCCCAGAGGGAAGGTAGCAGTTTATAAGCACGTAGTTTATACCTGTAAGTGTAAAGGAAAGGGAGTGTATGTGGTTAGGAAGGATTATGTGTGATGTGATCATTTGTGAGTTGAGTTGTATGTGTTGGGTGTTAATGATTGTGAGGGTACCTTGTCTGTGTATGGCTTGTGCTGTTAGAGAGTGATCTGTGTTAGAGTAACTTAAGAAGTTATTTTTGTGGGAGAAGTGCGATAGTTGCTGATGTTGTATTGTGTGTGTTTCTTGTATACAGGTGAAATGTATGTTGTGAGAGATGATGAAGCGAGCAAGTTGGTCTGAAGATTTGTTGAAGCCATTTATGTTTAAAGAAGCAATTTTCAGTTGCATCTTTCAGGAGTATAGGGTAAAAGGATACAAGAAAACGTTATAGTAGTGTATATGAAAGCTAGTAAAGTGTATAATTGTGGGATATGTTTAACAAAAGGTAGGGTTAAGGAAAGGATTAAGGCATGGAGAATAGGGGAGTATACGGTAGAAGGGGTAAATAAATTAGAACAATGGAAAGAAAGATATTTACAATCTTTACACAATTTACAATATAATGAACAAAAACAATTACAGATTAAAGAAAAAGGTTGGGTTTCAAACATTTTGCTTAGGACAACGCATAGTTTACATAAGAAAAAATATTAGATTATGCATTTATGCATGTACAGTAGTTTGCTCTATCATGAATCATGTAAGGAATTAAAATTTAGCAATGTTAACTTTGCAGTGAAAAAAAAACGTATACATTAATTAACATTGTCAGGTTTATACCATTTTTACTAGGGTTATCATCTACGTAACATAAGGTCAAATTGGTATTAGTTGCAAGTACGCTTTGTATATATTTGTATATATGCTTATTTTTCAAACAAATCATGGTTTATGCATGTAGATTAAGAAAAAAAGGAACTTACAGTTAAGGAACGGATTGTAATTATATCTTGTTTGTTTTTTCTTTTGAGTTGGCTCGTTTTTTTCTTGGCTTGAGGTCAACTGGTGGAATTGATGTTTGAGGAGACGGGGAATGTTTCCTTTTTTGAGTTTCATTTTCTTTTGAGGTGGTCGGTAATTCCGGGTTGTTTTCTTTTATTTTACAATCCAGAGGTACTTTTGCAGTTTGCACATTGTCTAGGGGTTTGTCGTGTTTTTCTTGGTAGGTGTTTGGGGATGTAGAACTGGATTCAGGATGTAGGGGTTTTTCGCTGTGAGGGGATGTGGTGTTTTGCTGGAGGGTAGGGAAATTTTCTATTGTTTTTTCAATATTTTTCTTGGATAGTTTTAGTTTCGTCATCGGGTGGAGGTGTTGCGGTTCAGTGTTCTTGGGGGTGGAGGTGATCGTTTTTGCGTATGTGGGTTTGTGTTGTATGATACGACTGGGTGTTTTGTTTTCTGTTGCTGGTTTGTTGAGTGAGGTCTTTTTTGGGCATTTGTCTATTTGATGATTAGTTGATTTACAGTAATTGCATCGGTCTTTTGCATTCTCCCCATCGATATTTACAGCTATATATCGATGCCTAAAGTTAATCGAATCAGGTATTTCTCTTCTTTTAAGATTTTCGAGGTAGATGTGGAGGTAAGGATTGCGGATTAGAGGGCATTTTTTGTGTCTTCCAAACTCAAAAAATTTAAGGTCTCCCCAGGTTTGGGTGATTTCTTTTAGGGTTTCTGAGGTTATGTCGAAGGGCATGGGGTAAAGGGTTATCAATTGTCTGTAGCCAGGTGGGCGGTTTACTTGGATGGTAAAGTCCAGGTTATCTTTGTTGGTGACTTCTTGTGGTTCACTGAAAGTTTCGTAAATTTCGTCCAGGGTTGTTTTTGGGGTAGTTTCCTTGAATGTTACGTTGTATATTTTTAATATGTAATTGTGGGTGGCGATGCCATATATTTCGTCCAGGTAAGACTCGAATAGACCATCTTCAAGGAATAAATCGATGAAGTTGTTTACATTGAAATCATGGTTATCATCTTGAGTTTTTATTTTGAATAATAACGAATTCTTTTTCGTAGTCATGTTTGTAATTTCTTGAAAATGAATTTGTATCTTACTTTTCTTCCTTTAAAGAACTCTTGATTAATTAATCCAATCGTAGGTTTGGGTAATTTAGTGCGAGAGAAGAAGAAAAAAATCCCTGGGAGATGTTTTATAATATATTTGAAATATAAGAGCTTCAAGCTTGTGGTTTTTAATAACGTCGGTAAATATAGTAGACCCAAGGCGCTGTTGGAAAAAAAACTTCGCCTTTTATAAATCCAATACCGCTGCTTAAACTGACTAACTAAAACTTCTCAAAACAAAATCAACTGCACTATCTAACTTATTTTATAAGATTAGGACTCGTCAGGACACTACAGCTTGTTGTTGACCCCAGCTGAAAAAGTTGAAAACTTAAACAGCTGGCACAACTTTCTGTTTGTGGTTTTTACACCTCAAACATCCAGTTGTGGACCTGAACGCTGTAGTGTCCTGACGAGTCCTAATAAGGACGAAACAGGTCTGTCGGCACTTGCTTGTTGATTGACTTGACCATTCTTACTATATGTTTGTAATGGGAACTGCAGGGTTTTGCTTGTCTTAACCCGTATCCGTGTTAGCTAACTCGATGTGGTTAGCATATCGGAACCGCCGCCAGTATGCCCTTGCGGCTTAGCGGTGTCTTTTGCAGTTGCGCTGGTGGAACATTGTTTTCATTGAAACAATTTGTCTAAAATACAATTGGTCTAAAATACAATTGGTCTAAAAACTGACTTTGTGTGAAAAAAAACAAATTAACGAAATAATCAATGAAATAATTTTATATAACAAAAAAACAAAAGTTTATTCAAGGCATACAATCTACTAAAATGACAGATTGTGGGCAATTCCCTGGATGCATTCAACTATATCGTGAGGGTCAAATGCTTGAACGAATCTCTTTATACGTTTTGCAGCATCTAGGTAACGTTTCCTTGGTGGTTCTGGCTCTATTCCAGCAACATACTATTCAATCTGAACCTCATTGAAACGTTGATATTTTTTACCACGAGATGCAACCCAATAAGCAATCACTTCAAAATAAATAAAATATGGTCAAAAGTTGAAGTGAATTAACTGGAATTTTTTTTTTAGAATAGGTTGTTCAACTATGACATCATACGAAATCACTTCAAAATCAATAAAAAGCAGTCACTTCAAAATAAATAAAATATGGTCAAAAGTTGAAGTGAATTAACTTGGATGTTTACCAATAATATATAAACCATTGTAGTTAGACAAATTGTATTTTAGACAATTTATGTATAGATAAATTGCCCTTTAGACAAATTGATTTAGACAATTTGATTTAGACAAATTGTATTTTAGACAAATTGGCTTAGACAAACTCGCCTGATACCAATATTCTGTATGTTTGTGATAATCGTAAAATGCTATTGATCATGTACCATATTAAGAAAAAAAATTAGATATACATTTTTTGAGATGCTCCAACAATTTTCGTATAAATTGACATCCCCATCATTCAATCCAGTGGCGAATCGCTTCTGAGAATCAGGATCAGAATCTTTTGCTTTAGCATTGCCGTAGAAATATAATAATTATGAAAAGTTTGTAAGTAGTAGAAAGCAGAACAAAAAAAGGAAGAAGCCGCAAAACGGTGAACGCCATAGCATGCGATCAAGATAACCAAGTTTTGAGAATAAGTATGGATGGTTCCAGCACTTTTATATGAGCCTTTATATTCAATGACAAAATAGTTACGATCTCGGAAAGTATATTACAGAACTCCATTAACGTTTGTGTTAAATGGATCGCTTGATCGAATGAAAAGCAAATATTTTGCTAATCATTAAACTTTATTCATTTCGCTTTCGTTAAATATTAATACTTGAGAACCCAAGCTGTAACAAGATACTCAGCGTCAATGGCGTACTGAGGATTTTTAAAAGGAGGGAGAGGCACAAAATCACAATCAAATATGCTTAGTGGAAAATTTTTTCAAATGCTACCTAAAAAATGGCCTTCACTTTAAATTGTTCAGGTTTTGTCGATTTTTCGTCTTTACTTTAAATCTGTATTTGATTTCTCGTATTAGTGATTTCCAAGGGGAGGAGGCATGGCACAATGCCTCCCCTAAATACGCTACAATTCAGGGTAAACAACATTTCTTAATGTCAAGTTTTTAAATTTTGTAGATATTATCCTTATGCTGTTTTTTTATTGAAGTAATCTGAGTATAAATGCATTATTGTTCTATTTTTCTTAACAACTTTAAATACTGCTTTATAGGCTACTTGAATACATGATTAAATATTCTATTTTTAGAAAGCCTGCAACTTCCTCATAGATTTATATAAATTATATGCCTGCAACTTCCTCATAGGGCCACTTGTAAGCAGAAAAGTTTAGTCTGGTAAGTGTTCTGAGAAATAATCCCGAAAAAAATTAGAAACAATAAAAATCAGAAAACCTCTTTTAATTAAACATTAAATCTAACTAATTATGTTTCGTTAATCAAAGAAATAATTAATTACATCAAGAACTTTACTTTGTATATACTGTAATATTAGTTTTCTACTCAACTCTACACTGTATATACAGAATATATTCAATTCTTAGTGCTGAGATACTGATCGGAGAAGATTTTCAGCCAGGAATAGCCGATGAATTTCAAGGCTTTTTTTATTGAATAAGGTTTATTAAAAACGATCTACGGAAGTATTTATATAACAGTCGGTTTCCGAGTACCGCTGCTAGAAAAATAAATTGTATTCGAATCAACTTTATTTTTTTAAACACAAATTGCATGTTTGAAAATGAGGCGCGGCATATCAATTGATAAAGGCTATATTTTATACAAGTAAGAATTGGTTAAAACATTGTTATGCCATAAAATTAAAAAAATTTAACGATTTAAAGTATAAATTATGTTGGGGAGACCAACTTATTAGGCGTACCCCGCCAATCAAATGGGATCCCAAGACTGCTAATTTTCAAGCACGATAAACTAAAAATTAATAATTTAAAATTTACTAATTACTTGCTTTTATTATGTTATTCTTGTATAATGTAGTGAATTGTAATAGACCTACGTTATGTTTGAAGAAAGTAGCATAGTTATTTGTTTTCACTTGTACAAAGTAGTCATAGTTGATTTGTCCTATAAGATTTTACGTCACGCAAAATTTTGCATAATTTCGTCAAAAAGTTAAATTTTCTTAACAGAACAATCGCTTAAGCTTCAAAGCTAACCTTACTTGATAAATGGGTCAAACTGTAAAACAAAAAAATGCAGAGCACAATTATGATGTTAACTGAAGGGCGCACAAGATTTTCAAGCGCAGAAGTTGTTTTTCAAAGTCAAGTGGAGATAGAAATTCTATACCTTAATTATCCTCATTATAACTATTGCTATTCTTCCTCCTAACTTGCAGGACAACATTGGAGCTCTTAAACTTCGATTAAACAAAAAGCGATTAGAGACTTACTGTACTAGTACAAATATCGATAATTCTGACCTATTTTCGAAGATGTCAAGATATTGCAGTACGCTAAATTCTTTATTTGTTCTTTTAGTTTTTATATATTTATATGATTAAAATTTGAAGCTGCTTTTTTAAACCGCCAGGCAGAAAAAAGTGCATTAAAGTGTTTTTTCCAAGAAAACAATAGAGTGACGAGAGCAGAAGTTGAGCCAATCGCGGTCGATCGCGTTCGTCATTGATACGTCGCTCTTATCTGCTCAATCATTACCAAAGCCGTCAAGGTTGTTTGCCAAAAGCGAACTTTTTTCTTTGATAGTCAAAGCAAAAATTATATCAGATATAATTTAATTTTAGAAAAAAAGCTGAAAGAAGAAATTAAGCCACTCGAAATTTTAGACAATTTAGTCGGACAATTATACGAAGACTTTTGAATCAAAAGCAAAATCACGTCGACATAGGCTACTGCAGCTACAGTATAGTACTGTTAGAGACTTATTGTACTTGTACAAATATCGAGTCTTACGCATCCTTTATTTGAGCCATGAAACACGGTATATCTAACTTTACCATAAAAAATTATAAAGTTTTGGTTGTACTGTAATTCTGTTGATAGATTACTTGCACGCAACAAAGTTTAGTTTATCTATAGCGTAGACATTGATAAAAAGTTTACAAAATTTTTAATTGTTTTTTCCAAAAATCAAATATACAGTAGAATAAGAAGGAATTTTTGTTTATCGTTATCTTAGTTTTTGTAAATGTTAATGTTAAAAGCAAATAACCAAACATGAACAACGACGAGAAATTTCGATTGTTTGCTGAAGAACTGAAAGAACTCTGTGACAATGGCAAAGAAACCGAACAAAATCTTGAAAGAACAACTGAGATTTTGTTTCAGTTTGGACAGTTGTATGAAGAAGAAACTCCAGACAAAATCAGCTTGATTCGAAGTGCTGTTTTTTATAACGCTGCACTCGCTCGTCGGCCAGAACATGATGAAATCAAACAAAAACTTAAAAAGCTTTGTTTTCATGTTTTGGAAATTTCTCCGGCCAAAAACAAAGATGTCGATTTATGTCAAATTACTAACGAAGTAAGGAAACAGGTGACGGACATGAGAGAGTTCACAAACTCGTCGTTGGAACGACTCGACAAAATTCCTATCGGTTTGGAATCCGAAGATTTGCATAAAATGGAAAAACAAAAGATCGAAACAATTGAAAAAGTTCAAAACGAAATAGCAAAAAAGTTTACGGAAATCATGGATTTCATTTCTAAACAATGCGTTGATATCATGGGTAATCCCCCATGTCGATACTCTATCGTTGGGATGGGATCACTTGCTCGAAGGGAGATCACTCCATATTCCGATTTCGAGCACGTGATAGTGCTGGAAGATGGTGTGCAGGAAAACGAGAACTATCAAAGCATCCTGGAATACTTCAGATGGCTCAGTGTGATCTTCCACATCATCATAGTGAATCTACAGGAGTCGATTGTGAGGAGTGTTGCATCGCCGTACTTAAACGACGATTTGACTCCTGGTGGAGATTGGTATTTCGATGCTTACACGACATGCGGAATAAAGTTTGACGGAATGCAGATCCACGCTTGCAAATTCCCACTCGGTAGATTTCGGACAACCAAAACAGTCACGGAGACTGTAGAATTGATTCAGCCAATCAGTGAAATGGCGAAGTTTCTGAAAGCGGAAGAAGAGAAAAAGAATGGATTTCATTTGGGAGATGTTTTGACAAAAACGTGTTTTGTTTCAGGTGATGAAGAAGTTTTCCTGAAATTTCAGAGTAAAGTTATTGAAACACAAAAAAATGAACGAATCAAGGGAAAGGATGAAATTTTAAAGCAATTGAAAGAGGATTTGAAAAAGTTCGATCTTCTAAAGCGAATTGCATTTACAAATACATCTAACTTTTGTGATATTAAACGTTTGCTTTATAGAACGACGACGTTATTTATGTCTTCATTGGGTCGTCTTGCAGGAATCCACAAAAACTCAAGTTTTGACATTATCAATTGTCTTTTAGAAAAAAACATCATAAATGAATCGACAGCTCATCGGCTTTGTTATGCAGTTTCAATTGCTTGTGAAACGCGGTTGAAAGTTTACATGGAAAAGAAAGGACAAGATGATTTTTATGGCGATGAAAGTTATGAATATGACGAACGTAAAACCTTGATGCAGCTTATTGATTTAATTGGCGAACAAAGTCTTGCTGACTACTTAATAATTGCGTACGCATGGCATAAAGCAATTAAGCAAAACAATATTGATAGTCTTTATGAGGCTACAATAAAAGAATTCTATAAGTTTCAAATTTTGCTTAATTTCGATCTACGAGAACGATTTGAATATGAATGGGAGAACTATTTTCAAACAGAATCATTAGACCCCAACGTAGAAACATTCTTTATTTTGTATACCGTGGCAAAAATGAGCATGCGAAAGGAAAACTGTCCCGAGGCTTTGAAAATCTTTCAGATGCTTTCTGTATTTACTCAAAATCATAATTTGGAACAAAATGATTCTGAAATCGCTTGCAATATGCCGGTTTTAATTGCTGATTCTTTGCATGAGCAAACACAATGTTTGGTCGTTTTGAACCGGTATGACGAAGCACTTGCTTTTATAGAAAAAGTCCAGGCGCAACTGCAACAAATGAATTTGGTTGAGGATGCTTATAAGTTCAATCTTGGCTCAGTGTTGTATTATAAAGGCCGGTCTCTAAAGAACATTGGACAATATGAAGTGGCTATTAAGAGTTATGAACAAAGTTTGCAGCACCTTGCTCGTTGTGACACTCCTTTTAAGAAAAATACAATCATTAACAATCACTTCGGGCTTTCATTATGCCACTATAAAATTGGCAATATTCACTGTTCAATTGAACATTTGAAAACAATCTACAAACTGCACTTTGATGCTACTATTCGGATATCACTCATCGCAATTTGCTGCCGAGCACTTTACGAAAACTTGTTGACCATCGGTGACAAGGAAGAGGCCAAATTTTATCTCGAAAGAGAACTTGACCTTCGGATGCGACATGTTCCAGTCGAAGAGCACCATGTCGACAAACATATTTTATTTTGTAAAGAACGATTAAGCACATTTCCCCATTGAAGTAACACGGTTACATTCTCTAAGTGCTGTAATGTAAATGTAATAGTATACAGTTACAGTTGTGAAAAAAGCTACTCCAAAAATTGATAGCTTCGTATTCATTGATAGCAAAGTACGATAAAGCTCAGTTGTAGCTGTCATCTTAATAAATGTTTGACTTAAAAAAAATGTATCTATTTTTCGATTTTGGCGTTATGATAAAAAAAAAGAATTTGTTGTACGAAATTACCTGTCTATCTGAAAAACGTTGGCAAGGTTTAGACTTGCTTAACAAAAAAGGATCAAAAGGCCACTTATGAATCTTACGCCTGAGAAAGAATTTTAAGTTAAGACTAAAAATCTTATATGAAACATTTTATAGCACGTAGTGAAACAAAATTACATTTTTGAAAATTTTTACTCGTTCATGTGAATATTTAAATATAACTTTTTTTGTATATACTGGTCATATTAAGCTTGCTTAGGTCTGCGCGGTGTGTTTGCAAACTTCGGTAATTTAAGGTTTTGCAAATGCCCTGAAATTGCTTGACTACAATCAGTACATTGCGTATGTCGGTTTTCCGCTACGGAACGATGAAAAGTTTGTTTGTACTGTTGTAAGCCTAATGCTGTGTCTATGTAAATGTCGTTGTGGAAACTAAACCCATCGATGAATTTATTTCGCCAACCTAGTCGCATAAGGCGAAAAAAAATTCATGCAATTTTTATTCACTATATGTGACAACAAAAATAATGTAATGGATCTGACGAAGTGAGCAGTAGCCCACGAAAGCTTGTGCCCGAATAAAAAATAGTCAACTTTAGTGCACAATTTTTTGTTTCTCTCATTTGATTTAAAAAGTTGACACGGCTGCCCCAATTTTATTCCTTTTAATTCCTCGATAACAAAAATAATGGCATTAAAATTGTGGGAAGCTTTAAAAAGTGTAGCTTTTTTTTTAAACAACAGCTTTAAGGTTTACTTTTAATCTTTCTATGTTGCGAAAAATCTCATTATTTTAGTTTTTAATTTTTACATCTTCTCCGTATGGCGTAATGGTTCGGCGAAATAGCTCACTGTAAAAACATTCTAACTTGCGGGCTAAAGAACGCATGTTCGTCGCTTAGTCACACGAGTGATTTCCATTATTTCTTTGAAAATTGCATACGCCAATTTTTAAGACAACGCTTAGCACAAATAGCACCAACCAGGCAAATATGTCAAAAAGAAGCGGTCAAAATTTTTTTTGACCTATTTCTTTATCTGAATTCAGGTTTTGGGCAGAAGTTTAAAACGTTGACTATTTGCAAAAATATCGATTAAAACTACCGAGTATAGGCAGCCAAACTGTTAAAGTCCAGTTAATACAGGGGTGTAAAACCTTTTTGAGCCAAGTGCCATATTTGCTTTTCAAAAATATACGCAAGTCTAGTAAATCAAACACTGTGGCCGAATTTTACCAGTGTAAATTTTTTTATAGTCTTAATTTTTATCTCGAACTTAATGTAGTCCCTTTTTCTCACTTTTCATAATTTCTTTTGGAAACACCTTGCACTATTTAGTTTATGTCATTTCAAAAATACCTTCCGGCCACACATTCATTTATTTTATTTTATCTCTATATTTATCTTCCTAACTTCCAGAAAGCACAAGGCAAGCAATTATCCCGACCTACTTCCGAAGATACCAAGATATTACTTTCCAGTTGAAGTTTTTATTTATTTTTTTAGTTTTATAGAAATATAACTGAAATTTAGAGCTGCTTGCTAAGACCGCCAAGCAGTAAAAAGTGACGTACAGTGTCTTTCCCAAGGACACAACAAAATGGCGCGAATAGGTTTTAAACCGAGACCATGTCGATCATAATCATGGCGCTTTCAGCCACTCGACCACGCTGCCGACATTAGCAAAACCTTTAGTGGGCTGCGGGTTGAACGCCATTGAGTTAATAAAAAAAATTTTTTTAAACCTAGAATTTCAATATTGCTTAATTTTTTTAGAATTTCAACACGAATTTTTTGTTGTACGAAAATTATTCAACATTTTAACGCTGTGATTGTTTAGATCATCAACTGTGACAACTATAAAAAAATCTTTTTTTTTGAAAAAGTAATACCAGTTGTTTACTGCAAGCTGCAATTGACTCCGTACAAAAACTATAATACCCTGACAAAATATTTAGAGGAAGAAAGCCAAAGATAAGAAGAACAGTTAATTCGGTAAGAACGATGATTGATTTAATTAAACTTGAAATATCTTTAAAAGCATTTGGACTATTTATAATCTAAAGAAATTTCTTCGTCATATCACAATGCAATTGATAATTTACAATGGTTGACCTGTTTTCTATACATACAGATTATTTAAAAAATTGTATGCACATAGAAAGGGTTAGGTCTACCATATAAATCGGAGGCCTCCAACCTGTAGCCCGCGTAAAGGTTTTGAGTGACCTTTGCGGAATTTTTCGAATGGCGTAAACCAGAGGTGGCAAGCCATTTTTTGCGGACGTGCAAAAATATTTCAAATAATGTTTAGCAAGTTAATAGCGTGACGGTTGCAAGACGGTTACAAACGTAAACAAATTACTTCCTAAATTTATTTTCATAAGATACCTGTCGATGATATTTTTCCCACTGTAGTTTGGATGCCAAAGGTGTAGCGTTTAGCTGGCACATACTTTGTCACTTGAAGTAATACGCACGCAGATAAACACTTCTAGCCCAGTTTAATCCCCAGCCTTATTTCTGTGCAACGCACACACTGCACGTATCAATACTAAAGTAGATCGAGTTATCTTTCTTTGAATTTTCTTCTTAATGATATCGCAACTGTCGCACATCTAACTTGTAACAAAATAATTAGCAAAAAAAAAACCGCAACGATAATGAATTATAAACTTAGGTAGTGTGATGTCACACATCTCATACGCCTTATCAAACGTAAATAATTTTACTACTGAGTAATTTTAAATGGCTTATTTCCATAGTATAATATACAATAGAATCTAGATTAGAATACGGCTATTTTTTGCCATTGTGGCTTCATTGTTTTGTCAATAAATAAGAATGATTAATTAAAGTTATGAAGTTTAAATGGTTTTATTTCAAATGTAGCATTTAAAGTGAAATGTGTCAAAAAAACTTCGTGTCCTGGCACAGGTTCGCCGCCCCTGATGTAAATTAAATAGGGCAATTGTGTTTCCAAAAAAAGGGCTAAAAACTTTACACAACCTTTTTAATCTTTTCTTCAAAATATGGATGACAATAACTTTTCAAGGGTTGATAATAAATTATGTCACGGAAGGAGGTGATAAAAAACTTATTGAAAACAAAACACTTAATTCTCAAAATAAAAAATAAGTGTTAAGTTTTGTAGAAATGAACACCTAAACAAAACTTTTTTTGATACATTAAGTTATAGAACTTTTAAAAATAAACATGTTACGGTAACCGTGATTATATATAGGTCATCTATCGAAAAAAACAGAATAGGTTGAGAATAAAAACTTTCATATCGTTGACTTAATCTATTCATTTAATTCAGGTTAAAAAAAATCACTGTTTATTTAATAATTCCAGTTAAAGCGATTTATATTGGTATTAGTTGACCCTTACTTTAAAGCACAGGCGCCAGTCTTTACTTTGATTTCAACGTCACAGTTATGAATTGACCTCCATGAAAACTAAAAATCGGACCTCAAATTTAGTTGAAGAACAAAAAATGGTCATAACTATGATTTCTAAAGCAATAGCGGTCTATAATATCTGTTGGATAAAAGTAATAACCTTTTTTTTGGTCTTCAACTGAATTTAAAGTGCAAATTCTTGCTTTCCGTAAAGTTAAATCATAAATGTAGTCTATCGTTGAAATAAAATAAAAGACCAAAAATAACCAAAAAATGTCCAATTTAGTTTCCGCAAAAAAATTGCGTGTGCTTTTACTAAATGAAACGAAAAATCTCTTTCTAAACGTAAAATTTTTCCTATTTCCAATTTGGTTCAGCAGAAGTGTAATAACACTGTCCAACAAAAATTTAGAGACGGAGCTTTACCTGGTTTTAAATGTTGGAGGGCAGCAGTAAATTCTCTCTGTGAAAAATTGTCAGAGATATTTACTGCGTCTGGTGTAGTGGCTCTCCAAAGGTCAGACACTTTTTGAGAGACAAATCGCGAAGACTTGCGGTCAACAGCCTCGTATTTCCCATTTCTAACCAGCTGAGATGCAATAGCATTGGCTGAAACGGGACAGTGACGAGGAGAGTGTCGTGACCTACCAGTAAAGTTGTTCAAAATACTCCATGCTTTTCGACTAGAGTGTGAGAAGTCAATGCTCCGAACTGCCTCGGACCATCGATCCCTCCTCTTTCTGTCAAGCTTGGAAAGCAGAGTTGTAGCAGCCAAACTTGAGTCGTCTCCCTGAGGAGACTGCAGAAAGGTTTTATAGAGGAATTCACACCCTGCATCCCAACACGGAATATAGTTATTTCAATACTCGCGTGGGATAGTCTTTTTGGCTGTTTTCTTAATGGTGTTACAGAAGTCCTTGTAAGCCGCATCCACATCAAGTAAATCAGGCGGCAACAAAGTCTTTGCGAATTTATTCGTCAAAGCAATGTAGTGACTCCATTTGGCCTTGCGGAAGTTCCATCGCGTAACAGGCACGCTTGGCACTGCCATAGCAAATCTTGGTGGTGTAATAAGCGAAGGTCAATGTTGTGACCTGGGGAACTTTTCAAGGACACGTCTATCCGGTAAGCGACTGTTTGGACCTACGCTAGCGAAAGCTAGATCTGGATTGGTGCCAGTGTTCCAGCGGCCGGAATAAAAACTGGCAGCGTCCTTGGCATTATATAGGAGGCCAAGACAATTAATACTTTCCCAGTCAGCCAAGCACTCACCGTCCGGACTGTTGTCGTCGTAACCTCAGTCTGCATGACGACAGTTAAAATCGCCAGCGTAAAGAGAGGGGTGAGGAAATGGTTCGCAATCGCGTTGGCGGTGGTTTATAGACGTTGACTATTTTATAACCATCAATGTCCACACACAACCTCTCGATCTCCGATGTCAGTGGAAATTGGTCCAAAAACGTGTATCTCAGTCGCTCGTGGACAAACGTGGCAAGGCCATGCTTCCTGCTTAAAGAAGACCCAGCTAGTTGGTAGTTTGGTAGTACCAACTTCTCTGCATCAGTGCAGTGGGTCTCATGCAGTAGGATGACGAGTGCCTCAGACTGCATAGCGAGGTGATGAAGAACGTTCATCTTGCTTGCAGTAAGATCTTCGATGTTAAGCTGAAGAATAGTGGGTTTTCGGAACTTGTTGGCAATGTGCCCTGAAAAGGAAAGTTTTACCCTGGCATTGCCCCGTCTTGAAAAGGACGTTTGCCGATTAGCAGACTTACACTGAACATCGGAATGGGTGGATACCCTTCCGTTTTGGTAGGTTCGGTTTCGGTCTGTCATTTTTAACACCAATAAACAGACTTACTCACGGCCCAGGCTGCGAGAAAGCACCTACCATCTGGGCCGTGTGGCAGTTAGTAGAAATTTTTTAAAAATTTTATCCTCCTTACTGAATAGTTTTTGGCGCAATGACACTAGATGGTGACGAAACGTGAGCAATCTGTCCAGTTTTATCCCAAGATAAGTAGGGGTTGGACAGAATGGTAAAAGTCTATTGTTGCTGCAGACTTTTAGCCCACGTTTGATCTCTAGGTTATTTAAATGAAAGGCTGCCGTCACTGTCTTAGTGTGACTGAGCTTCAACCTCCAAGTCGGGAGATACGCTGAAAGTGTAGACTTATCTTTGTTTAAAGTCCTCTCTAAGTCCTTCAAGTTTTCAGGAAAGTGTAACAATGTTATATGGTCAGCATAAGCAAACTTTCTGGAAATCGCGGAAGGCAGATCGTACGTATAGAAGTTGAATAGGAGGGGAGCCAAAGGCCGATCCCTGGGGAACGCCGTTTTTCAGCGGCGTAGCCTGTTTTACTTGCTGTCACCCGTAGTAAAGTTAAAACTTCGGTTTCGGACGGGCTCCATAATCATTCTGACCATTTGCTTATTCGGCAGAATCCTACGCAGCTTGCAGGTACGGTGTCAGACAGTGTCATAAGCCGCTGTCAGATCGACAAATACGGCACCGATGTTATTAGTTTCGAAAGAATCTTCGATGTTCTGAATAAGCAGAACGACTTCATCCACGATTGACTTTCCGCGTCAAAACGCAGACTGCTCTTTAGGGAGCAGTGGATCAATAATTGGCTTGACGCGGGCGTAGATAAGACCCAGCTAGTTAATAGCTTGGAAGTACTAGCTTCTCTGCATTAGTGCAGTGTATCTCCTGAAATAGGATGACGAATGCCTCAAACTGAAGAATAAGACAATGAAAAACCTTCATCTTATTTGCAGTGAGGCCTTCGATGTTTAGCTGGAGAGTAATGGGTCTTTAAAACTTGTTGGCAATGTACTCTGAAAAGGGCATGTTTTTCCAGACATTGCCCCGTCCTGAAAAGGATGTTTTCCGATTAGCAGACCCTCGCTGAACATCAGGATGGATAAATACCCTTCCATTTTGACAGGTTTAGTCAGTCATTTTTAACAGCAATAACAGATTTACTCACGGCCCAGGCTGCGACAAAACACCTGTCATCTGGGCTTTTCAATCACTAAAATTGCTGTAAACCAGGGAATCGAACCGTTTAAAATAACGTTCCGGTTCAGGTTTAGGTTCGGCAAATTTTATTTTTAAAGGTTCAGTTCCGGTTCAGGTTCAGCAAAAATTTTTTTTAGGGTTCAGCAAAAAATTTTTTTTCGGGTTTAGTTCCGGTTCAGGTTCAACAATTTTTTTTTAGGGGTTCAGTTCCGGTTCAGCTCCGGTTCGGGTTCGGAATATATATTTTTTATCTATTTCTTACAAGCGTTAGGACTGTAAACACAATTTCTTACCTCATGTTATCATGGGCGCCCGTAGACGCGCTTCCTGGAGGAGTGATGGCAAACAGTCGGAAACATAAAAAATATTCTTAAAAAGGATTTTTTAAAAAATTCTGGTACAAGTTTTAAAAAAATTAAATTAAACTAATTCACCGGCATGGGTCTTGGTTGTAAAAATCAAGTCTTACTAATAAATTTATAGTAATGATCTTGCGAGCGCCAAAAGCGGAAACGGAAGTTTATTGTTGTTTTTTGATGTCAAAACTTTCTTATAGATTGCGTTAGATCTTTCTTGGACTAGCCACTGATACACTTGTCTAAGAATTTTTTGATAATTTTTTAGTGGCGGCCCTCACGCAGAAGGTTTATTAGGTATGAAACGTCATTAAGGTTCATTTCTACTACGAGCGTAGATTGGAGTATTCTTTGTTTCAATGATTTTTTTCTTCGTTTTGCCTTTAAGCGCCGAAAGAAGTAAAAAAATTAATAAAACAAAAAATACTTCGTTTCACGCCGGTAGTGGAAACGGGCCTTTATCTTAATAAATCTAAACTTTTAAAGTTTTAAACAAATTAAACATTAAGTCATTCAAGTTTATAATAATAAAAAATTGACGCATAAAGGCTCTTTTCCCACTATGAGCGTGGAATGGAGTACAGTGGCGAGCAAAAAAGTAAGATTTTTTATTTTATCAAATTTTTTAAAAATAAGTTAGTTGCAATTGAATTATATTTCTAAAAAAGAAATAAATTAATATTGGATTTAATATAATTTTTTGTGCTCTTTTAATGATATATTACTTGATATATATTAATATAATTCAATTTTAACAATGATATTTTTAAAAAATCTTAAAAAATAAAAAAGTCTTACTTTTTTTGTTCGCAACTGTACTCTTTGCTTGATTTATTGACTTTATTTGCTTCACTTAGATTTTAAGCGCGGAAAGATGATCAAAAGAAACAAAGAATGCTCTATTCCACGCTCGTAGTGGAAACGAGCCTTAACTTTAGAAGTTTTTAATGCATATTTATGTATTATTTTGTAAAATTTGAAATTTAAAAAAGCGAGTTTCCCTTTTGGTTCTTTTGGCGCACGTTCATCGTTCATGTATCTAGTGCACATATTTTTTCTTCATTTCTCGGCTGATAAAGTTGTTTATGACGTTTCTTTGTTGGCACATAAGTGCTCAAACAAATTGTGGCAACTTCAAACGGTAACATTTGATTTAATAATTACAACTATATAGAAATAAATTAAAAATTAAATCAATTTGTTGTATAAGATTTTTTTTTCGAGACAAATCTTTGACGTAAAGTTGAAGCGAACATTGATGCAAATGAAAAATTTAAGTAATCCAATTTTCACTGCTATAATATCTTTAATTAAGCCTAAAAACTATGAACAGCTCATCCCGAATCAACCTTACTGCAAAAGTGAAGGCCTTTTTAGATTCCAACATGCAAATTTGAGCCTAATAAGAAGCTGAGAAATAAGAGAAAAGCAGTTAGCTTACAAAATTTTACTTAAACTTCACGCTACAAGGCGAAGGTTAATAGCTTCTCTTCCTAATCTCAACAAATTTTTTTTTTAAATTTTGTTGTTTTGAAAAATCAAAAATTAATTAACTTTATTGCATTGCTTGCTCAACATTATTTTTTACTCAATCTCGACTGTTAGGGATACCATCATGCTAATGAAAATTTCAGTCGAGTGGCTCCCCAACAGCATGCACTGTGCAGCTTTAATTTTTCAATGGCGTCAAATAGTTTTGCTTCACCAACGATGGTTTCACTATGTTTGCTACGTCTCTATATTGATATGTATTTTTTTAAAGGTATGGCACTGTAAAAAGCTTAAGAACAATTGCTTTAGCATATATTTAAAATTTCGCTTTTTTTATCTAGCAAGTGACATGTTTTTGCTTTAACTTCTCGCCTGAAAAAGTCGTTTATAACGTTTCTGTATTGCCACACAACAAATATTGTGACCAATAAAATTGCGGCAACTTCAAAGACAAAATTGTGATTCTGATTCTTCCACAAATGACTTTAAAATTAAAATTCGTGCATCAAACGGTCGAACCGGATCCATTTAAAATAAAGTTCCGGTTCAGGTTCGGATTCAGCAATTTTTTTTCTACGGGTTCAGCTCCGGTTCAGGTTCAGCAAATTTTATTTTTAGGGGTTCAGTTCCAGTTCAGGTTCAGCAAATTTTATTTTTTCGGTTTCAGTTCCGGTTCGGGTTCAAAAAATAATAACGGTTAATACGGGTTTACGGATCCGGTTCGGGTCGTTCGACACCCTGCTGTAAACTGATTTGGCGTAGAGCACTGCCAAACAAAATTTGTTTTTTTGTTTGGGAAGTATAATCTGCATATCCTTAGTTTTGACTATAAATCTAAATAAATATGGAAACATGGTTGGTAAATAATTACAGTAAATGTAGTAAGCACTCGAAAAATTTTGATTGTAATATGCTGATTAAATGATGAGTTAGAAAGAAATGAGTGTAACATATCGATTAACTACGCACATAAGCTTCATAGTGACGTTACACAACTCGCACGTTTTATCTGTATGTTCGTTTTGCTGATCATTGTAAATACAGCTTGCTTTCAAGTTAGACGCGTGTTAGAAATCATTATACTAAGCAACTTCTTTTTTTACTGTTTCTGTTTGTAGGTACAACTTTTCGAGTGCTTAGCAGTACAGCCTATTTCTCATAATCTTATTATCTTTTCTTTAAGCGCAGTAGTTCACAGTTAAAAAGGATGCTGCAAACATTGAAACTTAACAAACATTTTTAAACTCTCTAATCGGCTTTCTGTAATAAAAAAATTTAAGTCTTTGACGTAATTAGAATTGAAGAAATAGTTTAGTGACCCGACCTTCCACTGCCTAAAGCAAAACATAGAGAAAAAATGATGTAACTTTTTTAAAATGTTTGACAGCAGATTGCAACTCATAAAAAAAGCAAAAACACTGTCTGGTATTTTTTTAGGGGCAGATTCATTCCACTTTTTTCTAAACGGTTATCGGAATTTGTTTGATTTATTGAATTTACTTAGTCTCAAAAAAGTATTAATATTTGATTTGAAGAAAACTGGAGCCACTTCAAAAAAGTTAGTTATTGCTATGAAATTATAAATAATGTTCAAGATAAATAAGTCATAATGCAACCAGTAATATAATTGACAAATTTGGTTATAGGAAAGGAGGAAAGATCTTTTTTCATTGGTAAATGGTTTTGGTATATGGTTGAGCGACGTAAGCACCTCATGGTCATTGCAATAACAGCTAACTGTTGGATAAATGATTAACCATTGTTTTGACTAAAATTTTTAATTCTACAGCATGTTAGATATCACATTATTAGTAAATGGTTTGTCATTATGACGCAACAAATTAAATTTGTATCGTTATTATTTGTCTGGACAGCAAGCAGGAATTTCTAAACAATATCTGCTTTTTATTGAGAGCTGAAAAGTTTATTCCATAAAAGATAGTGATTTAGATTATGAATTTTTTTTTATTTAAATCATGACGAAAATTATTTTACGAGAGCGTTTTAAAATGATAAAAAGTTGGAAAGCACTTGGTAATCACTTTGAGAGTAAACTGAAAATTTATTTGGGAAAATACAAACTTTTGCAAAAACCTTTTATAACAGTTAATTCTAATATAATCTTAACTAAAAAATATGAATTAATGTTTGAATTTAGGTTTTTATAGAATATTCGAGAGCATAGGCGTACGCAAGGGGGGGGTTTCAGGGGTCAAAACCCCCCCTTGAAGAATGGTGTTCAGTCATATATACAGTAAATGGTAATAAATAGGCTTTTATAATAGGATTTTGGTTTCTATTGTTTACCGCACTTTTTAAACTTGATTACTGCTTGCGCATCAATTTTTGCTATCGTTTAAATTGCTTCGAAGTTAGCTAATGTACTGTACATTGCCACTGTGAAGAAGACTTTCAAACTTGTAAAATATTGAAAGTTAAGCATGGGAATGGAAATAAACTGCATGGGAACAATAGCTTCAGTTCACAATTTTTTAATGCTCCAAAACTTCAAAACATTTTGCGCAAGTCCATCAACACGATTTCGTCAACAACAAAAGCTTAAAAACTTGTTCAAATTTGTGCTATCAGATGGGTCGATCGACACGAGAGTGTTAGTACTTTTTCAAATTTACAATTTACCGTTGTAGAAGCTTTGGCAGAAATTTCAGCATGGCCAGACAGAGAAACCTCATCACGAGCTCTGCAGTTGCTATCGACAATAACGCAAAGTGAATTTTGCATTGCTCTCTTAGTTTTAAAATACGTTTTTGGATACAGTGTTGTTTTGTGTAAAGTTAAGCAAAAAAAGTTGATAAACCTTCTTGAGGCCGTCAACATTGCACAGAATATTGCAAATGAGTTGAAGTGTCTTAGAGAAAAAAACGAATATGAATTTCCCCAGCTCTATATTTTTGCGCAAGAAACGGCCAAAGCCGACGATTTTATTTTGAAAATACCATGCCCTCTTGAAGACAGACCAATCGATGCAATATTGCTGCTGTAACAGATGAAGAACATTTTAGACTAGGGATTTTTATTCTATTTCTTGATAACTTTATTGTCACTCTCAAAGCAAGATTTACATCCCACAAATCGATTATTGGTGAATTTCAGTGTTTAATTTCTGCTAATCAAATTAGTGCACCAACTCCTCAACAAATTAAAAGTATTCAAGTTTTGGGAAAATTTTACGAAAACGATTTAACAAAATCCTGGGGAGAATTAGTGCCTGAACTAATATTATGTTACAGGAAACTTTTTCGGTTGAACGCAGCAGAAAGACCAACTGATGCGTTGAGCAGCATCAAGGAATGCACTTCCGATGCTGTTCCGAACACATTTACATTGATGACCATTTTGTTAACTTTTCCAGTGATAACATGCACTAGTGAACAATTGTAAAGCTTTCCACATTACGCAGACTAAAAACGTGCTTACGAAACACAAGTGGTACCACTCGAATGAATGGATCTGCATTACTAAACATTTATAGGAGCCACACGCGTGCCTTGCCCTGATGATGTAATTAACAGATTAAGTGAAAAAAACAGGCGTTTGAATATAAGCCTTTAAAAAAATTTTAAATATTTGTTAAGTAAGGTTATTTTTTTGTTCGTTTGATTTTCCACCTATTGTTCTCATCATTTACACGAATTGCTTTTAATTTGAAAAGTTTCTTGTCATGATTGAATTACTCGCACATACCTTTTCAATAGTTAGTTTTACGGTTTGGTAAAAAGAAATTCATGCTACTGCAAGATGTTCTTAAAACCAAAACACTTTATTTTTGAATGTAGGCCTAATTTTGGAAGTTTTTGCCCATTACCAGGACTACTGAGAGCAATCACATTTTCGGCTCGAAAACCCCCCCCCCTTTACAAATTTCTGCGTACGCCACTGTTCGAGAGTATTTTTTTGATGTTGTCATAAAAATAAAACTAATTTAAAAAGCTTTATTGATAAATTTTTAAAGTTTGAAGATTTTACAATATCGTAACAAAGTAAATTTAGTAATAAAAATGTCGTAAAAATGAAAGACGAGAAATTTCGATTGTTTGCTGAAGAACTGAAAGAACTCTGCGACAATGGCAAAGAAACCGAACAAAATCTTGAAAGAACAACTGAGATTTTGTTTCAATTTGGACAGTTGTATGAAGAAGAAACTCCAGACAAAATCAGCTTGATTCGAAGTGCTGTTTTTTATAACGCTGCACTCGCTCGTCGGCCAGAACATGATGAAATCAAACAAAAACTTAAAAAGCTTTGTTCCCATGTTTTGGAAATTTCTCCGGCCAAAAACAAAGATGTCGATTTATGTCAAATTACTAACGAAGTAAGGAAACAGGTAACGGTTATGAGAGAGTTCACAAACTCGTCGTTGAAACGACTCGACAAAATTCCTATCGGTTTGGAATCCGAAGATTTGCATAAAATGGAAAAACAAAAGATCGAAACAATTGAAAAAGTTCAAAACGAAATAGCAAAAAAGTTTACGGAGATTATGGATTTCATTTCTAAACAATGCGTTGATATCATGGGTAATCCCCCATGTCGATACTCGATCGTTGGGATGGGATCACTCGCTCGAAGGGAGATCACTCCATATTCCGATTTCGAGCACGTGATAGTGCTGGAAGATGGTGTGCAGGAAAACGAGAACTATCAAAGCATCCTGGAATACTTCAGATGGCTCAGTGTGATCTTCCACATCATCATAGTGAATCTACAGGAGTCGATTGTGAGGAGTGTTGCATCGCCGTACTTAAACGACGATTTGACTCCCGGTGGAGATTGGTATTTCGATGCTTACACGACATGCGGAATAAAGTTTGACGGAATGCAGATCCACGCTTGCAAATTCCCACTCGGTAGATTTCGGACAACCAAAACAGTCACGGAGACTGTAGAATTGATTCAGCCAATCAGTGAAATGGCGAAGTTTCTGAAAGCGGAAGAAGAGAAAAAGAATGGATTTCATTTGGGAGATGTTTTGACAAAAACGTGTTTTGTTTCAGGTGATGAAGAAGTTTTCCTGAAATTTCAGAGTAAAGTTACAGAAACATTAATAAAAGAAAAGTCACGTGGAAATATTGAAATTATTAAACAGCTTGATGAGGATTTGACAAAGTTCAATCTTCTAAAGCGAATTGCAATTACAAATACATCTAACTTTTGTGATATTAAACGTTTGCTTTATAGAACGACGACGTTATTTATGTCTTCATTGGGTCGTCTTGCAGGAATCCACAAAAACTCAAGTTTTGACATTATCAATTGTCTTTTAGAAAAAAACATCATAAATGAATCGACAGCTCATCGGCTTTGTTATGCAGTTTCAATTGCTTGTGAAACGCGGTTGAAAGTTTACATGGAAAAGAAAGGACAAGATGATTTTTATGGTGGTCGAGATTACGAATTCTATGATCGAAAAACCATAGATCAACTTATTAATTTAATTGGTGAACAAAGTCTTGCTGACTACTTAATAATTGCGTACGCATGGCATAAAGCAATTAAGCAAAATAATGTTGATAGTCTCTATGAGGCCAACAGCAAGAAATACGATGTATTTCACATATTGTGGATATTCGATCTACAAGAACGATTTGAATATGAATGGGAGAACTATTTTCAAACAGAATCATTACAACCCAGTGAAGAAACCTTTTTTGTTTTATATACGGTGGGAAAAATGCATGTCAGAAACGAGAAATTTGTTGATGCTTTGGACATCTTCAAAACGTTTTCAAAATTTACTCTCCCCTTAAACCAAAGTGATCACGAAATTGTTCTTGTTGTACCAATTTTAATGGCGGATTCGCTAAAAGAAACCGCACATTGCTTAGTTAGGCTTAATCGATCTGATGACGCACTTGCCTTTATAAGCAATGCTCAGGTTCAATTGCAAAACATAGAATTGACGAAAGACGAATACGAATTTGATCTTGGACAATTGTTATTTTTTAAAGGCAATTCTCTGGAAAATCTCGGACAATTTGAAGCTGCGATTTTGGCTTATGAACAAGGCGTGGAATATTTTACTCGTTCTGAGAACCCTTTTAAAAGAAATTTTATTATTAGAAGTCATGTTGGATTAGCAATGTGCCAATATAGAATTGGCAACACGTGTAGCACTATTGATCACTTGAAAAATGTCTACAAATTGCATTTTGATGCCACTATCGAAATATCACTTATTGCTAACTGCTGCCGAGCCCTTTACGAAAACTTAATAAGTATCAATCAATCGGAAGAGGCTAAGTTTTATTTGGAGAAAGAACTCGATCTTCGAATCCAATTTATTCCTACGAAAGAGCACAGTTCAAACGAAGATATTGCGTTTTGTAAAGATAGATTAGGTCTTTCCATTTGAATAAAATTAAAATGAATAAAAATAAGTAGATTAATAACTTTTGTCCGCAATATTTGATCGTTTATTACGTCGTGTTTTTGTTTTATTAACATATTGCATTTCAATCTGTATTCAAAGTAATTAAACTTGTATTTTCATTCATCTCGTTTACATCATTGTTACTGAAATTCGATGTATTGTGTTGTTTTTGTGACTACAATTAAAGCAGTTCATTATTTCTCACAATTTAAAACTTTTAACCAACCTAAAAAATAGTCTTTAAGTCACTGCTCTTTGTTTCAACCAAACAACAACATCAATATCTTTTAATATCATTTTATACGGAAATTTGTTGCTGCACTATGATGACCTTTTATTTTCAAAAAAGAAAATATATGAGTTCAGAGAGATTATTTATATCTTTGCTGAAAACTTCTGCTTTTTAGGTTTAATAACGTTGGCAGGATTCCCTAGTATTGGCAAAGTTTAATAGTATTAATATACAGTAAAATAATATTTGTTAATATAATTGAACAAGATTATTTTGTTAGACTCTGGCCGGACCAAGTTTCAAGCCGTTGTGTGTAGGTCAATTCATTTATTTAGTTTTGTCAACTTCACTCTTTTTTTCTTGTGTTTCATTAGCACCTACTAATCTGGAATGGTTCTGAGTTTTGGCTATAGTTAGCAGTCACAAAGTTGTATATGAAGCAAACCCTTGTTTTTTGAATTGTTCTCTACAAAATTAAAAAAACCGTCGATGTCGCCTTGTCCAATATTTACAATTTGTCAAATCACCACACATCATATAGCATTGAATAGCCAAAATTACCGTCAAATAGACCCTTATTCATCAATTTTCTATATTGAATTATTGATCCGAAATTTTCGGATTTATAATTGACAATAAATTTTTATTTCAGCGATACCGAAATGCGACAGAATAAAGGACAAGGCGAGTGCCGCGTCTTTCAAAAGCAGAGATCCAGCAAACTTGATTCAATTTTATTCGAATCAACGATATTCATTCAGCAATATTGAACTTAAAATCAACCAGAAATATCATTCAAACATCGGCTCAAGCACTCGTCTTAAAGATCTTTATGTCAACAACCCAATTGCATAGATCTCCGGTTCAGCCATAAAACCTTTTTTCTAGATTTTACTCCTTCGTTTATTTACTTCACATATCTTATGCGCTAAAGTTCCGCAAGAACGTCCGACTAGGGTCTCCCAATACCTCTTAACCATGCTGACATGATGATCTTTACAGATTGCTCTATTTCCATCTCTCTCGGCCATGGAGATGTCAATATGCATTACTTTCCACTACTTTTAATCTAGTTGTTTTAACTCATTCAATTTAGCGGCAAAATGCATTGCAATTGGAATCGGTTTGAGCTGATGTCTTCAAAACCTTTTCTAATGCCGATTCACTTCAATCGTTTTTCTTATTGACTTTGAATCCGCCGTCTTTACTCTTTCAATATTTCATTTTCTCTTTAGCACTATCTGAAACCCAATTAAACATCAAGTCAGTATCCTCACTTTTTCAATCGAGGTTTATTTTCAACTTTATGAATGTATAACCACGTCGCGTCCTGGCAATGAAACTGCAAGTCGGCTTGCCAGTGACGGTACATTTAACCCGACAAAAGCTCTGAAGTTACAATTCGTAATAAATTTGATTTTACAAAATAAGGAAAAAATTCTCTCAGACTCGACGTAAATAAGTTTGATTATACAAAACAAGAAAATTGTCTTCCCTCTAAATAAATTTGATAATACTGCTAACGATAAAGCCAAACTTCAACACCGTCTTCTTCAATTAGTAAAAAGTAATGAACCAATGAAAACTGTTTATGAAATCATTAAGTGTTTTGGCTCACAACGATCGAGAATGTATGGATTTTCGAAATTTCATGAAGGAATCGTTCGTGTCGTCCTATTCTTTTGATGATTGGATTTGCCCAAAATGAACTTGCCCAAAATGTACCCTTAGCGGAAACCATTTCGATTTTAACTAAAACTTTTTATAAAAATCATCTCCCGAATACAGTCATTTCTAAGCAATTTTTATTGAGCTGATGAAAACTGCAACTACATCGGTTGAATTGAATAACATTATGTACGGATAAATTGACAGTGTCGCCACAGGTAGTCTTTTTGGTTCCGTTCTGGAAAACATATCTGTTGGCGATAATCAAGTGAAGTTAGTAGTATATAATGATCCATTTGGTGACCTCCTCAATCAGGAGCGCTGACGTCATTAGTGCACCTACGGTTCCGAACCTTAGGTTTCACGAATCAGCAAACCTAAAAGTTTTGGTCGAAACCTCTTTTTTAGTCGAAAATCAATTTAGTTTCAAGTTTAAAAAACTATTTTAGTCTTCCCGGTGTTATGCAGCTTTAACTCTTGGATTACAATAACTTTTTGCGACTAAAACACTAATTCCGGGCCTCTGAGGCCCGGTGTACATTTAGTAAGGAAACCAGAATAATAGTAAGGTTGTTTTTATATTTTTTGTGATACCACTTGCAAATAACCTTGCTTAACTATTAATTGGATTATGTGTCCAAAATTTTGAGGGTTGTTGGCCCTCAGGCTTTGCCAAGACGTCGTTATTACAAACAAATTTTATTGAAATCATGACCTTTTTTAGCTTTTTTGTCCTTTTCTTGTCCAACGCAGAGTCAAAAAATTAAATAATTTTTAGAAATGATCTTGTACTAATGTTAAATTAGAAAGCCCAGAAACAGGCTGATTGAAAGCCCACAGAGTGTTGGAAATGTTAGCCGACTATTCTAGACACAAATTTTACAAAACTACGATTAACGAACATCGAACCAATGGCTAACTTCTTTCAGCCAATGAAAACTCTGCTTTCCCCTTTCTCTCTCATTGGCTAACTCATTGGCTAACTTCTTTCAGCCAATGAGAACTCTGCTTTCCCCTTTATAACTCAGTTCGGTTTCAATTGTGCTTCATTCTGACGATTTCTCCTGAAGAGTGTCAGATGAAAAGCTTTGGGAAGAAAAATCGGATCAACTAAATAATATGCCCCCATTAATGATCAATTAAATAATATGCCCCCAGAATTTTATCAACTAAATAATATGCCCCCATAATTTTATCAACTAAATAATATGCCCCCATAATTTTATCAACTAAATAATATGCCCCTGGGGGCATATTATTTATATAACAAAAATATAAATTATTAAAATAGAAGAAATAATAATAATTATTAAAATAAATATGTTAATTTTTAAAATAAAAAATAATTCAAACATCACATCATCATTTATTCAGAATAATAATTCTTTACAAGATCAATCAGTTTTTCACAATCATCATTTATTCAGAATAATAATTCTTTACAAGATCAATCAGTTTTTCAAAAGGATCACCAGGTAAATTATCCCTCCACATAAATTCATACAGATAATCTTGAAGATAAATTCTTTGTATTCCTTTCATTTTCTTTACTCTTAATTTGTTCTTACTCCAGTAAGACTCAACATTTTGAGTATGGACACCAGTTTGTGGAGATACAAAATTGAGAGAATGATTTACTGTATCATGCTCATAACATAATGATTGAAGATTAGAATAGGCTCTCCATTCATCACTATGGATAATTGAACCTGGTCTAACATACCTAGTTATTAATGGTTTGAGTGTTTCAGGTCTTCTGTTAGGAACTACTATCATAACACCTCTAGCTGGTGTGTATGATGTATCTACGAGGGTCAGTCAAAAAGTAATGAGCCCTGTTAACTTTAACCGCTTTAACCTTCATATTTTTTCTAGAAATTTTAAGGGTGTTTTGTAAATTTACTGCTTTAAAGATAAATTGTAAAAAAAAATTGTTTCAACGTGTCCACTTTTGGTATTGTGTTTTGGAAATGACGTCATCACTGGATGTCCGTCAGAAGCAGAGAGCTGTGATTGAATTTCTTGTTTCAGAAGGGGAGCCACCAAAACAAATTTTCGAAAGATTGGTAAATGTTTATGGAGATGCTTCATTAGCCTACAGCACTGTGAAAAAGTGGGTATCCAGGATTAAACACGAAGAAGATGATCCAAGTTTGAGTAGCCTCCAGGACAGACCAAGAAGTGGAAGACCATCTTCTGCAGTCAATCCTGGAAACAATGATAAGGTTGAGAAATTGATTAGAGATGATCGCAGAATCACTATTGATGACATTGCTGAACGTGTTGGAGTTAGCCATGGAAGTGCTGTGAATATTGTTAATGAGCTAGGCTTTGCAAAGGTTTGCACCAGATGGGTTCCGAGGCAACTTTTGGATTTTCACAAGCAAGCCCGTTTTGAAGCTTGTTCGGAGCTTATTGAGTGTCACAGAAGTGACAAAACTTTTCTCAGCCGTATAGTGACAGGAGATGAAACCTGGGTTCATCACTATGAACCTCAGTCGAAAAGATCATCCATGGAATGGCGTCACCCCACGTCCCCAAGAGCCAAGAAATTCAAAAGTCAACGTTCAGCTGGAAAAATTATGGCGACTGTGTTTTGGGACATTGAAGGAGTGATATTGGTAGATTTTATGCCTAAAGGTACTACCATCAACTCAGATGCTTACATTGACACTTTACGCAAACTAAAAGCGAAACTGAGAAGAGTACGACCTCACCTGGACATGTCTAAGGTCTTGCTGCAACACGATAACGCCAAGCCCCATACCAGTCTCAAAACTCGTGAAGTGATTGCTTCTTTTGGATGGACGACGGTAACCCATCCCCCATACTCACCCGACCTGGCACCATCTGACTATCATCTTTTTGGACCATTGAAAGAAGGAGTTAGGGGGCAGCACTTCACTAGTGATCAAGAAGTCAAGCACGCTGTAAGAAACTGGTTAAAAATGCAGCCTGCTGACTTTTACAAGGCTGGCATAGTGTCCCTTGTTCATCGATGGACAGTTGGAATTGAAAAGTGCGGAGATTACATTGAAAAGTAGAACTGAGATCTCCTATCCCTGGGCTTTCTTTTGATGTATGACTTTTGATTTTATTGCAACAAATATGGCCAGGAGAGACTTGGGCTCATTATTTTTTGACTGACTCTCGTACAATACCAAACACCCGAATCTGTTCAGAAGCAACTCTGCCACGATGGTATTTTTGTTTTGGAACAAAAAGACTTTCATCAATCTGGCATATTACTTGATCACCACCTAGCCTAAGAGGATTTCTTTCCCAATATAAAGAAACACAAGACCTCAACTTTTGGAAAATTTTAATAATCACGGGTGTTGATATTGTCAGGGACTTCTGGACCATACTGATTTGTTCTTCATTACTCCAACGGTAAAGGAGGTCAAGCCAGGTCTGTAGACTTATGTTAGATAATGAAAATAAGGAATAAGAACGTATAGAACTTGTTGTTTTATATTTTCTACAAACCTTATTTTGGCATTTCCAAGCATATTGGTCTATTGAAGATTTCTTCTGTACCCAAACCATCTCCTGATTACAATAATAACAATCCAACTTTGATCTTAAAACACCTTTCATTTTAAAATAATTGATAATTTCCAATGTGTTTCCTTGGGAAAGTAAGTTTCTAATAGTGTTTTCATAATTTGTAACCATTTTAAGGTAAAATTTAATAAATATCACAATTATATATACTATTTTGTATTTGAAATTTTACCACTAAAAAAATTTAACCAAAATACTGATCAAATAAATAATTTACTTAAATTGTGATCATATAAATAATATGCCCCCAGAATTTTATCAATTAAATAATATGCCCCCAGAATTTTATCAATTAAATAATATGCCCCCAGAAATTTGTCAACTAAATAATATGCCCCTGGGGGCATAATATTTATATGATCCGAAAAATCTTTTACTTCAAGCAATCTTAAAATTCTGTACCACCAAATGTCTATTCGAATATAATTTTATACATTTTTCACACGGAGGTTTGTGGTCAGATTCTTAAATTTATCCCTATTAAAAATTTTCTCAAGAGCTTCACATTGTAAAGTTTTAGTATAGAAACAGTGGATTCCTTCTACGTAAAAAATTTAACTTTTTGAAAATCCTATCTTTCTTCCAAGTGTCTTACATTTTAAAGTTTTTAATACAAAAACACTAGCTTTCTTAAAAAATCTAAAAAAATTTTCCTGAAAAGTGTACATTTCTTCCTAGTGTCGCAAAAGTTTGTTAGTTTTTAAAACCAAATCCTAAAAAAATTATTTTTTAACGCATAGCAACATTCAATCTCAAATTTTTTGTCAAAATTTTTTTCTTAATTGCGCAAATGTTGTAATTTTGTCAAACTCTTTGTATAATTGTTACACAGAGGCAAATATTTTGACTTTTGCACGGTTCAAAAATTCTCATTTTACTTAGTTTTTCCTTTCCAAAGCGAAAAGAGTCGCATTAAAGGTTTTAGTTTAACTAAATATCGACTCGTTTGTTTTTAAATTATTAAATCCAAGCAACAATATAAACACTTACATTTATGTTCTTGTGTTTTTTTGCTCCATGTCATCACCACTAGCCCATACAATCTGATTAATTTTACAACTACTTTGCTTATTTTTGTTGACATTCACGTGTCTGTTTTTAGCTTTTGCATAAAAACTGTTTCTAATTTTTAATTTTTTTCAAAATTGTGGTTATTTTTTCAAAATTACAGTGATACATGTAAACTTTTGACGGTTTTTTTCTTGGTTGGTTTGATTTTATTCTATGTGACAATAAGAAATAAGTGCTTTTAGAAATTGCAAAAAATTAAAAATTAGAAACAGTTTTTATGCAAAAGCTAAAAACAGACACGTGAATGTCAACAAAAATAAGCAAAGTAATTGTAAAATTAACTAGATTGTATGGGCTAAGTGGTGATGTCATGGAGCAAAAAAACACAAGAACATAAATTGTTATCATCTCAAAAATGACAAAGATAGTGTTGAAAACGAGAATAACAGAAAGAAGAACTGTAATTATGACGCAAAGAGGAAAAGACAAAGTTCAACAGTGGACTTGAGAAATAGGTTTATTGCTGTCTTAATACAAAAAATTTGGTCAAGTACACAACACTGTGGTTTAAATAAAACTTTTCATGACGATCTGTGTATTTTTCAAGGTTTGTGCATGAACTTTTGCTTTCAAAAGCAAGAAAAACACTCTTCTTTTATAAAAATTTTTCCAAATCATAGCTTTTATTTAATATTTTACCATCAAACGAACTTATAAATCATGATAAAAGAAAATTTTTAACAAATTGTGATAATTTTTTATAACTAAAGACAGCAATACGTAAAATCAAGAGAATTTTTTTAAATAAAAATGTAGCAGACCAGTTGAAAACATAAAAATTGGTGTGCTCTACAAGTTAGGTAC
Organism: Diplosoma virens; assembly: GCA_963680785.1. Lineage (NCBI taxonomy): Eukaryota > Metazoa > Chordata > Ascidiacea > Aplousobranchia > Didemnidae > Diplosoma > Diplosoma virens. The sequence goes on along the minus strand of OY796896.1, from coordinate 30,922,495 downwards.
ATAAAAGATTAAGAAAGTTTAGGTTTGTAAATCAAAATACACAAGTTGTGAATTCAAATTGAGAAATAAAAAAGATTCTTAGGTTAAAAAAATCCTGAGTAAAATTCCTATTGAAACGTGAACAAAGTAAAATGTAGGATTGTTTCAGTAGAATCGAAAAGATTGCTTGTAAAAATGCAAAATTAAATCATGCTGAAGCGTAATGTTTCTGATTTTTTGGGATACAAACGGTTTCAACTTAAACTAGTTAAACTTTGTAAGGCTGACTGATTTTTTTATCATAAAATTAATTTAAAGCATCGCATTTAGGTCACATGATGAATAAAAATTGTTAAAAACAGATATTGATTTGCAAATCGAACAATTTTTAACACGAAATTTGCTATTTTTCAATCAGGACGGTTTTAACTTGAGAAAATCTTGTGATGCTAAACATCTTTTTAATGCAAAGTAGATTGAAAACATTTAAGTTACAAGGTAAAAAAACTCTTTAAGTCAAAAATTAATATCTTTTAATGAAGAGATGAGTCTAATAAGGCTTGACTAGTCACTTCTTGTTAGTTTACTTTTAAAATAACCATTGAAGTGTTTATATTGTTGCTTAGATTTAATAATTTAAAAACAAACGAGTCGATATTTAGTTAAACTAAAACCTTTAATGCGACTCTTTTCGCTTTGGAAAGGAAAAACTAAGTAAAATGAGAATTTTTGAACCGTGCAAAAGTCAAAATATTTGCCTCTGTGTAACAATTATACAAAGAGTTTGACAAAATTACAACATTTGCGCAATTAAGAAAAAAATTTTGACAAAAAATTTGAGATTGAATGTTGCTATGCGTTAAAAAATAATTTTTTTAGGATTTGGTTTTAAAAACTAACAAACTTTTGCGACACTAGGAAGAAATGTACACTTTTCAGGAAAAATTTTTTAGATTTTTTAAGAAAGCTAGTGTTTTTGTATTAAAAACTTTAAAATGTAAGACACTTGGAAGAAAGATAGGATTTTCAAAAAGTTAAATTTTTTACGTAGAAGGAATCCACTGTTTCTATACTAAAACTTTACAATGTGAGGCTCTTGAGAAAATTTTTAATAGGGATAATTTTAAGAATCTGACCACAAACCTCCGTGTGAAAAATGTATAAAATTATATTCGTGGGTCAATTGTTAATATCAATTGATAAAACATTTGGTTAAAACGTTTATTTGGAGAAAGAAAAACTAAAGTATTTTTGGTTTAACTAGTGTCAGGCGATCTTTTTTTTTAAAAAAACTGATGTTTCAAAGATTTATTAAGCTAGAAAAAATAAAAAATTTTGTTTAACTTGAATCATTTTTACTCGGTTTGTCTTAATGATTATCGTTAACTTTGGGGGATGATGACTGATCGCAATTGGTTGTTAATCAACAACCACCTATCTAATTCAATGATTTTAAAGTGTTTTCTTGGAATTCACCACTAAGTTTCTGCATAGAATTTCTTTTTTTTAACATCTCATAAATGTTATGTTGGCAAGAATTAAATAATAAGTTAGAAAAATCAATTAAAAATATTAAAAACAGTAAAAACCTTGAAGTTAAACCTGACTAAAAATCGAGTTAAAATTAAAACCTTTAAAAACTTTTACATTTTTTCTTAGGTATTTTACATTTTCGACTTTTGGGGGAATTATTAAAAAGTTTTCCTACAATACTTTAAAACTTGAACACAAAATGTTGGTATAGAAAATAAAGTTAAAAAGTCAATTTTCAATATCCAACTAAGTGGTTTTTTTTACAAGATCACTGTCCAAAACTTTTTCTCAGAGGTTAGCAACGTTCAAGATAAAAGACTGAATTTATTGGTTTCTCACTTTATTTGTGTTTGTTACCCCGAGCAAAAGCGTGTCCTGAAAGCAAAGTTTTAGCTATTTTTTAAAAATTCTCTTTTTTGAAAAGTTTATTTTCAGATTTCGAGCTAGTCAATAAGTTTATTAAATATTTTCAGTTTGATTTGTTTTCATTTGGATATAACAACTAACTGTGATAGAACTTGATAGAATAAATCTTAATCTTATTATATTTTCAAAAAACAACTGACTTTTCTTTAATTGATCTTACTTACGTTGGCCTTATTTGACTTCAAATTTTATGTTAATTTTAGAAAATTTAGTTGGTAAAATGTATTAAAATGTTCAGTTTTATAATGAATTTTGTTATTAAAAGTGAAAAAATGTAAAACTTTTTAACATAAACGATTGTTGTTCTTGACTGGGGATCAAACTAGCAGCTAAGCTTAAGTCGGTGATTTGAAATCGAATTTTTTGGTCAAGCTTGTAATGAAATTTCTTTTTACAGACGGTTGCTAAAAACTATAAAAATCAAGGTGCATTGTGAAAAATTTTTTCGCTTAGTCTATTTTTACACTAAAAATTAGGCTAAGGTTGCTTAGAGAAAAAGTTTTAAAAAAAATTAAACAAAGGCGTGGCAAAAATCAAGTTTGTCTAGAAAAAAATTGAAGAAAGTTAGAACAAAAATCAAGATTGTTTAGAAAAAAATAAACAAAGGTATAATAAAAATCGAGGTTTATTAAAAAATTGAAGATAGTTATGACAAAGAACAAGGTTGCCAAAAAAAATTAAACAAAGGTATTACAAAAATTAAATTTGTCTAGAAAAAATTGAAGATAGTTATAAAAAATCAAGATTGCTTAGAAAAAATTAAACAAAGTTATAATAAAAATCAAGGTTACCAAGAAAAAATTAAACCTAGATATAACAAAGTCAAGATTGTCGAGAAAAAAATTAAAGATAGTTATAAAAAATTAAGGTTTTCAAGAAAAAATTAAACAAAGGTATGACAAAAATCGAGGTTGTTAAGAAAAAATTAAAGATAGTTATGACAAAAATTAAGGTTTTCAAGAAAAAATTAAACAAAGATATGACAAAAATCGAGGTTGTTAAGAAAAAATTAAAGATAGTTATGACAAAAATTAAGGTTTTCAAGAAAAAATTAAACAAAGGTATGAAAAAATCAAGGTTGTTAAGAAAAAATTGAAAATATTAATAGTTATGACAAAAATCAAGGTTTTCAAGAAAAAATTAAACAAAGATATGACAAAAATCAAGGCTGTTTAGAAAAAATTGAGTTTAGGTATGACAAAAATCAAGGTTACCGAGAAAAATTAAACAAAGGTATGACAAAAACCAAGGTTGATTAGAAAAAACTTAAACAAAGTTATGACAAAAATCAAGATTGTTAAGAAAAAATTAAACAAAGTTATGACAAAAATGAAGGTTACCAAGAGAAAATTAAACCTAGATATAATAAAATCAAGATTGCCGAGAAAAAAATTGAAGATAGTTATAAAAAATTAAGGTTTTCGAGAAAAAAATTAACAAAGGTATGAGAAAAATTGAGGTTGTTAAGAAAAAATTAAAGATAGTTATGACAAAAATCAAGGTTGTCAAGAAAAAATTAAACAAAGATATGACAAAAATCAAGGTTGTTTAGAAAAAAAAATTGAGTTTAGGTATGACAAAAATCAAGATTGATTAGAAAAAAACTTAAACAAAGTTATGACAAAAATCAAGGTTACCAAGAAAAAATTAAACCTAGATATAACAAAATCAAGTTTGCCGAGAAAAAAATTGAAGACAGTTATAAAAAAATTAAGGCTTTCAAGAAAAGTTAAACAATGGTATAACAAAATCAGGTTGTTAAGAACATATACACCCTAGAAACTAAAAAATTAATGGTCTTCTACTGTCATTCTTATAAACACTAAAATAAAGTCAAGACATCTTCGAGTTAGAGGATAGGGTTTCGACTAAAGCGTTTGTAAAGCTTGAGATTAAGAGCTAGCAACATAATAAATTGATTCTTTTAGGAAATAGTTAGAATTTACTTAAAGTCATTCTACCATCAATACGATTTAGCTTCTGAAACGACGTTGATGCTTCACTGCGAAAATACAGGAAATACGTCTTAAAGGCCCGTTTTCACTACGAGCGTGGAAAAGAGCATTTTTTGTTTGTTTTATTGATTTTTTTTGCGTTTACTTCAATTTTAACCGCTCGCTTCAATCGAAGATCAATAAAAGAAACAAAGAATGCTCTTTTCCACGCTCGTAGTGGAAACGGGCCTTAATTGTCTACCGCGTAAACTTTATAAAATCGTTTTCAATAAAACTTATCAATCTTACAGCTGCATAACACCAGGTAAGACAAAAAAATCTTTAAATTTGAAACTAAATTGATTTGAAACATATACACTCTAGAACAGTGGTTCCCAAACTGTGCGCCGCGAGACTTTGTCAGGGGCGCCGCGAAAGCATACAAAAGTTGTTGTACTTACTGCTTTTCTCACAATAATTGCAGTGTGAAAGTTGCTAGCAGCAACGTTCCCTCTAAGAGCTTCCTTAGTGTGCGTGGAATGAAAGCTGTGTGAGCAGTGGTGGATATTGGGTGAGGCGAATGAGGCAGTCCCCCCTCGAAAACAGCACATACAGTTTTAAATCCGTTGCAGATGTTTCTTCAAAGAACGGTTCTGGTTGAAGACTTTTTTTTTTTTTTTAGGGAACACCCTGATTTTGAGAAAAAAATAGGGAAATCAGAGATGAAATGGAAGTGAAGACCTTTTTTTTTTTTAGAGAACACTATGAGTTTCGGAGAAAAAAAGGTTACTCAAGAAGTAATTGAACTGAAGACCTTTTTTTCATTACGGCGCCGCGAGTATTGTTAAGTTTTCAAAGGGCGCCGTGAAAAAAAAAGTTTGGAAACCGCTGCTATAGAAAGTAAAAATTAATGGTCTTCTACTGTCATTTTTATAAACACTAGAAAGTAAAAATTTATTCTCTACAACAGCGGTTCCCAAACTTTTTTTGTTCACGGCGCCCTTCAAAAACTTATCAATACTCGCGGCGCCTTGATGAAGCCAAAATTTGCAAATTTTAAGTTTTACCAAGAAATTGTACTTAAATCATGTTCATTATTTAAAATGCACAAAAATGTCAGCATTATTCGCAAAATACTAAAAAACATTTAATGTGAGCAGTGAGCTTGTTGCTCTATGCACATTTTATTAAACCGCGGTACAATTTTTGATATTGCAACACGTATACCGCGTTCAATGTCAATCTTTATTGCTATACTTGAATACTGCTGCCGCAGAAAAACCGGCTTTACACAAGTATGACGTTGCAAACGGCACAAGAACACGGAGAGCTTTGTAGCCTACAAGTGGAAACTCAGATCGAGCCTTAACCCAAAATGAAATGAGTAAATTAAGGTTGTATAAGCTTTTCAAAGTGAGATCAGAAGAAAGATCGATAAATTGTTCAGCTTCCAGAGATGTAAAACTCTGAGAGGCATTTCGATTATCAACAAAAGGATTTCTTATCCAATTGTGCTTTTGCATGTCTTCAGAAAAATATTTCTCAAAATGCGAGATTAGAGCATCCAAATACGAACACATCACAATCTTCATATCACACTCATCGGTATTCTGCAGGGAGAGATTGCCAGATTGCAAGTTTAAATCGGATTTTAAAAGTGGAAAGTTATCACATTGCTTGTTATTTATCAGCAGATCGGTTTGTCACAACTGTAGTTTTCATTTAAAGGCTGTAATTTTGTCATGGAGTTGCAGAAGATGAGTTTCTTTTCCTTGGAGGAGATGTTTAATTGATTTAATTTTAAGAAAATATCACAGAGATACACCAACTGAGTCAAGAAAACTTCATCCTCAAAGGTAGTAGCAAATGCATGGTTTTCTTCTTTTAAAAATGTGGAGATTTTGTTTCTCAATTCGTACACACGCAGAAGAACTTTGCCTTTGGAAAGCCACCTTGCATTACAATAAAACAATAAATTTTTGTGCTCTGCTCCTAATTTACCGCAAAGACGTTGGAAAAGCCGAGCTTTAAGCGGCCTTGCTTTAATGAAGTTCACAATTTTGACAACAGCTTTAAGCATTCCATTAAGGTCACCACTGAGCTGTTTCGAAGCGAGCGCCCCACGTTGTATTAGGCAGTGGGTTCATTTTGCGTTAACTGCAACGCCCTGCACTAACGTTCGCAGCCCGCCAAAGCGGCCAGACATAGCTCGGGCACCATCCGTGCATAAACCAACGCAATATTTCCACTGGAGATTATTTTCCTGAAAAAAATTGTTCAGTATTGCAAACAATTCATGTGCTCTACAATTTTTTAAAATGGGTTTACAAAAAAGCAAATCTTCAACGATATTTTTGTTGTTATCGATAAAGCGTACATAGCAAATCAAATAAGCATCTTTATTACTGGTACTGGTTGTTGCCTCATCTAACTGTAAACTAAACTCATTTCCACGCATTTTTGCTACTAGCTGATCATTAATATTATCCGAAATTTTATCGATCTTCCTACTAATGATATTGTTTGAGAGTGGAATGGCTTTTAGTTTTTAAGCAGCTGATTTTCCAATCATTGTCGAAACTAAGTCAAAAGCAGCAGGAAGCATAAGTTCTTCCGCAATGGTATGCAGCTTTTTACATTTCGCGATTCTGTACGCAACTTTAAAGACGCAAGCTGTGTTTTGGCTGGTGTTTGCAAAAAATTTGAAAATACGACCGACTGCTTATTCATTTCTGATAACTTACGAGCAAGAAACTCGCGTGGTTTTGTAGATAAGTTGTTGTAAGTAACAACTAACAAGCGGTTCCACACAGCTGCTGTTCACCACACACTGTAAAATTGTAAAAAGCTGCTAACAACTTTCACATTGCAGTTTTTGTCAGAAAAGCAGTAAATGCAACAACTTTCACAAGTTCTCGCGGCGCCCCTGGCAAGGTCACGCGGCGCTCAGTTTGGGAACAGCTGGTCTACAACAAAAATCAAGACTACTACTGTCTTTATAAATTTTATAAAACCGTTTTTAAAAAATCTTAATCTTACAATCTTAAAGCTGCATAACACCGGGAAAGACTAAAATAGTTTTTTAAAATTGAAACTAAATTGATTTTTGACTAAAAAAGGGGTTTCGACCAAAACTTTTAGGTTTGCTGATTTATGAATCCTAAGGTTCGGAATCGTAGGTGCACTGATGACGTCAGCGCTCCATCGCTCCCGATTGAGGAGGTCACCAAATGGATCATAATATACCACTGAAGTTTTTTCAACAAAATTTCCAAACCTGTTGTTTATTGTGGTTGCATTGATGACATCTTTTCCTCTTACAAAAGAACTGCCTTTCAAAATTTTTTAACTTTCTTAACTCGCTTCACCCTTTCTTAAAATTTACCAAAAAACTAAAATAAATAGTTTTTTTCCTTTTTTGGATGCACTCGTTTACAAAATGTAAAAATACAGGGTGTTCCAAAATGGTTGACCCCATTCTAAATACCCATATCTCGAAAACTACTTGATGGATCATAATGAAACTAAATACATTTTATGTTGAAGGTCATAAGTTTTATTGGTTAAATTTACAAAGAAAAGTACAAATATTTGTTGGTTCTATGACAGATTTTCATAAATGTTCAATATGAGCGCCGCCTGTGACTCTGCACACGTCGAGTCGGTATTCAAGCTCGTGCCAAACTCGCTGTAGCATGTCTTCGGTAACAGTTTCCAGTGCAGCTGTAATTCTCTGTTTCATTTCTTCAATGTTAGCTGGAAGAGTAGGTACGAAGACTAGTCCTTTCACATAACCCCAGAGAAAAAAATCACACGGAGAAAGGTCGGGTGATCGTGGTGGCCATTTCAGAAGCAAATCGTCTTCTTCACTACCTCGACCAATCCATCTCTCTGGCAGAACCTTATTGAGGTAGGCTCGTACAGTGAGCTTCCAGTGAGGTGGAGCCCCATCCTGCTGAAAAATGAAGACGAAAGTTGATCAATTAGCCAATTTTGAAGCATTTGAACATAAACATCTCTGTTAACATTTCCTTCGAAGAAAAATGGCCCATAAACTTTTTTCTTGGATATTGCACAAAACACATTAACTTTTGGTGAGTCCCTCTCGTGTTTAATTGTGCCATGAGGATTTTCTTCGCTCCAAATGCGAACATTATGTTTATTAACTTTGCCACTCGTGTGAAACGTGGCTTCATCACTAAAAACTAGCCGATCATCGAAATCGTCTTCTTCGAGTTTATCTTGCATTTCAACACAAAATTCTTTACGTTTTCGCTTATCACCTTCCCTCAAGGCCTGAACGAGCTGCAGCTTGTAAGGTTTAAATCGCAATCGTTTCCTCAGAATCCGCCAAACTGTTGTTTGTGGAATATGAGTTTCCAAACTTGCTCTTCTAACACTCTTCCGAGGACTACGCAGGAAGGCTTCACGAACCTGCTCCACTGTCTCTGCTGAAGTTGATGGCCGTCCTGGTGATTTAGGTGTGCATAAGCAGCCCTTTTCTTGAAATTTTTGGTGCCAAGTCCTAATTTGTTTTGTAGTTGGTGCCTTCTTTGCAAACTTTGTGAAGAAGGCACGCTGCACTGTCTTCGGTGACTGAGTCCGAGCATACTCTAACACGCAAATGCCTTTTCTTTTGAAGTGAACGGCATTTCTTAACCTGAAAAGATAGAAATACCAAACGTTGCACACAAAAACCTGAAACGTTTTTACACAAGCTGTGAAAATTTGGGGTCATTCCAACAAAAATTGTCAAAATTATTGGCCTACAAAATGGGGTCAACCATTTAGGAAGTAGATTCATTTTATAGGAAGCCCACTTTTAGAGGATAATACATCCATCGGGATTTGTTTGTACCAAAACAACGCAAAACAAATTTCATTAATCGATTAACACACCGAGCCATAAAAATTTGTTTTAAATCTATTTTAAAACAAGAACTAAACAACATTCGGTGAATCCTTGCAGAAAACGATTATACGAGGGTAAATCAAAAATTATCCGGACTTTTATTTTTATGGATTATTTTAAAAACACAAAACACGAAAACGATTTATCATTTTTCTACATAATCTCCACCCATTTCGATGCACTTGTTCCAGCGGTCTACAAGCTTATAAATGCCATCTGAGAAGAAAGTTTTTGGCTGGTCACATAACCATTGATGCACCGCTTTTTGCACTGATTCATCAGAAGAAAATTTACGACCCCGTAATGCATCTTTGAGTGGGGCAAAAAGATGATAGTCGGAAGGAGCAAGATCTGGACTGTATGCAGGATGCTCCAGCACTTCAAAACCTAGTTTGTTAATGGTTTCAATGGTTGCTTTGGCAACATGTGGGCGTGCATTGTCATGCTGCAGCAAAACCTTCTTTGACAGTAATCCTCGGCGTTTGGTGCGAATTGCAGGCTTCAGGTGGTTGGCTAGCAAATCACAATAACTTGCACTGTTGATTGTACTCCCTTTTTCCAGAAAATCCTCCAAAATAAGCCCTTTTGAATCCCAAAAAATGGTTAGCATAACCTTTCCTGCAGAAAGTTGACTCTTGAATTTTTTCTTTACTGGGGAGGACGGATGTTTCCACTCCAAGCTTTGCCTCTTGGTTTCAGGACTGTAGTGATGCACCCATGATTCATCTCCAGTGACTATTCGACTCAAAAATGCTTCACCTTCATTGTTGTAGCGGTTCAGTAACGTTTGGCAGATCTCCATACGTCTACGCTTGTGCTCTTCTGTAAGCTGTCTTGGCACCCACCTTGCAGAAACTTTTTTGTACCCAAGGATTTTATGAATGATTTCTTGAGCAGAGCCAAAACTGATCTGCAAAGATTGTGCTACCTCATCAATGGTAATGCGCCGGTTAGCCAAAATCATTTGTTGAGCTTGCTCAATCTTCTCTTCACTGGTGGAGGTTGATGGACGTCCTGCTCCTTCTGCATGTTTTACACTGGTCCGGCCTGTTTTAAACTTCTCAATCCACTCATATACCGTTGTTTTCGATAGTGCATTGTCTCCATATTGTGCTAAGAGTCTTTGATGAATTTTTGTCCCCGATGAACCTTCTGACCACAAAAATCGGACCACAGCACGTTGTTCTTCTCTGGTGCATTGTGCAAGTGGAGCGTCCATTTTTATCAACAGAAAATAACACGTGTTAAAACTGAACAAACAATTAGATTAGCAGATCGTGATCACGTGACACAGTAGACAACACGTGCAAAAAAAATTTTGAAAAAGCTAAAGCAAGAGTGCGCTATAGAGCAATTCCGAATAATTTTTGATTTACCCTCGTACAAAAGTTCCATTCCAAAATTTTGAAAAAAACTTTTACGTTCTAACAAGATCCTAAAGAAAACCCACAAAAGTGTCTTATATTTTATTTAAAATTACCTTGGATTGGTGAAATTTTTTTGAAATTCGACAGAAAGATAAAATCATTTATCACTAATTGGTTTGGAGCTGTTCAACCACCACTAGTCTTTTTTTCAGGACGATTGCATAATTGGTAATTTTATGGTATCGGATTCAATCTGTAATTCATAAGGATGTTCTTCCCACTTTTCAACAAAGAATGTTGTTTACGAATACATGTGCCACTGTGACAAACGGTACGTAAGGCGAACTTCTCAACGTTTTCAGCACAGGATTCGTCAGCATGTGCCTAAGTATTTTTAAAACAGAACCTGCCAAGAACGAAAGTAACCAGACGATAAATCAGCTAAGTAAATCAGCTAATTTTAAACCTTTCTATGACTCAGCAATTGGAAATAATTTGTTTACCAAAAATATGTATCTCACTACAATGACAACCCATTTTTTATTATTTTTAAAGCAAGATTCTACTTTCATTTAACCGTCTTGAAATCGATTTTTATTTCTTTTTATAAACCTAATTTATATCGACAGAAAGAGTTTGTTTATAAACGTAAATTATATTGTAAGTGTGAATATTTTCTTTTTTCGTTCCGAATCTTACCCCGAAACTTTCATAATTTGTGTTTTTATTTGTACTTATATTTTTTTACGCTTACGAAACGTAGTTTTATTTTATTGGTTAATCTCTTTTTCAAATATTATAAAAAATTGTATTAAACTGTAATTTTCAGCCAATGACAATCAGTTTTGTAATTGTTCAAATATTACATTCAGTTATAAAGTTTATTCTTGCGAAACCTACGGAAAAGCGAGCTAGACAAAAACGTTTGAGTTTTTCAAAACAGTATGTCAAATTCTTGTTGCTGTATTTTTACCCCAACTAACTTGTGCGGTCAAGATCTAACAATACGTAAGTATCGACGGGCCTGTTTCGTCCTAATTTGGACTCATCAAAATGTCAATTTGTGCGTGGTGTTGAATTTTAAGCTAGTGTAGTAAAATTTTTAAACACTTAACCAAACTTTCAATTTATGATTTGTAAGAACACAAAAAGTCGACGTTAAATCGAAGTCGTGCCCTGTATATGCCGTTGCCGTGTCTGTATAGATTATAGCTGCTTAGTTAACAAAACTATATAAGCGAGAGCATATCATTTCGGTGGCTTAGTACGGTTGTAAAGGAATGCTGGCAAGACTCTATTCTTAATTACAATTAAATATTGCTTTAAAACTCAAAAAAAGCATAAGATAAGTCATATATCCCATAAAATATAACCAAAAATATTATTGATTAAAAAAAGGCGTACAGTAATTGCTCATGTGCAAAAACTGTAAACACATATAGAGAAAAAAATTTTTTTTCTTAATTGCATAACACAGGATCGAGTTCTCAACTTCTAGCTCGTGCGCACTCAGACATTTTTCGGCTCTTTGGATGAAAAATTGACTTGATTTATCGATTTTCAACCAGGACCCAATGGTCCTCTTCACTTGACTTTCAACGACGAAAAAGTGCCTTTGATTTGAAGCGAAGACCTTTTCTGATTTTCTATTAAATCTAAAGACAACTTGTTTTTTGTCCTAAGTGGTTTAATTAAATTTTTTCATGAAAATCGATATTTTAAATACAATATTAGGGGCCCATAGTGCTTGCCAATAAAGGCGCCGTCCGCGAACAAATAAGTTGGGTACCACTGGCTTAAAACGTAAGCGCTATTTGTTCTTTGCTTAATGTTTTTATTTTAGCTAAATAAAGTTTTATTAATTGTATTTAGAGTACTCTTAAAATAAATAATATCACAATGGTGATTGTTTTAAGGGTGCAAAAATAAGGTTGTTTTTTTCATAAAATTAGTTTCAATTTGTTTAATTGCTTTGATTTTGTTTGCAAACAGTTAAGTTATGAACAACGATGAGAAATTTCGATTGTTTGCTAAAGAACTGAAAGAACTCTGCGACAATGGCAAAGAAACCGAACAAAATCTGGACAGAACAACTGAGATTTTGTTTCAATTTGGACAGTTGTATGAAGAAGAAACTCCAGACAAAATCAGCTTGATTCGAAGTGCTGTTTTTTATAACGCTGCACTCGCTCGTCGGCCAGAACATGACGAAATCAAACAAAAACTTAAAAAGCTTTGTTTTCATGTTTTGGAAATTTCTCCGGCCAAAAACAAAGATGTCGATTTATGTCAAATTACTAACGAAGTAAGGAAACAGGTGACGGACATGAGAGAGTTCACAAACTCGTCGTTGAAACGACTCGACAAAATTCCTATCGGTTTGGAATCCGAAGATTTGCATAAAATGGAAAAACAAAAGATCGAAACAATTGAAAAAGTTCAAAACGAAATAGCAAAAAAGTTTACGGAAATCATGAATTTCATTTCTAAACAATGCGTTGATATCATGGGTAATCCTCCATGTCGATATTCGATCGTTGGGATGGGATCACTCGCTCGAAGGGAGATCACTCCATATTCCGATTTCGAGCACGTGATAGTGCTGGAAGATGGTGTGCAGGAAAACGAGAACTATCAAAGCATCCTGGAATACTTCAGATGGCTCAGTGTGATCTTCCACATCATCATAGTGAATCTACAGGAGTCGATTGTGAGGAGTGTTGCATCGCCGTACTTAAACGACGATTTGACTCCTGGTGGAGATTGGTATTTCGATGCTTACACGACATGCGGAATAAAGTTTGACGGAATGCAGATCCACGCTTGCAAATTCCCACTCGGTAGATTTCGGACAACCAAAACAGTCACGGAGACTGTAGAATTGATTCAGCCAATCAGTGAAATGGCGAAGTTTCTGAAAGCGGAAGAAGAGAAAAAGAATGGATTTCATTTAGGAGATGTTTTGACAAAAACGTGTTTTGTTTCAGGTGATGAAGAAGTTTTCTTGAAATTTCAGAGTAAAGTTACAGAAACATTAATAAAAGAAAAGTCACGTGGAAATATTGAAATTATTAAACAGCTTGATGAGGATTTGACAAAGTTCGATCTTCTAAAGCGAATTGCAATTACAAATGCATCTAACTTTTGTGATATTAAACGTTTGCTTTATAGAACGACGACGTTGTTTATGTCTGCTTTGGGTCGAGTCTTTGGAATCCACGAAAACTCAAGTTTTGACATTATCAATTGTCTTTTAGAAAAAAACATCATAAATAAATCGACAGCTCATCGGCTTTGTTATGCAGTTTCAATTGGTTGTGAAATGCGGTTGAAAGTTTACATGGAAAAGAAAGGACAAGATGATTTTTATGGTGAAAGAAATTATAAAATCAATGACAGGAAAACCATAGAACAACTTATTAATTTAATTGGTGAACAAAGTCTTGCTGATTATCTACTAATTGCAGATGCATGGCAAAAAGCAATCAACGAAGATGATTTCACTTGTCTTTATAATCCTGAGATAAAGAAACACGTTAAGTTTCATATTCTTTTATTTTTTGATCTGCGAGAACGATTTGATTATGAATGGGAAAGTTTCTTTCAAAAAGAATCCATAACACCTAACGTAGAATCATTGTTTATTTTACACTCGGTGGGAAAAATGCATATCAGTCAAGAAAACTTTAGTAAAGCTTTAGAGATCTTTGAAACACTTTCTGGTTTCACCAAAAACCACAACATTGAAATAAACAACAAACTAATTGCTTCTGATATACCCCTGGTTATAGCTGATTCTTTAAAAGAAAAAACACAATGCTTAATAGTGCTTCAACGATATAAAGAAGCATTGAATTTTTTAAATAAAGCAGAGCGTCAAATACCAAGCTTTGGATTGGTTGAAGGTGCGCATAAACATATTGTTAGCTGGTTGTTGTTTTATAGAGGCTTGTGTCTGGATCACTTTGAGCAATATAAAGAAGCCGTAAAAAGCTACGCAGACGGCATAGAAATCGTCACCAATTCCAAAGGCCGTTTTAAGAATGATTTCGTCATCAGAAGCAGCATGAAAATAGCGGTGTGTCTATTTAGAATGCGCAACATACATGGTGCGATTCATCACTTGAAGACAGCTTACGAACTGCATTTTAAAGCTACAATTGAAATATCCTTAATTATTGACTGTTGTAGAGGACTTTTCGAAAACCTAATGCTAATTGGAAAAGAGAAAGAAGCCAAGTTTTACCTCGAAAAAGAATTAGATTTGCGAATGCAATACGTTTCAGCAGAAATACACAATACGAACGAGCACATTGTATTTTGCAAAAAACGCTTGCAAATCTTTCGTGAAGAAGAAATACGAAGTTTCTCAGAGAAGCGTTTAAATTGGTTCATTTGGGATGACGAGTCGTTTTCGTTATGAAAAAAAATTTTTTTTTTCACTGTATTTTCTATTTCAAGTAAGGTCTACAATAAATGATTGTCAATAAAAAATTGATGAAATATTTTTATCAAAAATACATATATATAAATTCATTAATTACGATAATTTTTATAAATGTCTTCTTTTTGATTGTTGAACAGTGATGGCCTCACAGAAAGAGGGACCTGGTGCAAGAAAAGTAAGGGGGGCCACTATTTGGTGTACTAAAAAAGGTAGCCGCAGTCGTTTTTAGTGTATGAAAACAAAGTGGTCACTAAAAAAAAAAAGATCTTCAATTTAGGGGGGCCATTATTGAGTGATGCAAAGCATGTAGAGACAAAGTGATCACTAAAAAAAAAGTCTTTTAACAAGCACAATTGACAACAGCTTAATGAGCAGAAGCCGAGCATGCTGCTGATTCAAATTTTTTTTCTTTTTAACATGTCATCGACTTCTTGGTGCTACTATGAAGAAATACGTAGGGCAATTTTTTGTGTAGGGGGCAACTTTTTGAGGTATTTTAAGGGGGCTCGGTGCGGCCGCACCGTTTGCACCCTATTAAAACCATCACTGTTGTTGAATTCGTAAAAAATATTTAATTTTTGCATTTTAATTTTTTCCTATGACTGTAGCCGTAGCTATAAACTAAAAAAACTTTTTCAGTAAGGTTTTTAAAGAAAATTATTTAAAAATTTTCAGGTTTTCCGTGGATTGTAATAAAAACGAGTTTTGCCACTTACGCGTTTTCATTAACACGAAACAGTTTTCGTTACCAAAAAGCTGAATGAAGAGCAAAAAAGGCCTTTGCCTTTAATTGTGATCGAAGCAGGAACATGACTTTCGCGATTACAGGCAAAGAACTTTTTGCTCTTTAACCAACTTTTTGTTAATGAAAATCACAAAATCGTTTAAATATTTTATTCCAAATTGTCATTCGTTACGTGCTTCTCTTTAAAACAAGGCTGGGTTAAAAAAAATGTCATTAGATTAAATTCGTAATATGTAAGTGAAGTGGCTGAAATATGTGCACGGCCACATAATTATTATGTAAGGCGGTATGCGCGTTGTGTGCCGTGGCTTTAAACCAAGAAATACTTAAGTTTACGATTCGTGATCTGTGATAAGAATCGTAATTCTTTTAACAAGTAAACTGCAGAAGATTGTTTTAATAGAAATTATTCATTTTACTGTTTGCTTTTGACTCCGTGGTTCTCAATGTTTTCATCATAATCTTTTCTTTGAAACCTCTGGTTCTATTGTTTCTCCAAGAGTGAATCACAAAAATTATGATAAAAAGATTAAAGATCCCGTTTTGTTACAGAAAAATTTTGGTAAGTTGCAAAAAAATGTTCTTAAGTTCTTTAGAGAAGACCCTTTTTTTGTCGTCACTTTTTTTTGAGTAGAATGATTGCTGAGAAAATAGGGTTGGTTCTAAGTGGTGTTATCTAAATGAAGACCAAAAAAATTAATAATATAAAATAAGGTTTTCACTTTAATAAAACTACTTTAGCGTAAGCATGTTGTTATAATGAAAAGGATTGTTAATATTTTGTTTGGAAAAAGTTCAATTTGCTTTCCAAATACTTCCTTAGCATTTTTTCTTCCCTTTAGATTACGAATTCCTCATGCATTCATTCCTCATTCAGATTGAAGTCGCTCACTTCGAGAAACATTGCTGTTTTAACTCGTTTTATTATCACAAAAAAACTATTAGTTTCTTCCAGTTAATTAATTAAAATAAACTGAAATTAAGTTTGATCTTAGATAAAAACTTTAAAAACATATAATGCCTAAGTTGTCAATTTTTGTTAGTGCATGCTGTTCCTGTAGTTCATTTTTAAATATTTGTTCTTTAATGAAAAAACATGCTTAAAAAATATTATTGTTTTTATATTTTTACCTGCGTTGCGTTTTTTTGTCATTCAACTTCAAACAAATTTTATTGACCTGATAAAAACAAACAAAATAAAATGCTGGTTCTACAGTTTATATTGCAAAACTGTCCGTTTTAATTCATAAAACAACGGAATTGTCGCAGTATTAGCAACCGAAGTTTATGAATTTCGCTTACCGGTAGACTAGCCGTATAAGTACTTTCGACAGAAGAGGTAATAATTGAGCAAAACTTTTTTGGTAATTTCTAAAACAAACAAGACCCGGTTTATCTTCCATTTTAAATTCTAGGTTGACTTTATTTTATTCTAGTGAAAACGGCAGATTGTAAAAAAAAACTATTAAAATGTTTTAATCAGGGCGTCAAACCGAATCCAAACCGGATCCGTAAACCGGTATTAACCTTAATTATTTTTTGAACGTAAACCGGAAACGAATCCAAAAAATAAATTTTTCTTAACCTGAGTTGGAACTGAACCTGTAAAAATTAAATTTGCCGAACCTGAACCTTAACCGCAACCTTATTTTAAACGTTTTGACCTCCTGGTTTTAATTCAACAAAAGAGTAAAGTCCAAGAGCAGGTGTTAGTTTGAAACTGCTCTAACTACGGCTCTTGATTTCTTTAATACTACTGCTCTGGTTCCGACTCCATTACATTTTAGACAGGTTTAAACTTTTGGGGCAATTTGAAATTTCGAGAATTTCGCTAAATTTTCATTATAAACCAATTTACAATATAATTCAAAATTCAATTCAGTGACAGAGATTTTTACTAAAACACAACAAAACACTATCAATAGATAAAAAAAATTTTATTTCTACCAATTTTTAAGTACGGAAAGTGTTGTCATGTACGGAAGCTGTTAGAGAACGTCAAATCAAATTAGCACAATCTATTTCTCTCTACGACTTAACAATCAAGAAGCATTTGTTTTTCTACAATTTAACCAAAAATGTGCATCTCATAATAAGGACAATCAATTTTTTAATCTTTCAAAAGCAAAATTTGATTTTCATTTATCTGTCTTGAAATCAATTTTTATTGCATCCCGTAAACCAAAGTTTTCCAACCTGCATCCCTCAAATGAATATTAAAATTAGTTGATCTATTAAACTTCATCTTATAGTTTTGCAAATGTAGACTACTGCTTTCCAAATACTAGATTGTGATACATTATGATTATGTTTTGTTCCACATCAGAAAGTACGAAACTGCGTGATTTTTGATATAATTAATGACTACGCGTAGTAGATAGCAGAAAAAACAAAACAAAATCATAGTATATATATTTATTTTGGAGTTTTTAATTGTATTGTTATCAAGGCTATCGTAACCGCTCCCCAAACATCCCAAATAAGGAGGTACTTATCTAGAGAACCAATCAAGAAAAAACAATTTTCTTTGGTCGTCTTGACAACTGGGCAATTCTGAGTTGAAAAGCCGCCCTCAACAAACGCAAACTTTACCATAAAACTATGTAAAGACCAAAAAAAGCTCCTGATTTTTATAAAGTTCAATTCATTTGTTTTTCTTCTGTTTCCTTGTTGAAAATAGATCTCCATTAAAAAAGTATTTTTTACTGTAAGTTTGCTGAGTTAAAATTTCGTAGAGTTTAGACTGTGGAATTACAGTTGATATATACATGGTGGAATGACCTCACTTACAGATAAAAACCATTTATACTTTAAAGAAGGGCGTCATTACACCGCCATTTGCTCTTTATCAGCAGTGGATATTGGGTGAGGCGAATGAGGCAGTCGCCTCACGCCCCCCCTTTTTTTGGGGGCCCCCCTCGAAAACAGTACATACTGTTTTGGATTCGCTGCAAATGTTTGTTCAGAGGACGATTCTGAGTGAAGAGCTTTTTTTTTTTTAGAGAACATTTTGATTTTGGGTGAAAAATAGGGAAATCAGAGATGAAATCGAAGTGAAGACTTTTTTTTTTTTTTTTTTTTAGAGAACACCTTGATTTTCGAAGAAAAATATGCAAGCCCAGATCAGACCTCTTTTTTTTCTCAGACAACATCATTTCTTGAAAATTCTTGCCTCAAGCCCCTAAATTGGAATATCCACCACTGCTCTTTATAGCAGTTGTGGCCTACGAAAACAATAAATAACAACAAGTGATAAAATCGTGAGTTTATTCTGACGTAACCTCCTAGACAAAAGGGTTCAAAATTTCTCAAACATTCATTTTTTAAAGCCATTCTTATTTAAACATAATGGGACCTTTGATTCTTATTAGGTAAACTGAATCGTGCATAATTCGGAGCCAGAGCTGTCTTTCAAACAACTGGTTGCAGCTTCGTTTAAATTCTATAGAGATCCAGCTCCATCTCTCCTGCTTTAAAAAATGCATGGCTCCAAAGCCCTGTGTGACACCTCAGTTTATAGCAAGATTGCATTATGGTGTTTTCATTTTCAAATCGTCACGCTTTTGTGCTTTTAAATTAACATAAGCTAATCAAATACAAATAGCGAGCCTTGCTCTCATAATCAAATTGATTATTATCATTATTTTCATTATCGTTCATTATCACCTCTATTTATTCTCCTGACCTGCAAGAAGTATCAGAGGCGTTTTACTTTTGAGAACGGTCAAATGATTGTCCCGCCTACTTTCGGATATGCCAAAGTATTGATGTCCGTTTGAAATTTTTTATTGTTTTTTTGTTTTTATTCAGAGATATGACTAAAATTTAAAGCTTCTTGCTAGATTGCCAAGCAGAAAAAGTGCCGTAAAGTGTTTTTCCAAAGGACACCAGAGACAACGAGAGTAGATTAGTAAAACGGAGTGTTTGTTTTCCAACAATATACCAGATTAGAATTGGGAACTCAGGTTGCGTTTCTGCACAACTAAGAAATAGCCTTGAAATAAGAACTCATAGAGTGGTCATAGTCATAGAGAGCTCATAGTCCACTTAGCAGCGAAATTAAATGTTGTTAGATATCGAAATAAACCTTTGAAAAGCACATGAGTCAAGATGACTCCAAGCGCATGAGTCAGACATTCAACAAACCGCAGACCACGTTTTAATAACATGCCCCATACATCAGGCATTACATGGAGCATACATCGAGATCTGGCAATTTTGGATAACAAAAGTCGATGCTGGCTCAACACCATTACTGCCAACATCTGATCCGGGCAGTACAGCAGCCTGGTGTAGTAAAAGGATAAACTCTCGGCCCCTGTCCTGTTTGTGTCTGAACTGGAGTGGATTCCCTTCCAAACGACGACGACCCCTTCTAAGTATTAATAAAGTACAACACTTGTATAAAAACTAGAAATAGAAAAAATTTTTTTACGATTTTACGAACTAAATAAAAAGTCAGAATTCTCGATTGCACCAATGGGTAAAAATGACTTTAACGGTTTTTCTAGTGTTAATAAAAATTGTGGATCGTAAACAGCCAAATGCTCTTGTGCTTAAATTCCGAACATTTACGAAGCAACTTTTTATTCAAGCAATCTCTATAAAATTTTTTGTTCGTTTTAACATTGTATTTAAAAAGCGGTCTGATACAAATAAATTTTGAAAAAGTCTTTTTAACTAAAAATTATTTTAGCTTAAGCTATACAATAAAGGAGTTAAATTAAAAAAACAATACAAAAAGCTATGCCAAATTGCATTAAATTTACGTAAAAGCTTTGCAAAAAAGTTTTGACACAAAAATGTTTTGACTGCAAAGAAAATGGTAACAAAAATTATCATAATAATTTTTTTGTTGTGAAAAATTTTAAATGATGGTTGGTTTAATAATGAATTTCTCCTAACTTTACATAAATACAATGTTCGTTTAAATTTTCTTTGACACAAATACAAAACTTTTAAATAATAAAAATTGAAATTTAATACACAACTTTCAGCAAAAAAATTATCTTAGTAGAAAAAAACAAAAACTAGGATCATACAGCCGAAAAAATTCTCCTCTGAAGCATTTCTTGCCCTAAAGGTTTTTTTGTATAAATACTTCGCCATGTTTGAATAAGCCAGAGAGGCATGTTTTTTACGTCCCAAGTACCTTTTTTATATTTTGATTTCCGCCAAAAAACCTCAGCAAAAAACTATTTCCATTCGCATTTTCAGCTTTCGATTTGATACCAGGTTGTACTGTGGTTCCTTTTTGGCCAAAGACAAAAAAGAGACGATCTTATTCAAAACGTTTTTGCTATGAATCAAAACATCTCTTATTCAAAAATAAAGTATCAATGTTTTTTTAGCAAATATAAAAATTTTCTAGAGCGGCTTACTAGGGCGGGTGAAGTGAAGATTATTTGACAAAACAACGAGACTCTTATATACGAGAAATAAAAATGTCCCATCAAGGTAAGTGGACCAGTACTTTTC
This sequence comes from Diplosoma virens, assembly GCA_963680785.1. Taxonomy (NCBI): domain Eukaryota; kingdom Metazoa; phylum Chordata; class Ascidiacea; order Aplousobranchia; family Didemnidae; genus Diplosoma; species Diplosoma virens. The sequence goes on along the minus strand of OY796896.1, from coordinate 30,901,674 downwards.
AGGCCGTAACACTTATCCAATCGTTGTTTTACTTAACTAACAATATATTTAAATCATGTTGTGAGGACGGCAAAACTTTCGGACTGATTCATAGAAAGATTTTTGCAGAAATAGAACAAAGTTATATCAGTTGTTTTTCATAAAAAATGAAAGGAGCCTAAATTAAAGATTAAAAAGCGTCTCTTAAGTTTAAAAAATTGCTTGTAAAATAATTTTAACAATACAACTGGCAAGAAATACATTTACAGTAACACGCAAATAATGACGTCAGAATAGGGCAAAAAACTTTTTCAATCTGGAAAAAGGACGTCATCAGAAACTTTAAAACTTTTTCTACGAGCGGCTTTGATCAAAGAATTCTTACAGAAAATCGCTTCTCTCTATCTCAGAGTCTTCGCTTTTTGACGTCACTGAAAGTGGTGACGTTTGATCACAATCGCTGTCATCATCGCTGTTTATTTCGTTTTTCGCGGCTGCATCGGAATCATTCAGATCGTTCCTGCCATTGCGTGACGCTCGGTTGTATTTGCTCGCCTCCAGCTTTTCAACATCACCAGAGTCGTGATTGAACGAGTCATTGTTCATTAGCGATTTTTCGCGTTTGCTAAAAATGTTTTTCTCCATCCACTGTGCTGCGGTAGAAGCAATAACTGTCAGCCACTTTCCCTGAAAACACAATATTGAAGTTAAGTATCAGCTCCAAATAACATGAATATTAATTTTAGGTGAACGACATTAAAATAACGAAGATTAAACAAAAAGAAAAATTGAGAATAAAGAAAAAGAAAGTGAGAAAAACAATTGAGAAAAAAAACTGATGGCATAAAATAAAGTTTATAAACATTTTAGACTTCTGAGCCATGATTTGTTCAATGAAACAATAACAAGAAGTCACCTTGAGCCATTTTAGAAATAAAAAAGATAATAATATGACATTAGGTTTTTTGATTTCGTGTACCGACTTTTCCTCCGACGTCAATTCATCCAACAACACTTCGTCCACGTCTTTTTGTCCAATGTCTTTTCGTCCGATGGATTTTTGTCCAACAACTTTTGGCCAATTTTAAACTCGTTTCTGAACCAGTTGTGTAAAGGTGATATTCCCCATAAAAGAAATAAAGAAAACCCTAGTTTCAGACATAGAATTGAAGAATCCGTAACTTGCTTTCAGAGTATTAAAAGATAAATACTAATTAAAGATAATAACTACTTGGCTCCAGTCACTGGGTGGAAGTATTTCAGAAAGAGAAGTGTGAATAAAAAACAAATGAAAGTTGATAATTTTATTAGTAGGATACATGTAAAAATACTGTGAAAAAAAGAATGAAAATAATCTTTAAAAATGGATTTAAAATAATCGTTTAAAATTGATGCAAATTATATGCTACACCCTTCAAAAATTCTGTTTTCCTCGTTGGCTCGTATTCGTTACCAGTCTTTTGAGACGTTCGGTGATTTTTTGATGTCGTTTACAAAAATTTAACGGATCTCCTCAAAGAATTTGAGTCATTTTACCTTGAATAAATCTTTCTTCTTCCTTCAGTGTCTTGAAAAATTTTCAAATGTTTAATTGTATTCCACCCGCTGAACGCTTTATAGTAAAATGAAACCCCTCTGCAGCATTATTTGTTTCGGAAAGATATTGCAGAATACGCTCATTAACATTCCAGATGGCTAATGGAAAATAGGTAGATCTCTTTTTCGTCTAAGGTATAAACAAGACAGCAATAACTTTTAATATAGAAGTGAAGTAAACGGTAATAACAATCCCTTAACAAGACTTCTTTTCTTTGAAATTGGATCGAAAATCGTTGGACGAAAAATCCATCGGACAAAAAGACATAGGACAAAAAGACGTGAACGAAGTGTCGTTGGACAAATTTACGTCGGACAAAAAGACCACCGACCCTTTGATTTAATGTAAAAATGTTTTAAACTAAGCTAATTCAAAATAATTAGAGAATTCAAAAATTTCCAAAGTCTTTTGGCAGTTTTTTTTTTTATTCTACTTGTGTTTTCTATTAAAGATAAAATTTGTAATACAGACAAGCAACATAACTTCCTGTTGTTTTTCGGTTCTCTCTTCTTCTCCAGTCAATGCTTGGAACTCATTTTTCATGTTTGCTAATACCAATTTATTATTAAAGTGAACTCAACAATAACCACGACCCAAAAAAACTCAAAATCAGTAACAAGCGTAAAAGCAACGATAGGTAACTTCGTTTTTTGACTCATCAATTGCTAATCTTAATTCAAAAGGTAATTAAATTGCAAATTCATCTAGTAAACAAATATTTTTCTGTTTATTCTGACAAGATTCTTTTAAGATCTGCATAAAAAGATGTATTGATTGCATTAATAAATAAATCATATTGAGAAAAATCGCAAGAGTAAAGTATCCACTTGGATGGTTATTAGCCGATGCATTGGTCAGCTTTGATTACGTAGTGGATACAACCAGCTCTCAATAGCAATCTCCTCCAAAGTTAAACTTTTGAGGTGTTGAATATTTTACCAAGAAGATCAAACACGGAGCAATTTACTTGTATTGTAAAAGTGCTTAACCGCAAAGTTATTTTGCATAAATATTGGTAAAGTTACGGCTTTATTCATTGGCTTGATGAAAGATTTGGTCACTTTTGAATAAAGCCAATATACGTAGTAATTGGTTTTGCTAACCCTGTTATACATCCTGGTTTTAGTGTAACAAATTTAGTTGTGATTTCCCAGAGTAATTTGACTTTTGACTGTCTAATCAACAGTGTTATCGGCAAATCTTATTATCATTCGCGAAATATCGCTCGCATTCGATATAATCTATCGATTTTCTAAATTGGAAATGTTAGTTTCAATGTTTAATTGTCTTTTTACTGGATTATTGCTTCTCATTATTTTATGCGCTTTTATTATGTTTGCTAATTTCTTGCAGCATTTTTAAAATGTTGCATCAAAAATCCTCAAGATGTTATCTCTGTTTTTCCAGCTTCATTTTTCCATGCAGTTTAGAAGTCAATTTAATATTCTTTCTGGTATTTAAATTGATTTATTGTATACAGTTGCTGTATATTCATATTTTTTCAGTGTGTTATCCATTTGAGATAACGGTTCAATAAATTTTTGGATATTGCAAGAACTTATTATACGTGGAAGAAAACTTTTGTTGGTCGCAGACGCTAACGAAACGATCTATTTAGCCATATTAAAGAAACAGTAGCAATCGGTTAAAAATTTTTAAAAAAACTCGTTTTAATTCAAATGGCTGATAATCTGAAATTTCTGTTCTGGTTTGTAAATTGCATTACATGCTTTTGAAGTATAACTCTGAAGATCAAGCGTTTGCCGAGTAATCAAAGGCTTTAATAATGAAATAACATCACACAATTTCCAACCTCTTGGGCTTGTCTTCTCATTATGCGTATACTTGAAAACTCATGCATTCAAGTGGCATTCATATGACTCCTGCGTTGGTTACCGGTAGTAATATTTGTAATTGCGAGGAGAAGCAATTGATTTTGTGTAATAGCCGTTTCACGTATCTTATTGTGTCTATTTAAAAGTCCCATCAATGATGGATTGCAGCCTGCCCTTATGGGTGAGTTTTCTGCTTTTGTGTTTATTTCGAGGACCGGAGAGACTGGCAACTTCAAGGATCTTTCACGTCAGTGGATTTTGTCAAACTTGTCTTTCGGGTTTGCCTATAGGTGTTTTTATCTGACTTAAGTGATTGACGACAATATCTGAAAACTAGCTCAATCTTGGAAAGTGAAGCTCTTCTAAACCACAATGAGAAGCGTTTTTTTCTTTAAAGTGGAGAGTTTTCTATTCTTAGGACTTGAGCCAGGTAATCACACCAACAACCATTCTATTTTCGTGTATGATGATTCTTATTTAAACAGGAAATAGCAACCCACTCACGTGCTGCCAACCGCATTCTTTTGTAAATAGTGACATATTGATTACAGGATCTTACTTATTTCAACTAATTTAAAGTAGGATGCTTCGAAAAAGTAACAAAACCATCAACTGAATGTACTCACAGATGTAACAAACTTTTTAAATGCTTTTGTTCCTCGAAGTAGTGAAAGCAGAGAAATTCAAACAGCTTAGTTTTGTTACAATCTTAATAAAAAATTGTCTCGGCAGCGTTTTCGAGTGGTTAGAGCGCCGTGATTGTGATCGACATGGTTTCGGTTCAAAACCTGCTCGCGCCCTTCTTTTGCGTCTATATTTAAAAATACTTTACAGTACTTTCCCCTGTTTGGTCGTCTTAACAAGCAGTTCTAATTTTTAGTTATATCTCTATAAAACCAAAACACCAAATAAAAAAATTTCAACCAGACAGCAATATCTTGTCATTTCCTGAAGCAGATCGGGATAATTGCTTACCTATCTATAACGCCTCCGTTGCTTTCCTGCAAGTCAGAAGGATAAATATAAAAATGAAATGAAAATCGCGTAAATTTATATTTTTCCCAACCTTATGTTCATCAGTGTTCGCTTGCAGCATGATAATTCCACACATTTGTCGGAACCGGTTTTCTTGGACCAGAACAAAAGCTTTTTTCAAGCCCATAGCCGATGACTGTTCACCATCGATGTTGTACATCATGAATCGGTCCAATGCGATTGGTTGTCGATAGACGGAAAGCAGGGTCCCATCTTTTAGTAATTCGTGCTTCTTAAGACTTGAAGGAATCTCAGAAAGTTTCTACAAAGTATTTAACAACATTATTCAGTTTTTTTACTTTTTGGAGAGCATATAATACATTGTTACAAGTCATAACCAAATTATATCCCAAACTATTTTTTTAGATTTTCTAAACGATTTTATAGAATAAAATATTTTGCATGGGATAAAAAAAACTGCTAAAATATGTTTATAAAATCGTCTGCGCAGAGGCTTAAACTCACAACTTATAGAATTGAAAATACCGCTCGAACTGGCGCTATAAGATCAAAGTGGGTTTTAATTTGTTTTGATAATCATAAGCACATTTAATAAATTGCTTTTGTAATTGGCTTAATTTCGCCGAAGTAGATGAACAACAAAAAGGCAATCGACTGCTGATGATATATAAAAAAACTTATTAAAATGTTAAGTTTATAATTGTAAGTTGTTTTGAAATAAGAAAATCTTTTATTTGTTCTGGAATTGTTTTGTTTTCAAAAAACAAAAATCATTGCTGTCCGGAGTGTGGTTGGGTGGTTAGAGTCCATGTGATCGACATTGTTTCGGTTCAAAACCTACTCCCGCCATTCTGTGTGTCCTTGGTAAAGACACTTTACAGGACTTTTCCCTGTTTGGCGGTCTTGGAAAGCAGTTTTAAATTTCAATCATATTTTTATAAAATAAAATAAAAAATTTCAACCAGATGGCAATACCTTGAAATCTCCAGAAGCAGGTTGGGGTATTTGCTTGCTCTATGTAAAGCTCCTCCTTCGCTTTCCTGCGAGTCAGGAGGATAAATACTTATAGAGATAAAAAAAACTTTCTTTGAGTCAATTTTTGAAATATGCACGAAACTATTTTTTCTATAAAAATCATTTTTATTTGAATTAAAGTGCTTGTGAAGTACCACTAATTAACATTAGCGCTTCTAGGAATAGTCAAGTATTTACTTAAACAAATTCGTTATAACACAATCATTAAAGTCGTCGTACTCTTTTGGTCTTTTTTGGTTTGGTCAAAAGTAACATATCATCGAAAAGAAAGCAATAAACTTCAAAAGGTTTTCCGTTTTCTGTAAAGAGAAAAATATAGCAGTGGTTAATGAACTTTATAGCTAAAATGTCGCCGCCGTTTTGTGATAACCATTAGTACAAGGTACGAAAGTTCGAAACTTTGGCTCAGCACTATACAAATAAAAGACGTATAGTACAGTAATTAAAATTAGTAATCGCTAAGTCTCAACAAGATGGCAAAAAAGTGTTGCGGATATACACGCCCTGTAACCAACAACATGTCATGGTACTGCGGTCGGCGTTTAGAAAGTTTTTGGTCATGGTGCAGTAGGGTTGAGGGGATACGTAACAAATATGGTTTAGTTTAATTTAGTTTTTGTTTGTTTGTCCATTTAGCCACAAACCAAAAATTGAAATAGCCGAAGTGTTGATGAAGCAATTTTTTGTAGTTTAACTTAAATTAAAAACTTTTCGACAAATGTTTTATTTTCATCAATCCATTGACAAAAAAAAAACAAAAAAAAAACAGGTTAAAACCAAATCCAAAAGATTTCAATCATACAAAACTAAGATAAAATCCAGCAAGCAAATTTATTGACTCACGCGGATCAATAAAATGAAGATTTTTTTAATGTACTTTCAGTCACTTATCAAAATAACAAATCAATCGCATTTTGAATTCTAAAAAGCTCCAGTGGAGAAACGAAAACAACTAGTTGAACTGAGATAATTACAAGTTGCAAAATTCCTACAATGGTAAAAATAGCTTATCAATTGCTGCTTACTTTAGAAAAGTGTTTTCTAAGCAAAAAATATAAATCGGTTTGATACATTGCTTGTGAAAGCCAATTTTATGAGGAATGTTCAATCCTAAAGTACTTTAAGACACGCAACCGACAAAACAGGCAACAAAGAAATAGGGAAGGGCAATTATTTGTTTCTTTAAAAGTATTGGGAAAGCGGCTTTGTTGATAAAACTCATGTGAAATAGACGTGATTTCGATCCTTGCTTTTAAATGCTAAATAAAGGGTAACAAAAATAAGAGAAAGTAAACATTTGAATGTGTGTGAAAAAAACCAAAGAGAATTTTAAGGATTTTTTTCTACAACTTGATTTAACAGAATAACAAAAATTGTAAAGGATGCAGCTCACCAACGTGCGTAGGTTATCAAAACCACTCAAAATTTCAAAATTATTGTATAAAATAGGGAATAGAATAGACAATTTCATAAAGTGACAGTAAGTGAAAAAATAAGTTTTGCGATTATAGATAAATTACTGAAACAAGAAATTCTATATTTATTTTAGAAATATTTTTATTGTTTGTTTTTTACATTACTTGAACAAAAGTAAACAAATAAGTGTGAGGATAATTCTAACTAAAACCCTTATGTATTTAAGAGTTTTGTTACCACAAACAATTGTGAAAAAATTTTTATTTTAAAAAACTGAGATGATACGCTAAATATTGAAAACTATTATGGTAGAGAATTAGGATTAATAAACACGGATAGCAATTGAAAAGATTTACAGCAAATTTTTTTGTTTTGAGAAAAAATTATTTGTTAAAGAGAGAATCTCAAAATAAACAAAAGTAGAAACTTACCGACAACATTCAAAAAACCTTCATGCACAAGTCGTTTGTCTGAGTTTGCAATCAATCCCTTACAGGGCTGGTGATGCAATAGAGAGCGTAATGACTGAAATATAAACTTTTATTTGAAATAGGTTAATTTATTAAGTTAAAATATCTAATGTAAAAAGCAATACTGGAGTAAAGAGGTTGGCCTCGAGATTAAATGTTGAAACCTTGAATGTTCTCATCGGAAATTTTCGCTTTGAATTTGTTTATTTTTAACCCAATAACAATAGCAATAATGCCAAACTAGTCCAAAATAGCAACTGCAAAAGGCATTTGTACTTAAGGGATAATTACCTCCGGGACCACTGTTTTCGTGTCAAGTTCAAATACTGAAGGCCATGAAATTGTACTTTCCAGGTCATGTAGGAGTTGAAAGTGATTAGTCGATGTGACGTTGTATTCAACAGTTTCTACAGACAAGAAGTCGCGACAATTACTAGTTAAACATTCTTGGCAATCATAACGATAACTAAAGCATAGAATACAAAGTCAATAACATTAAAATTGATTTAATTTTGTTGAAAAGCAAAAGAATTGAAGATATATAACCTGCTTTAACAAACAATTTTTTTGCTTACTGAGAGCTTCGTCGACCGTTGTGATTGTTTTTTCAATTGATTCGGTTTGGTGCTTGTCGTCCGTGAATTGTGCTATTTTACCAAGTAAAAGGGGGTATTTTGTTAAGTGTTGAATCGGGGCGGCCAGAAAGTCGTTCAATGAAAGTCTCTGACATCTCGTGTTCTTTTCACACCACTGTATTAAAAAAAATTGTTGTCTAATAAAGAAGCTGGTAAATAAGTTACATTGCCATTTATTAATTATTTATGGTAATCAGTAAAATAACCCAGCTTCTGTTAATTACAGATTACAACCAAAAATTTCTGCCGGCAACCTTGTTTTAAAATTGCTGTTTGAATTGACTGCGGACCTTGTTTCATGTAATCACTACTTCAAAATGAATGTGACAATTTAAGACTTAGCAATAGAAAACAAGGCTCACTTTAAGAAAAATTATGAATTCTTCGTTGGATTTTAAACTTTCTCTGTCGTTCAAAGAATTGTTATACCCGGTAAAGTATCTTCTGTAGGGAGGACAAACAGTACATTGAAACTGAAACAATAAAATTTTCATATCATTTGATAATGCGATGTTGCAGATAAGAAACATTTTCTTGAAAATTCATTTACAAACTATCTACTTTATGTTTTTCTCAATTCAAAAACTCATTTTCAATCTGGAATCTTTAAGAAAAACGTTTGTGACATTCCACTTAAACCGTAGCTGTGTTGATTTACAAGCTAGCTAAATCGAATACAAATTGAACACAGTGCTGAAAACGGCTTGATGTTGTTGCAACAGCATCTACAGAATGACAGTCTTCAAGGTGGATTCAGAGTTCAAAAAATCATCATTGAAAAAATATCAGTCACAAATTCCCGCTTGTGTGATGCGGGATTTGTTTGTGACTAATATTTCTTTTAATAGAATGAAAGGTTTGGTATTTTTTTATAGCTATAAAATAAAGACTGTATGTGAGATATTGTTGATCGTTTAAAAGTTTTGCGTTGGTTATCATGTTCATAAAAAGTACCAGTTTATTCTTACTTTAATCACAGTTAAACGACGCTACTTCAAAAACAATACTTTCTCAAAAACCCAGCACAATGTACTATTTAGATCGAAATTACTACTTCAACTATTTATTTCGTCGCGGATTTTCAACAATTTAAAGCTCAGCGCAATGCTCTCAATCGTTTTCGGTTGAGGAAGAACTTCTATCATCACGATGATGCATTTATTTGAACTTGTAACTATACAAAAAATTTGAGAAGTTTTTTTATTACAAAGCAAAGAAATACGCCATCACTAAATGAAAAAAACTAATCATAACGTTGAATAAAAAAAGCAAATGTTTTGTTGTTACCTAATTATAAACAAGTTTGCCTCAAAAACTTTTATACTATCTCAAATTAATGTACATTTTATTTGCAAAAAAGTAATGACATTTTTGTTCTCCAAGCGTGTGTGATATTAGATTTAATTTGATTTTTTTACAAACGTTTTCACAAATGTAAAGATTTTTTAATCAACAAACAGAACTCTTACGTTTTGTAGTTAATCATTCTATTCAAACAATTTCAACGATATGCTTGGGTAAACTTGCTTATTTTATCCGAGAATACAAGATATATTGCATAAAAATCAACAAGGCTATCCAAAGAATTAAAAAATGAAATAAGGTTATGCTTTTTTGCTGCAACCTGATAGCACATTTAAATAAAAGCGTCCATACATCAGCAACTACAATTACAGATCTTTTTTGGTAAGTTTTGGTGAAAATTCGAATTTATATTAATACAAGTATATTGAAAAGGATAAAGCCTTTGACTGTTTCCTGTCTGTGTGTGATTAAAAGTGGTATCTTCAAAAACGACATAAAAGAATGTCAACGTTTTTCTGGAAGCTAAACGGTAAATATTATTCGGGAACTGATTCGGCAGAAATTATCAAGTCAACTATTGTACACTTATGGCCCGTTTCCACTACGAGCGTGGAAAAAAGCATTGTTTGTTTGTTTTATTGCTTTTTTTTTGCGCTCGCTTCAATTTTAACCGCTCGCTTCAATCGAAGATCAATAAAAGAGAGAAAGAATGCTCTTTTCCACGCTCGTAGTGGAAACGGGTCTTTATGACTCTAAAATTGCTCTTGTTCAGGCGGCGCTGCAGAGAAAGAACTTCAAATTTGTTTATCAGCACGAACCATGCAAAAAACAATTTTTTTCACAAAAGAAACAAAGAAATACTAGTAATTCAAATTCATGCTCAATTGACGAAACCACCGAGTCTTGAATGGCGCGCTTACTTTTTCAAAAGCTTCCACGATTGCTTGGGAGCTGCCGAACTGCTCGGAATCATCACCTCCAACTACGTTGTGGAGGATTTTGCAGAAGTCTATTGTTAACTGTAAGAGAAAGCAGCTTTTTATGCCGTTGTTTGGAATGAGAACTAAGCTACATATAAATTATTGGTTGCAATCGCCATTTTTAATCACTCAGTTATATCTCTTGAACAAACCATTTTGTTTGAGCCATTTGGTCAGTTGTTGGTTGTACGTTGCCGATAACATTCTGCTTTGGCAATGCACAGAGCGTTTACCTTTCTCAACAAGACTGCTATTACTAATAGGAAACGTGTTCTCACAAAAATTTTGTCGTAAAGCCGCTTTCTTCTCAGTTTAATAATATGCAAACAATGATAAGTTAATGACAACCGATTTGTGTTTTTCGATGGGCTATAATCTATTAATAACTAAAACGTGGTCGCTGATTGATGATAATCCAGAAAATAATGTTGAGATTAACAGGAAATTTCACAATTTCTTTTAAGAGCTAAACACTAAGAGGAGAGTCAGGAACAGCAAGTTTTTGTCAATTGATTGATATTACTCGATATTGGAACAAATTAATAGTTTCTGTACGAATAATCTTTTGAAAACTATAAATCGGTCTTATATCAATGAATATAGTTTCCAATTAGGTTTGATCACGCAAATTCTTTTCAAACAAGAAGGTGTAAAAAAATTTTTTATAACTCCATTTAATTCAAAGAACTTAGACTTAGCGGGGAAGATAATAAACGCTTTATCGCTCCTTTAAACAATGTGCTTCCTTCCACGTAGATAAGCAGTAGTCGTGCAGTAATTGTATTATCATGAAATACTTTATTCGATTCTTATCCATAAACGCGAGTAACTTCATAATGTTTAACTGGTTGTTATGCCTAGAATTCGCTTGCAATACCTCGCACAATTCTTCTAAATTACCGAAGACGGTTCTAACATCGACAGATAGAAGGTACCCCTCACATTGGAGTTTTTTCAGCGGTTCCATAAAAACCTACATAAACAACTTTCAAAAATAAAAAAAGAGAAAACTTCATACAATCCTGATCCAGTTATAGGCAATTAACTTCACACATAGCTCAATTACTGTGTAAAAAATATTTAAACATCTAAATCAGTGGTTTTTAACCTGAAAGTCGCGACCCCCAGCTGGGTCGTTTCGCTTTTTTTTGAGGGGGGTCGCAAAAGCTTTTTATAAAAAAAGAAAAAAATTTCAAAGTAATATGTAGGGCAAGTTTTTATTGACCTATAAAATTGGAAAAATTGCTCTTTCAAATTATAGAAATTGACTTTATTGACCTAAAGAGTTTTATTTTAAGAACAACCAAAATAAAACGAAAAAAAATTTGTATACAAAATGTATTGCATAAATCCACACATTCACAGACAATACTTCTTGTTATAGAACACGATTATATAATTCCGTATACTGTATTTTCCGGATTGAAAGTCTGTCTTTGGACAAAAGCTTTCCCATTAAAGAGAAGCTTCTCTCCACAGAGGCAGTGGTATGCTGGCAGTTTTGCAGCAGCACGTACAGCGCCTGGGAAATATCTTCACGATTTATCCTAATAATTGCTTCCAAATGTATAAAAAGTCAATTTTTTGGTGTATGTACAGTATACGCCAAAAAATTGATTTTTTATTGACCTCATAACTTTTCCCATATGGCCTTTATAACAAAAAATTTTTCACTTCTGCACGTTTTGAGGCATTTTGAGGCTGTAATAACTAATTGACTTTATTGACAAAAACTTTCCCTAGTAATATGCAAAGTGATCATTTTATAATTTTTTAAAAATTGTTTAAAGATATTTCATTTATAGACACTAAAACAGAGTCACCAAAAAAACTCCTTCTTTAAATTTGTTTTGAGTGCTATATGAACATTACAATTAAATATATATGGTTTATTAGGTCATTATTTTGAAAAGAAAAAGCTCAACACAATTTTTGTTGAAAGGTGTGGGCAGAATGTCGAAACAAGCAAAAATGCTGAGTATGTCTAGACATAAACATACACAAGAAATGAAAAAAACATAGCGCGAAGCAGTTCTTTGGCAACCTATTGCTACAGCTGACAGCTGACAACACTTTGAGTTCCTAGGCTCAAATTGATTGAGTTTAGGAGAAACCTTAATTTGGAGAAATTTCTCAATAAATAGGTTACCCACGTTGTGAAGGCAAGGCTAGATGTTGTAGAAATGCCAGTTAGACCAAGCGTGCCAGCGTGGTCTTGCAGATTAACAAACTTGGGTAAGAAAGATTTAAAGTGATTGACTTGACCATTCTTACTCAAAGGTTTATAGAGTTGGCTAATGTCCACTGACTGACTATAGCTTGGATTTTTTATACAAATAGTCAAACTTTAATCTAGTGATGGATGAAATCATGATCTTGGTTAGAGAAAGATTAGCCAACAAATAAGGGAATAAACAGCTTAATTGACATGTAACGTTGTTTACCCTAAGACAAAACCTAATTATTTGGGAAGAGATTAGCGAAAAAAAGTTATGATACGTCATAAAGAAAAGGAATAATAAATAGCATCGCGTAATGTGTGATTGGTCTTTTATAACATCATTATCATTACTTTTCTTTAAAATTGTTGGTTTAGTAACGAGACCTTAGTTAGAACCGTCATTATTATGCCTATTTACACTTTCAATTCACAAGATCACGTCCAACGTGTTATACTTAGGGTAACTGAGAGGCGATTACCCCGACCTACTTTTGGAGCTCGCTGGTTAAAGTTTTGAATTGTTTTTAATAATATGACTGGAATTTAAGCTGCTTGCTGAGACCGTCAAGCAAAAAAATGCCAATGCCGCAAAGAATCTTTTTCAAGAACACAGCAGAATGACGCGAATAGGTGTTGAATGAGACAATGTTATTTGCCATCAATACTGTGCTTCCACCTGCACGAATAGATGTGAGCCTATTTGTTAACTTTTGTTTAAATGAAGGCAGCGTGTCTCGCTAGGCCGGAGAGCCGTATTGAAGACAAGATCAGAATAATTGATTTCAACAAAAAGGATGTTATTCAAGAGGAGTTGGTGGCCTGCAAATAATACTTTTATATTTTGCATGCGTTTGCATACTGGTCAACCATGGCTCTTTTATATTCCAAGCAGCGCAGCCATGCGGACTTGGTTATATGTGTCTGGTTTCTCTGCATTGCTGGAAATAAAGAAAAAAGGCCAAGAATAAACTAATAGTAAACCCAGATCTGTGATGGTCTAAAAACAACAGCGCCCCCCCATAAAAAAGTTTGTCGCCAAAATGCAACATCAGTCATCCTAGTGATGTGGTTTTCAGAATTTTTTTCGTTGTTGAATTCAATTAATAAGTTTTTTACAACAGAGAGATAACTTTTATTATGCGCATTTAAAAAATCATTAAAAAGCTGATATTTGACAAAATACATTTTTTTAGAAAAGAGTGGCTCGTTTAGTTTTATGGTTTGCCAAAATGGGTCGCGACACAAAAAAGGTTGAAAACCACTGATCCAAATGATCAGTCAAAATGCTTGAATTGATCAAAAAATTAACTAATTATCAAAAAAAAATTAACAAATCTTTTAAAATATATTTTTGATCAGTTTAATTGGTCCGAGTGCTAGTTGAAACAGAGATTGCGAACAAAGAGACAGCCACCAAACAATATACAAGGAGACAGCCACCAAACAATATACAAGGAGACAGCCACCAAACAATATACAAAGAGACAGCCACCAAACAATATAGAAATAGACAGCCACCAAACAATATACAAGGAGACAGCCACCAAACAATATACAAAGAGACAGCCACCAAACAATATAGAAATAGACAGCCACCACACAATATACAAGGAGCAGCCACCAAACAATATACAAGGAGCAGCCACCAAACAATATACAAGGAGCAGCCACCAAACAATATACAAGGAGACAGCCACGAAACGGCATGTTATCACACTTACAACATCAGTGACGCATAGTGGCAGTGCACCAAATCACTGCGTTTTCAAGTTTTTTATGATAAACAAAGAAAAACATTGCTGATTATTGAAAGTAAGAAATAAACCGAAAATTATCAAGCAATACATTTGATGATTACGATGTATAATTTTTTTAAAGTTTTTTTTAGCATTTGGGGTAGTCCATTGTATCGCCAAGTGATTACTATGTTTAAATTTTTGTTTTAAAATTTTACTTTTATTTCTTTACCTCGAATTGCAATTTTTTTAATTGCTTGATATCTGAATGCTAACTCAGCTTTTTATAGCATTGCACATCACGTTTCGACAAATTGTGCGAAAAACATTCAAAACAAACCATGAATAATTAATTTCATTGAGGTCTAAAATTGCAATGTAATATCAGAAAAAAATCGGAAAAATAGGTAATATGGAGTTTGCAACTGCTGCAATTAACGAAAACATCGACACACCTGTCTAATTACAAGTAGGTGATCGATCAAGTAAGTACGCTCGGACGTGAACAGCTCCCAGACCGCGATGTTTCGCTTCTGCGCTCGGGAAGTCGAGGAAGATGACGAAGAGTTGGAGCGGGGAGAAGCTTGCTGCTGCTCGATCTGATCAAAAAGTTCAACGTCTTATAAATAAACTGTTTTCTTTGTGGAATGCTACTTTCTTTTTATTTAAAAATTGAAATGTAACGCGAACGTCAGCAGCGTCGACGAGTGGTTCAGGCGCAATGATTATGATCGATACGGTCTCGGTTCAAAACCTACTCGCGCCATTCTGTTGTGCCCTTGGGGGAAAAAACTTACGGCACTTGCTCCTGCTTGGTGGTCTTGGCAAGCTGTTTGACATTTCAGTTATATCTCTATAAAACGAAAAACTAATATAAAAAACGTCAACCGAACAGCAATATCTTGGCATCTCGGGAAGCAGGCAATTGCTTTCCCTATGTATAAGGAACTTTGTCGCTTTCTTGCAAGTCGAAAGGATAAATATAGAGGTAAAATAAATCAAAAAACGGTGCCCCGCACATGTTGTTCATTGTTTACGTCGTAAAAAGGTACGAGTAAGCGCGAGTTCAATTCTCGGGGCGTTTGAAATTAAAAAATGGGTTTTGTTTCTTTTTCTTTACATAATAGATATTGCGATTGACAACAAGAAAGACAAATGATGGCTGATAACTTATTAATGCAATATCATAACAGCATCACGGCAGCATCATCTTATTATCAATAAAGCATCACCGCAACATCATCGCAGAATCATTACAGTATAAAACATAAAACGATTAGTGGCAATAGATCTCAGAGAACATTAAATATATAATTGATTGCTCTGCTTGTTCTAGTAATACATTAACGACTGGTATTGCTGTGAAAATGAATTTTGTTTTTACTACTTGCCAAGCAGTCGCCTTGCAAGGTTAATTTAGTAGAATAATCCTTTAAAAGCTATTTAAAGACCACCGCAATCTCTGAAAATCTTTACAATGCAAATGCAAAAAGATTTAGAACGCTTAACTAAGTTCAGAACAAAAAGTATAGCCAATATAATTTGAAACATTGTTTTAAAACTAAATTTTTAGTTTTACGCTGTTGATAATGTAAATGAGTTATATAATGATTCCGAAACGTCCTTAATAAAACAATGCTTCGAAATATATTGGCTATACTTTTTATTCCAAAAAGATTTAGGCACGTCAATTTTTATAAAATAATAAACTAGGCAATCCAAATTGCTATTGAAGTAAATCAAAATTTCCATAGCGTCACCACAAAAAATGGGTTTGTACATTTTTTTAGAGAAAATTCTTAATGTATTAATCTTATCCTTCGATTACTTTTGCATCCATGATTTTTACATGATTTTTGCATACATTTACAATTGCTCTGCGTGATTTTTACTGAAGAAAACCATAAGATATGCTTTGCCGCAATGACGTCACAGCTCGTTAATCGCAATCCAAGCATTTGCGACAACCAAAGCATGAAATCTTCAAAAAATTAAGAAGCAAACGGAAGAAGCCTTCTTATTGTTGTACTCGCAAATCTTTGCGTTACCCTGCGCGTTTGACGCGTGTCGTGAAAGCGGAAACGATTCACATAAACACTTTGATCTTCCAAAAACGCATTTTTAAAGGCTGATAACGATACAGATTTATTTTCTTTCGTGGCGACATGATCGCTTTGTTATCAAAAGCGCTCAGCCGTAACGCCAGCACACCCACAAGCTTCGTTTTAAAAATTGTACTTGGGAATTTTTATTTTAAATTTTCCATTGGTAGTTTATGCAAAAGCACAAAAACATCGATGTTTCTTAAGCGCAGCATTTCATCTGCTTTAAGGAGGTATAAGTAAAATCATCATTAGATTAAGTAGCAATCGGTTTTCATTAAGCTATTTTTGTATGTTATCTTAGTTTTGTACAAATTCATTGATCTTTAGTTGTTGTGTGAGACAAACATAACCATTCTCTTGAGAAAATATGATTCTTGAGCTTGTTTGCATGAAACAAGATGATTTGCTACTACTTGTGTTTTTTCGGAAGTAAGTCTCAGAATATTCGACAAGTAAACAATAAAAACAATACAACTTAATTACTCCAACTTAAGAAAAACTATCTGAAAAAAATCGCTTTTTTTCTCTGGACCACACGTAAATTATTCTGTGCGAGACTGGCTACCAATTAACTAAAACTTGACAAGAAAAGAGTATGTTTAACATAAGCTTTTGTTTGACCCTGAGCAAAGCCACTGAGGTATTTTGCAGAATAGAAGCGGGATGGTCTTTCGGTCAATGGCGTTTTCTCAAGCGTGAAAATGAGGGATAAATAAATGAAATAATTGTGAGGTTATGCAAGAAAATTATTTGAACAAAATCTTAACAGCTGCTTTCGAAAACACCAATGGCGTTGTTTAAATATTTCTTACGTTGCAGCCTCTCAGCTTTTCAATGACGCTCTCCAGGGATTGGTCGTAAATATTGGGCTTCCATGTTGTGAGAAACAGTTCCAGCTTCTGCTTTTGGGTTTTGTCTTTATTCTTAAAAAAAAGAAAAATTATAGAGGTCAAATTTAAGCTGTTACGGTGTCAAACTTTCAATTGCAATTGAGACACAACGGTTTAAATTTTGCTAATCCAAAACAGATTATCAATAAAATGAAGAAAAAAAAAAAATTTGCTTATGAATAAATTGTAGATTTAAAGTTACTGATATTTTTTTTTATCCGCCCGAAATGTCAATTCAGGCCACCATAGAAGAAAAAACGCTATTTACGTGTAATTTATTAAGAAAAAATTTACGTTTTTAAGTTTTGGGCGCACAACAATTTACTTTTATAAAAATAATTTTATATTTTATTTGAAATTGTCATCTTTATGCAAAATTTGAGCGATTTGCTTCGTACGTTAAAATAGGATAAAGAATTCGTTTTCATTCGAAATGCACGACAAAATAAGGATGTGAAATTGCTTTATCCATCAAATATTCTAATCCAAATTGTTAATCTGAGGCGGTTGACGTAAATTTAAAAAGTTTTACCGGCAATTGATTGATTCTATGAAGAGATTCTTTCGTCGTTTTGCCGAATAAATTTCAGAAATCAATCGTAATTAAGTGATTTGAAGCTAAAAGAACTTACCATAAAGTTTAACCGAGGCAGACTCCATTTTGATCTTTTTAACTCTTTCAACTCTAAAGACAATGCTTGTTCATATTTTTAAAATACTACTACTTCAACTTTAGTTATGTTTTATGCCAATAAATTTTTCTGCTTTTGTAAAGCGTTTTCACGTCATTTTTTTTTCAGTCGCATAAAACACATATCAAGCAATCTTCGCAACCCAACCAATTGGTTGAGTTAGCTTGAATTTAATTGTACTTTTAAGTATGTAAATTTTCTATTCTTTGCGTACACACTCAATCATTAATTTAAAAATGGTTTGTACAGTCAAAACGAAAAAAATCATTAAATGCACTTTTTCAATGTCACCTACAAAGTAGATGCTTTAAATAAATTTTATGATCTTTGGCTTCATAAACGATTAGTCTTACGCCATATCGAAAATATTTGAAAATGCATTTCAATTTTATTTTACCAGTTTATTAGCAGTCAATATTTAATTCTGAGTAAAAAGTAAACATCTATAATCTGCAAAGTTTTTTATAGCAATGGTTGAAAAAACTAATTTTAGAATTAAGAAATTTACTAAAATCAAAAAAGCGATTTCACGCTTACGAGATGAAGGAACAACTGGTTGGTTTCTTTGTAATTTTGCGATTGTATCGGACAAATCGGATAAGTCAGAGCCTGAAAAAATTTAAAAATATTTCTTACCAAGGGCTCCCAGCTATAGGTTGTATAAAAACCCTGATTGCATAAGAAAAAAGCACAGATTCCTTTGAAAAAGCCCAAATGTTATATTTTTCCCCAATATATACAGGGTAGTCCAAAAGTAGGTAAACAGTTTGTAAAATAGGTTTATGTATCAGATGCAAAACAATTTGAGCACCTGCATTGATAAAATTTAAGGGCTTTTGTATTATTTTTCACCATAAAATTTCAAACTTATTAAAAGTCTTTTAACAGAAATCTATTACCTTTTTCAATAAAGTCAAATTGATGATTATATTTAACTGGTCAAATTGTGATACATAAACTCATTAATAAAATCAGTCCAAGTTCAATGGACCAAATATTTAATATAAAAATTAAAACTAAAACTTAACTAATTCATAACGAAAAATCGATTTCCATCTGTATAAAGGTCATCATCAGTTTCCCATTTAAATAGATTCTACTTGAATATACACTAGAATCTATTTGAGTAAGAAACTGATGATGACTTTTATAGGTCAAATCGATTTTTCGTTATAAATTAGTTAAACTTTAGTTTTAAATTTCCGTGTTAAATATTTGGCGCATTGAACTTGGACTGGTTTTATTAATGAGTTCATGTATCGCAATAAAATTTAATTGTCAATGTAATAATTGTGTTAGTAAATATAATTATATGTATATGTAATTTCAAAATATATATTATCATTTACTGTCCACCTACTTTTGGACCACCCTGTATAGTAAATCAGAAACGAGTTGGTTTGCAATTGCAATATAAAAAAATGATTGTAGTATTACGCGAACAAAAAAAAACAAAGCCGTAATATACAGAGATTATACGAATTGGATATTTTAGAAAAACATTGTATAAAAATATTAAGACGCCGAATACGGTAGGAAGTCGAAAAAAATTAGAGAAACGTTATAAACAACACTCTTCAATTCATGTGTTTAGAACGCGTTGCATTTTTTGTCTTCGACATATCAAGAATGCTTATTTGCTAACAAAACTATTGAATATTTATTTACATTAGATTTGTGGAAAAAATTTTTTTCAATTATATTGACGCTACGTAAAATTACAGTTTTTGTATCATTATGGCACCTTTTTTGTATCATTTTTTATAGATGCGCGGAAGGGGTTAATAATAAATATTTATTTATTTTCAAAAAAGAAAACAGATTTGAAGGGGATTTTCAAAAATAAAACCTAGAAACCTAGTTGGGACAAGAAAAATCTAGATCTAGGTGGAAAAATTCAGGACTAAGAGCCCTGTTCCTCACTCGTTTTACAAAAGCACAAATTTCAAAAAGTTTATTCGCAGTCGCACGACTTGAATAAAAGTGTGGTTACTTGGTCTAAGTTAAAATGTCAAGATTTGACTGGTGTCAGCAGCAGCCATGCGTAAAAAGATTGAGCACTCACAGCCTACGATTTTTAGAAGTTGTGCCAAAACCAGATTAACTTTTCATTTAAAGATATCGAGTTCGATGATTTTCCACCAAACGTCTGCTTAGCAAAATAGCTGTAAGCCAAACACAATGAGCTCAGCTTTGTTTTTGCAGCTGTTTTACGACTATATAACTTACCAATTCCTGCAACTAAAATAGAAGTAAAAAGGAAAGTTTCTCTTTTATTACTTTGGCCCAGAGCAAAGGACCTGTCGCCCGATAGAAAATTAAAAATTGTAAGTCTTTACCCAAGTACCCAATTAAACTTGTAAGGTTCATAGCAGATTATTTCTACAACTGGTGTACAACCATCGCTTTATTAGAATTAAAATAAAAATAATTGTTGTAGGATTAAATAACTTTTGTCTTGTCGATTTGCTTATAAATACAAGTGAACATTTTTTGGTTTCCTTTATCATAGACTTCTTAACGTTCATAAATTCTCAAATAATAAACTCTACTTCAACCCAGCAACCATTTTATTTCAATGGGAATGGTGTAACCCAGAAGTTTTCAAAAGGGCCTCAGGGCATTTGCCGGGGGGTTACGAGCAGAAGCTATTTTTAGTCTTCAATGGGAGAAAAACGAAGAAATTAGAGACAATTTCAAAGTGATGACTTTTTTTGGTCTTTACTTGATTTTTTGGTCAATATTCAAAACAAGGATCACGGATATTTGAGAGTCTCTGAAAAAGAATTGCAAACCACCAAAGTTGAGAACCACTGGTATAGGCAAAAAGGTTATTTAATGTCAAGTGGAAGCATATGAAGCCACTTATTTCAACCAATCAAAATTTAATCGTCATTTAAAAAAAATCGATTGCCAAGATTTTCGGCTGAAGCAAATTACCAGTTCAGTTTAAAATGTTCAATTTATTTTTACTGTAAACACTAAACATCAGCATTTTTACAAGAAATCAAATCAATTTACTTGGAAGAGTTGGGACAACTGCCGATCTTCTGGCACTTGTGCGCTGGGGTTCGAGTGTCTGAGAGTGATGGTGTTGTAAAGATTTGGACCTGCTTGTGTAAACATGTATTTTTAACAAAGGTATTTACTCGTTATATCATCTTTATCGATAACATTTTGGGCTAGTAACGTTTATTCCGGGATACTATTTTATTCGCTTTAAAAAAAAAACAATTCACTCATCATAACTGTCCTTTTCCTTTTCACCTGCTGAATTGTGAAATGAAGTATATTTATCAAAATGCTCAATCACTTGGGCGGTAATGTAATACAATAACTATAAATTTTTTGAGGCATGCAAAAGCTTAGTGTAAGTTTCGTTTAAAACAGAAAAGTAATTACCAATAATTTAGTAGCATAACACCTATTAAATTTTGTCAAACTCTGCTTTTTACAAAGCACCAAGTAAACACTACATCGCAATTAATAAGTAAATCACCGCAATTAATTCTTACAATTTAACATACTTAGGTCTGTCTTGGTTTGAGAATAACGTTGCTTCGGATCGTCTTCGGTTTTTCATTTTTTCTTCGTAAACGCAGCTACTCTTGAATCTACAGTGCAACAAGTTTGTTCATTTTAAAAAACCATTGAAGAGAAAATCAGAAAAACTTAGTTGCTATTTGATAAAATTTAAATAAATCTAAATACCTTGGAAAATCGCAGTCGCACTTTTTAGAAACAATAATCAATTAAATTTAAACAATTAATACTTTTTTTTTTCAGATAAAACCATTTTTTTGCTCACGCACGTAAATTTATCAAGCTGCCCTGATGTTGACTGCAGAAAAAAATCAGATGAACAATTGTGATATAACTGAACCTTAGATTTTCCTACTTTTTCAAAATATAAACAAGAAGAATGTGAAAATTATTAAAATTAGATTATCTGATTAGAAAATAAAACTAAAAGATCTAATTATCACTGTCGCTTTCTGAAAATGCATTCTAGTTCACTGAAGTATGTTCCTTATCATAAACCAAATTAAATTTGAAAATAAGTTCTAACATTTTTTGCGAGCTTGCATAAATATGTTCAACTATTTTGTCCTTGGTCAACATTTAATTTTGGCTCGTCGACTTCGTTAATTAGCTCTACGAGAAAATTTACAAAGAAAAATATTTCTTGTACTCAAAAAATCTTAACTCATAACTACACTATATAAAACAAGGCAACATAATAAAAAACAAAGCAAGATTACTTTTATGCTAAATGAAAAGTCAACAAAACAAAATATTTTATATAGCCCTGTCCAGAGTAAAACACAACTTACTACATGCTATCTATTTCCTTGTAGTAATAGCGCACAAACATCGACATTAAGATATCGTCTTTGTGAGAAATAAGGACAATCTTTAAACAGCATATTTCATAGAAATTTTAATAAACAAATGTCATAATTTTATTATTAACATGGGGATGTAATCAATGTTCTGATTTCGTGTGCATTGGAACAGATCACACGGCATTTTAAACGTCGTGTTTTACTATAACCATTATTATGACGCAACAATTGTGAGCTTCTCTTATTTATCATCAACTATTCTATTAATAGATTACAACTAGTTCCGATGAAACCAGTAGTTTCTTTCCAAGAACAAAGTAGTTTTGCGTTAAAACTTGCACAGCATGTAAAAAAGCAAGAATTGAAATTAAAAAAAACTGTCATTAGAACTTCATATAACAAACATTTGAAGCATCGTATAAAATTATTTTCATCGGTAAAAAAAGTTTAATGACTAAAAGAGGCGTAGGAAAAGGTCTCATTGGAACTTTACAATGCACTAAACGTACATTGTTATACATAAATATTCATTGAAATTAAAGGACTTAAGTTGAGGTAAGGTGAGGTGACAAATTCCATCCAGAGCAAATTTCTCATTTTTTAGTTGTAGACTGTAGAGTAAAAGAAAGATGAAAAACTACAAGCAAATTTTTATTAGTTAACCTAATTCTTTTAAGTAAAAAGCTGATAAGCAAACGGTTTCCTTTGTCAAAAAATTTTATAAAGCACAGCACTACAAACGTGAGCGTGTTAGGCAATTTATTTTTCGCCGAAAATAACTCTTTATTAGCTAGTGGTAAACAACTAAAACAACTGTTATCATTGTTCAAAGAATAAATTTATTTGTTTTTCTTTTTTTAAAAGTTTTTTACCGTAATCAATCTCATTAAAAACTGTTTTCTTAGCTATTCGATCGTTAAAGCTTTTTTTAGACCTTAACTAAAACAATAATGCACAAGACAACTCTGGTATTTTTCAGCAATTCACGAAAGCAAAAATAAAATCAGTTTAAAAGAAAATGTTTAAATGAACCGAAAATGTAAAAAACGGTTTATTCTAGAAGATCACATTCAATTAACTTGGACGTTCCTTTTTTTTGCTAAAAGCACCTGGGAAAACCAAAGCAGCCAACAAAAAATATATTTATACACACAACTGTTACGTATGCAAATCGCTATCGTTAAGTTTAAAATCAATTCTCAACACGAGAACTGCTTTAGTTGGAACAGCAAGCATGCAGATCAATTGCGATTGTTTGCTGAAACCTGAAATTGCATGAGGGTTCGCTTCCACTACGAGTGTCGGATGAAGCATTCTTTATTTGTTTTATTGATTTTTTTTGCTTCGCTTAGCGCTAGCTTATATTTTAAGCTCGGAAAGATGAACAAAAGAAACAAAGAATGCTCCATTCCACGCTCGTAGTGAAAACGAGCCTTAATTTTATCGTTTAACAGAAATCTGACATTATGTAACTTTGGCCTTACAAAATACAAAAAGTTTTTGCTTTTTTGTCGAAATTGTAGTTTTTATGCTTGTTTTGTAAATCAGCAGAGATAATTGAATATGAACAATTAACTTAATTGTGACGTAATCATGAAACGAAAGATGTGAGATGCGAATTTTTCGGCTTCGTTCGGTCACGTGATGTTTTTGCAGCTGCTTCTTGCGTTCGCAAAACAAAAATAAATTCAAAACTTCTCGTCTACACTAGTATGTTTATTTTCTTTGTTTCTAAATGAAAGGGAGTTGTAAGGATTTAGGATTTGATAAATTTATCCTTGCAAGCTCAGCCCGGGCCGGTAATTGCATGGAGAAATAAACAATTTCAAATTCAACAAAAATTGTTAAAAACTGATTTTTTTTGATGGTAATAAACAATTCAATAAAAATTGATCTTTTTTGATAGTCAAATAGCTATAAATATCCGAATTTTAAATTTCTGAAATTAGCCAAGCATTAAAGCCCTAAATTAGAACAAATGATTGAATTTTAAAAACATTAAAAAAATTATGGTGTTTTATTGAATTAAAAGCTGCAATCATTTATTTTGTAAGATGATAAAAGTATAGCGACAACCCACAATTGACGTTGTCTGTTGTAATAACGTATATTGTTTAGCCGCTGTCTCCCGTCGCAATCAAAGGGTAAATGTCGATTTTTAAATTTATTAATTTGATTGGCAGTAAAAATTGAACGAATGAATTTATGAAAGAAATGGCTGCACTCAACTCTTTTTAGAAATTTTTTGCAGTTCAAAGATTTCAACACTTTGAATTTTCGTTTCTACCAATTCAAAGTGTTGAAATCTTTGAACTGCAAAAAATTTCTAAAAAGTGTATCCAAATGTTTACTGTGCGACTATTGATTCTGTTTATTAACATCTAAAATTGCAAGCTCGAGAGAAAAGTAAAAAATAACCCTTTCATGTAATTGTTAAAAATTCTTACTGAATATAAAAAATGTCGTTTTCTTAGCCAAGTCTTACGAACTGCTTCATCTCAATTTCTATCAACTTTATCGAATTCAATCCAAAAGCAAAAGTAAGTGCTCTGAAGTCTAAACTTTTGCGATAAACCTCGATTTCCTATACGTTTTAATACGTCAATTATGATACAACAGTAAAAGCCTTTCAAAGCGATGTTCCTCAACGTTTCGCGGTAGGTTTTACGCTTTGCGCGTACTTTTCATCACGTGATCGATCAGTTAAGCAGAAGCAAAGTCTTTAAATAAGCGGATAGTAGAAAACACGTCATGATCAGGAGCTACGTAAGTCAATTTTTCACCCATGACACGCTTCAATTGTCATAGCCCATGGGGCGACAAATCTAAAGTTAAAGTTTTAAATTTTTACGCTATTTTTAACCGTTTTTCTGGTATAAGTTGTTGGGAACCAAGGGGCTGCTCTTTTTTCTATCATCCCTTTGCTCTCAAATTTATTTTTTTGTTATTCTTTTGTTGTTGCTGTAGTATTTTTATATTTTCTTGTCGACCAGAATATGAAATTGACTTGTTTTAATAATATAGCAGTAGGTTTACCCAAACAACCAATAAGTTAAACAAATTGATCTGATTCAAGTTTGTGAGAAAACTTGATTCGCCATGCCTGTATCGGTTTCGTTCTGGTTTACTTTGTTTTTACATTGCATCAAACGAAGCAAGTATAGCACTCCTTGAAGTTTTTTCAACTTTATCTCACCTTTGATCCTCATCTTCAAATTCAGAGCACTTGCTTTAAAGGAGCATTTATACGAAAATATACTTTGCTGCAAATATTCGTATTGGTGTCAACAAGTTTCTTTAATTCTAATTTTATTGTACAGCCCAAATTTTATTGGTTGGTATCATTCAAGCCATAGAAGTAGGCTTACCATACGACCCGTTTTAGCTGGGATAGTCCCGATTTTTAGGCTTGGTCCCGGCGTCCCGCCCTATTAACCATTATATCGCGGTATTTCTAATTTTAAGTGAAAACCTTTTTTTAGAGATCACTACTTTTTAGGGACGAATTTTGTCTTTTAGCGAACTTTCCGATTTACCACTTCAAAAATATTTCAATGAAAACAATGCACTACCAGCGTAACTGCGAAGCACCGCTAAGCCGCAAGGGCATACTGACGGTGTTTCCGATATGTTAACCACATCATCGAGTCAGCTAACATAGATCGGGTAAAGTCAAGCTAAACCCTCCAGTTCCATTGCAAACATTAAATAAGAATGATCAAGTCAATCAACAAGCAAGTGCCGACAGACTTGTTTCAGGAACAGGTCTGTTAGCACTTGCTTGTTGATTGACTTGACCATTCTTATTAATACTTCAAAAATATGTTATGCCTACACAGAAGAGACAATCTATTTCAACTTTAGATGTAATGAAGCAAAGGCAAAAACTGCAAACGTCTGCGTATATTCAAATTTTTCTTTTTCAGTTCCTTTCAAAAACACATTAAATATTTTTTTTGCATCTGTGCATTTAAGGTGCATTAAAAATGATACCTGCTGATATTGGCTAATTGATGGGCAAGTTTCTAGCTTGATATAAGCTGCAAAACTTCTCGTTGTACAAAGTCATGTAAAATTGTTTCGAGTCATGACAATAGGCGAAAAGAAGACCCAATTTTTATGCCATTTTTTGAAGAAGACCAAAACAAAATGGCTGTTTAAAAAAGATTGTTTTTTGACCGGTTAAAAGGGCAAAAGGCCAAGAAAGCAAGTGTAATGTAATTGCAGATATCCTAAAAAACAAGAAAAACAGACTTTTATTTTTATTTTGATATTCTCAATTTGAAAGGCTCAACACTGTATGTCAAAGCATGGTCAAATTTATTTGCTATTCCGAAAACAAAACACGATTTCTAGTAGAAGCGGCATCAAAGCATTTGATTGTACGATAGAAAAGGAAGCACCTACTAACGTCTCTGGTTACTTATGATGCAATTTTTAATTTGAAGTATACTTTGGTAAACAGGAAAATGTTATTTACTTTCGTGTCAACTTTTTTTTGTAATACTCGGATTTATCATCGAGCGAAAGAAAATATTAAGATCGAAAATAGAAATTAATAACAGTTTGGTATTTTTTTTTAAAACGGAAAGAGCTACTTGAAGATCAATTGCTAGTCAATTTGCTGCTTGTTGAAATAAAGTTTTTTGGTGGACATTAGCTTAGCTTAAAGTTTTTTAGAAGGTTATTTTATTACCCAACTATCTCTTCCCGTGTACGCCATGCAACAATTATTGAACAGAGTCGAACAAATAATTGAACTATCATTAACTAATTAGTCAGTAATGTTATGTTAAAAACAAAAAGTCAAAGGTGTGACAAATTCTCTTTTGAGCACCCAAGTTAACAAAAGGGGTCGGGATCCATAGTTTGGAAAGTTCAGAGCTAAACAATAAAAGGTATAAAGCCTACTTGTCGACTTTTGGAAAACTACCTCGTCTTTTAAAGGAAGCAACTTAAAAATACCGATGTGTTTTTTTCACGCATACAGCCGTTAGCTTGTTTTTGCGTTTATCGTCTCGCATTTTTATTGGACTCATCTAACCTTTAAATTTTTTCGCTGATCATGATTCGCAAATAAAAAAGCATTTACTATCATTTGACGACTGCAGCAACAAAATGAGTTTTGGACGCATTCAGTTGTTTGGTTATATTTGAATCTCGCTAGTCTTGGGATCGATCACGAAGTTATAAACGGATCAAACAAGAGAGGATTGTAAAAATAGGAAACTTCACATTCTACGACGAATAAAACAAACAGTCTTTTTGTGTAGGTGACCGAATAAACCTATTTATACCACAGAGCATATCATGGCGTGGTACCATTTATAATTTTGATCATCTAAAAAGTTTCCTCTAAAACTACTGAACCATAACGATGCGTTTAAATAAAAACAAAACCGTCGGTTAGTGTTTCCTTCTGCTAAATCTTGAAAGCTCATAATACGTTAAAGTTTGTTAATTTTACTTTGTTCTAGAACGGGGTCAGGCAAGCTTTTTATGTTCTGGGCCAATTTTTCCTATAGATGTTGAAAGACGGGCCAAATGAGCATACACAATGGATTTAATTTTTACAACTTCTTTAAATTCTAGATAAGCAATGCTGTCAAATGACGTCTTAATTAAGATAAGTTTTTTTCGGGCCGGATTAATAAGTAAAAAGGTCTGGATTTGGTCCTTGGGCCGTAGTTTGCCCATGCCTGTTTTAAAAATTGTTTATAAACCTGACGTTGAAATAATCAATAAAAATGAAATAAAATGACATTTCTTTGTTTACCAAGTACATGTATATTATTTGGTTAATAAATACTGGTATTCACATTTGTGAAAAAAATTTTCTGCTTTTGTATAAAAGGCCATTAACAAAAAACAATTAGCTGAAGCTTCAAATTCAGTTTTTTACAAAATTTACGATTCGGGTAAAAAAATTAGAGCAATAATTTACACTATTTTAAATAAAATGAAAAACATTTTTTAATTATCAAATTTCGTGCATCCGATTTGTTTAAAACAATGTTGGTGCCAGTTTTTGGGCCCAAAGTAGACTTTTAAAAAAGTTTAAACTCACGGGCAAGCCCGTCCAAACTCGCCGTTATAAAACTGCCCGAATAGCGGTGTTGGCAAAGAACACGTCTTTACTTTATAAACAAGATCAAGAATAGCAAATACTGTTATGGACGTTTTCAAGCCGTTATAAGTTTAAGATCAAGAATGTTTGAAACTTTTTTGCGCGTCATAGAGAGCCAGCTCGCGGATTCAACGCCTGACCAGGGTTCAAACAAGCCTGGTTTGAGCAACATCGATTTTGAGAGAGGATGTGACCGCGATTGGACGGAGAAGTTGCTCGAAGTTTTCTTAGGCGCGCTGTTAAAATGACTTGTTAAGGCTTGTTTCCACTACGAGCGTGGAGTGGAGTATTTTTGGTTTCTTGGTTTCTCTTTGATTTTTTTGCTTCGCTTGGCGCTTAAGCGCGGAAAGAAGTAAAAAAATGAATATAACAAACAAAGAATGCTCCATTCTACGCTCGTAGTGAAAACGGGTCTTTGGTAAAGTTGCTGACAATTGTCAACAGTGTTTATTTTTAACTATGTATTGATCTTTAAATTAGTTTTTAGAAAAATCGCGAAAAGCAATAATTCTTCCTTCAATTCATAGTAAAGGAATTATTAAAAATGAACCTTTTTATTTACATTTTTCTGGATAAGTTATTACTAAGTAAATTGCGTTTAATCGATGTTATCTTTAACATTAGGTGTTTTGAAATGCAGTATAGTTTTTGTAACTGCTGCTGAAGCATTCTTTGCAAGCTACCAAGAATCAGTGCAAACGAAGATAGAAAACAATCGGAAAAATGATGTTTGTTTTCATAACAAAAAAAGATTTGAAAAATTATGTTTCGAGTTAAAGATATATAATTGAATTTAATTTCGTAGAAGGCTTTATAGTATATTTGCCCGCCTACTTTAATTCATTGCATGGTTGAATATCTTCTGTATTTGGAGTGAGATGTTAAGTACATCACTGTTCTTTTAATGATTGCTTTTACATTCATTCCGTTTAAGGAGTTTTTTGTTACTTTCCTAATAAATAGAATTGTCTCATTGGTTTAAAATAAAATAAAGTAATTACGTTTAACAAAATAACAACGTTAAGTAAACTAATTCTTAACTTTAAGTTTCGAAGGTTTCTTCACATAACATAAAATTGGTGCGACATTAAATACGTTAGCTATTAGGATACTTTGGTTACACAATATTTAAATGTGCAGTAAAAATGTAGGTCTCTTACTAACCTTGCAGGCTTGGGGGATTCCCTAAAATTTAAAGAAAATGCACTGAACAGAGCGAACAGTAAATGAGAACCCAAAAAGATCTGTGAATTGCTGCCAGAGCAGGTGTTTTTTAAATCAGTCCAAATCAATAGTCGGGATGTTTTTGAATACTACCAATAAGTTACTTGAATAAGATTCAAGAAAAACATATTATACCTAATAAGAATAGTTGGACAAAAATAATAAAAGTTAATTACGCTTTTTTAAGACTATTTTGCTCCATACTTTTCCATTTTACACCATTTGGGTGATTTACCTCAGTTTCCCGTCATCTAGCCGATATGCTTTCTTGTTAGAATAGCATATGATTAGAAAAAGCAAGAAACCAAGAAAAAAGCGAAAGCTATTCTTTCATCAAAATTTGTTATTAGCTATTCAAAATACAGACCGAAGCATTTTCTGGTGAGATCCTTCGCTGACTGTACGAAGCAGCTTGTGAGAGGACTTGGGATTGGTTGATCTGCGTCGGAGGGAAGAGTTAAAATCGTTTGATTCGCCGGTACTTGTTTGAGAAGCGTCCCTTTTTGTCAAATAGCATCTTGGGCTCCATACTATTTTGTATTCGCTCGAGCTTTCGTCGCCGGATGTGTCGCTATCGGAAGTGCAAATCGACCGGAAACGCTCGACCGAATGCGGTTCTATCGATGACGTGAACGACGTCGCTTCCGTTTCAACTGGATCGACGTCATGGTACTTTGGAGGGGAATTTCGTTTTGGGCTTGCTTTCGGGTTTAATAGGGTTTTACTCGACCTTTTACTCCAAGGTTTCATGTTGCAGATCTTTTAAATATACTAACTAAGCGAAACAAGCAAAATACAAACTGAAAAGCAAAGTCAGCATTATAGTGCTTGTCTGACGTATATGTATGCTAAAGAGCAAGCCAAACTGCCCCATCTCATCTGAGCTGTGCCCCGAGCCTACGGTTGTTAACGTTGCTATGATACCAATGACGAACAGCATTGTGACAAGATTATCCTTTTTTGACATTACTAAGTTTTGGGACCTTGATAAGGAAAAAATTCTCCTGCTTTAGGATATAAAGTTGGATTTTTTTCTGGTAATTGCTAAGTTTAAACTAGCGTTACACGAAATCATTAAATTCCCTCGAGAATTCAGCAAAATGAATACGGTGAGACTGAATCTAAAGTTTTTACAACAGTGTCTTTGGACGAGTTTTTGATGTAATGTTCATGCAAGTAATAGAGTGTTTCGAATAGGGGATTAATAAAACGATCTTTTTTTTAGTTCTTTTTTTTATAAACAATATTAAACTCGGGCGAACAAGTTCTCACCAGAATTTTCGTAAACCCGATCAAATGGATAGTTCTCAAGGCAAATATTAACAAATTTCATGCAGTAAATTAATAAATACAGTAACTAATTTTAAAACAATAAAAAAATTTTTCATGTAATCCCAATTAAATTCCACTCATTCTTTATTATAAGGAATAAATTAAAAATACTTAACGAGAAAAAAATTTTTATTCATTAAAACAACCAGTTTAAAAGCACTCTTTAATTTTTTAACTGTTGGCTCACAGGTAACCTTGCAAAAAAGGGTCATAACAAAACACAAACCGTTCGTTTTTTAAATAGATCTCTGAGCAAGTTTTTAAAAAATCAATAAGCCCGCAGATTATCTGTTATGGCAGCGAGCTGCGATTATCCTTTGTAACATCTGATTATATAGATTAAGTTATTGCGTTGCGTAAGATTAATAAACGGATTTAAAAATTCCAACATTATTAAAATAAAGATGACTAAAATTAAAATCGACTATGAAATTCCAAACTTTAATGTTAGCAGCAATAACTTAGCCTAACTCACTGTTTTTTTGCTGACTAGTACTGAGGTCTGGATGAGCAGTTTACATTCTTTAACATGTTTGTAAACGGTTGAAGAAGTTCTAAATTAGTAACAACCGGTAATTATGTAGAAATATAAAAACTGCCACTTACGTACGCTCGCGAAAAAATGAACTGAAAATCTGCTTTGTCTTGCGGCGATTACGAGAAACACCACAAAACCGTGGTTTTTGTCCACGCCTTGTATCATTCAAAATTGCAGAAAATGGTTTTAATTTAAGTCAATATTCAAGTTTTTTCTCTGGATTTAAATTGATCACATAATTTTTACTTTGTCTAGTATTTTATTCTATGTATAACCCTTTATTCCAAGACTTTGCTTGACAAAAAGACTACTGAAAAATTTCTAAAGTGTATCACAAATTTTTGTTTCAAAGTGAAAAAAATCTTTTTGTACTATAAAATTCACGTTTTTAAATTTTCCGTTAAAAAGGTGAAATTGTTTATTTTAGTTACTCTCAACAGTCGTTCATGAAGTTCTCTTTGTTCGAAATATTTTTAAAAAATGCTTTAAGATTTGTAATCACTTTTGACTAGCAATGACAACTAAGACAGACATAGGCCTACCCGATAAACACTTTGTAGGACCTTACTAAAATGCTACTAACATCAACAGCTTTTAAACAAAAAGTACGTTGAGTAATTTTAACTGCATAAAATAAAAACTGATTAAACCAATTTTCTCAAAATAAAAAAGTTCAAAACAACAAAAGTTCTTTTCTGCGTTTATGTTGCAAAATAGTTGTGTCGTATGCTTGTCATGATTATCGCTCTTCAAGTGGAAAAAATCCCCTTGCCAAAAAATTAAATAACAGCTTCAACTTCAACAGGTTCATATTCCGCACTATTTACAGTATCAGTATCAGGTACACACTTCCATATGTATCAAAGAATAGGCTGTAAATAAGCTGATAACTTAATACATACAAAAATAACAAAATAAAAATAGGACTATTTATTTGCTTCGTGATAAATAATTTAGAATTTCTCGATTCATATAGGGCAACACAGGGCAACAAACATAGGGCAACATATTGGGCAACAAGACCTTAAATAGGTTCTTTATTCTTAATCACTTTATTTTTTAGTAATTGCGCCACCTAATGGACCTATAAAACTAATGAGGTAATCTTGGTTAAAGCAAAGACTAGTTTCCAAGTACTTTTTCTCAAGTCAATAAATATACTATCAAAATGCTAAATGTAAATTCACTAGTTTTTTAATGTTTTTTCAGTTGTTTTCGCCATTTTAGAGTAAATTTTACTTTTTATTAAACTCAATGTTTGCTATTTGATAATTCTATCGCTTATCGCGCAAAAAATTCTCAAATGCTAAAAAATTATAAGAAACTGAAGTTCACCGCTTTCAATTCCAAGCCATTTTTTTCGAATCCTGATATTTTTTGTCGTGGTTTGGTATTTTGCTTCATAACTTCTAATATATTATCTAAACACAAACTTCACGGCTTAATGAGATAACCAACTAATTTCAACGCTTTATTTAGCAATAAAAAACTATTTCAATCTCATTTCTTTGTAGAATCAAATAAAAAATGTAGTAAAGAAACCTAATTACATCAAAATTAAACTGTTTAGCCTTAGCTTAAATATGAAAGACGATTGCCAAAATTTAAAAAAATTTTCTGAGCCAAAATACACAGTTTAACAACTTTTTTCTACTGAAATAGAAACAAACTACTCAACCACAACGAAGCATGCGAAAAGGTTCAACTCAAAAACGGCCTATAATTGTCTTGACATATAGAAGCGCCTACAAAATACAGCGTATCATGCGCTATTAATATCTCGCTCAACAATTCTTTGTTATGACAGAAGACGCAATCAAATTGTCCTTGTTATGTTAAATGCACGACCAATGCAATCCTTATAATAGCGCCGCCTTTTTCTATAGCATCGATTAGCTGCACACTACATTGACTTTGAAAGGTCCTCCTTACATGAGATTTTGCACTGGCATTACGCGACAATTCTTGGTCATTGCGTTTAAAAAAATCACCAAATAAATCGATTTGTTTTTTTACATCTAACTGATCCGATAATTTTATTTCGGTATCCGTTAAACGGAAAAATTGTTTTTCATAAGCATCATTGCGAGATCAAAAGCGCTTTTTAAACTTTTTCCTGAGTAACTTATGATTGAACATAATTCAATAAACTTGAAAGAGGTTCATCTAGTAAAATATTTTCTGTCTTCCTTTGTTGTGTCACGAAAAGCTTTTAAAGCGCTAGTACTTTCAATAGTTTCAATAAAAACGAGAGAGCGCGCTTATTCACTACAACGAAAGCTTATGGAGTTTTTTTCGTCTGTAAAATAATCTAAATCTAGTTGTAAATCCAAAGATGCAAAAGCTATTTATGTCCAAGAGCAACTGAAATTTTCGTCAAAATATTTTTCTAGAGAAAAGTCAAGGACCCACAAAGAATTTTTCAGAAATGACAACATTTTGTTTAGTTATGGCTTTAATTCTTTTTTAAATAAACAAATTAAGAAACAAAATTCATTTTGGAAATGCTTTTTTATTTGAATTTAGCTTTATAACTTGTCCTTTTTTTTAAAACCTTAAAGTAAAGAATATTTTAAAAGGTTAGTTTTCCTTTAACAAAATCTTTTCTCTCCTCGTGCTTCAATAAGGTAATTTTTATTTGGTTGGAAAATTGAAATACTCCTTACGTGGCCTACTTTATCGAGGGTCAGTTTTTGACACAATCACCATTTGTACGTTGGCACGGTCTTTCAGAAACAATGTTTTATTTACACATCTCACAATCAGTGAATTACTCTGTTAAAAATTTTCTCTAGCTGGACTTAACATAAATCATAGCTGATTCAACTCTTTCCATTGTTTTCGAATAACCGAACTACAAAATAATCATTTGAAATGAGAAATCAGTTCAACCGGTAATCATGGGTTTGTAATTAATCAAACACCAGTAGCGATAAGCGATCCTTTCGTTGGTTTTGGTGTTCTTTCTTGACGTTGACGAACGAAAAACAAGAATTCTGAGTAGTATTACGTAGTAACACATACGAGTATCATTGATGTTATTTGAACAATCATTGTTGATTGTTAGCTTACGTTATGGGCCTATAATTTTCAAGTCTAATAACGTGCTTGTCAATTGTTTTTTGAAAAGAATTCATGCCAAAACGTTTATCAACTCACACCAAAAGCTCTAACTGTTTCAGTCGTTTTTCCCAATATTTTTTACTTGCACCAAGACCGAAAGTTCTCGAAGCTTAGTTTTTTCACTTAGGCTTCCAACGTGTGCCTTGACAAAGCTCTTGCCAAGTAATATCGCGATTATGGCATCGCACATTTCTATAAAATGTAAGTAAAATGCTTGTAAGTTCAATTTGTTTCAGCTTTTCTTTGAAAGTTGATTCGCTGGATGTCTTTCAGCAATTAAGAATAAAGTTGCCCACCCTCATCTCAAACAATTCTAATTTCACCATGCTTGCATTGAATATAATACTGTGATTGGCATGAGTACATAAACCATTTGTAAATAATTTAAGTTTAAACAAGACTGACTGTTCATTTCTTGACTAAATCAAGCCATACGTAGTTTTCAAAGCATTTAATTTACGCCCTTCAGAGATAAAAGAAAATGTTTCCGCACATAACAAAATTCCATTTACATCACTTTCTCCTAAAAATATTTAATAACTTTATTTTCTGTAAACAGTTTAAAGATTCTTCAAATAAACTGTTGGATCGCACGCTTAAGAATACGAAACAAATGAGGTAAGGAAATGTCTTGAATTACGATAATAAAAAAAACAAAATACTCACCGACGAACGTGGGATGATGGAGCCGCTACTTTTATTAATTCCGTAGTTTCCTGTAGAAACGGAGAATGCTTTATTGAAGTCATGTAAAATAGATTTAAACATCGATATTGTACTTGTATTTAAAAAAGTAAGGACTTGCTTCTGCGAAACAAATTAATTAATTAATTATAAGTTACAACGATTTGCGATGCAGCATTACTTATATCTGTTATGTAGCGCAACTCAAGCTGAAGCCTTGGAATGAAATCTACAGAAAATTCTTTTTGTAAAGCAATCGAAACTCAAGGTTGTATGTCACTCATATTTAATACTTGCTTTTGTTTATTGAACTTTCATCCTTGCTTTCAGTTTAATCTCTAAAAATTAAATTTTTAAGCCCTGCTTTAAAATTAAATCCGGATACAATTATACACTGTAGGGTACTTGTTGGTATTTAATATATTTATCTGGAGTTTCACTGATTAATCTCAAAACAAAATAAATTTAAATAATCTCGTTGCAGAATCAGCACATCAAACCTCGTTTTAAACATCACAGGGCAACCGATGTACATGGAAAGCGCGTCAACAGCCGACGTGATATTGTCACGACGCCTGCATTAACTTGGTCAAACTTTTAATTAAACCCGATACGTGCTAACTCGCCATTAAAACATGGGTGGTGTACTCGTGAAAAGGGACTCGCAAACAGCAGGTGGTTTGTTGAGAGAAAGTCGCAAGCCGTAGGGCACGCAAGTAGAACGTTTAATGACGTTCAACCGCAAATAAAAAGCAGCCAATTGACCACAAGTGATACGAAAAAGTTTTTTACGATCTTTGAATAAAAAAATCGAGCTTGGTCAACTAAACTTTTGCCGTTTATCGAACATCAGACTTAAGCTACTACAAATTGATGAGTTAAACTATTGCTAAATTGGTGAATCAAACAAACTATTAGAAATTATTACGCTTTCTTGCGATGTTTTCTGTGATTCAACCGTCAGAGATCAGTCTATTTTATATTAATTACCTAAAAAAGTTCAACTTTGTTGCGCTCAAGTTTTTTTTATCAAAAATAACTTCAAAATTTAATCTTTCGTAAAAAATTTTAATGCGAGTTTTTCAAATTGCTATCGGTAGTGCGTTATGACGCAAAATTTTTATTATTGAAAACGAAGAAAGAAATATTGCTAGCCCGGTTAAATAACTTAAATGAGAATAACGTTGTTGCGCAAAAACAAAGAACGTGAAAGTTGTATTATCGATCATGGGTTATTTCATACACGACTCGCTGTTATTTGATTACACGTAGACGTAATAAGCCACTTTATCTTAACAAACATTCAGGGATGTCAATTTTTTCAATTTTATTGACTTACAAAAAAGCTAATACACTAGTAGCTTGGCAGCAAGCTGTATCAATTAATATGCATTGAATTGAGCAAAACTTTGGCTAGAAATCTTAATTCTTTTTTATTGCACAGTCCTACTTATTTCTCCAATATATCCTCTCATATAAAGCTATTAGGAAGTGTTTTAGCAGCCATAATTTAAATTTTTATATTAGGGTTACTTTTGAGATAAATTTAAAAAATTAAATAGAAATTGTTGATATTTATATCACTAATACCTACAGCAAGGGTTCTCAAACTTTTTTAGCTACATACCCCTTTGCTGAACCTAAATGTGTGGCGTATCCCTCAAAAAAGAATTTAACAAAAAATGAATACGATTTAATATACAAAACGCAAAAAGTATCTTTTTCTGCTTTAATCATTTCTTCACAAATTTAATGAGAAGAATTAGCTTGACTTTGTTTCACAAGTAAATCGATGCTTGGAAGCATTTTAGAAAGTTTAGTCTGCAGCGTCGTCGAGTGGTTAAAGCGCCTGGCTCGTGACCAACACGGTCTCGGTTCAAAACCCACTCGGGCCATTTCTGTTGTGTCCTTGGGAAAGACACTTTACGGCATATTCCCCTGCTTGGTGGTCCTGGCAAGCAGTTCTAAATTACAGTCATATCTCTATTAAATTACAAGCGGACAGCAATATTTTGGTATCTCCGAGAGCAGGTCGGGGTAATTGCCTACCCTATGTATTAGCGCCTCCGTCGCTTTCCTGCGAGTCAGGAGGATAAATATAGAGATAATAAAAATAAAAATATAAAGGTACACGCGTAAGTCATGGCCGACTGAAAGCCTTGCTTTATCATCATACACATAGTTGAAAAACCTTGCTCACAACAATAAGTTGATGGAAAGAGCAAAAGACTTTTTACATCTTTCTGAGAACCCCTTTTTGATCTCAGAAATAACTTGATTTTTTACGTCTTCCGACATTTCAACTATCCTTCGATGTACTATGTCGTTTGAAATAGAAATAGCGTTTAATTTCGATGCAGCTTTTTTCCGAGCAAACAACCAGCAATATCTTTACAGCAATAGTGCGCGGTTTTCCACTTTTTGCGATTCTTAGTGAAACCGTATAAGAGGCACGACGACGATTTATGTTTTCCTGACTTAGCTTTCCTTCGCTGTCGAAATGCATACGCTTCAGATCAGCGGCCTTGCGTTCAAAATACGACGGATCCTTACCAGCTACTTCAGGATTATTTGTCGAAAAATGACGCTTCAGTTGGTTAGGTTTTATAGATTGGCTTGACAAAACTTTAAAACACACTATACAAAATACATTGTGATAAGTCTTTTTCGTTTTTTCTTACTGTAGTAATTCCAAATTCACTGTATGACTGCTTGTAAAATCTATTTTTAAAGGAAAAAGAATACCTAAAAAGGGATAATAATAAGATTCCTGTTCAAATGCAATTGTTGAAGTGCGAATATAAAAAACTTGCTCGCGTAAACGCGCTCCCGAAATTTTTCTCGCGTAGTCCAGTTTGAAAACCATTGACCTACAGTTTCATAGGTTTATTTAAACAATTAAAAATTTTTTTTATTGCCTGAATGTTTTTATCACTGTTCTTGCACATGACAGATTGTTTGCTTTTAATGTGAAAGCTGCTGTATTTCACTTTCTTTTCTCATAATATCGGCTTTAAGCTTGCAATTTCATTGATAATTCAGTAGACCGATGTTAACTCTTCAAAAAAAACAAATCAATTATTTATTGAATTTGATCAACATAAAGTATACAGCCGATGAAATAATATCGAATAAATCATTTTTATTCAGAAAGAGCAGAAAAATTTTTAAACCGCAAAAATATAATTTATAACGGGATAGAATATTTGGATCCGTTCGATATAATCAGGATCATTAAGGCCCGTTTCCACTACGTACGTGGAAAAGAGCATTCTTTCTCTCTTTTATTGATCTTCGATTGAAGCGAGCGGTTAAAATTGAAGCGAGCGCAAAAAAAAAGCAATAAAACAAACAAAGAATCCTTTTTTCCACGCTCGTAGTGGAAACGGGCCTTTAGTAAAAAATTCGAGATCGACATCAAGTTAAGATCTGGCTCCCCAAATTAATTTGATAGTAAAAGCCGAAAAATGTTTTACTGTTCTCTTCCAATTTAAGTGAAGAATTAATGTGAACGTCTTAACTAGAACCTAAATTTTTTTGGGCCTGCGTTTAAAAATACCTCCGGACCTCCTGCAAACGCCCATAGACATAGGATATTTTTATAATCAAACCACTTTTTATAACAAATTGTAATTGCAGAACGCAGACTGTCTCTATCTAAGATACTTAAAAACGAGTATTTTTTAAATGAAACTTTGTGAGCATTGTAAGGTTATCAACACTTTAGTGCAGTGTTTCCCAAACTTTTTCGGCCTGGCGCCCCCTTGGCTTCCAGATAAATTCCCAGCGCCCCCTTGATTTTCAGCTTGATTCCCAGCGCGCCCTCGCTTCTTTTTTAAGTGAAAAGAATGTTCGACAGAGAATATTTATCTGTAATTTTGCTATTTTTCTCCCAAATTTTTGGTGATCTCTAAAAAAAAAAAAAAAAGGTCTTCACTTTGATTTTAACTGCAATTTTGCTATTTTTCTCCCAAATTCATTGTGATCTCTAAAAAAATAAAGGTCTTTACCCTGAATCGATCTTGTATTGAATACTTTGGGAAACACTGCTGCAAGATCACCTATAAAAGGTCTTTAATCGTCCTTCATGTATATTTCTTTTCATTGTTTCCTATCGCCCCCTTGTTCTCTTACCGCCCCCCAATCGCCCCCTTTCTTCTTACCGCCTCCCTAAATCTCGCCAACGCCCCTTGGGGGGCGGTAGCGCCCACTTTGGGAACCACTGCTTTAGTGTTTATCAATTGACTTAACTTTGTTAAGTGTTTAGGTTATTTTATTTGACAAACGTGTTTTTGATCTATTTTTTTATAACTTTAAATTCTACTTAGAGCGTTGATTGAAACTTTTAAGGACAAATAAACAAAATTATTTTTCTGGTTTTGTACCTTGGACTTCAAAATATCATTTTTTGGTTGTTTTGAAACTTTATAAAGTTTCTGAACAATGGTAAACGTTTAATCGAATTAAAAAATTAAATCTCTAGCGCCACTTTCTGGATTGAATCAAATACGTCTATCTGCAAACATTACAAACTAAAAAGAATCCTTTTGATAACATTCAGTCTGGTAGAGAAATAAAAAAAGTTTGAAAAAATATCTATTCTTTATTGATGCTTTGTAATTTTAATAAAAACAGCAGTAAAGTCTAGCAGAATTTCGTAAACATTTTTGAAATTAATTCTTTTTCTATCTATCGAGAAAGTGGTACATACAATGTCTCCAGCACAATATCTTTTTAATTTATGCACAAATCACTTAAAAATGTGGAATATAATTAAAATTGCCCTTTGTATGAAATATACTAATTTTTTTGTTGAATTATTTTTTTAGCTTGAAATAACATAGGTATTAATACCCTTTTGAAAAATACAACTGTGACCGACTGAGGTCCATTTTTAAATGTTTTAGCTTGCATACCTGCAAATAGAACAAAAATTATTGAGGCTAAAACAACAAGCTAAAAAATTCAGTTAGTTTATATAAAAAATATAAACGTTGGCTTATTGATATGCACAAAAAAATTAACGATAAAAATTCTAATTTTTAGAAATCACTATTTGAGAAAATGTTTTTTTTTGTAAAATTGTGAAACTTCTCATATTTAGATCGTATTTTTTTAAAACAAACTTTTACCCTTGATATAACATTAAAAATAAAACTGCAAATAATTAATATGTGAAAAAATTGCAAGTCTGTTTGGGCTAGACTTATACGGCAAGAAAATGGTTAAGGCTGGCCTAGGCCGAGACGATTCACGAAAAATCAAAACGGAAAGTGGATTTTTTTCTACATTTTCAATGTGAGCCAAGCTAAAAGGTTAAATTATTCAACTTTAATATTTCACCGCTAAACACAAAAAATATTAGGCTTTGGCGATTCGTTTACAGTTTTCGTTTTCAGTCTGAACCGACTCTCACCATCTTACTGTTGTCAATGGAACAAAGTGAAAAAAATATTCGTAAGAACTATTCTAGATATTTTTTATTTTAATCGTAAAACACTATTACGAAATACCTGCATTGATCTTGTTGCTGTTTCAAATGTTGTTACGTCATAGTCGCCGTGAGAGAGACGATTGTAATCGCGTGTCAGGTCAGAACCCGACCTGGAAGATTTAGGTTCACACTGAAAGTTGACCCGGAAAGAGAAGTTGGGGTCGGAAAAACAGCATCGAGTAAGGCGGTCATCAATTTTTCTTGTTGTTGTTTTTTCTTGTAGATATAACCGCTCCCCGTTTGTTCCCCCCGAATACTCGGCGCTTTCTTCTTTCATTTGTTGGAAACGGTTGCCGGCATTGTTTTCCGTAAATCCGGAACAATCCGATGTATTAGAACCACTGACTGATGCCGACTCTACTTCGTTTTCCGAGCTTGTTTTCATATCTCGTGCATCGTCAGCGTTTAATTGCGAATTTTCCAGAACAAGGTTGTCGCTGTCGACTCGTTCAGGGTTGCCAAATGTATATTGCTGAATAATCGAATCACCTTTACTTGTTAAAAAAACTACTTTGATATTTTGGATGGGGTTTGCTGATGAAGTTGGCTTTGATATCTTACTATTGGCTTTTTCCTTCGACTCATCAGTCGTAGTATCATCGCATTCAATGTTTTCAAAATTATTCTTCAACTTTGCTTTATTTCGTTTAATTTCTGAAAGCAAAGGATCGCTGAATGACCTGCGTATGACGTCATTGTTGAGTTTTGAATCATCTGAAGTACCAATGACGTCATGTTTTGGGCTTGTTCCTGACATT
Source organism: Diplosoma virens (assembly GCA_963680785.1). NCBI lineage: Eukaryota > Metazoa > Chordata > Ascidiacea > Aplousobranchia > Didemnidae > Diplosoma > Diplosoma virens. The sequence goes on along the minus strand of OY796896.1, from coordinate 30,860,156 downwards.
TCAACGAAAGTTTCTTTTCGAAATGGGGTTACCTTCGAGCGGTAATGCTTTTTGTTAATCTTTATCAAATTCTTAAGCTCCTTTCTTGTTGAAAGTTTATTTCTGCTCAGAGAAAAATATTTTGTATTCACTTGTAAGTTTGACTTGACATCTCTCAATGGCGAAGAATAGAGCTCCTCGTTTTGGAAACTTGCTTTTTTTGCAAACAATTTTTTACTGGTTCGCTTGTGAGCGCGTTCCGAGTCGTTTAAAATCTCACCGTTGCTGTGAAGATCTAAGGTTTTTTCAATAGCTGACTGTTTTTCGTTGCTTCTTACTTCTAAGTAATGGAAATGCTGGGGAGAATTTTTATGCTTATAAGAATCTGGTTGTTGCTTTTTCCCGCTTTTTAATGTGTTTGACTTTCTTTGAGCTTTTTCTTTTAATTTAATATCAATGAATTTCAATTCGCCAATTTTTCTTTTATCTCGATTTGTTCTTTCTTTAGCTGACAGAAGTTCGGAGTCTTTGTTGTTATTACTTGTGGTTAAATTGAGAAAAATTGAAGATTTGACGGAGTTTTTACTAGACATTTCTTTTCACCATGTGGTCAAAAATAGTTTTTGAAAACTTAAAAAGTGATTGATGTTTCGGCAAAACTATTCTTTACAATTTAATAAATTTCACAAAACCAAAACTAAAAAAAGCTAAAAAAAGTACAGGCCAAATTTAAGCGATAAAATTTAAATGTAGCTCAAAATCAAATTGAACGAAATCCTTTGAACGGTAATAAAATAGCCTAACACAGTATCAAAGTCAGACAGGAAAAAAATTAATACAATGGATAGAAAATTCAAGTTTAATAAACAATATTTACGTATCAATACAGGGTGTTCATAAACTTTATACGTTAATTTATTGGTGATTTCAATTTATGGTACCAAAGAACACATTGTGCTTTTTGTTGAATGGTCAACATGTTTCATACTTTGTTGCAAACTTACGCCTTTATTAAAAATGACTTATTCTTGCTTATTTTAACTATAAAATAACATGTAAAAAATAACAAAAAAACCTTATAGTGGTATAATTCACTGTCGAAAATTTAAAGTTTCTACCTTTGCGGTTTTTGAGATATTAAAATTTTAAATGTGTGCAGGATTTATGGACACCCTGTACTTTGAAACAGGACACAAAAAGAATTGTTAACAACGGGTGCATCGGATAAAAATTTTAAGTAGGCTTAAAAAAATTAATTTCGACTACAAAAATTTTATCTTATCAAATAATTTTTGTCAAATTAAAACTTACAGTTTTCGAAATTTTAAAATTCATAACTTGGTTTTTTGTGTTTAAAGTTTGTCAGTTAAAATAAACTACATTTCCTTCTGCAATTTTATAAACTAGACATTCTGCTGTGCCTCAATAGAATGATAGGCTACTGATGCTGTCATTATCGTAAAAATACGCTTATTAACAGAGTTACCCTCCAAACTGACCAAAAAAAATAAGCACAGTTAATGAAAATAAACAAGCTAAAGATTTCAATTGTTTTGCTTTTTTAGGTTGTAAAGAACTTTCTTTTGGTTTTCGCTTTATTTCGACTGGATTTATGCGTCCCTGTTAAGACAGAAAAATTTCTTTAAATGATCTTTACCATAAAACGACAGTTTTTCTTTGGACATAAAGTGAAAACCTTGTTATAAGTTCGTTTTCTAAAAATTTCATTCAAAACTAGAAATATTAGTGAAGAATAAGCAGAAATAAGCACTTAACTCTAAAATAAGCACGTTAAAATTCTCTAAGACATTGTTGATAAAAATAAGCATAAGTCTTAGAAATAAGCACGAAATGGTAAACCTGCTTATGAATTTCAAGATGACTGACGACCTTCAACTATTCATCAAAACCACAACTAACAATCAATGTATAGCTGAGCTATATGCTTGATTTTGCCTTAAAATAGACGTTAAAAACCGAATTCAACAGAGCTATTGTATTAATGTACACAATATTGTAAGTTAATTAAATCACAATATCGAAGCGCAGCAATAAATTGAATAAAGCAACTGTAAAAATAGCACTCATCAGTACCGAATGTTCCAAGATGTTATTTTGATAAGAATATGTTTGAACATTATACTATTTATTTTAGTCATTGTTTTCTTTGTATAGATGTGTAACAAAAAGAAAAACTATTCGTTTTTCTTTTAATGATTCTACGACCAGCAAAGTTGTATTTTTTATTTTTATTTTCTAAGTGGTTGCTGTTGAAATCAAAAATACAAAAACAAAATAGAAAATATCTAGAATTCATTCAGTCGATGTCTTAACTTTCGAAAAAGTATTAGACAACAAAAAGAAGTCTAAAAAGATTTCTTTATTGCTATTTGAAACTAATTAAACAATTAGATGAGAAGGTTTGCTGTGGCAGCATGCCCTGGTTATACTGTATATATGCAGTCGAAGAAAATTATTGCTGTCAAAAAAAGGTTTTTGTAAGATCTTGCGACGCGAAAAAACTTTACAAAAATCAGCTTTTAAAACTTGAATTTTTTTACGTAGTTTGGTTGCGGTTCTGTACCAAGCGGGGACAGAGAAAAATTTCGCTTAAGACGCAAAAAATTTGTGCGGAATCAGATTTTTTCGGGCACTGAGCATGGGGGCTTTGGGCAACAAAAATTTATCCCAATTTTTTGGACAGAATCACTATACTCTATTTCAAAATAACGGTCAAGATTAGTACCCAAATACAACTAAGACAGGGATGTCCAACAATGGCCCGTGAGCCGTGCTGCGGCCTACTGCTTACACAAAACTTTTAGTTATATTTTCATAACTGTATAGAATTCGATTTTACTGCTGTCATAGTAACGCACACAGAGACAAAGTGAATACGTCAGTTCATTGCTGACGTTGAGTAACGTCCCATGAACTGACCAATGAAAATTTTTGTAGGTGGAGCTTGTCATAAAGACGCTTGCCCCAAGCATCATTTTTAGTAGTCACATTGTTTTGTGATTTAATTAATATTGATTATGCTATTTTCAAATATTTTTTACAATATCAAATGATGCTTAGTTGTGTATGACTTTTGTGGTAGTAAAGATAATATACATCAGTATCAATGATGCAGCTAGTGGTAAAAAAAAAGGGAACGTGTTGATATATTAAGAGGGTGAAAAGAAGATCAGACTTTTGGCTTAATGCCAATACTTCTTACGTAAGGTGCTAATTAATTCTTTACGATTCTAATTTCAGGAATATTAATATAGCTATTGGTATAGGCCAGAGGTGGGAAATCTTTTCAATATTAGGGGCCACATTAGATTAGACAGTAACAAAGGAGGTCGCATAAGTTGAATTACATAAGAAAATAGCGTCATCATTTTAAATCTCTCTCGATTTTCTTAATTTCTGTCTCTAAAATGTACTGATCTGAAAAAAAAGGAGTCTTCACTTTCGATCTGTCCCAGTTTTGTTGATTTACTTGAATTACTTCCCTAAAAAGCAGCGATCTCTAAAAAAAATTTTTTTATTATCAGCAGTAGTCATTATCACATAATTCTATTATTTTTCAAACTGTCATGGCGGCCGCAGAAAAAAACTAATCGAAGTCGCAGATTTACCACCTCTGGCATAGGCTTATACATATTTGTTTAATTACATCACATTTATAACACTTTCACTTTTCAATTATATTCCTAATTAGTTAATCAATTTTTAGTTATGTTTTTAATATTTATCATTTGGTCATGACATCTAATATTAAAAAGAAGAGATTTTACGGATAGGTATGTGTATTTTTGTGGCCCGGCAAATATACTTAAATTTATAATTTGGCATATTATGAAAAAAGATTGGACATCTTTGAACTAAGATTTAATATGAAGACCTTTTTTTTTCTTTTGAAATTTTTAGGGAAAACTAATCTATTTGTATGTCTAAACGTAGGTCTCAGCCCCGTTTCAAGCTGAAAAACAACTAAAGACAAAAAAAGATCTTCAGATTAAATCTTAGCTATATTTTGGAACCTACATGGAATGATGCAAAATTTTTATCATTATGATGCAATGCAAAATGATGCAAAATGATACAAAATCTTGGTCCAGATGGTAGGTGCTTTCTCGCAGCCTGGGCCGTGAGTAAATCTGTTTATTGGTGTTAAAAATGACAGACCGAAACCAAACCTACCAAAACGAAAGGGTATCCATCCATTTCGATGTTCAGCGTGGGTCTGCTAATCGGCAAACGTCCTTTTCAAGACGGGGAAATGCCAGGATAAAACTGCCCTTTTCCGGGAACATTGCCAGCAAGTTCCGAAGACCCACTATTCTTTAGCTGAACATCGAAGGCCTCACTGCAAGCAAGATGAACGTTCTTCATCACCTCGCTATGCAGTCTGAGGCACTCGTCATTCTTCTACAGAATACCTGCGGCACTGATGCAGAGAAGTTGGTACTTCCGAACTACCAACTAGCTGGGTCTTCTTTAAGCAGGAAGCATGGCCTTGCCACGTTTGTCCACGAGCGACTGAGATACACGTTTTTGGACCAATCTCCACCGACATCGGAGATGGAGTAGTTGTGTGTGGACGTTGATGGTTATAAAATAGTCAACGTTTACAAAACACTACCAACAGAATTGCAATCCCTAGATCTCCCAATGTTTCCTCACCCCTGTCTTTACGCTGGCGATTTTAACTGTCGTCATGCTGATTGGGGTTATGATGATAACAGCCCGGACCGTGATTGCTTGGCTGACTGGGCAAGTATTGATTGTCTTGCCCTCCTATATAATTCCAAGGACGCTGCCAGTTTTTATTCCGGCCGCTGGAACACTGGCACCAATCCAGATATAGCTTTCGCTAGCGTAGGTCCAAACAGTCGCTTACCGGATAGATGTGTCCTTGAAAAGTTCCCCAGGTCACAACATCGACCTTCGCTTATCACACCACCAAGATTTGCTATGGCAGTGCCAAGCATGCCTATTAAGCGATGGAACTTCCGCAAAACCAAATGGAGTCACTACATTGCTTTGACGAATAAATTCGCAAAGACTTTATTGCCGCCTGATTCACTTGATGTGGATGCGGCTTACCAGGACTTCTGTAACACCATTAAGAAAACAGCCAAATAGACTATCCCATGCGGGTATCGAAATAACTATATTCCGTGTTGGGATGCAGAGTGTGAATCCCTCTATAAAACCTTTCTGCAGTCTCCTCTGGGAGACGAATCAAGTTTGGCTGCTACAGCTCTGCTTTCCAAGCTTGACAGAAAGCGGAGGGAACAATGGTCCAAGGCAGTTCGGAGCATTAATTTCTCACACTCTAGTCGAAAAGCGTGGAGTATTTTGAACAACCTTACTGGTAGGTCACGACACTCTCCTCGTCACTGTCCCGTTTCAGCCGATGATATTCCATCTCAGCTGGTCAGAAATGCGAAATACGAGGCTGCTGATTGCAATTCTTCGCGACTTGTCTCTCAAGAAGTGTCTGACCTTTGGAGGGCCACAACACCAGCTCCAGTAAATACGTATCTCTGATATTTTTTCACAGAGAGAACTTGCTGCTGCCCTCCAACATTTAAAACCAGGTAAAGCTCCGAGCCCTAATTCCATCTGCCCAGAGCTTATACTCCATGCTGGAGCTGCTTTGAAGTCCTGGTTACATGACTTCCTTTCTTCCTGTTTGCGCCGACTCAAAATTCCCAAGATCTGGAGAAGAGCGATTGTAGTCGCGATCCCAAAACCAACGAAGTCCGTGGGGGACCCAAAGAGTTATCGACCGATATCTCTGCTCTGTGTCTCCTACAAGATCCTCGAGAGGCTTATCTACGCCCGCGTTGAGCCATTAATTGATCCACTGCTCCCTAAAGAGCAGGCTGGGTTTTGACGCGGGAAGTCAACCGTAGATGAAGTTGTTCTGCTAATCCAGAACATTCAGGATTCTTTTGAGGCTAAAAAGAAGGCCGGTGCCGTATTTGTCGATCTGACAGCTGCTTATGACACTGTCTGGCACCGTGGTCTTACCTGCAAGCTGCTGAGACTTCTTCTTGATAAGCACATGGTCAGAATGATTATGGAGCTTGTCCGAAATCGAAGTTTTACCCTTACTACCGGTGACAGCAAGCAAAGCAGGCTACGCCGTCTTAAAAACGGCGTTCCTCAGGAATCGGTCTTGGCTCCCCTCCTATTTAACATCTATACGTACGATCTTCCTTCCATAATTTCCAGAAAGTTTGCTAATGCTGATGATTTAGCATTGTGCACTCTTCTAGAAACTGGAAGGACTTGGAGGAGATTTTAAGCCAAGACATGTCTACACTTTCAGCGTATCTCCAGACTTGGAGGTTGAAGCTCAGTCACACTAAGACGGTGACGGCAGGCTTTCACTTAAATAACCGAGAGGCCAAACGTGAGCTAATGGTTTACAATAATGATAGACTTTTACCGTTCTGTCCAACTCCTACTTACCTTGGGATAAAACTGGACAAATCGCTCACGTTTCGTCACCATCTAGTGGTATTGCGCAAAAAACTATCCTCGCGCGTCACACTGCTGAGGCGACTCGTGGGCTCGGGGTGGAACGCATAGCCACCTTATCTCTAGTCCACTCAACAGCTGAGTACTGTGCGCCAGTCTGGTGTCGCAGTGCTCACACTTGCCTCATCGACAGTGTTTTGAACGACGCCTTGCGCATAGTCACTGGATGCCTGCGTCCCACTCCAACGGACCACCTACCTGTACTCTCAGGCATCCAGCCAACTGAGCTTCGCCGATTGGGAGAGACACTCTTTTTGGCTCACCGTGGATCTCTGGACCCTGATCATAACTTGAATGGTCTTTTAAGTGGGTCCTCAGATACTCGCCAAGCGAGACTAAGATCCAGACGTCCGTTTGTGCCAGCTGCGCAGAATCTCTTGGACAACCTTGCCAGACTTGGCATCCGCGCCTCTGAATGGACTAATCACAAATGGAAAACGGAGTACTGTGAAAATGCTTCCAGGCTCCGTGATTTTGTGCCTGGGATCAGTGCCAGGCCTGTTGGGATGGGCTTACCCCGAGCAGCTTGGGTTAAGCTCAACCGCTTGCGGACTGATGTTGGGCAATTTCATTCGTCCATGCACAAATGGGGTGTCGCTCCTTCACCGAATTGCGAGTGTGGCGCCTAAGAACAAACCGCAGATCATGTACTAACAGCGTGCCCTATACATCGGGCAACACATGGAGCACGAGTTCTGACGGTTTTGAATGACGAAACCCGATGCTGGCTTAATGACATCACTGCCAGCATCTGATCCAGGCAGTACAGCAGCCTGGGGTAGTAAAAGGATAAACCCTCGGCCCCAGTCCTGTTTGTGTCTGACCTAGAGTGGATACCTCTTCAAACGATGATTGGAAAATCTTGATTCGGGTAATTGTCACAGAAAATTCAAGCAAAATTGTTTCACCTCCACCCCCCCAAAAATGTTTCGGTTGGTACGGCTGTGAGTTTTTATCCAGCCTGTTCTGATTAGATTTTTCGAACTTTTTTCAATTTCACATTTTAATTTTTTGCATAGAAACTTGTGACAATCTCTTAACAAATAAGCCAGTACATGATAATCTAATGTATCAAATAAAAATCAAGTTAAGACCAAAACTAGTCATTGTGAAACTGGCTGTTGAAAAGCGATTTGGTTAGCCTCTTCTGATGGCAGATAATGAAAGACGATCCTTATTTTGATAAGTGTGCAACCTATATTAAGAAGTCCTTTCCTAAGTGTATTCATATGAATATTTTTTGAATAAGTGTTGAGAAATAATATATTTTTTAAACATAAACTATACTGTCTTTTTAAAACCGTTTTAAACTTTCCCCTGCTTGGTGGTCTTGGCAAGCAGTTCTAAATTACAGTAACATCTCTACTAAATTACTAGCGGACAGCAATATCTTGGCATCTCCGGAAGCAGGTCGGGGTAATTGCTTACCCTATGTATAGCGTCTCAGTCGCTTTCCTGCGAGTCAGAAGGATAAATATAGAGATAAAAATAAAAATAAAAAAAGAATAAACCGGTTGATATTTTTTGTTCTTGTAACATGAAACTTCGTTTTAGGTTCGTCCAGGAATTTATTCAGTTTTTTATTAAGACATTTTGCAAATCTGCAAAGAAAATGATTATCGCTTTGTTCTAACATTATTTTCCTTTGCAACTATTTTGAATTATTTTATTTATTTGGCCCGCCCTTCAACAAAAACAAAAAATCAAGTCGCAAAGAAAGCAAATCAGTATTAACTCGCCCTATTTGACACCGTTTCACAACTTTTTTAATTTGCCGGGACAAAACACCTAACGATTTTAATCGAAATCTTTTTGAAAATCAAAATATAATTTTTGATTGTTTGAAAGACCTTTTATCATTGTCTTTACAATATTTTTGGAAAGATTTCTCCAACACACTTTGCTTTCATGGCAAATCAACAAAGCTGAAATCCTCATTCACAAAAGTAGCAGTTAACTTTTTGTAAATTTGAATATTTAAGGTTATATGTCAGTTAAGTAAAATATTTCTCATAATTCTTTGTAAAAAATCTCTTTTTCGTTATTTAGATTTGATGTTGTATTTTTTGGCTATTACTAGAGCAATTTTTTTGATTTTATTTTTGTTAATACTCGTATTTGGCTTAACGATTTTGGTTGTTTACGCTTTTACGGACAATTTCAGTGAAGATGTTGCAGAAAAGCCAATTTACATCAGTTTACAGAAGTATTGTATATTTTCAACAACGAGGTAAAAATCACAGTTTATCTCGTACAATAGCGATCTACGATTACAAACACTATTAAACGTTCTTTTGAATACCAATTAATGCGTATAAAAACGTTTAGAAAAATAATTTCATGCATCTTAACCGAATCTTAAATTAGCAAATATTTTTCAAAATGAAATAGATCAAAAATTCTTAATCGGAAAGTCGTACAAACCAGGACCGTGGCGTGAAAAGTTTTCAAGAGTAGCACAAAGCTGGGAAATGTTTTAATACAGGTAAAACGCCTATTTCTAATTCAGAACTTATAAAAAGAAGGACGGAAAAGTTTTTGAGGTCGACGCTAAAGGGTCTTAGCTCCAAAAGTTTCAGAATATCTTGTATAAATAGTAAAAACAAAATATTTTAAGTATTTATACCTGCTCGAAAATTTGCAAAAATAAGCAATAAATAAGGTTTTGTAGAAAATTTTATGAGGTAAAATTTTGACCCTATTTTGACCTATAAAACTCATCTAAAAAAGTTCTTAGCCAGCAAAATTAATGTTTCATGTTTTAACATAGCCCTGAAAAAAACTTGACTTTATTTACTTTCATGGGCTCTAATTATTAGTAATAGTAATTTGTTTTTATTTGCATTAAAAAAAACTAGTTATAATAATTAAAAACAAAATATAGCAACAGTTGCAAATAGGGTGACGGCAACTAAACAATATACGTTATAACATGCACCAAAAAATTGTGCATGGTCACCACACTAGTGCATTAAAATTAAAGATTTGAAAAGCACGTACACAAAAAAAATCTAAAAAGTTACTATACACTTCTACTGGCCACAAGTCAACATTGCATTTACCCTCAGTTTTAGGTCACAAGCAGATATTACCTTTATTACTTCGCGACCAATGATGGAAATAATGCGACAAACGTAGGTTGAAATATAGAGTTTTATCTTTTTTGGGCAATTTTCTTTTTTCTTCAACCGATCAAAAAAATGTCACCTGCCTTAAATCAAAGGAAACCCTAACCCTAACTCTAACCCTTCACCACTCGCTTTTTCAGTTCTAATATCTATTTCTACTTCATGCCTTCTGTGAAACGCAGAAACTACTCCGACACACTTAAACTAATTCACTTTTTTCAGTGCAGCAACATCGGGTTGAAGAAAATTGTTTGGGTATTTTAGGAAAACAAGTGTGTGCTGCAGTAATTTTTGTTCTATCTTTGTTACATACCATTGCGAAACCATCTAATGCATATTGGAGACAAAATTAAAGTCAGATAGCAAAATAAATTATCTGCAAACAAGCAGATTCCCGTTTTATCTTGCAGCATCCGGTTTCAAACTTTGTTTTTTTATGTCTTTTTTCTAATCAATTACTAATAATTGCTCAGATTGTTGGCGAAACTTCGACGTTTTTATCGTAAATTATGGTTGATTTAATTTTGGAAAAATTCTTCGTCTATTTTTGATTGGAATGGATAAAAACTTTAGTATTTTTTATTTGTAGATTCTTGTGCTAACTCACGAATTAAGCTGATTTCTTTAAATGACTTTTACTTGTTTACTCTAAACGTAATCTAATAAGCTCTTCTCCGTTAAAACCAACCATTAAAGTGATCTATATGCATATCGGCTACCTCTTACTGTAATTTTCTAAATGAAATTATTGTCATCGTCTTCCGAAAACTATTTATGTAGAGTACAATTTACCAATTGTGAAACCGATATCTTACTCCCAATATGCTGTAAGCAATCAATCTCTTTGTCATTGCTTTTTTCTGTTTGACGTCATATTTCCGTAAGCTGGAGTGTAATTATTTATCTATAATATCAACGTCTATGAAAGTTTTAAAACAGTAAATACTACTTTAATTTCTACTAAGCTGAAAAAGCTGGAGATAGAACAGCAAACAAATAAATTCCCAAAAGATTGAATGAAATCTATTTGTTTCATTTGTACCTTACTATCATTTTAATAAATCTTTTTTTCTTAAGACGGCAGCACAGCTGTACGGAAGTGAGTTACAAAACTTTATAAAAATAAACACTCAATGAAAGATTTAATAATTTCTACAACTTGAGTTTGGATTAGAAAAAAAGTTGTTATTGACAATCAAAGATTCCAATTCTCAAATAAATTCTTTCAAAATACTTAGATTATATTTCAAACGGCCCAAATGTACTTCGAGTTTCTTGTCCAATTTCTTTTATTTTAATCTTTTGTTATCTGTGATAATCGAATTGGATTAAAACTAATAAGTCTACATTAAACTGATAAGCAACTAAAATAAAGTTTAAAAAACTGATATTTTCCGTTGCTTTTCTTATTGATCGGATAGATTAATTATTATAGATCTTGTAACTGTCATAACTTTGTTGACATAAAGGTTAATGTTCAATAGTTTTTTCAGTTTAATGACAAATACATGGATTTAGAATAATTTACCCAGACTATTTTCGGACTTAAAAAAAAATAATCTGAAACAATTGCAGTTTTTGCTAAATTCTGCAGAATTATTTTACCAAAAATTTACTTAAAGTTGCTTTTTCAACTCCAAAAAAATTTTTTTTCTTTACAATCACAGGGTATAGTTTGAGCGCCATTTAGTGTCACGTCGCTTCTACTTCGACTGGATTACACACTACAGCATATCATATCAACACCGGCGTTTAAATAATCGTCACTCAATGTAAGAGCATGCTTGCGTTTCTTGATAATAGTTTTTATGCTTGATTTTATCTTAAGTTGAGACTTACTGCAATTTTAAAGCTTAATTATCATTTTTGGTTGTCATAGCCGGTCTTGTCTTAAACCAATATTTTTTAACCTTTTTTCCTCAACGCTTTAATCAACCGTAAAATGTGTTTTAGCGGCCCTCACGTGACATAACGAATGCTTATGTAAAGTGTTATCAACTTTACTCTTCAAAATTACTTCACAGCGATCATTTGTTGATGGAAGAATAACAAAAAAAGTTTATCGTAAATCTTTATAAACTATAATATATCAATTTTTGTCAAACTTTTTTTGCAGTACACTTTGTTTTCTTTGTACAACTCAATTTATAGGTAGCAAAACAGGCAGTTTTTAGCTTTTGACTTCAAGTAAAAATATTTTTTGGTCTCTAATTGACTTTCACATAACAGTTTTGCGAAAAAATTCTTGTTAACCCAGAAATTTTTGTTTTTCTTCAAGATTAAAATAACGTTTCGGTTGTGAATTGTGAGTGCGACGTCACCGAGCAAACCGATTACCAAGCTCTACCAGCCTGCCTCATACATCGGACACAACATTGTGGAAGAGGTTTTTGAATAATTTGATACAGTTAGCCTGTAATACTCAGCATTTACAACATTTTCGTATAGAGTCGCCTCATTACTCCATCAAGATGGTACAGCGGTAAAACACTTAAGAACACACTCGGGTGAACGGTTGTTTTTTTTTATGATCAAGGAATTGCAAATGTGCTTTGCAAACAATGCAAATACAATAATCGCCCCTCCCCCCAGTTTTCTTGAGATGTTACGTTCCGAAAAAAATAAAAGCTCGCGCAAGTGGCGATGCACACAACTTTTGATTCATTAGATGCGTCAAAATTGGTCAGACCAATAGAAGCCATGTTTCTGTGCTAGCATCTTTTGTTGCGTGAAACAGTTTCGGTAGAAAGACCATAATTATTCTATTGCGATCTGACAAAAATTTTTGTTTTGTTTCAACAAGAGGAACAATCACCAAATTTTGAAGAAGACTTTTAAACATCAAGTGAACCGAGGATTTCCTGTTGTAGAAGCAAAAGCGATAACTCTATTACAGATTACTTCTTACAATTTTATGTTGGTATATTGTATTGACAACTTTCAAAGCACAAGCTTTTATCTCCACAAATTGCTGATAAAGTTATACACAAGAATAAAGGTTTCCTCTTTGTATATTAAGATTTCTGACGTAATGCCATTCTCGGAAACCTTACTCCTTCTTTGGTTGTTTCAACAAGGTAGTTTGAACTTCTCCAAGAAGAGAATGAGTTTTAAAATAATTTATGATTGAAAGAAAAACACAGAACCCGAAAGTGCAGGAGATTTTCATGTCCCTTTTGTCTATAATTATGCCATTAAAATACTTTTCTCTACAGGACAAAATATGTAAACATCTGATCCAAAAAGGTCTAACGTGCTAGAAGCTTCTAGCTATTTTTTACCATCTCCGGCCTATATTTATCATACTTTTCCAGGAAATGAAAAACCCTACACGTATGATGATAATTTCTACTTCGACTCAACCAACAATTCATTCTGTTCTAAAAAAAACTCATGCATACAATCTGGTCACTTAATTGAAAATTCGCAAAAAATAAATCAATAAATAAAAAAACACGAAACATTGTGCATCAACGTAATGTCAATAACAATCAAACATTTTTAAAAAATTTTTCAAGTATAAATGATAATTTTACGGTAAAAGCTTTGTATTTGAAATTATAACTGAATAAAAATTTTATAAATAAAGGCTTTTTATCTGACTTCCTTAGTTTTATATCTTGAAGAAAAGTTACGTTTTTTTATTTTTTAAAAATTACTCTAAGAGATTTAACAGCCATAAATGTTTGTTTAAGTTTTTGAAAGCTAATAATAGAAAAAATTTCCACTAATTGTACGTGAAGTAGTCATTTTGCTGAAGCAACTGGGAGAGTAAAAAAATTGCTAAAACAAGAGGGTGACTTTTTAAACAAATTATAGTCTCTACGCTTTTTAAACTTGTTCAATAACTACAATAGTTAACTTTGTTTTAGATTTCAAATTTATTTTTTAATGCAAATATGATAATGTCTCCAGAAATTTTTATGGTAATTAATTTTCTTTAAAACAAGCAATGAAATTCTGTTTTACAGCAACTTGACGTTAAATTTAAAATAGGAGCCCAAGAAGTACAATTGATGTGTCGTAGATAAAATTAGTCATGATGTTAACTGAAACAGATTTGAACTTTGGAAGAATATTAAACTAAAATTTTAAATTTGCTTTCAACCTGTTGTTAAACGGAGTTTAAAATTATATTTTCTACCGAATAGCCGTTTGGTTTAGAAGATCAAAGCAATAGATAAGATTGATGTTTTTAAAAATCTTTTAAATTGAAATTATGAGACGATGGGTCACCAACTCAAGGTCTGCAATGTTAATTCATTCAGCCCACCGAATTATGCAGCAAATTTTCTTCAGTCGACTTCCGGACATAGTAGTTATTATACTGAAATAAAGATCTTTTACTGGTTTTAACATAGTTTTTAAAGACAAAAATCAGGTTTTTAGTTTTCGATCTCACTTAAAGGCCTTTTTTCGTGTTTCAAGGCTATAAACAATTTTTGGCTACTTTGGAAACATTATAGCCGGCCAAAACTCAATTCACACCTTTTGGATGTTATTTGCGTTTTTCACAAAAAATGTTTTATAATCCTTGGTTTAAAGCAGTGATTTTCAATCCTTTTTATGCCGCGGCCAACTTTGGCAACCCGTGGTAAGAAAATGACCATTCTTTCAAAATTTTTTATGTAGATGAATTCTGGTTTTCTATACATGGACGCGAGAACGTTCAATAAAAGAAATTATGAAAACTAATCAGTTTGTTAAATAAAACTCATTTAAATTATCATCTGCAAAACAATATCAGTGGGATGACTGATGTTGCAACTTGAGAAGATCTTTGTACGCATGGTGTTGTTCTTGACAAAGAATACCATAGATTTGGTTCTATTATTTTATTTTTGGCTTTGTTCATTATTCTTAGCAATGCAGTCTCACGGAGCCAGGTCAAACAGAAGTTGAATCGCTGCACTCACATGTTCGGCACGGGAAGGAACCACGATTGATCAATATGTAGCAAAGCCTTCTCTTTAACGACATCATGCGTATTTGAGTCATTTTTGAAACCTATAAGCTCCTCTTGAATCGCACCATTGCCGTTGAACAGGCTAACAAAGTTTGTGGTTGTGTTTTCATCAATAGGCCAACGGGTTTTTCACCCACTCAAACACGCTGCAGACGTTTATGTGCTGGGTTACATTTGTATAGGTATAGTAACGCCGTTTTGACGGCCACTTGACGCGATGGGGTTCAAGTCTCCCTCTGGTCACTTTTTTGCGTGGTTGGCAGAGACACGTAACGGCATTATTCTCTGTTTGGCGACCTACGTAAGCAGCACTAAATTTCATGTCATCGTATAAAAACTGAAAAAGCAGGTCAAGGTTAACGCTTGCCCTAATTTTAAGGTTTCCGACGTTTCTAGCGATTTGATGAAATACATAGCGATTAGGATAATGATTGTAACTAACACTTACTTATACAGCTAACACGTGCAAGTAGGAATGGTGATATAAAGGTGCTAGTCTCACAGAGTATATGATGCTATTTTAAAAATTTCAACATCCTTTTCCCTCGTGACGGGTTAGACCTATAATTTTTACGTCAACTCCACTCCACCGTATGGTACGTCATAACGTATGACAAAACTACATTGTTTTACAAGCGGTCTAGCACGTTTCGAACTGAATCACTGAATTGCAAGTGCGAACGAAACATGTCTTATCAGAATGTTTCATACATCGGCACTACATGGAGCACTTGGTCTAACGGCTCTGGAAGACGAAGCCCGATTCCTACTCAACACTATTGCTGTCAGCATCTAATCCGGTCGGTACAGCAGCTTGGGGTAGTAAAAAAAAGAAAAATCGGCCCCAATCCTGTTTGTGTCTGACCCGAAGTGGATGTTCTTCCAAATGACGACGACATTGAGTCACTACGTTACCCATCACTGAATTACAATCAGATTTTTAGAAAAGGGAACAGGTCAAGATATTCAGTAGCCTGTCCGACAATTTTTTTATACCAACCTTTTAATCTGCATCTTCACGCTCGCACAGTTGACGTAACAAGGATTTCCGTATTATCTAGCCCTGCCTTTACAACGTAGTAGCATAAAATATTTTTTGTAATTGTCTTATGTGCTTTTAATAGTTTACTCACTCTATTTTGTCAACTTTAACAATAGGCTGCTTTTAGAGACTTGCAGGGCCAATATTTTGTGACCGGTACTCGTAAATATTTTTGTTTAGGCCTTAACCGCCCTTAAATCGGCCTGGTTTTGAAAATCCGCTTGCACCTGACCCTAACTATTTTATGTTTGAGTACCATCATTAAAATTCTTCTAAAAATCCAAAAACATTTAAAAATCACTTGTTTGCTAGACTCAGAATTAAAAACTAGCAAAATCTGGTACATTCACTTCTTTTTTTCAAAATTAATTGAGTTTGTCCAATCATTTATGCCCGTCAATTAAATTTTTATACTTAAGTCAATCCACCGGCCAGAGGTCTGGTACAAATTGACCGGACTACTTGTAGCCGTACAGGTCTGTGGGCAGCCCAGAATCTGGTTTAATTTTTTTCATTACTTCTTTTTGCTTGTGAGTACTCAACAATTTTGCTGCCTCGTTTGACATTTGTTTACCTGCAGAACTTTATAAAAATTCTTTTAGAGCCTATTCTCTGATGTATACTGACGTATAAAAATGTCTATTAAATTTAATATTCGTAATTGCCTTCAAAACAAGTTTAAAGTAGAATTTTTACTTTGTGGTTCTAATACTTTGCCCATGAATCAAACATCGATAAATAATTTTAAGTTCGTTAACTTCTAAAATAATAATCATGAATATTATTCTGCGTAAATATTTTACTCTTTCTTTTGTTTTTTGAAGCTTTCGCAACTCTTCACAAAAAGCCAAACGATTCCCTGGTTGAAAACCGCTCGTTTAAAGTGAAGTAAAGTAAAAGTTTATAAATTTGATTTAAAAGGAAATACTATTAAGCTATTCTTCAATTAATTGCAATTAAAAAAAGCTTTAAAATAAAGATCAGGGCTGGCCAAACCAATCTTCAAACGCCCACGTTGGGGTCTTGTTCTAGGGGTTCCTAAAATATATAAACCGGCAGTAAGTTTAACATTTTCCAATTCAGTTGTATTTTTATTGAGCCGAATTCGAGTTTTTTTTGGGAGCCTCGGTTAAGCTTACGCCAACCCTGATAAAGACAAAACGATTGATTATGCAATAAATAGAATCGATATCTTAAACCTTCAATCTTCTTCGCCGTCGTCGTTGTCTTATGATCGCCCTGGCTTATATGCTGCTTTTTGTTTTCGTCGTAAAGTTTGAGGAGTTCTAAGTAAAGTGACTTTCCTGAGACCACAAAAGAAACCGCTCAGGCAGACTGAGCATCAAACTCGCGTCTTTCTCTTCGCAAGTCGGAATGTTATCACACTGTGCTATCCTGCCGAACTCAAACACCTTAAAGCCTTATATAAAAAAAGCAGAGAAAACGGAGAAATTTTTCTTGTGGGAAATTTCCTTGGAACAACAGCCATTTAGCTTGACTGATGTAGCAGAGGACTTAAAGCTAAATTTTTTAATTTTTGGGGTCTAAGAACATTTCAATTATACGCAAAAGCTGCTGTCAAAAGGACCGTTAAATACTTGTCATTATGGTTTTTATGGAGAAATATGCATAATTTAAAAAAAACCTTAAAAAAATATTCGGTGATTTCATTTTGAAAAGTTTCTTGGACAGAAAAAGTAAGTGAAACCAAAAACCAAAGGCAGTTTTTTAATCAACAAGATTGGGTCATTATCATCATCATGTGGTTTACATATCTTCCTAATTCAGACAACAACGTTTTAGAGGTTTAATTTTGGGCAAAAAATTTTACAAGGGGGTAAAAATACTGAAATCGGGCTGCCCAGTGTTTTATTGTTTCATAGTTGAATAAAGTCAGAATTTATAGCTAAATACAGGCTGACAATATTTACTGTATTCAGTGCCCAAACATACTGTTATCAATATTCCACTGTTTTCTACAATAAAAAATTTTAAGGATCGAGCTTATTCTAAGGACTAAGGATGGTTGTTAGAAAACAGCCACAATACTCCTTTATAAAATGTCTTATTATCATAATATTTAATAAACAGTGTTTTTCAAAGGACTGTACTTAAAAAAATAATAAAATCCGCTAGTTTTTTGTAGAAGTTCTAGTTATGCGATGCAATTTCGGTGTAAATGTCATAATTGATTTAAAAACACTTCTTGCCTTCTTCTCAACAAAGGTTTTAATAACATCATTATGTTTCGCTTCTGTTGCAAGTTCGGATTCAATATTTGGACTGGCAAGATGCACTACAAGACATTGATTACTGGTTACTCTCAAATATTTTTTGATTGGCTTAAACTTGCTCAATCATCTCTCTGAAGATGCAACAACTGCTGGAATAATGAAAAAAATTTTAAGCAAACACACTCATTCGAAAAAAGTTCTGGTAGCTTAAACTTATAAATTTGATTTCGCAGCTTTAATGGAAGTATTTTCTCTTTTCCAAAATTAGTTTAATATACAATTGGATATACAATATATATTATACAAATGGATATACATTAATATACAATAGAAATTGGCAAAAACGTAGTGACAAAGATTTCTTCATCCACATCCCTAACATGGTGTTTGGCTAAATTTCTCCGTTTTTTTTTCAATATCTTTAGAGGACAGATGGAAATATTTCCATAAAATATAACAAAACAATTGAATGCTTTATTTAATGTAATGCTAACTCAAAAATTTTTTATCGGCTAATAATTTCAATTGAAGTTGAGCTCTAGGCTCCGTTTATATTTTGTGTCCTCCTTCTACACAGAAAGCCAGTTTAAGGCAAAGTGAGTAGATATTTTATTTTTTGACTTTTACAGACACTTACACTTTTCCAGATACAGCATAGTTAAGAGTAAACGCATAGCACACCGACATAATCGCACAAAAACATTAGCATTTTTACTTAGCACGAAAAAGCAAAGCAGATAAAACATGAACAATCCAAAACACCAAAAACAGAAAAAAAGCACCATCCCAAATTTTTATTTTTGGGGAAGGGTTTAGGGGGCATTATATGCCCCTTTATCATTGGTAGTCTTTCAATCGTTAAGAAAGAAAAATGGAGGAATCATTTTACGTCAAAAATTTAGGTATAAAATACGAGAGTTGTTAAATTTTCTAAAATGGATCAACAGTGCATGGTGTATTTGAAAGCAAATGATGACCTAAAAAGTACTGAAATGAATCACGGCGATCAAGAAGAACAGTGACAAGAAAATTAATACTAAAACCTCAAAAGGGAAAAGCGTACTATGATGTAGGGAAAATAGAGTATTAATATTGTTTATTTTTACTTGATTTTTTTGCTACACTTGTCACTAACTGGTTCTTTACTTGTAATGTAAGGTAACAGGAAAACAGAAAATATACTGTAGATATTAATCTATACAAGCAAGAAATTGTTTGAAGATTTATCAAATCCATGGAATCTTTTGGTTGCAATGAAAACTTTATTTTTGTACCATACCCGTTCTCTGGTTGTCCGACAAAAACAAATTAGCAACTTTTAAAATGTCTTTTTAAAAATATTATCTAAAAAAACTGCCACGATATACTGTATGTTGCACATAGGGATGATGAAACAAAAAAAAAAAATCAAAAAGTTTTGTCGTTATCTGCTCATATTGATCTTGCTCATGATTTTAAAACGACTGAAATTCACTAATACACACCTAACAATATTCATTACAATATGCGTTAACGAAAGCTTATTAAAGGCGATTATGTAAATGCTAAAAAAAAATATTTTATTTAAATTTTTATCTTCAGATTTATTGTCCTGACTCACAGGAAAATGTCGGAAGCGTTATACTTCTTGCAACCATCAAGCGATTACCCCGATCTGCTTGCGGAGAAGCCGAGAGATATTGCTGTTCGGTTGAAATTTTTTAGTTTTTTATTTAGAAATATTGTTAGCAGGAAAAACATGTCGTGTCCCTAACTTCGGGGCGAAAATCGCTGATGATGATTTCGAGAGATTGTCAATCAAAAGCCGTTTACTTTAAAAAAATTAAAAAAATTTACGGTAAACATGATTAAAAAAATTGCATCCAAATTTTGAAAAACAAATCAAATATTAAAGAACTGCTAAAAACTAATAAATGGCAACACCTGTCTAATAGAAAAACAATTAAATGGCGTAAAATTTTAAATAACGGTCAAAAATTAAAAAAGTCATTTGCATGCTGATAAAAACAAGAAAAAAACTGCAGCATTTTTAAGAAACGTAAAAAGAATGTGAGAAATATTTTCAATCAATAAATACCTATGTTTGTTACCGCAACACAGTCAAATAGCCCAGAATCAAATATAACAATTATGGGGGAGGAACAGCTTTCTTTCTGGCTGTGGAACAAGGAAGATAAAGTAGGAAAAGATTTTTGCAAAGTTTGAAATTTTATTTTTTTTATTTAAAAATAAAAAATTTTGAACGAAAAAAAATTTTAAGAGGAAAATTATTCTTTGGTCGGCCGCCTGAAAACAAACCTGGGGAGTGGGGATAAAGCCGACCTTGTTTTAACTCCGCTAACATTACCATGCTAAGCGCAAGGGTGGAGAAAAATAAGATTCACAAAACTTGCCTGAGACATGCTTCAACAACATTAGCACGACAATGATACGACCTCACGTGATCTTTGACCTCGAATAAGGTCACGTGGCAATCGGAAGATCGTCTTCCAGTCCGGTAAAGTTGTCGCTTCCGTCTCCGCATCCGAACGACGTTTTTCCGCGCAAGGTGTCGTCATCGCTCGACCCGATGGGAGTGTTTTCCTCGGAAATGAACTGGAATGCTGGCATGCTTACTCCACGCCGGATCTCACCGGATTTACCTTCAATCGGGATCAATTTCCGCTTGCTTCCGCAGGAGTCCGACCGATGCCGGTTCCTAGAAGACTTTTTCATGTCGGCCCTTTCGTGGTAAACCAGCTGCTTTGTGTAGGTGAGGTGAACGTTGGGGCCCGGGAGGCTGAAGGTCCGTTTTCTCGTCGCTCTCTTTTCCGCCGGACAAACGGATAATTTTTCGTCGTCGTCTGAACTGGTCGATTCATCGTTAATCTTGTCACTGTTATCGCTAGAGAACTTGTTTTTGTTTTTCATATTGTCAGGAATAGTGGACAAAGCTTCATCTTCATTTCGATTGGTTGAAACGCACTGTAAATAACAGTCAAGTAATCACAAATGACGTCACCGCGCTCTATAAGTCCAGACTAAAATTAAGATTGATTAAAGGACAGTATAAAATGGTGGTTATCTTGCTGCTATGAATGAAATTTTTACAATTTTTAATTTTCAAAGCATTTACATCAGTGGGTTGTAAACTTAAAAACTATTACAAGAGCAAGCTCTAGATTGCACTAAAAAAGTCCAGCAATTTTGCTTGTGAAACCCGAAAATTAAAAAAAATTAAAGTTGTGATAATTTTTAAAATTAATTTTCGTGCATTTTTCTTGCACTATCAAGGCGTCGAACCGGTTTAAAATGATATTCGGTTTAAGTTCACATTTAGCAAATTTTATTTTTATTCATTCAGTTGGTGTTTAAGTTTAGATAGAAAAGCGGTTAACGTAAAGTTTCGATTCAGGTTTCGTTCTTGCCATATTTTTATGAAATTGCTTTTCTGACCCTTTCTGGAAAGGTTGTAGACCGTAAACATGTTTCTTAGCCACATGTTATCAAGATAGGGGCGTCTATTGACACGTTTCCTGGGGAAGGATAACAAACGATGGCATACCTAGAAATTGTTTAAGGGGAAGTGTCACATTTCATTCGCAATATAATCTTATAGCTTTATAGTCAATTTTAAGTTTTAATGATTGTGATCATGTAATTTGTTTTTTATCGCTATAATTTTTTCGTTATTAAATAGTGATTGTATTATCGGCATACCACCCCAATTAATTTATTTACAAGCTGTTTTATAATTGTTATAATTGTTCAATTTTTCATTTGTAATTCTAAGCACGTGTCAAGCAGCTTAATAGCATGAGGCCTCTGAATAGTCTTGCGTTTCTTTTCTCTCTCAAGCGTTCGAGAATCGCTAAATGAATTTTTCTATTTAATGCGAGACTTCAAATTGCGTAATCCGTTCTTTGTGATTGGTTGTTTAGGAGCATTGCGTACTATGACCGATGGTAAACTCAATTTAATTGGTTAATTGTCCACGATGATCTCGAAGGTTCTATTATAATCTGGTGTCACGTGACGTGACCTTATAAATAGTCCGCATTTTGTTGTCAAATGATTTTAGTTGAGCCATTTCAGATGATTGGTTAGTCGTTGGGATTGTTTTGCGTTGTTTAGCATGTTTGGTTGTAGTTGTTTAAGGGTCAAATGTTGATGCCTTGGAAATTAATTCTATAAAGCAGTAATCCTCAACCTTCGGTTCAGGATAAGAAAACTGTGGTAGAGAAGGTTTTTGTTTGGGTTTTATTGTTTCAGTTGCAGTGAGCATGCAGGTTTGATTATGTTTATTTCTGTACCATGTATTATTTTCATGTTTTAACGTACATCGTTTTTCACTGTTTCTTTTTGTCAGCCTTTTAATGTGTTTTCGTGCTTTGGTTTGAGTTGTTACAGGTAAGAAACGAACAATCGAACACCCGTTTTTGAAACTCGAATTCAAAAAATATAAGCGGCTAATACGAATTTTCGATTCGGCTCCTGCTGTATACTTTCTCCTTTACGTTCATTATAATTTAAAATAAATTGAATTCCGAATCCGTGTCAATTTCAAATTGGTGCAATTTGACAATCTCACAATTTTTAACTTGCGCAGTTGAAGAGATTCACCAATAAAAATTTTGCTGAAGGCCTTTATTTTTTTTACATTTTTGGTAAGCTTAACAAAAAGAAATTTTTAGAAATAAAAACTTTGATCTTTTTAGTTTACCCTATTCTATAAAATAAACCGACGGTATTGTCCAACCGATGGAAAGTTTTATTTAAGAAAAATTCTATGGTTGCCACTTGAAAGTAACATCCGCCGGTTTAAACTTGTATTTTACGCGAGGGATGCAATACAGAATCAGTAGATTTTGGTCTCGTTGCAATACAACTATTTCTATAGGTTGTCCTTCTAAAAAAAACGTAGTATACAGAGCTTTAAGATGTTGAAAATTTCAGTTTAATGAAAAAGTTCTTTTTAAAGCACGAAAACCAGCCAAACAAAAAGCAACATTTAAAAATGTCGACAGAAAATTTGAACAAAACTCCAATAAACCGAAAAGCATTTAACACTGTTGTAAAAAAATCAGAAATTCGACTTTCAAACAGCAATTACAATTGTGACGTCAATAACTTAGCAGTACGACTTGCAACAAAACATTATAAATTAGCAATAAAATTTAAAATTGCAAAATCATGCATATGAACGCACTGTACAATGAATCCTGTGCCGCACATATTCCGAAATTGCAGCCTTTACACACCAACTACATTGAAAGCGGAGATCATTCAAACGCTCTAGACTAAGACCTATTACACAAAACACCGAAAAAAAGACAATGATATTAGCAGGAAAATAAGTTCGACAAAAAATAAATTCATTTAAGGCCGGTCTTTTGGATTATCTGATCATTATTGTCTACTAACAATCAAACTTAGTCGCTCGGCAAAGCATTTAAAACGTATTTTGTTTTATTTGTCCAATCGTCAAGACTGAAAGCAGCAGAAAATAAAGGGCCAGAAGAACGTAAAACCTTTATTTTCGGGTAAAATTTGTATCTCAAATTTGCCGATTTACGATGTTCATTCTTCAGTTAGCATTTAAACAGAATATAAGACCAACCACATCGTTGCAGCACAGTGTCCGACGTAGATCCACGAAGTATAAGGAAATAGTTGCACGAAATAGAGACATCAACAACGCGACAAAAACGGACAAAAAAACTTAAAACGAGAAGTGCCACGCCAAAGAAAAAGAGGAAATCAAAATCTGACGAAAGCACTTGGACGATTGGCATCCGACATATAAAAATCAAGAATGGCAGTTTCTTTCTTGCAGCCCTGCGACAGACGTATCGATGCATTAGATTTCCACTAGTGTTGCTCGTGAGAAACAATGTATAAATTAAGAATGACGCTTATAAGACTTTAGAGTGGGAAGGGGATTTTTAAAATTTCAAAAATAATGATGTTTCTTGTTAAATAAATAATTATTGTTGTACTTTTACGATGTGGCGAAGCAGAAATGTAAAAATTGAACTGAAAAATATTAAAACAATCAGTGCTTCAAGGGTTTTTACGCTGGTTCTCGGGCAGTCGCAAACAAAATAGTAGACAATTTATAGAACTTCGCATTAGACATTGAGTTTGATCTTACAGTAGATGAACCATGCCTCAACAACACAAACAAAGCCAAGATGGACTGCCACTTTTCAATGACCGATGGCCTAATTTGATAAAGATGTGTTGAAAATATTGGTCACGCCTAGCGGATACTGTAATGCGCATTATGTGTATACAACTTCGCAGGAAGTGATGATTTGCTGGTTCCAAGCCGGGCCATATTGGCAAGCAAGGATATCTGTTCTCTATTGTTTTTGTCTTTTAATAGCGGCTGCTTTTTGCACGACTTAAAATTTCTCATAAAAACCCCGACAATGTTTATCGAAACTCACGCAGACCCCATTCCCCAAAACCTTATTAACATAGAAGTGTTTACGTCTATTAAAGTTATTTTTAAACTTTAAACAAAGACTCACCTCTCGCGAAGGAGGTGAGGGTGCTGGATTCTTGCTTCTTTTGTTCCTGACTAGGAGAGGTTCCTGACAAACATAGGACATGTCAGTTAAAACCGGATTGAAGGGAGCGGACACAGCACGTGCAAAACATGGAAAGATTTAGCAAAGAGATTTTTCCCCTTCCATTCAATCCATGTTCAAACCGCATGCTCTATGCCTTGCGCTCAATTCAGTATTACTGTAGCGGACAGTAAGCAGTGACGATAAAATGATTTATTCAACTTCACACTTAAGGTTATTCTAATTTTAGATTTCGCGCTTTTTTACGAGGAGCAGCAAACAAATGAACGAACTGGTCATAAAGAAGTCAAAACAAAGTAAACGCAAACGGCTAAGTGTCCGTGCTCACGTCGAAATTCGGTACCAGATAAAGTCAAAATCGTAGTTAAAATAATTTCATAAGGACCGCAACGGTTTCAGCATCACGGCGCACATGCCTTTGCAAGATGAAATTGTGATTTTTCAAAAGTCAGCCAAGTGCAAAACTGTTGGACTTAACAACAAAGGGTAACATACAAAATACAAAAAGCAAATATATTTTAGGGTGGTGTTGACAACAAAAATTTTTTTATCTTGCTTTCAATACCAAATTTTTTTAAAAATTAAAAGGCATTGATTTGGTGGTAAAAATAGTTATTGCGTAAAAAATTAGTGCTTTGTTGGTCTCAAATAAAATTGGTTGCGACTTTTTATAACTTTTTTTTTGTACCGTGTTGATTCTTGTGCCTGGTTTTAAAGTAGTTTTGAGTTCACTATGGAGTTGGTTTATATTTCTCAGATGTTCACGGACCATCAACACTGCGTCTAGTAATACGTGATGAACGTAAAATTATCATTACCACTTGAAGACTAAGCAATAATCGACATGCAGAGAAAGTATAACAGCACCAAATCATTATTTATCGATAAATAATAAGTTATTATATGAGATGCTTTACAAGGACACGTCAACTCTCTTTGACAATATAGAACCGAAAATTGCCTAAATCACATTTAACTGCTACTCAAATGATAGCAATCAACTTATTTTTATTATTACGTTATGAATCAACTGATTTTTATTATTACGTCATGGCTATTGGAAAATACCTGAGAATAATAGATTTAAATAATTTGAGTTTAATTTGTAAGTTTTTTTATTTTTTTTATTTTACTTTATATTTATCCTCCTGACTCGCAGGAAAGCGACGGAGGCGCTAATACATAGGGTAAGCAATTATCCCGACCTGCTTCTGGAGATGCCAAGATATTGCTTTCTGCTTGTAATTTAATAGAGATATGATTGAAATTTAGAACTGCTTGCCAAGAGCACCAAGCAGGGGAAAGTGCCGTGAAGTGTCTTTCCCAAGGACACAACAGAATGGCGCGAGTGCATTTTTAACCGAGACCATGTTGATCATAAGCACGGCGCTCTAACCACTCGACCACGCTGCTGACGTAAAAAACATCGGTCAACATCAAAAGAGCAAACGGAATATAAAGAAATTTATAAAACAGTGGTATTAAGTTAAAAAATAAATGAAAACTGTTCGTTACAAATCGTAATCGAAACAATTACTCACCGTTGGTTTGGGTCGGTGGGTGTCGACCGCTTCTATATCGAGGGGGTATCTTTCTACGTCACAGCCATATGCCACTGGGGTCAATTTAAAAACTGTATGAAGAGGGCATTTTAAATAGGGCAGTCGATCTGCAATAAATAAAATTAAATATACATAGAACAGTTGTTAATCAAATGTACATAGATTGTAATATCGCCTTCGTAACCAGGATGTGCAGTTTTGTAAGCTGAGAAGAGCATCTTAATGAAGTTAACACATAACAGTGCAACAAGGCAAGTTTATTACCATGACGCAAGTATGACGGGTTGTTAAAAACACATTACATTGAAACCATGTGTAGAGTCCTTTTCTAACTTTGTTTCAGCTTAAATTTCAAGAATGCATTGATGAGGTAAGCGATAGCTTGCACTGTTTATACGAGGCATGTTTGTTTGTGACGCAATTAAAACTCGCGGCGCCTCTTATGACGTCTCACAACAAATTTGACCCATTCAATACCAAGAACGAAAAGTTTTATCAAGAGTATAAAGAAACAAAAACTATCAGGATCAATACAACGCTGATACTACGTTGCAATTTAAAACAAACGCCAATGTTTACGTTCAGTAAACAAAGAAAAATAATTGAGTTAGCAATATGCAGATGATCTTATGAAAGCAGCAATCATCTTCAAACCACGTCATGCACATCCACATTGCAGACAAAGGATAAAACTAGCATTTTGCACACGGCAACCTTTGATTTAGCATCGGAAAATTCAAGCTAGATTACATCAGCTGAAGTAAGTAAACGAAAGTTTGTGCTCGACGACTCGAGCAGGACTAAAGCATTCGTTGATTTAGGGCTGAAAGTGGTTTTTGAGAAGACTTTTTGTAACACTGATTTTTTAAAATGGAATACAGTGATATCGTATTACGACTGCGGAAATGAAAAAAACTTTTTTAAAAGACTTTATTTCAAGTTTGATAAGACGAATCTCACAATTAAGAAAATTCAGCGATTCAATTAAAATCGAACTCAATACTTTTACGAGCATGACCCAAGGTTACGAGCACGACCTTAGGTTAAAGCTTAATCAACAAGTAAACATTAGCAAGGCAATAGAACAGTCACCTGATGTTTCATTCAAATAATATGCGAGGATACACCTCATGACCGCCTGATGACAAATTACGAGAACGTTCTCTGATCGCTCCAATTCCTAAAACAACATTAGACATCACTTATGTCGAAACACAAAGCGCAAGAATATTGATTACGCAAACGTTTCATACAGGGCAACACGTAGATGGGTGCATCTATGAATTTTGAAATGTTGCCCTGTATGACATTCATAGCTTTATTTTTTACATTGCAAAACCTGGTTAAAAACAACAAAACATCGCCGTCATGAAAAAGAACAACCCCATTGCGAGGTTGTTCTTTTTCATGCCTTGCTACTCCACATTCAACCAGATCCGCTCTAATTACTTTCACATAAGTTAATCTACTTCGCGACTTTGCCCAAAAGTTTATAAAATCTCAATTGAAAAATTAGCGTTGATATGAAAACTGCGACTGTTTCAGGATGTGCTTGGTCCGATTTCCGAGAAACTCGAGTTTGACAGTGTTGCCATCCGCTAAATAATGTCACGGAAGTGGTGGAGTTGTGTCGAATGACGTTGAAAAGATAGGTGGTCGGAGCGAATCCTCACGCGCCTCGGTTTAAGGTTATTAAAAGGTTTTGGCTCTTGCGAAATAAACTGTTCTTTATTGAATGATAGTTGGAATTTATGGTGAGATCGAGCTTAGAAAAGCGCAATTTATTCTTTTTCATTTTCAGGATTTCTTGTAGTTTTCGCTAAAAATTAAAATGCTCGTACACAAATAATGCCCGCACCAGCACTCAAAAGTTGTAATCTAGAAAGAATGAAGTTTGTTCTTCAAAAAACAGTTTCCTTGTCTACACAGCTGTAAAAGGACATAATACTCCGTCTGAAACGCAACAACAAAAGCAATATATTGCTGTAAATAATAGCCAATTGTCGTTAATGGGCTCGATTATGTAATCAAAAGCAATAATTCTTGAAAGTTTGCGGTGAACTTTGAACCTTTTAAACAATGCTTGCACACGCAAGACAATGCTAGCATCGCTT
Organism: Diplosoma virens; assembly: GCA_963680785.1. Classification (NCBI taxonomy): domain Eukaryota; kingdom Metazoa; phylum Chordata; class Ascidiacea; order Aplousobranchia; family Didemnidae; genus Diplosoma; species Diplosoma virens. Next base: position 30,832,010 of record OY796896.1, on the reverse strand, counting down.
GCACACAAAAGCTCGGTTGCGAAAACGCTTCAAAACTCACCATTATAACGGGTTCCAGCCTCGTGACCAGGTCGTGGTAAGACTGCAATAAAACCGATCATGTTAAACTTGCACGATCAACCACACAAACATACACTGATAGTACCTCCCCCATTGGATATCGGTAATGGTATTTGTCTTGATCGCGCAATGCAAACTCTTCCGGATATTTTTGCTGAATTTCAGAGTAGGTCAACTGTTCACAAACGCCCTGCGCAAAAAACTTTCTTTCAAAAAAGCTGACACCGCTCTGCTGCGGCAATTCGCACGAATAGTACGTCGTCCTGTTACAGGACGACTCTCGCATTTCATAGTTGATCGATATTTTTATAAGAGTTAAAAAGTAAATGAAAGCGTCCTAAAAAGAATCGATTTATGGGAAAAGAATAATGAACAATATACGAGGAACATTGCAATATCATTTTTTATTAATGTCAAATACTTGATTTCATTGAATTTTTGAATGTTGGCGGATGTATCTGTTATGCAACTTTGTGCTTCATAACACAATTATTTATGGAACAGTATTTATTTAGTATCATTACAAGCAACTTTATTCAGAACCAATCCTCGGGGTACATTTAAGATAACGCAAGTTATACGGCTAAAGTCTTTTCTCTTTCAAACGGCAACACTGCGTATAGAAGGTCAACTTTAAAGGTTACGAATCTCGAAGATTGAAAATCAATCGAAGCACAGCTGCAGACGGCAGCTGATGAAAATCACCCTCTCACCGCGCTAATTTCATTCAGGGACTTCCACTTTTCGACAGGGGCGGACAAATGGGCGGCCGTTTCGCCGGTTCTCTTCAATTCGCTCGTCCATACAGTCAGGCCGTCGATGTGCTGGCCGTTGATAAACTCGGCCAACTTCTTGGCGAACTAGCACGACAAAACGATCAGTGTGAATTCGCGATTAAAAGCTTGCACATACGTAGATCGCGGCGCATGGTTATAAATCTTTGTTGAAATGTCGGAACATGTCCCGTGACGGCAAAAAGCGACACTTTGCGCTTCATTTATAACATTATTTGCTAAATTGTAAACAATAGTTGATGACTGTTGAGCTTTTAATTAGCAGCTATTTGTAAACGAGAGTGGACAATTGTTCAAAACAAATAGTTTTTTAATTGAAAAACATTTTATTGAATTGTGGACAAAAAACAACAAAATCACAAACAATCGACAATCTTTCATTAATAAAACCTAAGATCAATGACTAAAAAACACACATAGGAATCGTTGACGTATTACGCATGCTTACAAACGATTATGAATGTGCTTTGAAAAACTAGTTTTAAAATTTTTAAAACGACTTTCCTCAATTAATAAAACGCCACTTTCTTATGCAATAATACAGGTTACAGACAGTGATGGCTTTAGTACAGAGCAAACGGAGTGGTCGCACCGCCCTCCCTAAAAAACATCAAAAAGTGCCTGCCCTAAAGTGATAACCCTTTTTGGGACCAAAAAAAATTTGAAACATGAAAGCCCCACTATTTTTCTTGCACCGGGCCCCCTTTTTGTAGGGCTATCACTGGTCACAGACAAAATTATTCAAGCGAATCAAGCCTCGGAAATACAGCAACCAACAGTGCTTGCCGTTCATTAGAAATGTTTTAACGTCACCGAATTCAAGCCTGGTGTATACGCCGGATGTGCCTTTGTTTGTTTATTGAAGTTCCTACGCTCGGCGTATCGAAATTTAATAAACAAACAAAGAAAATCGGATGTACAAGTAAAATCGAAAAAAGCAAAAGCAAGGATCAAACCAAGTAGATTATGAGCACTAATCGGGATGGACCGCAAGTTCGCGAAACAACAGGAGTTAATTGCTAAGTTTTAATGTCGAAATAACGAAGCATAAGAGATCCATGGTAAGAAATGAAAACAGAACCAAAAATCATTTAAATTATGAAACACTTGATTAATCTAGACTAGGGGGTTCTCAACCTTTATTTTTTCGTTTACCTCTTGAACAAAAGTAAAATTTACCCCATACGTGGCGAAGACCAAAAAAAAAAAGTCATCACTTAGAATTTTTCTCTGATTTCTCGATTTTTGTCTCGAAAAACTAGTTAGCAACTGGCTTTGCTTTTTCCCAACCACGGGCCGGCCGCATTGAAAAATCCCGCGCGCCGCAGGCTCCCCAAAACTGCTTTTGAAGGAAATTTTCCTCATATTTTAACGCACTTATTCAGTCATTTGCAAACTTTGATCCAATAAAGTTTTTCATCATCATCATCATTTCTATTTTTGTCACACTTCATACAACAATTTAAAAACAATATTAATAATAATAAATTCGCAGAAAAAATTTTTTTGCTTGCAAAATTTACTGCCGAGTTAGATCAAATCTACCCCCGGTTGAGAATAATATGATTTACATATCATAATATGATTTAAATTAGTTTGTGCAAACCTATATCATGACGCGGATCTTCTAAGATAATGAAAAGAGAACTTGTACAAAAAACAAAAATTCCCGATTTTAAAGATCTTTTGAACAACTTCAGAGTAACCCGTCACATCAAAAACCACAAACAACTCGAGGCTATTAATGGTATGAGAGAATAGTTCTCTTAAGCGGTGATTTACGGTTATAGTAAACAACACGTAGCATTGCGTTGCGGAAACAGTATTGCTGTTATTTTTTTTTTAAATGCCCAAGGGAAAAACTTTTACAGCTTAACACAATGGTACCACGTGCAAAAACAACACGTAAAAAAAACTCTTGCTGCGGCATTACATAATAAGAAGCTTTTCCAACGTTATTGCATAATGATGTTGGAAAACTTTATTGACCCGCGCACAAAATTTACACTAAAAATTTCATCGGGAAAACACCAATCAAAGATCACACGAAGAGTAACTTTCGACAACACCTGTCACGCGAATGTCTAATAGTCACAAAAACTTCTACTTAACCTTTCTAATCATCAGTATTTTTTTGTTACCCTACGAAAAACAAAGTTCATTGAAAAATGAATTATTTGGATTTACGTAAATATTTGATACAAATGGTCGGTCCTAATCAGGGGGCGACTCCGGGACTTCGTCGCTACTCGGGCTCGTGTTTGATACTGATGCTACCAGTTGCAAATACACTACAAGTACGCAGTAGATCAGTACTGTAGGCTAAAGATAATAACTAAAATTTTGTAATAAATTAGAGGTATCGAGGTATACATCTATATCAGAGCGACTTCAGACTTTGTCGCTACTCGGGCTCGTGTTTGATACTGATGCAACTCGTTTCATCAGTAAAATCGAAGTCCCGGAGTCACTAGCCGGGCTCGTGTTTGATACTGATGCAACTCGTTTCATCAGTATCAAACACGAGCCCGGCTAGTGACTCCGGGACTTCGATTTTACTGATGAAACGAGTTGCATCAGTATCAAACACGAGCCCGGGTAGTGACTCCGGGACTTCGTCGCTACCCGAGCTCGTGTTTGATACTGATGCCCAGTTGCAAATACTTTACAACTACGCAGTAGATTATTATTGTAGGTCAGTGGTTCCCAACCTTTTTTATATGGCGGCACACTATTAAGCTATTTAAATTTTCGCGGCACATTCATTATATTGGTTTGTAATAAAAAGGTCTTCACTTAAAATCGGTCAATGATTTTTCAATTTTTGTCCCAAAACCATGCCTACTTTGCACTTGGAAGCCAAAAAGTTGAGCCAAACAAAGCCAAAAAGCCAAACAAAATTTTTGATGCCTCAAGGGCATTGTTTCGCGGCTGATCGTTACTGTAGGCTAAAGATTGTGGCTAAAATTTTTTAATAAATTAAAATGTACGGCGGCTAAAACTATAGACCGTTGATCATTTACTCGGGACGAGCCCGAGCAGCCCGAGTGCCGGAGTCATTACTGATAACTGCATCCGTTTTTTCTGCAAAAGCTGCTTTATGTGCGGATTCACCAAAGTCGTGAAAGAGCGATGTAAAACGATTTCAATACTCGTCATTGCAAAAAGGCCTCCTCACACTCCCACATACTTGGAAATACCAGCAGTTGAGGAATAGGTTTTGAGTCCGACTTGGGTTTTTAAAAATTTTGCGTTGTTTCAACGTTTTAAAAAATTTTGCGCCGCAAATACCAATCTAAATATTACATTTATGTAATTTAGTTCCAATGCAATACATTAACTGAAAAACATTTAATGCAAATAAATTAACTAAAGATTTAGCTTAAATGCTTTTTATTAGAATAACACAAATAAATAACCAACAACATATAATTTAATTTGACTGTCGGATGTTATTGAAATCCAAAACTACTCGCGTGCCACTCAAAAAGCTCTTGCGCACCGCTAACGGCACCACAGGTTGAAAACCGTTAAAATAGATAAATGAAGACGCATTTGATTTCAAAGCACACCGAATATTTCTTGACCAGTAATTACTGACATAAAAAGTCAGTGAAAATTAACGTCTAGTCAAAACTGCCGCTTACCTCTTTACCGTTGGCAGACAGCGAGGCATCGCCACCAATCCTCTGCTGTACGTTCATCTCACTCTCGCCGTGCTGTGATTAATCAAACGAGGTGAACAAAAGCTTGACTTTATCGTTTATAAAAAACTAGATTGATGCAGAAGAGAAAATGTTTTTCAAAACAGTGACAATTTTGCTGTTGAATTTCTTTGATGAAATATTTTTCTCTAATTAGCGTCACATTAGGGTTCTCTAATTATCATCTTATTAGGTTCTAACTATGTTCTAATTAGGTTCTCTAATTAGGGTGAAAAAAACGTATAAATCATTTAATTGTTATCTGTGATAATCTTTACCAACCTTATATGTATAAAATTAGACTTGGAAAGTTACAGAAAATTTGGTGCCAATGTTGTATGTGATCTATGTGCCATAGTAAGTGATCTACATTTGAAGTCGAGAAATAGATAAATTTTGAATGTACCCCCAGATCAAAAAGCATACCTTCTGACCTTTTAGGTTAGGATAGGGTTTGAGTTAGTATGATCATTGATAATTGTTTCACTGCGTTTTTCTTTTTAACGTGTAGATCACAACCACTGGTGTAAATCACAAGTAATACTACAAACACGCATGTAAATTACAATATTATACTGGCACCAAAAATTTTAATTGACTTCCTTTTTATAACTCCGAACAAATTAACATAGAAACATAAAAAAAACACGCTTTGTACAACTATGTCATGCAAAGGTTTTTACAAAAACAGCGGTAGGGGTCGAAATCTTAAAAAAAGTCAAGACTTCTACAAATTCCAGGAGTCAAAGTTGAAACTCATTGCTTCCGACTATGCAACTGTGTTTACAAGATTATATCCGGTGATCTTACCCGACAAAGATAGATCGACCTCGGTGTGACATGGATGTTCATGAGGTAATACACGATCTTGCTCTGGATGTGGTCAGCGACTCTGTTCACTTGGAAGCGTCGTCCGACGTCGATGACTTTGATATAGGACAGTTGTCTGTGAACATTGGCAGGTTAGCGCAAAAACAAAAATGCAAACAAAAAAAAATCAAGAACACTCTGTTAAAAACTGAATTCATTAATTTCAATCAACAGCAAAACATTCACAAATCAAATTACACTCACTCGTCAACATCCGGGTCAATGGGTTCATATGTGTCTTCGTAATGTTGAATCCTCTTGTGGAAGTCCTTCATCGCTGCCTCCGGTTCGACGTCCAGATAATCTGGTCCGTTCACTTTTACCTCCGACACGTTTTGTTCCACAACATCCGGGTCGTTGCATATTGACTCGATAAAAAACACCTGAACAGCCAATCAGCATTAAGAATGAATCAGCTCGATTCTAAAGCTTTCAATTACTATCTTCTTAAGACAAGTCTAAACAAATCAACAGTTTTGAGGTCGTATTAAAACTTTTTTTCAAAAAAAGTGATTTTTCTAAAGACAGATTACTATAAAAGTGAGAATTTGTCAATAACCAAGAGCGCTTCGTGCCTTTCGAAGTCAAAAAGAAAACACGGCAACCTACCCCATAATATACACTTTTGCCCAATTTGTTTTTAAAGGCATATCCATCCTAAGGCAAGATACCTGATTGAATATTTCCGCGTTTTGACTCTGGGCGAATGCTTCTTAAAAGTTTAAACGCATTATTTGCCTTTAGCATCTGAAGTAGTTGTCACATGTCAATAATTTTATTGTTTTAGAACGCACTTCTCCGTCGATGATTAGCATAAGTTAGTTACAGATACAAGTTTTTTTCGTCACTGACCGAAAGCTTTCGTAAAATGTCACATGAGAGTGAATTCGGTGAAAATCACTTCAGATTTTAACCAAACAGCAAGACACAAACTGCTTCAACTTTTAAGCAGTAAGCCTTATTTGTATTATTGTTTATATTGCCTGGCAACAAGGATCTCGCTGTTCAAAAAAAGCATGGACTTTTTTTGACGCCAAAGCTGCTCGATTGCAACATCACCTTTGATCAACTTAAAATCTGATGCAGCATTATTAAGCAAGGCACCCTGATTTAACTGTTTTTTTGCGCTTTACTTATAATAAGTTTAATTTCAACAAAACTTCGGCCCGGTTCGCAAAATTAAATTGAATCCCGGGAAATGATGAGTTAAACATTGACGTGGAATTTCCCGCATATTGCGTATAAACTATCACAGTCATTATTCAGGCTTTTGTCAATAAAAATTAAGGTCACAAAGTAAACTCTACTTTTTATTCCTTTCAAACGAAGGCCGATTGTACAAAAAAGTAAAACGAAGCAGATCCTTCTGCTTGTTTGGTACATGCATAGTGTGTATAAAATTATTGTAAAAATCCCTAACAAGTCGCGCCAGATAACGAGAAAGTTGGTCACCGTAATTTTTAAAGCATCCAGAACCTCATTTTTTCTTTTAAATGCATATGTAGGTTTATATAGTCAATTTAAGCGTCATTATTGCGATACGACAATACTGAATAAAGGCCCGTTTCCACTACGAGCGTGGAAAAAAGCATTCTTTGTTTGTTTTATTGCTTTTTTTTGCGCTCGCTTCAATCGAAGATCAATAAAAGACAGAAAGAATGCTCTTTTCCACGCTCGTAGTGAAACGGGCCTTAAGGGCTTGTTTCCACTACGAGCGTGAAATGGAATATTGTTTGTTTCTTTTAATGATTTTTCTTTCTTCGCTTAGCGCTTAAGCGCCGAAAGAAATAAAAAATTAAAAAAAAAACAAAGAATGCTCCACTGCACGCTCGTAGTGGAAATGGGCCTGATTTTACAAAGTAGCATTTACTGTAACAGATATGACACCAAGGCAAGCGACTAAGACTTTTCTTCGTACTTATATCATATATAAGAATTTCAGTGCAATCAAAGTTATTTTCAGACAATTTTACCTCTTCGTATCAATAGCTTTAGTTCATAAATATCAAAAATTGGGTGAAGTAATGTTTTCATAGGTTGTATTTAAAACAAACTTGTACAATGAGAGAAAGTAAAAATTTCGAACTAGGCAAACGATCTACAAATTATGTGTAGAAAATAGGCCGTAATTGAAGTAGCTTCAAAAATTAAGCTCTACTTTAAATCGTGCTTTAAAAAATACAAAATACTCGTTGTGTTGTAATACAGCTAGATAGAATTTGAATAGCAGAAAAACTTTTTGGAAGACCTCGTAAAAATACTAATAGTTATCTTTACTGACCTTTTTCACCAGTTGTGTAGGGGGATTTAAACGAAAATTAGTAATTTTTTTTTCTGATGCGCTTAATTGCAATTTCCCTATTAGTGCTGCAGTCTAGTGTCTTTTAAAACCTATTTTTTTTGATCTGCATAAATTGAAAATCTGTAATCGTGATTGACATAACTATAAAAAGATTTTCTCGCGGTCAGAACCACTTTGCATTATTTAAAGTGAAACAACACGAGCATTTATAGATAATGTATACACAGTACTAAAATAGAAACCGGGCATTTCACGATGACGAGAAACCTTTAAGCGTCATTTAAATAAGCTTTCTATTCTTTTATTTCAAAGCATATATTCAATTTTGGTCATTAAAATGCTTTTTTACCACCTTGAATGATAAAGAATTTTATTAACCTTTTTGCAAATGTTACCGTGTTCATTAAATTTCAGACAAAATTACCTAAGCAAATTAACGTTTATAGATAATGTATGTCAGTAGTGCACATCATTCATTACAATTTGATCAAATCACTCACTCGAAAACAGTACTTTTCAGCGAAGTCCAGAATAAACTTTCGTCGCAATCTCGTGGTATTTGTGGCATCATAAACCTAAAGAAACCAATGATTGGCAAAAACACAAATGATAAGGTTGAAATAAAATACATACTGCGATCGTTCCTTCTCCTTTTAACCATTTCGCGACGTCTTTTAACGCTTCATAAGCGCACTGCCTGCAAAGAGACAAAAGTTAAGACACAAAACAGAACTTTTCGGGAAACGTATTCCTGTAATTGTAAAATTATCATAAATATCTGGTTCTAAAAAAACTCGTGATGAAAATTATCTTGATTGGTCACGTGCAAACAGCTCTGATTTCCAGGGATATGACTAACAAGAACCTGAATATTTCGTTCTAATAGCGGTTTTTTGAGAAAACTGGGGCTTCTGACTCGTGAAAGCTAAACAATTGCCAAAGCTTTAAAATGAAAATTTTATTTAAATTATATAACCAGTCAAAAGGAAAAACATTTTTTGATGATATTGCGTTGTAAATTTTCATTAAAATTGTAGTTCATTTGAAACAAAATTTAGTACCGCTAATCGTATTTACTATCAACAAACCAAGATTATAATGACGCCTTGATTATTACCACTGATCATAAATTTGAAATTAATCACGTAAGAAAACTTTTAAACTAAACGTCTAACAGTATAAGAATAACCTTCATAACGAATCAAAGCTTTCAAAACGAAACCTCGCAAGCATGATTATATTACCGATACAGCCTCACAATTACGCATAGACAAGTCCGAATATTTTTGGTGAGATAACATGTATTCGCTTTTGATTGAAAAGAGAGTCGTCGGGACAATTAATCCCATGATGCTATGGCCTACATCATGGGTGGCGAACCACTGACCCGCGGGTCACCGCGAGATCCACTAGTTAACATTCAATGATGCATCAGATGTTCAGAAATTCCTGGCATCATGACGGCTTAATGTTTTTTTTCGAAAAAAATTAAACGAGAGACATGTTACACAACTGGGGAGCGTGAAAGGTTTTTCGGGGGGGGGGGAGCGCGAGCAACTGGATGGAAATTAAATTGATAGCTGAAACGACAAATCTTTTAATCTGTAAAAACAATTTAGGGCGAATGGAGCGCTGATGGAAAGTGAAGATCTTTTTTTTTTTCAGTCTTCACCTTGAATTTTGGCCGAAATTAGAAGCTTTTCACTCATTTTAGCCAATGACTCACAACACTTCCTATGAAAAAGATTTGCCATCTCTACTGTAAATAATATGTTGTTATAAGGGCGCAATTTGGCTGAAATACAAGATCGAAACTCTTTTCTCGGCCCTTGGCCGTATCAACAACAACAGTCCAGTTCTAAATAGTATGAACGAGGCGTTAGCCCTTAAAAGAGCTACGGTATATCAAAATTTTGTGGGGAGGTACTTATTATGTTCAAAAGCTGCTTTTTCATTTTCAAAAATTTTTTTTCGAAATAACAAAAATGGGTGCCGGTTAGTACATACACATACGATTCACATTGGAAAGGTAGGCCACATACTAAACCGGCACTCAAAAATGTTCTGATCTCAATCTAAACACAAAACCAACAAAGAATGAATCGAGCGCTGAACTAGGCTGGATGCTTTTGGAAAATATGGAAATTAAGCAAGAACGACTCTTAACATTATTTTCGCTCACAACTAACCTCTTTTTCGGTTTCCTTTGCTTTTTTTGTAGGGCAAGTGTTGTAAACATATTTCCTGTATTTGGCTTACATCACGAAAATAAAACAGCCAGATATTTAAACTTTACCGTATTAAGGAAAGGACTTTGCAAATTTTTTTTTTATTAGTTCGTTTTACATGCATCGCCAAGAAAATAAATGCTACAACATTTAATTTAGTTTCTTGTTTAGAATTGTTAGGACCTGATTTCTTGGTTGCCCTTAGTAAAAAAAATTAATTTCTTTTTTTGGTAGAAATCAGGAAATGAGTGTTTCCTAATTTTTCTTTTTAAACATGGTATAAGACTAGACTACAGCTTCTGACGTACCGGTAACGATCAAGATAATACCGAGAATGTTAACACTTTTACCGCCATAATCACCATCACATTCAGGATAGTGAATCAAAACACGACTAAACTTACAGCGTTCTACACTTTCTCTAAAACAATAATTTGCATTTTTTTTAACAGCATTCTTGAAAAGCTCACAACAAAAGAAAATAACTAACAAGAAAATATGATTATTGCAAGAGCTTTTAACACTAGAACGGCCGCTGCGGTCATTTTGACCGTTTTGGAATTTTAAGGTGGCTTATTTTTTTTTTACGAAAATCGCACTGGTGTAAAATTTCTTGACTTTTCCTAATTAATTAGTAGGAACTGTAATGCTGAGTATCAAACCGAAAACTGCTTTCACAAATATTTTAGAAGGTGGTTTACCTCCAACGACCATTAACGGTCATTTTGACCGCTATACAAAAACCATTATTTCTGAACCTCCTGCTGTACTTTATGAGACCGTATCGTCTCTATGACACGTATGAATCATTTTCAAACATTGTCTTTCTATTTTCCGATGAATTAATTTTATTTGTGACATCATAGACTCACCAGAAAGAAATGCAGAACTCAAAAAGCAGTTATAAAAAATTTTCCCAATTATCAGTTAGCACTGGAAACATAATGACTAATGATTATGAAAGAGTTTGTGAAACAGAAATAGGTTATAAAAGAGTTTATGAAACAGAAATAGGCTATTCTATGTTGTTGTCAATTACGGGCTTTCATCGACTCTCAGCCCAAGGTGATGGTCAGATATTCTTCCCAAACAGCACCCATCCTACTTACTCAGGTAGAAAAAGCAGCGAAGCACACAGGCATTAGCCTTTAGCATAAGTTGGTAAGTTAATCATCATCTCTTCTAATAAAAGCATGGTGTTCATGCCCAATTAGTGCTAACCTATTCTGGTTTTACAGGTGAAGTAAGCTACTTGACTAACAAATATAACATAGTGAAATCTATTACATCATGTCTGAAAGACCAAGACGTTTTACTAAAGTTATTGATATGCTCACATCTATAGACAAGGATGATTCTGGAGGGAAAAGTGAAACCGAAGAAGGCGACGTGTTAGATTGTCAACTTTGCTCCTCAGATGAGATGAGCGATGATGAAAAAACTGAGCAATTTGATGATGCACAACCCATTGTTCATATTGGTGATTTACAAACTTCTGATACTAACGTTGAAATCCTTCTGCTACATGTTATAATGATGATTCTGGTTCGGGTGCTGCTAAAAGCTCGAAGACAAACGAGGCAGCAAGAGATGGCACAAAATGGGAATTTATGGAATTCGGTGTAGAAACACGAGGAAGGCGTGCAGCTCAGAATGTCCTAACTGAGCAATCAGATTTATCACGCTTTGCCCTTAGAACGGCAGACTCCTTTGTTGGTGCTTTTCAAATTATATTTGGCAACCATATCCCCAAACACATTCATTCAACAATGTAGAAGCTCGAAGCGTTTTAGGCAATTGAAGAATGGAAGGTTTCACTTTGTGAGCTCAATGCGTTTATTGCTCTGTTATATGTACGAGCAGCGTATGGTGGCAAAAACTTTCCCCTTCACAATTTTTAAAATGAAGGATGATGGGGCGCATCATTTTTTCAACAAACCATATTAAAAAATCGTTGTCGTGAAATTATGCACTTTCTACGGTTCGACTTGCGAAGCACAAAGTCAGCACGCTTGCAAACTGACAAATTTGCTCTTAATTCAGATATTTGGAATAGGTTTGTAGATAACAGCATCAGTTGTTACCAACCTGAAGAAAATATTACGATTTATGAGAAGCTGTTCCCGACAAAATCTCGTTGTAGGTTTATCCAGTATACGCCAAACAAACCAGATAAGTTTGGCATGAAGTTCTGGTTAGCGGTTGACGGGAAATCCAAGTATATCCTAAATGCCATTCCATATCTGGGCAAAGACGAGTCACGTCCATCCACCCAAAGGCTTAGTTAGTGACAAGGTTGACATGACTCTCATGGAACCATTCATGAGTAAAGGTAGAAAAGTTACCAACGATAACTTTTTCACGTTGTTTTTACTTGCTGAAGAACTGAAAAAGAAAGCCAGCCTTGTTGGAACTATGAACAAGGTTAACTTGAGCTGCCTGCATCTGTAAAATGCTTGCAACAAAACAACGTTATTCTAGTAAGCTCATTAAGACAGGCGATATGGCAACTTTAACAGTGTATTAGTGTAAGCCCAAGAAAAACGTTTGTGTTCTCAGTTTTCTGCATATGTCTATTGAGCTTGGCAAATCTGAGAAAAAGAAACTGGAAACAATGAAATTTTATAACAAGAGCAAATGTGGTTTTGACGTGGCTGATCAAATGCCCAAGCAGTATTCAGTCAAAGCAGGCACCCGTCGGTGGCCCATTGCTGTTTTCTACAACATTCTGGATTTGGCAGGCACCAATGCATTTGTTCTCCTTAAAAAACAAACAGGTGACAAGGTTTCAAGACGAGATTTATTGTTCAAGTTTGCTATAGAACTACGTGAAGACTACATCGTTGAAGATCAAGCAGAAATTTGTTAGACCTTACAGACTATTGCTAGACCTTATCAACAGCTCCTAAAAACACCAAAGCTGATAAACGTAAATAATGTCAAATAGTTGCAAACTTTGTTTTAAGTGCAACAAAACTGTATGTGGCAAGTCTACCGCCACGGAGCTTTTCGAATGCGTTATACAGTGTGTGCGACAACGCAAATATGAAACATTTTTCAATTTTTTATGACCACTTTGTGCTCCTTCCTTCAAATAAAACTGTTTTTTATGGATAGATTCATTAACTTATGTTACCTGAGCATTTGTTCGACACTTAAGTTGCAACCACACCACGCATATACTAATAAAAATGCGTTTTTGGAGAAGCGGTCCAAATGACCGCTGCTGGCCGTTGAAGGCTTATTGCAAATCCGGCCGTTCTAGTGTTAATGATAATATTAACAAATGGAGCCGGTTTCTTTAAAAGTTTAAAAATAACTTAAAAGTAAATTAAGATTGGTGGATGATTTAGTGGCTCAAATTAACTCCATATAAGGAAATGAATTGTGGAAAAGTTAAGACATTTAAATTGGCAAACGGGACAGACAGCAACTAATTAATGTTAAATGAGGGTTGGATCATTGTTTCACTCTTTGAATTATTAAAAGAAGGTAGTCTTCCAAAAAAAGCAAATTACGTAAGAATAGCAAATTCTTTAACTAGTTTAGCCCTTCTACTTGAAAATATTTAGTTATGCAAGCTTTGTAGCGTAAGCAAATAATGCCGAGATAAAGAGGACTCTTATGTTTTACCGGCAATAAGCTGGCCAAAAGTTTATTATTTCAAGATTGAAATTCATTTTTGAGCAACCTAATTCTTATCACTGAAGATGCAAGGTTAAATTTAATAATTTTTTTTTCAGTGATTTATGAAATAAAACTGCACAAACCATGATTACTGAAAAATAAGAGTAAAAATTAGAAAAGTAAGTAAGTAGAGAAAAATAAGAAATGAAACAAGCTTGGTCAAAAACTAAAGGCTTGAACTCACATGCGAATTTTCATTGCTTCGGAGTTGTCCGATCTGAAGAAATCGTGGGATTTAAATTTAACAGTTTCTCTTCTATAATTTCCGACATTAAACACTGAAACAACAAAATAGAACATTTGTGTGACAAGCAATTAAATTACAACAAAGGAAAATCTAACATCAAAAACTGATACAATCGAAACAACAAAATTCAACACAAGCAACTACTTTTTGTCAATGCTTACTGCATCACTTCCGCATATATTAAGCTTTATTAAATCGCATACCTTTTGTGTTGATTCCAATCCAATTGAAATAGCGAGTTAACTTCTTTGATATGTAAGTTTTACCCCTGGCAGGCAATCCTACCATCACGACGATAGTTGGAGTTTTGCTCAACTTTGGTCCACAGCCTGAAATAAGTCAAGGGTTCACAAAATCAAAAAAAGCTGTACCCAAGTAAAAAATCACATAACAAATTAGCAAAAAAATTTCAGAAGCTTCCCGAATAGGCATTTTACGGGCTAATTAATTGCAAAATTCTAAAGCAGGAAATTGAATTCGGATAAAAGTTTTGCAATCACTATAAAGCAAACCAAATTGCCTGGAAGTAAAAAATATAATAAAGTCAACGACAATTTCAACCTGTTCAAAAAGAACACATATTGATTTTACTGTCAACTTACCTATGGAATGAAATTGTGGCTTGTTCTCTTTATTCATCTTTCCTTCTAACTCTATTTGACGCATCAATTCAAATAAAATTGTAGTTATATTAAAAAATGTACCAAAATAATGTCTGATTTTAAAGCTATAATAATAAAACATGTTATAGTTAAAATAAAAGTCATATATTTTGATCAATTAAGAGTAAAATGTATTCCTAAATTATAGTGAATGGAAGTTTTTGTTAACAAATTTTTTTTAATTTACAAATGATTATGGCTCGTTTCTACTACGAGCGTTGAGGTAAGTATTCTTTGTTAGTTTTATTGATCTCTTTATTTCGCTTCAGTGCAAAACGAATCAAAAATATTAATAAATAAACGGAGAATACTCCGTCAACACTCGTAGTAAAAACGGGCCCTTATACTTTACAAAATCTCAACAAGTTTAAAATTAGCTTACAAATGATTTGGTAAATTTAAAATTAATGAATCAATCATGTAAACTCAACTTCAAAAAAATTGCTTTAGTGCTGTGGCTAATGAAACATATTCCAAACGATTATCTACTACTCGTAGCGAGTAGCTACTTTCGGTTTCAGCTGAATAGAAGTTAGACAACCGCCAGCGCATAAACTACTTACAAAAATGCTAAGAATTATGTAATAGCTATCACTAAAACAGGCTGTAGTTCGCCCGATGCTGCTGAATTAAATCAACATATAAAATTAAAAAGGTCATACAACAATTATCAAATAGCAATGAATCCCAAAAACTCCCAAATGGAATTTCAAATTAAGATTTAAGTTTTCTCAACACCGAAACGATTTACGTAACATTGTCTTTCTTTACAGCTTATATGCAAATATAACGAATCTGTTCAGTAATTCTTTTTGTTACTCGAAATCGCATTGACATAAGCCAATTATTCAGAGTTGGAAAAAATTATTGATTTATCCCACCTCTATTAAGGTAAATCCCATCATTTGAACACATGTAAAAGCGGCTTTTCAGTTTTAAAAATAAATTCAATGACAGCGCTTTCAATGTTTTTTTTTTTAAATCCAATAAATAAAAAACACAAAGAAAAGCTAACCTAACAAATACGAACTTAATGCTTCTGAACTACTGCATTTGATACTGATTAAAAACTACATAGGATCTGACGGCTCACTAGGACACGCCAAAACACTGAATTAAATTTAACTAAGAAGTTGGAACAGTCACGCACAACTAATACATGCTTTAACCACGCAGAGAACGCGTGAAAATTTAAGAAAAAAAGGATGTCACGAATCGATAACGCTAGTTACGCTTGCTGGTGCAGAAAGCGTATATGCAACTTTACTTTAAGCGCAAGCGTTAATATGACTCATCACCAAACAGTGTTTACTACCACATGTTATTGACTCAGCAGGTTTTAAAATCTGGTATTAGTTTTCAGTAAAAAGTCTACGTTTGCATTTAATGAATAGTTTTTGCTTTTAAGACAGGTTAACCAAACAAGGCTGAACAAATAACGAAAAAATTAAAAAATAAATTATCAAATATCAGTTAAGTAGAAAAAAAAGTTTTTTGATCTTTAACTTAATTAGTGATTTAGCCAAAGGTTAAATCTCTGACTCCATCTAAAATAAAGACTTGGTTTCCCTAATTTCCGCAATAATTTCTACTGATTAATTTTATTTATTTTTCTTTATATTTATCCTCCTGATTCGCAAGAAAGCGACGGAGGCGCTAACACATAGGGTAGGCAATTACCCAGACCTGCTTCCGGAGATGCCAAGATATTGCTGTCCGCTTGTAATTTAATAGAGATGGACTTTAATTTAGAACTGCGTGCCAAGAACACCAAGCAGGGAAAAGTGCCATAAAGTGTCTTTCCCAAGAATACAACAGAATGGCACGAGTGTGTTTCGAACCGAGACTATGTTGATCATAAGCACGGCGCTTTAACCACTCGACCACGCTGCCGACTAACACATTTGGGATTAAAAACTTGAATTTGGGACCATGTTTTAAGCGTTTATCTTATAAAGATAAACTGCTTTGATAAACATCACAAAGGTCACATAATAAAAACATACATAAAAAAGGCTGAATTACTTAAGCTTACAACTTTTGAAAACGAAAAGGTATAAAAATTAAATTAAATTAAGAAAAGTTAAAATTAGCCTAATATTTAAATTGAAATCACTTGAAATAAAATGACTGTAATATTTCCAATTATATCAACAACATTACTGCTACTAAAAACTTTGAAAAATAATATTGATAGGCTTATCTGACTTGGTTTCATTAAGTTTATTATACAACTTAATCATGAATTATGAAATGTATATATATGGTGACATAATATGAAAAAAAAAAGATTTCTAGGTTCAAAAAAATACCATTTGTGCAAAAATGTTAAAATGAAACTTTTGTTAAATTTATGTAACAATACAAAATATTGTTTTTTAAGCTTTGGAATTATAACTTATTAGTAAAAATAAAAATGCAGCAGTTATAACATTAATTCTTTTAGCTTAACACTAAAATAATCAATAGCGTAGTTGAGTGTAACTAAGAACCAACTTTTTGATGCCAACTGTAACCAACATTGTCTTACAGTCAGATCACTTTATAAATGAAATGTTTATCTGCTAAACCAAATAAAAACTTTCAACAAGACAACAGTATCTTGGAATTTTCCAAAAGTAGTTTCAGGTTATTGCTCAGCAATTTCTTACAAGTTTTACACTTTATACAAATTGTTGTTATGATAAATAATATTTGTTTTTAAGTCTTAAATGGCTCAAGAAGTGTTAATGTTATAAAAATGATTGAATGATTTGGCCTTTTATAGAATTAAAATTGTTATCAAATAGAATCCCAAAATAAAACATCAATAAAGCTTTTATTCTTTATATGAATAAAACTAGCCTATCTTGTTTTGCAGTTGTAAAATTCAGCTTACATTATAAAACAATATCTAAATAAAAAATTAAAATTTAAAAACTTTATTTACTCAATATTGCTGAGACATATAAAAGGATTATTCACAGATTATTACAAACATTACAAGGGCATAAAAACTGACGTAAAACTTCTTGTTGATGTGATTTCAAGACAGATTTTTTTGTTTTATTTGAAGTTCTAACTTAAAATATTTTTTCGTTATCTGCTTCTTTAATTTTTTTTCTTTTCTTTTCTTTTTTTTATTATAAAACCAGCTATGTCTATTCAGTAAAAGTATTCAGATATAATCGTATAAAAAGTACAAATTTAAATTTATTCAACGCTTTTTAAGAAACAATGATATACTGGAGACAACAAAATAACAATAAGCTTATCAATAAACTTGACAATAATGAAAAATATAACAACCTTCACTGTTAAACAAAAATAAACCTAAACAACACTAGTAAAATGCAACGTTAAGGCTTTAAATTGACTTTGTTTTATATAAAAATAACTTTAAATTGAAGATGGGCATAAGTCCTAAATTTTTACATTTCTTAGTCTAAATTATTTACATTGTTTACAATTTGATCACAATAGGATTTTGTAAGCTTACCGGATAAAGCTTTCCTATTGGAGACTCAAATCTCAAACCTAAGAAGGCCTGTGCTGACTGCTTTTTCTTCAACTAGAGTGCTCATCTTGGAAGAAATGCTGTCATATGCCTTAGTCAGAGGTCGATTGCCAATACCATCTATACCGACGAAACTAAGATAACTTGTGATTTTCAAGCTGGGATTATATTAGACAGTTAGATCTTTGGAAGTGCAACTTTTAAAAACCTTTCATATTTTGAACATCCCAAAACCTGCAAAGATTGCGGTAAAATTAAATTTAATTTGCCCATAAACCGAAAGCAGAGTAACGTTTTCCACTTGGACACCAAAAGTAAAAATAACAGTTTTTTATTAATTTGCTTTATTAATAATTTATTAATAAGTTTTTTATTAAATTTTATTAATCACTTGTTAAAATTTCAACAATAATGAACCATCTGATTTTAAATTAAAAAAAATTTACCATGATATTTGAATATACCAAAGTCTTTGTAGAAGAAAACGTGCTGCTGTTACATGCAATGCGTTAGAAGCATAGGCGTACCAGCCCAAAAAAATTTGGGGGCAATGTAGTTTTCCCCAAATCTTGTGACGTTTTCCCAAATCATGATTTTCTAGTTCTTCATGGATAGGACAAAAAAAATTGTCTGAGATTCTCGGACGAAGAAAAAATTTTGTCCTGAAATCATGGTGATCTCTCTAAAAAAAAAATAGTCTTCACCTAAATTTGGTAACTAATTTTTGCAGTTGTTCAATGTCAATGCCCTAACACTCCTGATTTTGCTTAAATGTTTTATATCGCTGCCCGAAAAATTTGACTTTTGCCCAAATCTTGAAAACTTGGGGGGAAAGGGCAATTGCCCTTCCTACCCCCCGGCAGGTACGGCTATGAATAAGTAGGTGGGAGCACAATTATATTCGATATATATCTTTAAATAAAGAACTAAAACTACTTTACCTATAGTAGGCTTAACTATTTATTTCGGTTTTAATAAACTAGCGATTTAAAAGTAGGCCTTTTTTGTTATAATTCTACTGTTGCTTTGTTTCATAAACATTTACATTACAAATTACAGCATTGAAAGTCAAACCTATTGGCAGAATATAGCGGTAAAAGATTTTTTGCGCACTTTGACGCCTGTTAAAAATGTAATATTAACGGCTTTTTGCTGCCATTTAGCGGTCAATTGCAACACCACATAAATCAACGTTTTTTTCGCCATCTTCATTTCTTTTCGAAGATGCTGTACATTGTACAGCCGGAAACTCTGTCTATTGCAGATTTTTCGGGTTCGATCTTAATGTTAAGCGTCCTAAAACTTACGTTATTTTTTACGTCTGGTGACAATGGCATGCCTCTGACTTCGTTTTGACCTGCTGGGGCAACGCGAAACACTCGTGGAGAGTAAAATTTTGTGGCACTAATTAATTTACATTTATACTCACGAAATCATTTTTTCCGTTAGCAGTAAGTTACTTTGCTTGGTGTGTTCTAGAAGCAGTTAAAACGTCTGTCCGTCCTCATTACGACGGCTTTCTCTCTTTTAGTCTCAAAATCAAACTATACAATTTATTGCAGTTGAAAACCAAATAGTATCGCACTAGAGTCTTTGTCCCATAGCAGTGGGAGCGGCCTCCGGTAAGATAAGGTTTTCCGTATGTAGAAAAAGGTCTATAGCGCCGCATGTGGTTGTAATCAGGCTGCAACCCTCCATTATTAAGTTTAGTTATATTTTTCTCTGCTGTAGTCTTCCGACACTAACTGCTACTGGTGTATTCGTCAACTTGTTTTAAAATAAGTGCAATGCTATTTTTTTCTCTCGCCTGCCATTCACGAAAAACGTCGCTTTAAAGTTATTATGAGCGTCCCCCTAAAAACCAACAACATGCTTCTATTTAAATAGTCTGCATAGACAATTAGTGATATTGTGACGTCAAACACTGATGGTTCGTCTGGATTTTCTAGTTGAGATTAACTTTTAACATTAGTTGATCATTAAATTTAAGCATATAACCTATGTTTAAAAAATATAAGCACTTTACATTTTTCGTTCGTCACATTGACTTTACTCGGCTATAAGTCGTAAATCTTTGCGTTTAAAAAACTACACAAGCATTAGCTGAGCATCATAACCCACTTACTGGCCAATATATTCCAATGATCTGCACCTAAAAGAAACATTTACTTGCCAGGGGGCCCGGAAAAGCTAGAACGTCAATACAAGCGTGATCACTACTGCAGATGCAGCCGACTTTAATTGTTTCTAATGAAATTAATCAATGAGTTAGTTTTGCTTTCTTAATGTCTTATTGACAATCAGTTTAAGCAAGAAATCGAAAGGGGGTCTTACAGAAAGCATTTGATCGAAAAGAGACAGACTTGTATTGTTCTCACGCAGCTGAAAAAAAACTTTCATATGCCTCTTTCAAAGGTATTTCTAAATTGCTATTAGCTTTCGATCTTCCTACAACTGGTTATTTTTTTATGGATTATTTTTCAACAGATTCCGGCGCTAATTTCAAGGCATCGCTTTACCGGGTACTTTCTCGAGAGAATGAATGAGTTACGTCGCATGACAAATAACTCACCCCGCAACTCTAATCACTTTCGGGTTCCACAAATCAGTGTTTTACTCCCCCTACTTTCACCTCCTTGAGCTACACTTGCCTTCATTTTATGTTCTCCAATCGACAGCTTGTCACTAAAACAGTACCACTCACAATAACAAGTTAATTAAAATATTTAGAATAATCTACTCTCACCAATTTCTTTGGTTGTAAGAGCTTACAACTTACAAGAGACGTTTTCTGGAATCTTCTTCCGACAAAATGTTTCACGATAGAAGATACACGTTACTAAAACAAAAAACTATTCTAACAATATTTTTATGATGAAAAATTTATCTGCGGTTTTTATTCTTTTTTAATTAGCTTCTTATTTAAGGAGGAGCTTTTTGCGAATAAAAACTAAATAAAAAATAAAAAATAGTCAACTTTAGTGCAGAATTTTCTGTTTTATTCTTCTTATTTAAGTTGGCTTAAATTCCTCAAGATTTTTTTTCTAAAAATTTACAAATTTATTAATAAAGAAAATTAAGTTAAATTTTCAAATTCCTCTGACGACTACAGTTTTTAATCCGGAAATATTGTACTAAATTTATTTTGCTCCTTTAAATTAAGCTTTGCAACTCTTTAAAAAACAACAAAAGAGCTAAAACTCAATTTCTTTATTAATTTAATTTATTCTTACAGAGTTGTTATGAGTAAATCTATTAGTTTAGTTTCATACAGTGATGGCCTTACAAAAAGGGGGCCCGGTGCTAGAAAAATAGGGGGCCACTTTTTAGTGTTCCAAAACAAAGCGACAAAGTGATCTCTGAAACAACGTCATTGTTTTACGGAGACCACTTTTTAGTGCATCAAAATAAAGTGATTTCTAAAAAAAAGTCTTTATTTTAGAGGGGCCACTATTTCGTTTTCCAAAGCAATGTGATCTCTTAAAAAAGGCCATCGTTTTAGGCGGGGCCACTTTTTAGTGCATCAAAACAAAATGATTTCTAAAAAAAAGTCTTTATTTTAGGTATGCAACTGTCCTGGAGCTACTATGAAGAGAGCAATATCTTGCGTAGGGGGCCATTTTTTGATGTTTTGTTAAGGGGGCCCGGAACGGCCACTCGTTCACACTCTATTAAAGCCATCACTGGTTTCATATCCTTTCTATTTCTTATGCCGCAGGACTACATGTTTTGCGGGTTACGCCACTCTTCTATCCTAATTGAATTTACTTCTCAATACGAAATAACTACTAAACATCGGGACAAGTATCACAAAGCTGATAATGATAAGGCAGAGCCACATCAAAGCAATGGCAACGATTGCAAATAGCAGATATATATCGACAGCGAATTACATTTTGAGGATTTCGTTTCCACTTACTTCAATAACTGACTGAATCGACCACGTGCCTGCGCTCTATTTATAGGCAAAAAGCGCTGCAACCTCTTCGTCATTAACACGTGCTTTGTTGGAAAGTAGGTTAAGCTTTTCTGCATGCATCACCGGTATAGAAAAGTTAATGAAGTATTGTGTCACCAGTCACAATCGTAGACCTTGGCGACAGTCCACCTTATTTATAAACAACAATTTCTAAGTAAGATACATTCTAAACTCACATAAAAGCTTGCATTGTAAAATGCACCACTTTACCAGACAATTCAAATAAAACACAGGCATTCAGAAAATAAATGCTTTAATCTGAGAATAATTTAATGAAGTAAATTTATTTTGTCTCTGGCAGCATCTGATGTAAACAATACAACACTCTTCTTGAAGAAAGAAAATTATCTCCTGCCTTTTAAGCACATTCCTATTATGTACTTATCCCGAATGTTTTTCATCATACAGTAAAAACTGGATAATTACGACACCAGCTATAACGACAATTCGCTTTTTACAACGCATTTTTGTTGTCCCGGCAGAATTCCTATCTTTTGTGTACATTTGACTTCGGCTTTAGCGACACCCGCTTTTACGACAATTCGCTTTTAACGACGCCACTTCTTAATCCCCGCGAGCAAAATTATCTTATTTTGGGACAGTTATTGCCTTTTGTTTAAATGCGTGACGGGAATTAGCAGATCTAATCTCCTTTTAGGTGTCAAGCGTTTAAAACATCTAAAACAAAAGCGATGTAAAACAAAAATGCATCTAAAACCAAAGCAATGGCGTGACAGAGCGTATACAAGACCTTTGTTGACCTAATAAAATGTCCGACTTTGCTCTACTGTGTACTGTATTTAATCAAAAAAATACAGTACCGAATACACAGTAGCAGAAAGATGTCTAACAAAAGAATATCATTACCGTTATGGAAAAAATATGACATCGTTAATGAGGTGAACAAGAGAAATGATACGCCAGTGTCAATGCTTGCTAAGGAACTTGAAATTTCAAGAACATCCTTAATCACAATTTTGAAGAATAAAGAAAAGATAATCGAAGACTTTGAGGCAGGTTGCAACAGCAAAACGAAACGGAAGCGTAAGCATAATTTCGAAGCGGTGGATGAGCCTTTGGTGAAATGGTTTCGTCAAGCAAGAGACGAAAAAATTCCAGTCAGTGGGGAAATGTTGCTGTTGAAAGCTCAAGAGTATGCAGAAGTTTGCGGTTGTGAAAATCCCAAGAAATTAAATATGAGTGGGATAAATCCATGAAAGGTGAGAAAGGACATTGTGCGCAAAAAATTATACGGTGAAGCAGAATTTGTTGAACAAAATTATCAATTTATTTTTGACCAACTGATTTGCTTTGTTCGTGCACAGATTAAACGTAGCAAAGACACTCCATAAAGCAGTAATGCTCATTTGGGTACGCTTGTAATCCCTGTTAGATCTTTAAATTGAACTAAAAACACTTTCTAGGAACAAAATACACCAATCCCGTTATAGCGACAATTCGCTTTTAACGACACTTTTTTCACGGGTACGTTGAGATGTCGTAATGGCCGGATATAGGTAAAAAAAAAATTAGTGATTGACTAAATACATTTTTTTAAATTTGTAGGCGTAGTTGCAGTGATGGCTTTAATAGGGTGCGAAAGGAGCGGCCGCACCGGTCTCCCTAAAATACTTCAAAAAGTGCTCTACGCAAGATATTGCTCTATTTCTTCATAGTAGCACCAAGATGGTGGCATGTCTAAAATAAAGACTTTTTTTTAGAGATCATTTTGTTTTGATACACTAAAAAGTGGCTCTCCTATAACGATGGCCTTTTTTGAGAAATTACTTTACCTTGGAACACTAAATAGTGCCCGCCTTACTTTTTTAGCACCGGCCCCCTTTTTGTAAGGTCATCACCGCATAGTTGTACTTGTTTGGACAGAGATGCTTACTAAAACAGTAATTGTCATACTATTAGTCACGAAATAAGTAGTTTGAAAAATTTCTAATCTCGTTCAATGCTTGTAGCTGGAATAGCACTTTCTATCGAATCTTCTTGATCGTTCTGTGTAAACTTGCTAAATCATGAGAGTAACTAAACTTAATTAGTTCTCATTAACTATCCACCGAGTTTAATTCATTACGATTTACATTTTGGGAAATTTCCAACGCCTGCGAGGTTAGTGACGGCCAACAATGAACAAGAGAAGAACCTTTGATTTTTTCAATAAACACATCAACGGAACTTTTTTATAATCAATATTTTACAATTACGGGGTGGACCGAATTAAAGACTGTAGTTTTAGAACGTCAGCTCTAAGTAATGACTTTTTTTAGTATCTTGAAGTTACGACTTTGCTGTTCTTTAATCGGATCGCTTCCAAAAAATTTTTGCAACCCCTGAAATGAGCAATATAAAACAAATCAACCAAATCATAAAAAAGAGTCAGCGGTAATTTTTTGCCAACCCAGGAACACAGTTTGAGAGACAAAGCTAATATTCTTTTAAAATTAAAGACCGAACTACAGTTTTTTCCTTCAAAAGTGAAATGTCACTTCAAAGCATAGATTTGTAGGATCGTAATGCTTGCAAAAACCGAAACATAATGCAACAAAACTAATGATTGCCAATTTGAAAATTTTACTGGTTAACTTTTAATTACAATTTATGCAGTTTGGCCCACTTGCGGCGAAACTGTTCAGCCGGTTTTGTTTTTTGTTATCTTAAGAATTACTTGTTTTCTGTAATAAAATTCCTTTTTAGACTTTTGACCTTTCAGTTAATCTGCTACTACACTTTGGTACTTTACGCTGCAATAGCTTGTATTCATTGTGTAATGGAGCGTTCCATATTACGTAAGCAACTTTTATCCTCTTGTATCCCTTTTCACTCTCCAAAAGAGAATGTACGTCATGCGGTTATTGCATGCAAAAACTCAGAAAATACCACGTTAACATTTGGCACGTAAACTCACATTCTAGACCACTTTTAAGAACAAATAACTCTAAATAATAGAAAACTTCAAAACTTTCTCAAGCAAAACTATTGATACAGAGAAAAATAAATCAATTATAAGAAGCCTTGCATTGGCAGAGCTTGGCATCTTCTTTTTTAAAATTTTTATCTCTATATTGATCCTCCTGACTCGCAGGAAAGCGATGGAGGCGCTAATACATAGGGTAGGCAATTACCCTGGCCTGCTTCTGGAGATGTTAAGATATTGCTGTCCGCTTGTAATTTAATAGAGATGTGACTGCAATTTAGAACTGCTTGCCAGGACTACCAAGCAAGAGAATATGCCATAAAATGTCTTTCCCAAGAACCCAACAGAATGGTGTGAGTGGGTTTTGAACCGAGACCTTGTTGGTCACGATTACGGCGCTTTAACCACTCGACCACACTGCCGACACTCAACCACACTGCCGATTATCAAACAAGGTTCGTGCATTATTTAAACAGTCAGATTGCTATTCACAACCCAAGAATAACAGAACTTTTCTCAGCTTGAAACAGTTAACGTCATGCAAGCTAATTCACTATTGTTTTGCACCTTTTTTCTGACATTTTGAGCGATATTACTTCAATTTTTCTGATTTTGGTTAAACAAAACCACCAGGGCTAAAGTATAAACAATAAAAAAAATTGATCAAGTAATTGTCTCAGCAACCCCTTTCCTCCACCCCATAAGAAATGTAAGCATTTAAAAAACCTCCCCCTCTTGTGATTACATAATGAGTGAACGTTCCCTAATGTTCGTTTCACAATTAAGTAATTAAATTTTTATTTCTAATAAATTCGTCGTAATTTGAATATTTCTATATCATATTTTATTTTCTGTAATTTCAGCAAACCTGCCGCCAACACATCAAGTATTTCGTCAGTGATGTGATCGAGATCAGATGCTTCAAGACTAGAACCGAGACAGGATAATTGTTTTGATACCGAGATCGGTAAATTTCGAGATCTAAGTTTCAAGACCAAAATCGACCATGGCAGCAATATTTTATACAAAATAAAATGCGCTTTTGATAATTAAAAAAATTTTTCTAAACACGCAAGATTACATTTAATAAGGAATTTATTTCAAATATGTGGGAAAAAAGCTTTGCTCTGTTTGCTCGCGTCATTAAAAACAATCGGTGCTAAAAATCTGCTTAGCTGAAGCAAAAATAGCGGAAACGCACAAGAATTGCTTATCAAGTTTTAAAAAAACAGGATATTTATTGCAATTTTTCTTCCTAAACTCGAAAACGTTTGAAGACACGGCCATGGTTGAAACTTACTTGAAAAGCTTTGACTCGGTAGTGCAGTTGATTGATTCGTTACTAATGTTTTGCTTACGTATTTAGCAAAAATTCTTAGCACTCCTAGAATGCACAGATCATTGACTGCTTTCTTTAAAAGCAAAAAAGAGCTGCTGGATATTGACTTTCCTGCTCACGTATTGGGACTGCATTATGCGATTGATGTTGGCTAGGCTAATATACCAAATTTACGAATTCTTAGATAAACTACTTTATTCTTTTGTCTGACCCGCTGTAGACCTATCTCCGTACATAAATTTTTTGGAAAATTCCTTGCATAGCCTTACTATAGGTGAAATCTTAATCTAATTCTTTTATTTTCTATTTTATCTCTCTAATTTTCCTCCTGACTTTTTTACTTAAAAATTTAAAAAATTTATGAAGTTTTATGTTTGAAATACCAAAAATTTTGCCCAATATTCCAAACAATCACTTCCAGATTGTTTTTCATTTTTTTCTTCTTTCACTAGCTCCATACATAATCGCCTCACTAAATCTATTTCTTTAAATAATGTTTATTGTCACAAATTCTCTTCTCCATGATGTTAAAAATCAATCAAATACCAAGAAATTAAAATTTGGAATTCGCTCTTTTCTGAGCTTCGTAAAAAATCTCATAATAATTTCAAGCGTGATTTTAAAGTGCAATGACTTAAATCATACCGATAAATTAGTTAGACCTGGATTTCTCAAAGGGGGCCACTAGGCATTTACGGGGGAACTACGAGCAGAAACCTTTCTTTAATCTTCACTTGACTTTTGATACAAAACTGAAGAAATCAGAGACAATTTCAAAGTGATGACTTTTTTTCGTCCTCACTTGATTTTTGGACGAAAATAGAGAATTTAGAGACAGTTTCGAAGTGATGATCTTTTTTTTATTTTGGTCTTCACATGACTTTTGGAGCAATATTTTTAGCAGGGGACCAAGGGTGTTGAGAGTCTCTGAAAAGAGGCCACGACCTATAAAAATTTTGAGGACCACTAAGCCAGATGTTTGACCCTTTTTTTCTTAGCGCGCAATCCAAACAATCTTTGAAAGGCTAACACCTTAAGTGGCAAAGACCTTGTGAGATTCTAATTTTTAGTCTTAAGTTCCAGGTGTTGTAGATCATTTTCGTCCTACAGTCATGTTATCCTCCAAAAAAAAGCTCTTCACTTTAAATCAGTCTCCGATTTTTTGGTTTTCCTCCTAACTGGATAACCACAAAGATAGCCATAAAATCTGGTCCCGATCTGGAAAAGACTTGGCCAAGTCTTTTCCAGATCGGGACCAGATTGGAAATTCTCTAAAAAAAGGTCATCACCTTAAATCAGTCTCCTAATTTTTACTTTACATACTAAAATCAAGGTGTTCTCCAAAAAAAAAAGATCTTCGTTTCGGATCGGCCTCGAATTTTTCTAATTTCATTCCAAACCAGTACCATCTCTCATTAAATTAAAAAATATATACCTCATCGCGCAAAAGTTCGTCATGCAATCCCTATAAATTTGGTCATGCAACGCATGACTTGCGTGCCCTGACCACACGGCACCGGTATGAAGTCTTGCTCCTTTAATAGATGGCGAATGCGGCGCCACTGAACAAACCGCAGACCACGTCCAAACAACGTGCCCCATACTGCACATGGGACGTCACATTTCGAGCACGAGATCCGACGGTTTTGCATGAAAAAACTCAATGCAGGCTAAACACCATCAATGAATCTATTTTTTCTCGACGAAAAATTACTATTTAGCTCTAATTTGGGCCTGATTAAACTAAGGTTTCGTCCAAAAACATTTGTAATTAAATTTAAAATGCTTTTGAAACCAAATATGGCAATGTTGCTAACAGCCCACCACCGTTGGGACAATTTCTCCGAAGTGAGCAATATGAAGTAATTTTAATCAAATTTAAATTGTGTTTCATATGAATTAGGAGCAAGTTTTTGTTGGTTGCATGCCCTTGCTGATACCAATCACAGGTATCTACTATGAACATAGACTTTTCCTAAAAAAACAATACCTGCAAGGCAACAAGTTGATCTATTTAATCCATAGTTGGAACCCAAACAGATGCTCCCACTCGGGTCAGAGTGATCCTGTAATTTCATACTTAAGTTGGCACCGAAAATTTGTAAAAGCGTTTTCAGTTATTAAGCTACGGTACTTCTGCTTGGCTATTTTATAAAGCAATTTTTAATTACAATCGCATTACTTTGTAACAAAAAATTTTTTTAACTTCAATAACCCATGAACAAGTTGGAGTAGCCAGTGGCCTAATTGCTCTAACTCAGAGATAATCAACTTTTTTATGTTATGGATCTCAGTAATCGCGTATAAAACGAACATATCAGTAAAACTTATTTGTAAGGTCTTGCTTACGTCATTATCTTAAGTTTAATTATTGCATTTGACCAGTGACGGCTAAAAGTAAATGTTAAAGAGCAATGCTGCAAATACTGCGAAAAATTCTGCATGTCTGATTAACAACACTAAAAGTGCGGTATTTAACTCAATCACATTTGCCAACTTAGTGGAATAATGAAAAGGTTTGTCTGTAGATATTATGCTAAAATAACAATTTTAAATATTTAGCGTCTCACATTTATAAATCCGAACTGATTTCAGGCTACAAGAGAAAAAAAATTTAAAACTAAAGGCTTCAAATGTGGCGGTTATTTTAAAACGAATGCAATTCTTTCCGGTCCCTCCTATTTTTTGCCTGCAATTTCGAACAGCTTTTTAAGACCAGCAAATGCCTATTTTAAAAAAAACGCACCGATATTTAAGTTTCGAAAAGATGTGTTTGGCACTCTTAAATGCTGTCTGTCCTCCTCAATCATCATAATAATTACTATTTATTCTCCGACTTGCAACACAACGTAGGAAGTATTAAACTCAGGAAAACCGTGAAGCGATTACACCGACCTGTTTTCGATGACGCCGAGATATTGCTGTCCGTTTGAAAAATTTTAAAATTGTATTCTAGTTTCTATCAACACTAGCATAAAAAAACAAAGATTTTAAACATGTTCAATTTGTTATATTTTTACCAAACTGTCACAGAATCGAAACACGGAATAATCAACATACAATAGTAAACTTAAAGCAAACAGAACAAGGTATATTTTTTATATAATTGTACAACGGAATGCCAGCACTTTCCCCACAACAATGATAAGTATTATGTAGGTATATATTTTATTGATAGGTGAATGTTAAGCAAAAAAAAAAAAATATCGAATTTTATTTAAATTTGTCGTATACGACTTAGCAGACTGTTTAGGTACTAGATGTACATTAATAAAAGATGCAAATTGATTTTAAAGCTGAACAGCTTTAATGTTTCCGATTACAATGCCACATAAAAGAATAATAAACAAAGTTGCAACCCACCGATCTCGTGTTATTTTATTTGGCACAGAGCTTAAATGACGCAATGTCAATAAAGTGAAGTCAAAAGCAAATCGCCACTGTGATGCATTAAAAGGGTCACTGCAGTATTTTCAACATATCGGAGGATGACATGTCCAAACTACTTTCTTCGATAAAATAACTGTTTCAGTAATTTTGTCATATTCAAACAATAAAACAATCAACAAAAAAGCGCTTTGAAAGTTGCAAACAAACATTGACGGCAACTGTGACGTGGCGCTTTTTCTTACAATTATTGTTGTTGATTGACGGAATAAGCGATAAAGCATTAGCCACAAACACGATTTGTATGATCCTACAGATGCCTCGTCCAACTCGAGGATACTCCACGGCGCGAGACACACCAGTGCGATGTGTTGGCTACTGTATGACGCAACACCACGAATTCATCTTTTTTGCCTGCAACACACACACACTGCTTACAACCTCACTTACAGGGGAAATTCTAAATTGAATTTCACCAATATAGTATTTCAAAGGAGTTTTATCAATCTGTTTAACCTGCTGACGACAGAAGTTTGCTTGTTATAAACAGAACTGAAAAAAAAAACACGAAATGTATTCTATTTTCAGAATAAAAAACTGATCAATTTAAATCATTTTTCATCGTCCACAGAAAAATTTACTCCTTGTATATCATTTTTGAAAATTCCTTTTTAGAAATGACAGAAGGTTGGCAATAGATGGCGATAGTCGGGTTTGATGATTACGTAAGAAATGTTTAGGAACTATCTATGTAATTACTTACTCTTAATTTAACGAAGTAGATAATAATGGGCGCAGTAACCTCGCTTTTTTAAATGACTCTACCCAGATAGAAAAAGGAATTTATCTATTTTGTACGCATATGAACAGTGTTTCATTAGCATCGTTGTGTAGCTACGAATGAATAGGTTCGAGCAACTTTACAGAACTTTAACATTTTATTTGTTCGTTGATTAATAGCAAAACAATGGTAGGGAGAAATACTCCCATTTGACAATTGCGATGCAGTACAGGCAACTGCTTATATTCTGATGAATATAAGTTTTCACTGAAAAACGTTAAATATTTTATCAGTAGTTATCATAATACCAAATGAGCGTATCTATTCCTACCTATACTTTTATTATTTTTTAATAACATTTTAATTTTGAAAATATTATACCACGGGTGAGGAACCTGGGGCACGCGTCTGGTAAGAAGCATTCAATCCCATCGATTAAATTGGTGTTTGCCGCTTTATTAACAATCAGGGTCTGAACCAATGTTCCCTCTAAGAGCTTGCTTAGTGTGCGCGGAATGAAAGGCTATATGAGCAGTGGTGAATATTACCCGAGACAAGGAAGTTTTGGTTTTCTCTCCAAAAATAAAGGTGTTCTCTGAAAAAAAAGTCTTCACTTCGATTTCATCCACAATTTCCTTATTTTATTCCCAAAATCAAGGTGTTCTCTAAAAAAAAAAAAAAAGTCTTCACTTCGATTCCTTGATTTCCTATTTTGTTTCCGAAATCAAACCTTGTCAATGCTTATGCAGCGAAAGCATGTCTTGCCAAAACTTACGCAGTGCGCGGCAAACGAAAGTACTGCGCGGGGGTTCTTTCGTTACTGCGCGGCCGCGCAGGCGCGCAGCTTAGAGGGAACATAGGTCTGAATGGAAATGTCGGCCCACCAGAAAAGCTTGTGAATAGACGAACTACGCCACTTTATTTTCTTCGTTAAGTGAAGACCTTTTTGTGGTCTAGACTTTGAAAAAATACTTGTTTAATGCTGGTAAAAATCAAAAACAAGCTTCACACAAGGGACCAGATGAAGAAATGTGATCCGTCGATTCGCTACATTTTCTCTTAAATCACGAATTATTCATTGCAGCCCTTTTTTATACCTCATAGGTTACGAATTTCAAAAATTCTCATCAAGTTTTTTTGATCTACAAGTTATTATTTGAAAAAAGCAATGATAAACGCAACACGTAAGAAATATGTCAAAATGGTTCAATTAGATCCGTGACGACTAAAGAACAAATCTTTACTTAACCAATTAAATAAAGAAAAATATGATAAGCGGGACATATTTGCGAGATTGGATTCGGGCCGCGACGACACGTAGCATTAAATTTTAAACCAGCACGTACCAAACCAGTTACAATTGCAACCTTAAGTGAAATTGAGAAATATAATTTTACCGTGTCGTGTTTGTTTTTTTGTTCCTAGAAATGTTTATGTGCAAAAAAACCTTTATTACTTTAAGGGAGGTAGGTTTAAGCTAACGAGAAAAACTTACTAAAGCTTTCCGATACATAATGATAAAATGAATAATAACTAGGATTATTTCTGTTTAACGCGTAGTGTTGACAGCACAATTATTTCGACCGAAATTCTTCGAACTTTTACGACTAGCGTGGTTTCATCAGTGACCCTTACTTTCATTAGTGACCATTAGTGACCCATAAAAAACGAGATTTCGTAAAACAAAAAACGAATTAAAAGATTATTTGTAAATTACAAAGCAGCGTCACTGTATTTAGGAATCTGTCGTCAAGTGTCTTTCTAAAAGACACAATAGAAACCACTCAGGAAGATTGAGCATCGAACTCGCGTACTTCTGGTTGCTAATCACAGAGAGTTTTCCCGCTGACAAGTCGTCAAAAGGTACTTTTAAACCTCGAATTATGTCACGTGACGGCCTAGCGGGACCTGTGTTAAAAAGGTTGGAAAATATAGGTATAAACAATTTTTTATCGTTTTTTTAAGCACAGTTTTTCTTATGTTGTTGTCTCTCCTCCAAGGATATCTTGGAGTAGTCATCCTACCTCCTCAAAGAAGCCAATCTAGATTCCCACTCTTGAATTACCTCTACTGCTTTCAAAGACTTTTTCCACAGACTAATGGTGTTGTGTTGTGTTGGTGCTTGACTACAGTTAATGAGGTGATTTGTATCATGAGTGTATGCCCACTATGACAAGCCATAGTGGGCATTATGGTATGTAAGTATCAGGGTTCACTGTATGTACGTAACTTTGCAAGAGTGGTGATTTGTTGGCTCTGAGCTGTGCCAGTTTTGTACGCATATGACGTGGTAATGTTTGTTCTGATGAAACTTGAAATGTTTGTTCTGATAAAACTTGAAACATAAATGAAACTTGAAAACTAAAAACGGAAAGTATTAGCTTTATCAATTTTTGGGCGGCTTCTTGAAACGTAAGAGAGAATATGAAACTAGAGCAGTGTTTTTCAACCTTTTTTCGGCTGCGGTACATTTTTTACTTTCGAAAAATGTCACGGCACACTACTAACATAAAGTTCATAAAATAACAAATTTCAAAATAAAAAGTTAATTTTGAAGTTATGTTTTAACATAAATCAATTAGTGTGAACATTGGGCTTGTTTGGGTAAACACAAATTAAATATTTTGGCAGGAATAGAGGAAAGGCACACGCGGAGCTCTTGTTCGACAGCTGTCAATCTTTCTCTGTTCTTTGCTTTTATAGCAGTCAGGTTTGGAAAGTTAAACTCACATAAATATGTTGTTGAAAACGGGAGCAACATTGAAACAGCTTTGTTTGACAGAACGGGGAATTCCTTCGCAGCAGTTATCCAGAAACTGTCCAAAGGTACTTCTGCAAAACATAGCTTCAAACTACGATCTTGCCTAAGTTCAGTTAATTCCTCTTGCTCTTGCAATGTCATGTCAAGTCCAACAACTGCGGATGAATTGTATGGGTCCCTCATCCAGCAAAACGTTCTGTGCAAGCTGACGAAAAATAAAAGGACAGTTTGCTTATTGTCTCGCAAAAGGCAGCATTATTGACATTTTGCTGTTTTGGGATGAGTGGAAACATTTCAAGATTGCCAATTTCCACGTGTTGCTGCCAGAGGGGCAACTTTGACCGAAATCCGTTAATTTTATCGGTACTTGTAAGCAGATTTTCGTTTCGGCCTTGCATTCGTGTATTTACTTCATTCAGATGGTAAAATATATCTTCCAAATATGCCAACTTTGCACACCATTCATCACTTGCAAGCAGCTGTGCGTAATCTGACTTTTGATTAGTTAAAAACTCCTTAAGTTCTTCCCGCAACTCATACACACGGGCTAGTACTTTGCCCCGCAACAAACATCTCACCTCTGTATGGAACAGTAACATTGCTTACTCCGCTCCCATTTCCTCACACAACAGAGCAAACAAGCGACTTTTTACAGGTCTCATTTTTACAAAGTTTACCATACTCACCACATCATTTAAGACAGGAACTAGATCTGCTGGTTAAGTTTTGGAAACAAGTGCTTCGCAGTGCAAAAAACAGAGTGTAAAGATAACATTTTGATTTCTTTTTTTCACTCTACTGACAAAACTTTTATTTCGTCCGAACATAGCTGCGGCCCTCTTTAGTAAAGATACTTATAAAGTTTTCCCACTAAAGATTTCCATTTTCAAGATGTTCCGTTCTAATACGAGAAATTTCTTCTCCCGTTGCTTTTACTAGTGTTTTGCAAAATAAGAAGTTTTCCCTGATAGTATCTCCATACACAAAACGCACGTTGGCCAATAGTTGAGCATTTTTACTTATATCTGTATACTCGTCCAATTGCAGAGAAAAATGTTTGCCAATGCGAATCTTTTCCAGAACAATAGTTTCGATATCTACAGACACGTCATCAATACGTCTGCTGATTGTGTTGTCTGAGAGAAGGATTTTAGTTACTCCTCGAACCGCGTCAAGGCCGAGCATTTCTTTTACAATGGCTTTGCAGGCAGGTAATAATAATGACTCTGCTATACTCTGCGGTTTTTTTGATTTGACTACAAGCTCAGCTACATGAAAGCTAGCTTTGAGAGCTTCTCATTCACTTTTACGGCTGTATTCATAAAGGTGACCTGTTTCTCTGTGTGTTTGATTAAGCGAGGAAAACAGTCTGCCGGCTTGTTTTCGAGAGACGGATGTTTCAACTGCAGATGGCGTTTAAGTTTGCTTCGGACCATAGCACTGTTGGATAGCTTTTCGCCACATACTACGCATAACGAAGTAGGTTTTGTGGCATCCGCAGTGAAAGCAAATCCGAACAAAAGATAACTTTTGTTGTATTTTCTTCACATCACTGTTTTTGCTTTTTTTGATCACTGCTCGTACTAGGAATTTCTTCTGAGAAAGCATTATTTTGGTTTGGTTCAAGTTTGGCTTTTCGACTTCTATTCAAAAATTTATCCATTACTTTTACTACCGTACTACTTGTCTTAACACAGTTCTGCCTGAAATTTTAGCCAAAATATTTTAGACTCTTAAATTAGAAATTAGCCTGCTTAAAATTTTAGCCAAAATAAGAAAAAATCTTTTGGTAAAAATTAATTACTCTTTAATTCGTTACTATATCTAGACTCGACAATCTAATCGAACACCTTTTAATTCTTTAAGAAATTTTAAGACTGTCTTCAAAAGAGATTTCTTTCTAGGGGAGTCAGGTATAAATTCGATAATAAAATTACCAGGTGCAATAATTCTCAGATAAAGATTCTTTGTTTTTTGAATTTCCACACCTTTTTAACTAGCTGTTTAAGCATTAAAAGCGAAACTGCAAATGACGTAATAGTCGAACAAAATGTTTCTCAGAGAGAGAAAGAGGTGACGAATTGAGCGAATTGACAATTTTGACCGTGGCGAATCGGACGAACTAAAATGTACGCAAAAGATAGAAATTCTGCCAGGACCGAGAAAAAAGTGACGACTTAAGCGAATTGACGAATTAAAACGATGATGAATTAGACAAGTTCTACTGTAGATGAAACTTGACAATTTTCTGCGGAACACCTGGCACGGTATCGTGGCACACTAGTGTGCCGCGGCACAGCGGTTGAAAAACACTGAACGAGAGAACCACACTTTGCATTACAATCTTCAAAACATTTTCAATCTCTATCAAGAAAGAGTGTATGCTACGTAAGAAAATTGGAAGCAATTGATATAACAAATTCAAACCGTTGAATGGACAATCAACCTTATTTTTTTTAACTGATTATTCAAATCAATTTACACAGTTGACATGTTCTATTCTTTTCTAAACTTTATACTTCTTTATTCTCTCTTCAAAATGTATATATATATAAGTATATTTTGTTTTATTTTTATGTTTGTATTTGCAGTGCATCCAGAAAAGGTTTTTGGACCTGGTGAGGTTTCTTTTCGGGAGGTTTTCTTTACTCACCATGCTCAGTTGAGCTAAATTTATAGTTAGCAATATAGGGCGGTTGTGCCTCCCAATGATTTACATAACCGTTCCTGCACTGCACATTTTTTTGTCATTTTTATTTATTTATTTATTTATTTTTTGTCTTGTCATTTTTTTGTGTCTTTTGTCTTTTTAAATAATAATATTTAGTTTGAATTAGGTAATGCGGCCGTGCTTCTTATTTTTTCTCTTTCTTACCCCCTCTCTATACTTTCTGCATGTTTAACGTTCGTCGTTGTGTCGCGTTTCCTTTTCATGCTTTGCTTATGTACATTGCATATACTTAAATATTGTTACTAAGCGTGAATAAAATATCATCATCATCATCATCAATTCAAATTTGGTAAATAGGCAAATCAATTTTCATTGTTTAAAAGATTTAAAAAAATTGAAAAGAGGCTGTTGTTTATTTTTACTTTAGGTTTATATTTTACTTTACGTTTATATTTTACTTGGATGCATATCACCATTCATTTAAGCGGGCGAGCTACGGCGTATTCTTTTATAGCATCACGTGATCGCGAGTTTTAGTTTATTTGTGTTGTCACAATTACCGCGCCTTAAGCGTTATTCTAGAACAGCGGTTCTCAATTCATTTTAAGCCCGCACCCCGTCCGGAAGGAAAAATCATTTCCGCACCCCTTGCTCCATTCGATGTATTGTTCTTTGTAGAGATGACAAGTTTGCACCCCCAATTGAGAACCATTGTTTTAGAACTACAAATACTGACTGCTATTTCAACAAAAAAGAAAAGATTTGCTCGTGTATTCGCTTCACAAGAGTCACTTTGTTTGTTTACCGAGTAAAGGCGCGTTTACACCTGTTTACAGTACTTTTTTCTTTCAGCGTGATTTTGGTTTGTTTTATTGACGCTCAAATCCACTCATTTTTTCGAGAAACCAAGATCGCGCTGAAAGAAAAAAGTACTGTAAACGGCTGTAAACGCGCCTTAAGGGAATTTTAGATAACTCTGCTGAAAAATACAACAAAAGCAAATTTTTTTAGGTCAGTTCAAGAATCTGCTTTTAATAAATAAAGTTATCATAAAAAAAGCAATTAAGATTGTGGACAAAGAGTAACGAAAATTTGCATTAGAAGAGCTTAATAAAAAAAAAAAATTCATAAACGCACCATACGTACGGTCGGCTCAAAACAAAGCAATATTGAGAGCACTTCAGTGACAAGCAGTTACTCGTTCTCACAAAGTATACACCTTTACAAGAAACGAAAGCTAGAACTCGCCATGCGTGGGTTTCCAGTAAAAGTCAAGATAAAAACGCATGAGCAAGTGAAGCTTTAAACTAATCATCACGCAAAATCAATTAGCATTACGCTATGCTCGATAACACGCAAGGAAGCTTAAAGTGATGCAAAAAAGATTTTTAGAATACATATTGGAGATACACAGCATACCTGAGTGTAGAAGGTTTTCGATTGCAAACTTAATTCATCGGATTTGGCGACAAGGTCGTCTAACTTTTCGCCTCGATTCATGAGCGACTCCATGGTGCCGTGCTGATTCAATGTAAGCACAGGCGATGATAGAGTAATTACATGATTAACAACTAGTAATTATCTACAAGTCTCGGAACGAGTTTAAAATTTTTTGAGGGCAAGTCAATCACACATTTTACAGTTTGAAATTTGAACTGCATAGTAAAACCAACAAGTTAGATTTTTCCAAAGCGATTGACCAACATCAAAATTATTGTTTTTTACAACTCTTTTTGAAAATGTCATCCAAACACTAAAATTAACTTAATAATTAACTTCATCTGCAAACAAAGTCTTTGACCTACAATACAATGCGTTAAATCAAAACTTGCATCGAGCTCAGAAAAAACTCTGTTATCTCTAACAAACAAAATGAAGATAAGTACCAAAATAATTTTTGTTTCATCCAGTTCGGCCTGTACCCGACTCATGGCATCAGCTTCCTTGGGATTCTGATATTTCTGGAGTGTCTCTGGTAAACCGCCATATTGAATTTTTCTGAAAAAAAGCTTTTTCGAAAGTTTTGGAGTTACCAAAAGCATACCAACGTCGAAACTTTCCAGCGTAAATATTAGTAATTCTTCAAAACATTTAAGTTTTAAAACGAAGAAATGTCAATCAAGAATCTAATTTTGGACCTGTCAAAGTCCTACGCTGGGAAACTCTGGGTACTCTGGGGAAAGTTTTTGCAATGATCACCGAGTAGTAACGATTAAATTTCTATTAATTTTTATAAAAATAAAAGTAGAATAACATTGTTCTAAGTTTATGTCTTTCAATGTCTTAGATATAAAAAGTTTTAATCTTCACAGACATTACTAAAACTACTGAGATCAGCAATCAAAGAAAAGAAAAGTTTTTAAAAATGACCAATTAACTGCACTAATGTGTGTATACTTTAAAACAGGATACAGCAACCTTAACTAGAAAATTAAGACGTTTTATAACAATCGACATATATCAAACTAAAACAAGTACATTGCTTGTTAAATTCTAGGATAAAAAACCGAGATATTTGCAAGACCATGTAAAAGAACCTGGATCAAATATTTAATATAAGTGATGCAAAACGACATAAAGCCGAAAAAACAAAGCACTTTACATTAATGTTTGTATTTTGTTGGATTGAACATGGAAATATGTAAAAGCAAGTTCGCTGGTCAATCTAATCCTGCTTACTGCAAGGACGTACCAGATGGTATTGTATGAAAAAAAGCTAATAAAATGAGCACAAAATCATTTATAATTGCAACTTACAGTTATTGGAGCGATTGTTGAATTTTTAAAAAAATATTGATAAGATTTTTTACATTGCTTAGATCAGGGGTCACCAACGCAGTGCCCGCGGGCGACAAGGCGCCCCCAGGACCCCTTTAAGGCGCCCGCGAAGCATGCGCCAAAAACAGCACTGTTACATAAGCAAATTCTTTCTTTTCTCTGGCGCGAAGATAATTTCTCTCTCCTTTCTATGATGCCATAGTTCAGGGCCACGCGCGAAGATAATTTCACTCTCCTTTATACGAGGTGTGTTTGAAAAGTATCGGGACTGTATGCTTTGCACAAACAACACTTGCAACAGTGATAAAAGCTTTGTTTTTTAAGATGGCGCAATGTCTTGTGGTCGTAAAAATGTAGTTTCAGCATTCTGTGACAACCATATGCTTTTTTACAGGCTTTTCTTGAAAGGTGCTTTACTGTAGTTCGTTTTGGGATAATTTATTTAGTAAATATTTTTTTCTTTTTTTTCTTCTTTTGTTAACAAAAATGAGCATTGAACAAAGAATCAACTTGAAGTTTCTCGTTCGACTTGGAAAAACTCCAACTGAAACATTCAAGTTGCTCCAAGAAGTTTACAGAGATGCTACGATGTCAAGAACTCGGATTTTGGAGTGGCACAAGAGGTTCAGAGAGGGAAGAGAGGATGTGGAAGATGATCCTAAGAGTGGAAGGCCAACAACAAGCAGAACAAACGAAAATGTTGAGCATGTGAGAGAAAAAGTGCGCAGTGACCGCCGCCTTACTGTTAGAATGATAGCAGATGAGTTGAGCATGAATAGTGAGAGGGTGTGGAGGATCATTACAGAAGATCTGGGGATGAGGAAGGTTTGTGCGAAAATGGTACCAAGGTTGCTGAATGATGGGCAAAAGGAAAATCGTGTGCAAGTGTGTCAAGACATCCTGAAACAACTTGAAATTACACCAGATCTGCTGAGTAGAGTTGTTACCGGTGATGAGTCGTGGATCTTCAAGTACGATCCACTCACCAAACGGCAGAGCCTTGAATGGAAGAGTGCATCCTCACCAAGACCCAAGAAAGCAAGGCTGTTCAAGTCCAAAATTAAGGTGATGCTGATTGTTTTCTTTGATGTTCATGGAATTGTTCATCTAGAATTCTTGCCACAGGGCCAAACCATTAACCAGAATGTTTACACAGACATCTTGCGACGTTTGATGCGTTCGGTAAGGGAGAAAAGAGAATTGTGGGAGACAAAGTCATGGCTGCTTCATCATGACAATGCTCCTGCTCACAATGCCTTAAGCATACGACAATTTCTTGCAGAAAATAACATTGCCGTGCTGGAGCAACCACCCTACTCGCCAGATCTGGCTCCCTGTGATTTTTTCTTGTTTCCTAAGCTCAAGGGAGTCATTAAAGGAACCCGTTTTCAAGACTCAAAAGCCATAACAACAGCCGTAACGAAGGAACTACGAGCGATCCCAATGGAATCTTTCCAGAAGTGCATAGAAGCATGGCAACAGAGATTAGAAAAGTGCATTCGAGCTCAAGGAGATTACTTTGAAGGGGACAAGTTGTAATTTTTACGTGGCATTTCAAATAAAATAATTATTTACACAGTCCCGTTACTTTTCAAACAGCCCTCGTATGATGCTATAGTTTACGGCCACGTGTAGGCTCTCCTCGTTGCTCGGAACATGCGTTGGCTATATTTAGTAGTGACCGCTGACTGCGCAGGTAGCTGGGTATATTGTGAGAGTTAGTTAAACTGGCGTTATCGTGTTTAAATGGTATTATAGATTTGTGTTCTTTTAGCTGGGACAACCAGTGTAGGAATAGCCTAACTTTAAATTGCAGTTTAAGTGATAATTTGTAAAATAAATTGTGTATGTAAAACTAGTTATTTTTTGTTGGGTTATCACTACGGCACTATACAAGCTTATTCGAATAGACTCTACAAGCACGGCTCATATTTCAATTCAATATGAATGTTATACACATATTTTAAATTATTGCTCACATTGTGCTATTTTTATTGTTATATAAAATAAAAATTATCAAGTAGAAATAATTAAAAAATTTAATTAGAAATATTTAATACCAAACTCGCGTTTTTTTAAGTCAAAGGTCAGTCCTGCGGTGCCGCCTAGCTTTTTCCTGACCCATTGACCACGCAAAGTGACGAAGAGTTAGCTGCCTGTGCTTTTGCCCTAAAAATCATGGCAGAAAAGCGAAAAAGGACATACGTTTTTAACGATGGTTGGGAAGAAGAGTTCTTTTTTACGTTCTTTAAACATAAATGTCTGTGCCTTATTTGCGGGACGACTGTTGCAGTACCAAAGCGGCACAATGTGGAAAGGCACTTCAAAACCTGTCACAGAAACTTTAATGTCAACTATCCACCTGGCAGCGCATTACGGACAGAAAAAGCTCATGGACTAAAGGCATCTTTAGACAAACAGCGGACCTTTTTCACGAAGCCGATGAAAAAATCACAGAATGCCAAGCCTCGTTTAGAGCTGCGCATTTTTTGATAAAGAACAAGAAAACCTTTTCGTATGGGGAGGTTTTTAAAGAAACTATGATGCTCGTTGCTAATACATTATTCAAAGATAAAAAACATGGTCCTGAAGTCATCTCTGCGCTCTCCGATGTTCAGCTTGGAGCAAGTACAATGGCAAGACGAATGTCATCTTTGTCTGAGAACGTGACAGAGCAGGTGGACCGGGATCTTGCTACGTGCAGGTGGTTCAGTATCCAATGTGACGAGTCAGTAGACAGCGCAAGCACGGCTCAGCTGATGATATTCATCCGAATGGTGTTTGATGATTTTTTTACAAAAGACGAACTGCTGACACTCCTGCCACTGAAGGCAACAACGCGGGGAGTTGACATATACACAGCTGTCAAAAACTTCTTCGTCGAGAAAAAGGTGCCATTAAATAAGTTGGCATCAATAACAACAGACGGGGCACCAGCCATGACGGGTCGGCATGCGGGATTCATTGCACAATGCAGGAATGATCCAGACTTTCCAACGTTTCTGCACTACCACTGCATCATTCATCAACAGGCGATTTGTGCGAAAGTCACCGGCTTTGATCACGTGATCACTCCTGTCGTAAGGATCATAAACAGCATCCGCTCCAAAGCAAAACAACACAGAATGTTTAAGATGCTACTGGATGAGCTGTCCGCTGAATACGGTGACTTGCTATTACACACAGAAATAAGATGGCTCAGCAGGGGACGGATTCTAAAGCGTTTTTTCTCACTTCTGAGTGAAGTCAAAGAGTTCATGCTTTCCAAGGGAGAAGACGCATCGCTGCTTGAGGAACCAGAGTGGTTACTTGACCTCGCATTTTTAACTGATTTGACTGAGAAGCTGAACCATCTGAATCGGGAACTGCAAGGTAAATACAAAACTGTTGCTCACATGATCAGTGCAGTAAACGCATTTAAAGCTAAGATGAACATTTTCTCTGTGCAGGTGGAAAAGAAAAAAATGCTGCATTTTTCTTCTGTGCAGGCAGTGTTAAAAGACAATGTTTCTGCATCTGCAGCTTTGGATGAAGTTGTAACAAGTACTCCCAAGTCATAAACAGATTAGGACAGGAATTTGAAGACAGGTTTTGTGACTTTGAGAAGCTTGATCCATGCGTGTCATTTGTTACAAATCCTTTCATGTACGTAGACGTAACTTCCACTGCTGAGCAGCTCAGTGATTTGTTCAGTTTGAGCGCTACAGATGTAGAGATGGAAATCTTAACGCTGCAAAATGACATAAACCTTAAAGGTCATCAGTCTGTACCAAACTTTTGGTGCCTTGTGGACAAAGAGAAGTACAGTGGTGTGTGCACAGCAGCTATGAAAATTGCCAGCTTTTTTGGTTCAACATATCTGTGTGAATCAACCTTTTCCAATATGAACTTTATCAAGAACAAACACAGAACACGTCTGACTGATGCACATTTACAAGATTCACTGCAAATTGCTGTGTCAAATTATTTACCAGATTATAATGCACTGGTGAGCAGCATGCAGTACCAGGCCTCCCACTTTCATAGAAAATGATCTGACGAATCAGACATTCTTTTCATTGTTTAAAGAGCAGCAATATTCATCAGAAATATTGCACATAATGTTAAATGTTCAGAAACCATTTGTGAGCTTGTTAATGGAAATAAGTGTTGTCTCTTTGGTTTAAAAAATGTTGCATTTGTATTACAAATACAGCACTTCAAATGTTTGAGTAAATAAATGTTTAATGTTGAAACATGTTTTTCTATTTATTATTATTGCTGTGTAAATGACTGATAATTGTGGAAAACAATTATTATTGATATGTGAGAAATAATTTCACAGCGTTATAATTACTGCTATTTTAATATCACCATTATAATATTTAATATCCAAGCAGTTTTGTTATTTAAGAAGTTTGTAACAAACAGGTCGTGTGCCCTTCATGTGACTCCATGCTCATGAAGTAGCCCTTGGCCTCAAAAAGGTTGGTGACCCCTGGCTTAGATTGATAAAAAAATTTATTAAGTAAGCTGGTGGTCAAGCACCATTTTTCAAGCAATTACTTGGTCGAAATAAACTAATTTTAATACCAGTCTTATTGAATTGTCTTAAGAATATTTCAAAAATATTACTTTTCGAATTATTCTTAAGACTATTCAACAGATAAATCTTAAGACTATTCAATGAGATTAGTCTTAAAACATTGTTTTTAATTTGCAATATTGAATCAATATCAGAAAATATTAAAATTAAAGTATTTTATTAGAGTTTTATTAACTCTTTGTTAACAACAATGCTCTTTTGAACCTTTATTTATTGTTTTTTATTTTATCTCTATATTTATTTTCCTGACTCGCAGAAAAGCGACAGAGGGCTAATACATAGGGTAGGCAATTATCCCGAGCTGCTTCCAGAGATACCACGATATTGCTTTCTGCTTGTAATTTAATAGAGATATGACTGTAATTTAGAACTGCTTGCCAAGATCACCAAGCAGGGGAAAGTGCCATAAAGCGCCTTTCCCAAGGACACAATAGAATGGCGCAAGTGAATTTTGAACCAGGACCAAGTTGATCATAAAGACAGCGTTTTAACCACTTGACCACGCTGCCGACAATTTGCCGGATAACTTTAAAATAAAGTTGTTGTGGGTGACTTGTTGAAT
This sequence comes from Diplosoma virens, assembly GCA_963680785.1. Taxonomy (NCBI): domain Eukaryota; kingdom Metazoa; phylum Chordata; class Ascidiacea; order Aplousobranchia; family Didemnidae; genus Diplosoma; species Diplosoma virens. Next base: position 30,788,191 of record OY796896.1, on the reverse strand, counting down.
GCCGATCTTTTCTTTTTTTCTGCCAATATTATCACTCAGTGAAAAGGTGTATTGATGTATAAAAAATGTAAAACTTGATAAAAAAAAACTATAAAATTCATGTTGCAAACAAGGCAAATGCTTAATTAAAAATACATAATTATATATGAAAAAAATATTAAAAATACATAAAATACATAATATGAGAAAAATATTAAAAACTGTGGAGCTGACACAACAGATATAAGCAAAGCAATTTATATGATCGTAATACTTGAAAATGTATTATCAAACCTAAAAAAATCAAATACTTACACTTCTGCTCCATATGGCCAATCTTTTGAAGGTATTTTTGATGCAAAATCATCACAAACCTGAAACATAAAAATATGCAAATTCATAAAGTTCATGTTTTACAAGTAACACAAGCATGCCATAATGCATCAACACATGATTAGAAACAAACTGTAGTAAAATAATCACTTTTATTACATACAAGACTATCACATACTAGACTGCATCAAAAATTCTGCTTTAAATACAAACTATTATTTTTAAAACCAACCTTGCTTAAAATAGTAAAAGCAACTCTTCTTGGATAGTCATGGTCTGATATGAGGACAGCTGCAAGTCGATCATCTCTAACCTGCACATGGCATAAATATTCTTGTTCTTTAACAGATTGACGTTGACCAGTTTGTGTTCTTTCCACAACCAGTTTTGTGGTAAATTTCATAAACTCTTCAACACTGAAAAGCATCAATTGTGGCATAAATTAAATAATGATCACAGATATTTACTTTGCTTTATTAACCTAGTAAAGCAAGCTAACTGTAACTTCAGCCAAAAGTAGCAAGGTTATGGTAACAACCACAAAATATTGAGCAAAAAAAAGAGCCATAAAAGCTAAATATTTTTAAATGCGTTTCTATGAGAGCCATACAATGCTTCCTCTAATTATTAGCTGTGTGTGTGTGCATAGAAATTTGTTTGTTTGCAAAGTTTGCTGTTTTTTTGCAATGTCAAACTTATATAGTTAAAATTATTAACTCACATTTCTCAAACTTTATCTAAAAAAAGGCTCTCACTTGCACACAGCTTAAAAGGTAAGTTGTTTGTGAGCCAGATGCCATCATCAAAAAAGCTACAAGTGGCTTGTGAGCCATAATTTTTTGACTCTGGCTTGTACTATAAAAGTTTACTTTCATCATGCCATAGTATGCAATAGATTGCAAAAAAAAAAAGATTCAGTACTAACATAAAAGTAACAATAAAATGTTATTTAAATGAATTTGCAAAGGTCAAATAAGTCTAGGTAAATTTTTTTCAGACTTAAGTTTCTTGAAAAAAAGCCAAAAAATATCAAATGTATAAGAAATGAATGGCCTAACCACAAAACATTGTATAAAAAATTAGGATCATTTTCACTGTTTGCCATTCCAAATTCTAAAAGCCTGCAAGGTTAGTAACGATAAACAGTAAACAAGACCAGAACTTTAATCCTCAAAATGTTAATTATTACATTCATTATAGATATTAATTAAAAATGATATGTAAATATATTCAACAAAAAATTGACAAATGATTATTGCAAATAAACCCATATAAAATAATTGTCTGTGTTCTTACTTTCTATTTTACAACTACTATTCATTTCGCCAAATTATTAAGTCAATATTACAGTAAATGTTATGACACATACAAAAAAATTGATGGCATTTTACAAGTTTCAATAAAATAAGTCAATTTAATTGCTAAGATTACCACTTAAAATAAATTGGTTATTAGCTAAAAATCTTTTAATTATTAAAAAAACATATTAACATATCGAAACAAGTATACAATTCTATTTCAGCACTGCAGTGGCAAGACTACAGTACTACAATAATAGTAAAAGTATATATAATAGTATATACAGAAACCCTGTATATATATATATTTCTATTTGAATAAGAATCACCTCCTGATGAGCCATAAAGGCGAAACAGACTGTTGAGGTTTTAATAAAATCTCTTTTGTGGCTTTTGTAATTTAATTTAATGCTCTGAGTTTTCATTGAGCTCTTTACTGACAGTCTTGCCACTTTTATTATTATATATATATACAGGGTGTTTCATAATTAAGGCAACGGTATTTTGACCATTATTTAAAACCCTGTAAAAACATGTATAGCCATCAAATTTGATATAATTTTGAAGCTTATAACCTTGTCTTTGCAATTCAGGTCTTAAAAGCTAAACATTAGAATTTAGATAATGATAGTAGATAGAAACATTGTTATCAAGTTCCACAAGCAAGGCGAAAGTAATTCATCGATCGCAAAAAGGTTAAAAATGAACCGAACAACTGTTTGGAAAATCGTTAAAAAATTTAATGAGACTGGGACAACATTGGATAAACCAGGACGTGGTCGTAAACGAACTGTTCATACCCCGAAACTGGTTAAAAACACGCGAGAGAAGCTACGTCGTAATCCACATCGATCTCATCGAAAACTGGCTGCTGAAGCAAATGTGAGCAATTCGACGATGTATCGAGTGATGAAAGATGATCTTGGTAAGAAACCCTACAAAATGCTTCATCGTCATGAACTTACAGAACACCATAAGAGGATGAGAATGGAAAGAAGTCGTCAAATTCTGGATGAGATCGATCAAGGCACGCTCCCCAACTTGGTGTTCACGGATGAGAAAAAATTTGACATACAGCAGGTTGTTAACCAGCAGAATGACCGGGTTTGGGGTTCTTCTACTTCAGTTGAAGGTAGGATCGTAACAAGACGTCAGAATCTGCAATCGGTAATGATTTGGGCAGCGGTAACTCCGTCTGGAAAATCTCCGCTGGTTTTTGTGCCTTCGGGGGTGAAATTGAACTCGGAACGATACGTTTCCGACATTTTGGAATCCCACTTGCTACCCTGGGCTGATAAACACTTCCAAGGTTTGCCATGGAGTCTCCAACAAGATTCAGCACCATCACATGGCTCCAAAATGACACAGACATGGATTCAAAGGAAAATTCCATCCTTCATTAGCAAAGAATTGTGGCCTGCTAGGAGCCCGGACCTTAATCCTTTGGACTTCTCTATTTGGTCCATTTTGGAGGCAAAGGTTTCAGCTTGTCCTCACTCTTCTCTTGATGCTCTGAAGGCAAAACTGAAGAAGGAATGGGACGCAATCCCTCAAGAGCAGATCCGTGCCGCCTGTGATGCATTTGTGGGTAGACTTAAGGCTGTAGTTCGTAACAAGGGTGGTTACATCGAATAAATGGGATAATGTTTGATTTGTATGTTATTTACCTTTGTATTACTACATTCAAAATTGATTTTGCACTTTTCAAATTCCCATTATATTAAAAAAAATCGGTTGCCTTAATTATGAAACACACTGTATATATATATATCTAGGGTGTCCATAAAGTCTTGAACACTTCAAAATTTTATTGCTAAATAACTAAAGTAGATAAAATTGTACAGTTTTTTGCAAAGTAAAGTTTGTTTATTAAGTTTCATATTTAAAAATTTCTAGCAGTATAAGTAATAATCATATTTCAAAAATTTAATTTTTCATGCTATTTATAGACTTCAACATGTGCTCCATTTGCTGCTCTCAATATGTCAAGGCGATACTCAATTTCACACCAAATGTTCTTATAAAATTTTTAAACCATCTCTTAATGCTGTTAGTGTGAGGAGGGTCTTGTCCAAACTCATTTCTAAATTTATGTTGTACTGCAGTTGGTGATTTTAATTTATGGTACCAAAGAACACATTGTGCTTTTTGTTGAATGGTCAACATGTTTATACTTTGTTGCAAATTACGCCTATTAAAAATGACTTATTCCTGCTTATTTTAACAATAAAGTAACCTGTAAATAACAAAAAAACTTTATGGTGGTATAATTCACTGTCAAAAATTTAAAGTTTCTACCTTATGCAGTTTTTGAGATATTAAAATTTTAAATGTGTGCAGGACTTTATGGACACCCTATATATATTTGACTCTACTGTGGCTTAAAAACCACAATTAGAAGATTAGCCACAAGGTTCAAATTGGTGATCCTTGTTCTTTCCCAGCATAACTTCACTGCACTGATGAGACCTGAAAGGTTGAAACAGTACTGTCTGCAGTTATATATATATATATATATATATATATATAGATTTATTTAAAAAAACATTTTTAGTGCAATTACAGGGTGTTTCATAATTAAGGCAACCGATTTTTTTTAATATAATGGGAATTTGAAAAGTGCAAAATCAATTTTGAATGTAGTAATACAAAGGTAAATAACATACAAATCGAACATTATCCCATTTATTCGATGTAACCACCCTTGTTACGAACTACAGCCTTAAGTCTACCCACAAATGCATCACAGGCGGCACGGATCTGCTCTTGAGGGATTGCGTCCCATTCCTTCTTCAGTTTTGCCTTCAGAGCATCAAGAGAAGAGTGAGGACACCTTCAGAGCATCAAGAGAAGAGTGAGGACAAGCTGAAACCTTTGCCTCCAAAATGGACCAAATAGAGAAGTCCAAAGGATTAAGGTCTGGGCTCCTAGCAGGCCACAATTCTTTGCTAATGAAGAATGGAATTTTCCTTTGAATCCATGTCTGTGTCATTTTGGAGCCATGTGATGGTGCTGAATCTTGTTGGAGACTCCATGGCAAACCTTGGAAGTGTTTATCAGCCCAGGGTAGCAAGTGGGATTCCAAAATGTCGGAAACGTATCGTTCCGAGTTCAATTTCACCCCCGAAGGCACAAAAACCAGCGGAGATCTTCCAGACGGAGTTACCGCTGCCCAAATCATTACCGATTGCGGATTCTGACGTCTTGTTACGATCCTACCTTCAACTGAAGTAGAAGAACCCCAAACCCGGTCGTTCTGCTGGTTAACAACCTGCTGTATGTCAAATTTTTTCTCATCCGTGAACACCAAGTTGGGGAGCATGCCTTGATCGATCTCATCCAGAATTTGACGACTTCTTTCCATTCTCATCCTCTTATGGTGTTCTGTAAGTTCATGACGATGAAGCATTTTGTAGGGTTTCTTACCAAGATCATCTTTCATCACTCGATACATCGTCGAATTGCTCACATTTGCTTCAACAGCCAGTTTTCGATGAGATCGATGTGGATTACGACGTAGCTTCTCTCGCGTGTTTTTAACCAGTTTCGGGGTGCGAACAGTTCGTTTACGACCACGTCCTGGTTTATCCAATGTTGTCCCAGTCTCATTAAATTTTTTAACGATTTTCCAAACAGTTGTTCGGTTCATTTTTAACCTTTTTGTGATCGATGAATTACTTTCGCCTTGCTTGTGGAACTTGATAACAATGTTTCTAACTACTATCATTATCTAAATTCTAATGTTTAGCTTTTAAGACCTGAATTGCAAAGACAAGGTTATAAGCTTCAAAATTATATCAAATTTGATGGCTATACATGTTTTTACAGGGTTTTAAATAATGGTCAAAATACCGTTGCCTTAATTATGAAACACCCTGTAAATAAAATGTCAAACAGGTAAAAAAGCGTAAATTCATGCATAAAAATTGTATAAATTATATCATTAAGAAAGTAATGCATATTTACGAGGGTAAATCAAAAATTATCCGGACTTTTATTTTTATGGATTATTTTAAAAACACAAAACACGAAAACGATTTATCATTTTTCTACATAATCTCCACCCATTTCGATGCACTTGTTCCAGCGGTCTACAAGCTAATAAATGCCATCTGAGAAGAAAGTTTTTGGCTGGTCACACAACCATTGATGCACCGCTTTTTGCACTGATTCATCAGAAGAAAATTTACGACCCCGTAATGCATCTTTGAGTGGGGCAAAAAGATGATAGTCGGAAGGAGCAAGATCTGGACTGTATGCAGGATGCTCCAGCACTTCAAAACCTAGTTTGTTAATGGTTTCAATGGTTGCTTTGGCAACATGTGGGCGTGCATTGTCATGCTGCAGCAAAACCTTCTTTGACAGTAATCCTCGGCGTTTGGTGCGAATTGCAGGCTTCAGGCGGTTGGCTATCAAATCACAATAACTTGCACTGTTGATTGTACTCCCTTTTTCCAGAAAATCCTCCAAAATAGGCCCTTTTGAATCCCAAAAAATGGTTAGCATAACCTTTCCTGCAGAAAGTTGACTCTTGAATTTGCTCCTTCTGCATGTTTTACACTGGTCCGGCCTGTTTTAAACTTCTCAATCCACTCATATACCGTTGTTTTCGATAGTGCATTGTCTCCATATTGTGCTAAGAGTCTTTGATGAATTTTTGTCCCCGATGAACCTTCTGACCACAAAAATCGGACCACAGCACGTTGTTCTTCTCTGGTGCATTGTGCAAGTGGAGCGTCCATTTTTATCAACAGAAAATAACACGTGTTAAAACTGAACAAACAATTAGATTAGCAGATCGTGATCACGTGACACAGTAGACAACACGTGCAAAAAAAATTTTGAAAAAGCTAAAGCAAGAGTGCGCTATAGAGCAATTCCGGATAATTTTTGATTTACCCTCGTATATTAATCCTTGGGGTGGTATAAAAAATGTATCTCTTCAGGAAGCAACCATTATTGTTTTCTGTTGTGAAACTATCTGGGAATCCCCCTACATCACCAGCAGGTTTGCTAACAAAAATCGTTCCCAGTTCCTTTCTGAAAAGACTTCACAAACAATTTTGCTTTTGATTGTAAACTGACTGAAAATTAAGACCTAAGAGACTTAAAATTACAATTGAAAAAATATGAGAACTACTGAAGCCCACAACAAACAAAATTGTGATTTATAATTATTTATGAGTAATATAATTCACTAAGGGTAGTATGCAGGAACACAGCTTAAAACTGGATCAGCTAAATCCTAGTTTAAGTCCAACTTCTGCATTGCAGCATCTTGACTTTCTTCAAATTTCAGCTAATCCTGGCTTAAATAGTGACAAAAATGGCTAAAAATTTAAGCCTGCTTCCTAGGTGGCTTAAGTCTGAAAATGTAGTTTAATCAGAGTTTGAAAAAAGTATAAAACTAGTTTGACATATAATTTTAATTTTTTTCCTGTCTATTATTTGCTATTGTAAAAAAAATTAGTACACTTAAATTTGATAGTATGTTGATATTTACATTAAAGAATTTTTTTGTTTGTTTTCATTTACAGAGGTTAACAACATACAAAAAATTCAGCTAAAAACAAAATTTTGAAAATTTGGTTGAATTATAATGGAATGACTTTTTATAAAATGTCAATTTTTAAATTTTCCCTTTTTTATGCATTAAAGTAGGCATTGGCATAACTTAAATAGTTTTATTATTTAATTCACTATTGAACTTGATATGCAGCTAATATTTTTACTATTTTGCTATGTATACATTGATAATAAAATGTAAGTAGATTAAATTCAAATTGAAATTATTTAGCAATATTTAAATACTATATAAATTAATCAGTATTAAATAAATTATGGGCCATTGTATTTCAATTTGATTTTAATATAGTCATTTTTATCACAAAATTTTAATGTAAGAGTAGCCTAATTTTTATTTGCTTATTACCCTTAAGGTATGTTTTACAGCTGTTTGCAGTACTTTTTTTTCCAGTGTGATCTTTGTTTGTTTTATTGATGTTCAAACCTCAAACTTAAAAACATAAAATTAAAAAAGCTAATAAAAAATTTTAATTAAACAGCAGTATCTTGGCATCTTGGAAGACATATCTGGGTAATTGCTAACAGTTTCCCTTAATATAACACAATTTTAGAAATGAATGACATTTTATTATGGCCCATAATTATTGAAATTTGCCAATGTCAGTTTATGTGTGGCCCACAAATCATTCTAAAAGTTTCAATGAAGCCTCAGGTTGAAAATTACTACCCACACCTGATATACATAACACCTTTGATGCTTTCCTGTGAGTCAGGAGAGAAATAGATATGATAATAGTAAAATTGAAATAAAAACCAGTAAGTGTGGTAAATAAATGCCCTTAAATATTTCAACTTTCTTTTAAAGAATTAAAAGATAAAGTGGTGGTTTCGAAACAACTAAAATATAATTGCTTTTGATATAAACTTTATGTGTAAATTATAATGATTAATAGTTGTTAAGCTAAATTTTGATCTTTAAACTTATGTAGTTTTGAACTGAAATATAGTAAGTTGTCATATATTTTATTTCATGCTTTTAATTTCGTTGTTTTGTTTTATCATTAATCTGGTTGCTCCTTTCTTTAAGAGAAGAATGCAACATTAATTCATTTATATATATTGTAAAATAACTTTCCTAGGGCACATTCGAAATTACTGTGGTAACTGTGCATTAAACTTGTATTCTTCTTCCCAAAATTCTTTAGTCTTAGCACTTTGAGTGATTCTGCTTATCAACTAAGAAAAATGTTATTGCTTTTATGACAAAAAGAAATATTACTAAAATAAAATTTTATTTAAAAAATAAGCACAAAAAAAACGAAAACAAAACAATAAACAATAACTCCATTTTAATTATAGTATAGTTTTATACTATTTTGATGTTGCTATCATTTGAAGTATTTAAAATACAGGGTGATTCAGCAAAGTGTGCACAAATACTTTTCTTAGTTTTATGTACATGTATTTCGTCCATTATTAACTTTCAATTATTAACATTTCAGTTTCTTATCTTCTTATTTAAGAGTTAAAGTTAATCTTCTTATTTAAGAGTTAAAATTTAAAATCTGGTATTATTTGAAGTAAAAATAAACGATGAGTAAAACGATCAATGACATGATAGAAGAGTATTGCAAGAAGAAGCTCCCACCAAGTAAAATTTTCCGGTTGATGAAGGAGGTTGTAAGCCGTAGAGGAGTTTATAAAGCCGTGAAAAGGTTCAAGGACACTGGGACTTGTGCTCCAAGAATCAGGAGTGACCCTGAAAGAACCGTAAGGACGAAGAAACTGATCAAAAAGGTCAGAGAGAAGTTGAGGAGAAATCCTGCAAGAAGTGCCAGACAACCTGCTAAAGACTACTCTGTGAGCGTGTCCAGCATGCAAAGGATTCTCAAGGATGATCTCCAGAGCTACCCATACAAGTTCACCAAAAGACATCTCTTGTCGGAGGCCACTAAGAAGAAAAGGCTCGATAGAGCAAAGGTTTTGGTCAAGAAACTTGTCGATGGCACGCAGCCTCAAGTTTTATGGACAGACGAAAAACTTTTCACTGTTCAAGCTGTCCATAACCATCAAAATGACAGGATTTGGCTTCCAGACATAAACATGGTCCCAGTTGAGCGTCGCAGCTCTTTCAGAAGACAAAAACCTGCCTCTGTAATGGTATGGGCAGGCACAACATCAAAAGGGCTGAAAACTCCTCTCATATTCATTGAAGAAGGGGTCAAGATAAACCAGACCGTCTATAGGCGAATGCTGGAGGAGAAAGTCCTTCCCTGGGTCCAAGAAGTAGTCGGAGAACAAGGAGTTACTCTTTAACAGGACGGTGCAACCTCCCCCACGGCCAACTCAGTTCAAGCTTGGTGTCAATGCAATTTCAAAGGTTTTTGGGAGAAAGAGCTTTGGCTGCCGTCTTCACCAGACTTGAACCCTATGGATTTTGGGTTATGGTCTATTTTAGAGACAAAAGCCTGCCGTACTTCTCATCCAAATCTGGACTCTCTAAAGCGAAAATTGACATCGACATGGGACGAAATTGACCCAGAAGTGGTGTGTGCCACATGTGCCCAGGTTCTGCCACGACTTCGGAAAGTAATCAAAAACAAAGGGGGTTATATTGAATAACTTGTATATTTTCTGAAAGCTTATTAAATTTACTATCTTCACAGCATATAACTTGTTTCATTTGACCTAATTATAAGTCCGAAAGATGAGTTTTTATTTGTGCACACTTTGCTGAATCACCCTGTAGTTTTTAGTCAATAGTATTTTAATTGTTTTTTTTTTTTACAGAAAATGTATCAAAGATTGAAAATTGGTTGAAGACAAGTATAAAAGAGTGAAAGACATTTTTTCCTAAAATAGTTTGAGCAGAGGTATCTTTATTAGGTAACATAATCCTAGGTCAGGGATGGCAAACCTTTTTCATAGAACAGGTCTGTCACAGACTTTGTTCGGGAATCCCAAAAGACCAGTTGAGCTGGGTAACCCAAATACCTGCGCTGAAACAAAGCTGTGTCTAAATTTTATTTTATTCCGGCTCAAGAAGTAGTCTTGCTACGAGCCTAAAACTTTTACACAGTTAATGTAACAAAAGCTCGGATTGGTTTTGTTGAAGACTCTTCCTCACAACAGAGACTACTGTCTCTAATAAGAACGAATGTATTACAAAAATCACAACTGACGAAACTCTATTTCATGCTTTGCCACACTGCAAAGTGAAAATCAACACTATAACTTGATTCAATCTTAACACAACTAATTCTACCTCTGTAGAACACAACTCCCAACCTCTGGCGCAAAATAAATTCAACAATCGTCAACTGATACAAAATCTAACAGTCCACCTCCTGCAGCCAAACAAAATCACTTTCACTTGAGCTGTTCCTCGAGTTGCTGCAAATTACCTCACAATAATAATAATCTTGCTATGCATCAGCTTTATATAAAAAAAAGATCATGTGATGCAAATTTCTCGTAAACGCTAGACAATTTTACAACTCTCTCGGCAATACATTTTTTCTTGAGCCACCTAGTATATACGCGAACATTCTATTACAGTGACGTTGTCAAAAGCATATTACGTCAATATGGTCAAGCAAAAGAGAAAAGAAGATACACGTATCGAGCAATAAAACAAATCAGACATTATATGAGAACAGGCTCAAAGAGAAGTGATTATTATCTTATGATAAAACTACAAATTACTTTTAACGGGGATAAACTACATTGTTATGATTAAAATTATTAGTAATGAAGTGTGACAAGGTCAATAATTTCATTGACAATTTTATCATAATTACCAATAAGTGAGCCATTGGCTCTAATTTCAGCCAAAGTTTAAAGTGAAGACTAAAAAATATGTCTTCATTTTTGATCAGCATCCAAAACTTCTATTTTTGCCCAAAGTTTAAGGTAAAGACCAAAAAAAAAAAGAAAACGTGTTCAAGTCTGATTTGTCTTAAATGCCAGAAATTTTGGAACATAAAATGGGTCATTGAATTTCAAAGTAATTATAAACTCTATCAATGCTATTTGCTTGAACATTCAGTTATTTTACTTTTAAAAATTGTAGATTTAAATTGGTTTGTATTTACTGTTAATATTGACACTTATTTTACACAATGATTATTCCTAATCTTTATGAATCATGACTATTGAAATAGTTGTGTTATTTTGTTTGTTTGTATATTTCAACTGTATAATGTTCTATGCCCATCATACTGAGCAGCAACTACGATGGACAAAGAAGTCAATGCATCATGCTGTTGCACCTTAAAAGTGATAACATAAATGCATCTTTGTACATTAGTGAATAACAGCTTGGTAGAACTATTAAAAATGTTTAATTTATTTCCCTAATTCCAGTGTAAAAAGTGAAAATATCATCTCATTTCTTCAGATTGTGTAAATCAAAATACTATCTTAACATCTTAACAAAATTACATCAATCATAATATTTGTTTAAGAAATGAGAAAGCTGATTGTTTACATAACTTGATCTGTTCTTTGCAGAATCTTTAATGACCAGTCACTTTTCACAAAAATTTTTTCAAAACAGATATATATTGGAAATTTCTCTAATATTAATAAATCACCTTCTTTATTTTACTTCAGAAGCTACTTCTTGATAGCAGATTTTATGAGTGTGATGGCATGAGTTCATGTATTTTTGCTGAAAAGTTGCAATAAAATTTTATTTACTTTTCTGCAATTTCATTCTTTATTGCTTAAACAGGTTTTAAGAAAAACCACACCAAGATGTTGTTGTTGTTTGGAAGGGCATCCACTTCTGGTCAGACACAAACAGTTATCCTTTTACCACCCCAAACTGCTGTATTGTCCAGATCAGATGCTGGGTTTTTTTGTTAAGCCAGCATCAATTTCATCATCCAAAGCTGTTAGACCTCATGCTCTGTGCAAACAAGATCGTTTGTTATTGTCATCATTTGAAGGGCATCCACTCCAGGTCAGACACAAACAGGATTGGGGCCAAGGGTTTATCCTTTTACTACCCCAGACTGCTGCACCGCCTGAATCAGATGCTGGCAATGGTGTTATTAAGCCAGCATTGAGTTTTGTCATCCAAAACCGTCAGACCTCATGCTCCATGTGGTGCCCGATGTATAGGGCATGCTTTTAGTACATGGTTTGCAGTTTGCTCAAAGGTGCCACACTCGCAATTTGGTGAAGGAGCGAGACCCCATCTGTGCATGCATGAATGGAATTGCCCAACACCAGTTTGCAGGCAGTTGAGTTTAACCCAAGCTGCTCGGGGTAAGCCCATCCCAATAGGCCTGGCACCAGTCCGGGGCACAAAAGCAGAGCCACGAAGCATGAAACCAAGATGAACAATCAAGACAATTAATTTTTACTACACACACTGTAATAAAGTATTTCAATCCTTGTCAAAAATGCTTTGCTGTTAAAAATCTAAACGATGGTTTAGACCTATGCTTGTTTTTTATTTTATATGTTCTTTTTTGTGTGTTTTTTTCAATTTGTTTTCCTTTTAGTAAATATTTTCATTAAAATTTGGTTCATAATAAAAAAGTGAGACATGCCATTATAGTCACAGCACAATTACAATGTTTACTGGATAAATACAAATACTATTTGGTTAACATGCATATTACTTAAAAGGCATTAGTTTCCTAAATACTGCAAAATCAGTCTTTGTCAAACCGCTCTGCCTTGTAATGAAGATGAGGTGAAATTTTTGGAATCTAATTCTGGAACAATATTGAAATCTTCCAATGAAGAGCTAGCTTTGTTTTGATGTAAAGCAAAGTTGTGCAAGCAAACTGTAGCCACTATTATCAACAAAGAATTATTTAAACTTGTTCTTAAAGGTATTTAAAGACAGCAAAATCTTTGTTTCAATAAGCCAAAAGATTGCTCGATATGAACTCTGGTTTTTGTGACTTTTGTTGTAAGCTTTTTCAGCATTGGTAATGTATAATGAAGTGGGGTCATTAAGTGATGTTTGGATGGATACCTGTTGTCCCCCAGAAGTAAACCACTGTGTCCACCCACTTCATTATTTTCAAACCAACCTCTTATTACACTATTTTCAAAAATTCTGAAGTCAAGTATTGAGCCACATCATAATGTGACAATATTTGTAAAATAATGATTTGCATTACATAATGCTTGCACATTTATATAGAAAAAGTCTTTATGTTATGGTAAATTTTGGCACCATCTCCTCCTGAAGAAACAAGCAGTATATGTGTGCAATCCATTGCACCCAAAACTGAAGGAAAGCCAGCAATGTCATAAAAATCTTGTTTAGATGTTGAAAGATTTGATGGGAAAGTCATAAAGTACAACTTTTGGCAAGCTATACATCTTGAAATGCATTGCACTATTCTGCATACTGTACTTTGATGAACCCACATTAAGTCAACATCTGTCATTTGAAAATGACCAGTTGCATAAAATCAAAGAATTCTAATTAGCTGTTGAATTGCTGGTACAGCATTTCCTCTCAATGCTAAGTTTAAGTCCTTTTTTGTTATATCAAAAAGAATCAGAACACTTTCTTTTGAAAAATGATATCTTGACAAGAATTCATCATTTTCATAATATTCTAAAGAGTTTGATTTGTCTTTTAAAATTTGCTCTGGGCCTACTTCCAACACTTTAAGCATTTTAAGATGTTTAAAGTTCTGTTTGGCATTTTATTCAAGAAGAATGGCTCTATGCTTTGGTTGCTATCAAAATTACAAAAATTATTTTGAATTCAGTTACATTTTTATCAAAGTTTTTCTATCAGTTTTGAAAAAGAACAGCTTCCAATTTTTTTACAAAATTTTTTCTTCTGTAGCTTAGTATTGTTGCCATGGTATCAATGGTAGTTATAGTGATTGTGTAAAATATGTAAGTTTGTGTGACTTAAACCTCAATTACTAAATCAAAATTTACAAGATACTCAAGCCAGTGACTTAAACTAGGATTTACTAATCTGGAATTAAAACTTAGGCTTAGCTCAGTTATGTCAAGTTTCTGCATACCACCCTAAATATTTATGCAATGTTAAATTGACTAAATATTTAAATTCAATCAGTATATATTATTCTAATTTTATTTTCACCAGCCATTCAATGTTGGAGATTCTAACTATTTAAATAGCTACAAGATTAAATTCTTATAAAATGCAATAACAATATTATTATACCTTTTGCGCTGAAAATAATTGAATGATGTAAGATCAGAATGAGAAGACAGCGGAACAACGACAGAAGGGCCTTTGTACAAAATACTAATAGATAACAATTTAACCATTTTTTAAAAAGTGTAACCTGGTAATGCAATCAATTATGTTATTTGAAAAGATTAAGACACTATGCTTTAGTTAAAACTTTAAAAACCCACCGAACTACCCTGCCACCAGTGGTAAGCACTTAAATTTATTTTGGTTTAGACCAGTGATTCTTAACCTTTGATAACTTGCCAAACTTTTATGCTATTATGCAAGCTTTTGACAAACCCCAAATTTTTGCTCAGTTATATAAACAAAAATCAACTGCATTTAATTTCTATTCCTTGTGATATCAATATGTTTTCTGCTATTGTTTTCAGCAACCAACTGAGAGATGTGGTTTTGTTTTGGAAAGAGTAATTTTAATGTCATTTTTGCATGCATACCTGTTCCATTTTCTGTTCTAACCTTAACCAAAATAGAAAATGTATCCTGGCATAGATAAGTGATTATAAATGTTTTTAGAACAACTTTGGTAATACAAAGATAACGTTCTATTTGTTTGCACCAAAATGTGTGAAGATTTGTTGATTTGAAGGCAAGTTTTTAAACCTTGCTTTCCTAAAACTCAATATTATCTTTATAAATCAACTGTTTATATCTGCGTTTGTAGTGTCAAAAGCAAATGATTAATGAATCCATCCAAAATATTCCCATTGGTCAGGAAAGTAGTTTTCAAATAATCTTTCAACTTTTGCAAGTGGTAAGCAAACAATGGCTTCAGCTAGGGATGTCCAACCTTTTTTCATCATGAGCCTAATTATAAATTTAAGTATATTTAGTGGGCTGCAAAATTACTTGTATATAAAATTTCTTTTTTTAGGATTAGATACTATGATCAAATGACAAGAATTAAAACTAAATTTAAAATTGATTAATTTATTATGAATCTAAGTGAAGTGTGAAACTATTGAAATCATTACATAATTAGCATTAACAAATATCCATGCTGGAGCTCTTCTGAAGTCCTGGTTACTTGAGTTTAGTTCTTCCTGTTTGCACTGACTCAAAATTCCCAAGATCTGGAGAAGAGCGCTTGTAGTCACAATCTTAAAGCCAATAAAGCCTGTAGAAGACCTAAAGAGTTATCAACTGATATCTGTGTTCTGTGTCTCTTACAAGATCCTCAAGAGGCTTATCTATGGCCATGTTGAACCAATTCTTGATTTATTGCTACCTAGAGAGCAGGCTGGGTTTTGATGTGAAAAGTTAACTGTGGATCAAGTCATTCTATTGACAGAAAACATCACAAACTTTTTTTGTCAATTTGTTGATTTGTCAGTGGCATATGACACTGTCTGGCACTGTGAACTTACCTGCAAGCTGCTGCGACTTCTGTCAAATAAAAACATGGTAAGAATGATCATGGAGCCTGTCCAAAACCTAAGTTTCATCCTTACTACTGGTGACAGCAAGCTCAAAGGATTTTTCAGAAATTGGTTTGGCTTCTCTCTATTTCAACATCTACATATGTACAACCTGCTCTCCATAGTTTCCAGGAAGTTTATCTAAGAAAACAATCTAGCATTGTTACACTTCTCTAAAAGCTGGAAGGTCTTTGAGGGGACTTTAAGTCAAGACATGAGCACTTTTAGTGTACCTTCAGGCTTGAAAGCTGAAGCTCAGTCACACTAAGGAGTGACAGCAGTCTTTCTATAATCTATCTAATAAATCTAATAATAATCAATCTAATAACTGATTGGCCCAACATGAGCTAAATGTTTACAAGAGCATTAGACCTTTGCCATTTTGCCCAACCCCTTTTATTTTGCGGTAAAACTGAAAAGATCACTCACGTTTTATCATCATCTAGTGGCATTGTGCAAAAACTATCTTTGCATGTCACACTGCAGAGGCAACTTGCAGGCTGAAGATGGGATGCTGATGCCAAAGCACCACACACAACTGCTCTATTTCTGGTCTACTCAACAGCTGAATACTGTGCACCAGCCTATACTTTGAGACATCCAGCCACCTGAGCTTTGCCAACTAGGAGCAACACTATCTTTGGCTAATGGAAATTCCCTGGACCTTGACCATACATTGAATTCTGAGATTGGACTTAGAATCTCTAAAAGTATTTCATCCTCTTTTTACTCTTGCAATAAATCAACATGTTTTCTTTTTTTATCACTAGCAGCATTGCTGCTACTATTGTAATCTCATTCCAAATCACTCCACATTGATTCAAAGTTACTATTTTTACTACCACTAAAGTCATGAACTAACAATAGGCATACCATATTTCAGAAAGGGCAAACTGGGACACTCATTAATAGGAAAAAATTCATCCTTAAAAAATAGTATTCTCTAAAAAAAAAAAGGTTTTTACTTTGAATTTGCCTTGGATTTCTGGCAAACCAGCCAAGACAAAGCCCTAGAAATCGGTAAGTATGGTAAGCCTAACTAACTATCACTTGATATTGTAAAAAGTGCTTGAAAATAACCCAATTAAAATTAATTCAATAGTAAAACAATGTAAATACTGCAAACAATGCTTGGGGCAAGTGTCCTTGTGACAAACTCTGCCCACAAAAATTTTCATAAATCTGTTCTTTGGATGTCACTCAACACAGCAATCAACTGATGCATTTACTTTGCTTTTCTATACTTTACCATGACCACAGTGATATCAAATTCTAAACAGTTATAAAGAAATACTAAGAAATTTGAGTAAGCAGTGGGTTGCATAAAAACATAAAGTGGGCTGCAATGCAGCCTGCCGGCCACAGGTTAGACATCCCTGGCTTAAGCCCCTGCAGTTCATTATCACTTTCTTCATTATTAATTTGCTCTGCTTACCACCATGTCTTAACCCTTATATATCTAAGATGTTTTTTCTGTTGACTACCTAAGAGGGGGTCATCGGAAGACCTTAAGTTTACATGTCCAATACTCTTAACAGACAGTAGCTGTGCAGTTGATTTTTTGATATGTTGGAGAAAATTTATTCTAGTTTAGTCAAATGTCTTTACTTTTAATATATTTGCTATTAATCTCTTTTTATTTTGCATAAGGTTTAAAGTCCTCAAATTTTCATTGATTGCTTTGTTTTGTGACATAATTGGATTAATCATGGTCTGTTGCAAAAACAAATAACTACTACGTGACACAGTAATCTTGACAAACACAGCAAGACATTCAAAACGTTTTTTGACTTACCTCATAATTTTTTTAAACAAAAAGTGTACAAAAATTATGAGGTAAGTTAAAAAAAATAGCCTGCTACACTAGAACTATGCATTGAATTTGCTCAAGTGAAATACCAAAATAATCAGGCTTTGGAGATTCCTTAAGTTATAAAGGTAATGAATTAAACTTGGCAAATAGCAAACAAAAATTACAATTTTCTTATCTCAATTAAAAATAAAAACTTAGTACTGGTTAGACGTTAATCACTTGTTTAAAAACTGAGGTCTCTTCATGAAATCACCATAAGCGATTTTTGTTCGTAAAACTAACCCAGACGACCCTGCGGTTACTATTGCTTCTTTGAGATGCTTTTTCTTTTGGTTTCTTCTTTATTCCACCCTGGTGCTAAAAAGGGTATTTCGGGTTAATTTTACCCAAAAAAATCGCATACGGTGACTTCTTGAAGAGACTAAAAAATTGATTGTAACTCGTAACAGTTTGATTTGGCATCTTTAATTAAAGTAGTTATTTTTAATCTAAAAAAGATAAAAAACAATAAAAGTTTTCCAAATTCTTATTTCTTAGTTTTCTCGTGGTCCTATTATCTCTGATGAACATAAACAGTAGATTTAAAATTTGAAAATTTCGTTGATAAATTTGTTGATAAAATTTATTACATATGTTGATAAACTTGTTGACGTCATTCTGGTGAGAATCGGACAAAAATGATTAGGAGATAAATAGGATGTGCTTTTAAAAATCGCGGATTTAAACCTTATTTCGTTTTGCTTTTAAAGTTTTTGATTAAAAAAAAATTTCAGGCTTAAGCATCATTAAATTCTTTTTTATGACAAGAAAAAGTTTTCATTTTGTAAAACGGTTACCATTTTCCGTGAGTCCAAAATACAAAGGAGACTTACTAGTTGTTGAACTTTGACCACTCATGAAAACCTTTTTACAATGCTAAAAATCAGTTCAATTCATTTCAGTTTAGTTTTCTTTTATTTCTGCTCCGCCACATGAACAAAATAACAAAATGTTGAGAAGTTTGTGTGTTGTTAAAGACGGGGTTAGAAAAAGGAAGAAGCAATAAAACGAGTTGACGTTGTGACTTGTTAATTAGCGATGAAAGGTGTGACTTGTTGTATAATATAGAAGCAAGGTTGCTACACCTCATTATAAAGTTGTTTAAAAAAATAGAAAGAGAAAAAGAAAGAAAATAAAGTATAGGACCGAGGTTATTTGCTTAAACACTGCTATGGGGGCGGTGCAATGGTGGGACCATAGCAGAGTTCGGCTCGATGAATATGATCAGTCCTTAAAAATATGTAAAAGCATGAACATATTCTACCAGCCCAACAGGCAAACAAACCCACCGAAAGAAATCCTGTTGCGGATCAAAAGATCATTTCTCAAACAAAAACCTCAGTAAGAAAAATACAAAAACAAAAACATTACACCATTAGTAAAAAAACAAACAAAAAGAACACAAAAACAACATAAGAAAACATACTAAAAAATAAAAAATAAAAAAAAATCTACAAAAACCGATGCAAAGTAGTAACAATAAATAGTAAAATAAAATTTATGCAATAGCTAAAAAAATTGTTCAGGTAGAAACAAGAGTGATCCTGAAGAACTTTCCTTGCGTCTTTTCTTGACCGTTGTAGAGTTGAAAATTTTCAAATTGTTCAGTTGTTTTCCTGAAACACAAGAAAAAGAAGACCAGCAAAAGATATTAAATGATGACCTACGTAACAGTTTATAAGTTTGATTGTTGTTCAAGGAAGAATGCTGTTATAGTATGTGACGTCATAGCGCACGGCTCTACTGCCTTCTTCTCTCTGGTTTGTTAAGTGTGGTTAACTGCGTGATAAACTATTAGTATAACTTACAGATTCAGTCGTATAACTATCGTGTAACTCCGTATAAATAAAAGAGCTAACTGCAGATACTAGTGGAACTCATAACATGGCGTCGTCGACAGTCAGCTTATAAATTTGTTTAAAGAAAATAAGCTTACGAACCATTATAAAAGTATACTGCAAGTTCGTGATCGGAGATTTGTAAAAGATTGAAGATAAAAGAGACATGGCAAAAAACAAGCGAGAGCTGCAAGCAGAATTAGAAGCAGCAAACAAACGTATAGCCGAATTATCTCAATCTAATCAAAACGCAAATAGTAATATTAATAACGAGGAACCTCCCTCTTGGTTAAAAACTCTTTTAGAGGTGCAGCTTGAAAGCCAGCGACAAATGCAAAAAATAATCGAACGATTTTCGCCACAGCAGCTGGCCCAATGCGCGAACAGCGAGAGAAGCGAATCACGTGAGCAAACCATTGACGTCAACAATTCTAACAACGAGGCAAGGCGAACCAAAGCGGACGCACAAAAGCCTTCGACACTGCAGGTGGGAATTTCGTTAGCTGAATTTGCGAAATGGCGTAAATCGTACAACGATTATGCTACGGTCTCGCTTGCAACAGAGCTGCCATTGAGCAGTCAGTTGGCATTGCTTCGCGGTTTTTTTTCGATGGACATGCGAGAAGCCGTAGAACACGTACTTCTTATCCCGGATGATACGACACTTAAACCAGACGAAGTGTTAGACAAAATTAAAAATTACATCCGGAGTCAAAGAAATATAGCGTTAGATTGCGTCGCATTTGAAGAGAGAAAGCAAGCGGCGGGCGAAAACTTCGATTCGTTTTTAATCGCGATTAAAACTTTGGCGAGAGACGCAGACTTGTGCAATGAATGTTTAAATCGTCGTTTAGTCACAAAAATCATGTCGGGAATATATGACAAAGAGACTCGAACAAAGCTCCTAGCCATGTCCCCATTACCTGATCTTCAGACCGTCACTGATTTATGCAGATCGGAAGAGTCAGCAAAACTAGACGACGCGCGAATAAGCCGACAGCTGAATGAGAGAAAAGCGTACCAAAGCAAATTTCGCCGAAATTTCTCTAAATCTAAAGAGCGCACTAAAACGCCCTGTACAAAATGCGGTAAAAAGACCTGCCCACCAAAAGGTCAAACCCACTGTCCCGCAAAGGATACAGAGTGCTTAATATGTCGCAAAAAAGGTCACTTTACATCAGTGTGCTTTCACAACAAACCCGGGTTCAACAGACGCGAAGAAACGAAGAAAAAGTTAACCGGACAAATCAAGCGTAGATGCAATGCTAACGCAAATTTCGCTAACTCCGCGGCGCCCAAAATAACTGTTAATCTTTTTTCTCTTAAACATCGTAACCCGTTAGGTTCCACAGAAGCTACACCAGACACAGGTGCTGAAGCAAGTCTTGTTGGGGTAAACATCATTCAACGGCTCGGAATAGACCTTGCTAATCTAATGCCGCCAAATCAAGACACTCTTAGTGCAGTAAACCGGCAGACCGTAACATGCGTGGGGACTTTCCCATGCATCATCGAATACTGCGGCCGATTCGTGGAAGAAACCATTTACGTCTGTCCTGAGGTAGAAGATTTTTTGCTTGCTTGGTACGTATGTCAACAGGTTAACATTCTACCTAACACGTATCCTCAACCGATAAATTCATCAAAAACACCTCGAAAATTAGCAAGCATATTAAAAGCAGAGAACACAAGATTCATTATATCAGAGAACCCAACTGAAGCAGAAATTAATAAAATTGAGAACAAGTTGATAAAATCGTACAGCGATGTGTTTTCTGAAGACACAACATTACGGGAAATGAACAGTAAACCCATGAAAATTTCCTTGAAAGATGATGCTGTTCCATTTGCTTTACCTGTTCCACGCCAAATACCTTTAGCTTTCAGAAGGATGGTGAAGACAGAGCTTGACCAACTTGTACAAGCCGGAGTCATTGCACCAGTAACAGAAGCAACTGATTGGGTGCACCCTATGGTCGTTGTACAAAAACCCAATGGTGGAATTCGTCTCTGTATTGATTTGCAGAAATTGAACAAATACGTACGCCGTCCATATCATCCATCTAAATCACCTGCCGAAGCTATTTCGAATATTTCTTCTTCGTCTAAATTTTTCTCAACATTAGACGCCACTAAAGGATACTGGCAAGTACCTTTAGAAAAAGAAAGTCAAGACTTTACCACATTCATTACGCCGTTCGGAAGATTTAAATTCCTTCGAGCTCCGATGGGACTAGCTTCTTCTCAAGATGAATATTGCGTAAGAGGCGATGAAGCTCTGCAAGGCATTGAAAAAGTCGAAAAAGTGGTAGATGACATTCTTATTCAAGGCGAAACTGCACAGGAGCACTTGAATACCGTAGTGGCTGTACTAAACAGATGTCGAGAACACGGTATTACTCTTAATCCAAAGAAAGTGCAATTACTACAAAGTGCTGTGAGATATGTCGGATATATAGTGAGCAGCGACGGTATTAAAGCAGACCCCACAAAAATTGAAGCAATCTCTGAATTCCCTGCTCCAACAAACATAACTGAATTACGATCTTTTATGGGTATGGCAAACCAGCTGGGCGGATTTACTCACCTACTCAGTGAAGCAGCAGGCCCACTTCGGGACTTGCTCAAACCAAAAAATGCTTTTCTCTGGTCACCCCAGCATGAAGAAGCATTTACAAAGACAAAAGAAATTCTTTGTAGCCCCCATATTTTGGTTGCATTCGACCCCAATCTGGAAACGATGCTGCAAACAGATGCATCTCGGTTGAAAGGTCTAGGTTTTGCACTTTTGCAAAAACATCAAGAAACGTGGAAATTGGTTCAAGCAGGATCACGTTTTATAACTGAGACTGAGGCCAACTACGCTATGGTTGAACTGGAATTGCTCGCTGTTGTTTGGGCTATGCGTAAATGCCGCATATATCTGCAAGGCTTACCCAAATTCGAGCTGATAGTAGATCACAAGCCATTAGAGTCAATCCTGAATACCCAGACACTCGATATGGTGGATAATCCCAGGATTCAGAGACTTAAAGAAAAACTCAGCGCCTTTATATTCCACACCACCTGGAGAAAAGGCAAAGACCATGTGATCCCCGACGCGTTGTCACGAGCACCGTGCCGCGACCCAGAACCAGAAGATATCATAAACGTAGACACAACCAGAATGATCTGCAAAAACGTTTCTACAATTCTGAGAGGAAAAGACCCAGAAGTCACAAAAGAAACATTTATCGATCCAATGCTGGAAGACTTAAAAGAAAGTACTCAGCAGGACGAAGCAGCACAACAATTAATCACTGCTATCAAAAGCAACTTTTCAAAAGGAAATGAATATCCATTAGCTCAACCTTTCAAAAAGCTGAAAGATCAGCTTACTTTCGAAGATGGATTAATTCTCCTGAACAGCCATCGCATTGTGGTGCCGGTACAGAAAAGAAAAGAAATACTGACAAAGCTACATGCCTCACATCAAGGCATCGAAAGAACAAAACAAAGAGCGCGTCAAATAGTGTACTGGCCAGGAATCAATAGCGACATCAAAAATACCGTTGAAGCCTGCACGAAATGCCAAGAGCACCAACCAAGCTTGCAACAGGAACCATTACAACGCGATCCCCTCCCATCAAGACCCTTTGAAGACGTATCTGCAGATTTATTTTATTATGCCGGTAAGACTTACCTGGTTTATGTAGACCGTCTGTCGGGATGGATTAAGCTCAGCGAGTTCTCTCATGACCCTAGTTCACATCAGATAATCAGCACTATAAGAAAATTTTTCGTGGACACAGGGGTACCAGTACGAATCAGAACTGACGGAGGACCGCAATTCACATCAAGCAAGTTTCAACAGTTTCTCAAGAAATGGGGAGTAACTTCCACCATAAGTACCCCACATTACCCACAGTCAAACGGACACGCAGAAGCAGCAGTGAAAGCCATGAAGCACCTTGTTGCCAAAACTGCTGAGCATGGTAGTCTCGACTGCGATGAATTTAGCAGCGGCCTAATCGAATGGGTTAACACACCCAAGGCCCATGGGTTATCACCAGCCGAAATTTTATACGGCGCCCCGCTACGTTCAATCGTCCCAGCTAAACTGAAGTATTTCAAGGAAGATTGGCAAAACAAATTCGACAAGTGGGACGCAGCTTTATCAAATCTACAAGTGGCTGCAGAAACCGAATACAATAAACGCGCAAAACACCTCAATCCACTAAAAATCGGACAACATGTCCGAATTCAAGACCATATTACAAAAAAATGGTTGCGATCGGGACTCATCATCGGCGTCGGGAGAAACCGCGACTACCACATAAAACTACCGAGCGGTCGAGTCTGTTGGCGCAATAGACGTTTTATTCGCCCTCTCCCCACCGAAGGGGGAGACCCCAAAGAGGAAATGATGACATCAGACGAACGTCACGTCCATTTTGAAGATGAAGTCTTTCCATCATCTCCAACCTCGCGGCGAAGCGTGAGACAAAAACGCTTTCCTAATCATTTAAGAGATTTTATATGAAGTAGCGTAAAACTCATAACGCTTGTGCCGTATTGTATATAGTTTGTTGCATGTTTATTAATCGGGCTCGTACAACGTACTAATATTTTTCTTAGACAACCTTTTCGCTAAAAAGCTTCTTAAAAGGGGGTTGTTATAGTATGTGACGTCATAGCGCACGGCTCTACTGCCTTCTTCTCTCTGGTTTGTTAAGTGTGGTTAACTGTGTGATAAACTATTAGTATAACTTACAGATTCAGTCGTATAACTATCGTGTAACTCCGTATAAATAAAAGAGCTAACTGCAGATACTAGTGGAACTCATAACAAATGCTTTAGTAGATTTTTTAACAAATGTACTTAAGGATTTACATAATTTTATTTTTTCAGGTAATTCATTCCAAATTTTTGGGCCAATGTATCTTATTGATTGTTTTGTTACTGTGTTTTTGCATGATATAGGTATGATTTGAGAGTTACTTCTAGTAATTACAGTGGACGTTTTTCTTTGAAATATATTGTTAAATGCTGACGGTAATTGCTTGTGGAATGATTTGTACATGAAAATTGAAATATTTAATTTATAGAGTTGTTGTATATTAAGAATATGATTTTTTGTTATTTCTTTGTTGCGTTTTTTTGCGGGATTAGTGCAGATTATCATATTAATAAACTTGTTGCAGATTTTTTGTAATTTATTAAGTAACACAGAGTGTCCATAGCACCAAGTTGTAATGCAATACCTTATATGACTCAGAATTAGCGAATGAAAAAGT
The DNA here is from genome assembly GCA_963680785.1 of Diplosoma virens. NCBI lineage: Eukaryota > Metazoa > Chordata > Ascidiacea > Aplousobranchia > Didemnidae > Diplosoma > Diplosoma virens. The sequence goes on along the minus strand of OY796896.1, from coordinate 30,763,460 downwards.
GTAAGTAGAGCTTCTTGAGTTAGAAAAGGCTATACTCTCATTACTGCGTATAGCGATGATTCTAATTTGCTGATTAGCATTGCCATGTGGTCTTTCCATGTTAGGCGTTCATTGAATATAACACCTAGCAACCTGACTGAAGTGACTCTTTCAATTTGATTTTTTCTAATAGTTAAAACTGATTCTTTTGACAATGTTTTTGTGGTACGAGAGCTAAATAAAATGTATTTTGTTTTTTTTTGACATTAAGGGAAAGCTTATTTGCTATTAGCCAGTTGTCAATGTTTTCGAGTTCTTTATTTACTTTTTGAAATAATAAATTATTATTTTTTGCACGAAGGATGATCGTTGTATCATCAGCAAAAGACAGGTTGTTGCTATATTTGAGACATTTTGAGAAGTCATTAATGTAAATTATAAACAAGAGTGGACCGAGTATTGAGCCTTGAGGTACCGAGGAAGAAATAGGTTCTATATTTGAACTACTTGAATTATAATCAACTTGTTGGGTTCTTCCAAATAAATAACTTTTAAACCAATCATGAACTGTGCCTCTCACACCTTAATGATACAATTTATTTAGTAATATTTCATGATTAATAGTGTCAAAAGCTTTAGACAGGTCAAGAAAAATTCCAAGGCTATTTATTTTTTCTTCAAATGATGTTGCTATTTGATCAGTAAGCTGGGAAGTAAGATGACAAGTTGAGTGTCCTCGTCTAAAACCGAATTGATTTTCACTAATCAAGTTAAACTTATTTAAAAAAGAATATAAACGAATATAGACTAGTTTTTCAATTATTTTAGAAAAACAGGAAAGTAAGCTGATAGGCCTGTAGTTAGAAAAATCTTTGGGACAACCTTTTTTAAAGAGGGGAATTACTTTGGTGTGTTTAAAGCAAGAGATAAATTTTCCTTGTGATAAAGATTGATTAAAGATGTATCTAAGAATGGATATTACATTTTTAGGGAGATGTTTAAGTATAAATGAAGGTATACCATTCCAACCTGAACTCAACTTTGGCTCTAAGGTAGATATAATTCTTTTGATTTCTTGTGGGCATGTTGGATAAAAAAACATGGAAGAGGGATTTGAAGAACCTAAGTAATCTTCATAGTTAGCAGCAGAAGCAGGGAGCTGAGATATCAGTTTACATGAGATAGTAGAAAAGTGTGTGTTAAATGTGTTTGCTATTTCTTTAGGTTTATATATCATTTTTCCAGCTTCTAAGATACAATTAGTTTTACTGATGTTTGCTTTAGTCCTTCCCAAAATTTCATTAATGGTTTGCCAAGTTTTTTTTATATCATGTTTATAATTTTTAAATTTGTTCTTAAAATATTCTCTTTTTTTTGCTTAATGAGATGAAAATATTGATTTCTAATTTTTAGATACTTTTCTTTTGCTAATAAGTTATTTTTTTGTATATATTTTTTATGTAATCTGTCCTTTTTGTGAAGTAAGCTCCAAAGCTCTTTGTCAAACCATTAGCTATTCTGTTTTTGATTTTTTGATTGTTTAGAAAAATTTTGGTTAAATTTATTTAGAAAAATATTTTGAAGGTTTTGAAAAGCTAAATCTGGGTCAGAAAATGTAGCAACATTACTGTAATCAATATTTTCAAGAGAAGCTTGAAAATTTATCAGATTAGAAGCAGAAAAGAATAAATTTTTGACTTGACAAGATTGTCTTAATTTACCAATTTTAGATATTTGAAAAATAGGAAAATGGTCAGAGACACTATGCACTAATATGCCACTTGTTATATTGACACAAGTTATATTTGTCCAAATATGATCAATGGTGGAAGCACAATTATTTGTTAGTCTTCTGGGGAGATTGATTAAAGGAAAAAAAATATTATTAAATGTGGTGTCTGTTAAAATTTCAGTGCCAGGATCTTTTTGGTCAATGAGATTAATGTTTGTATCACCCATTATGTACACATTTTTGTTATGTTTTAATTTATTAAAGACAAAATTGAGGTATTCAAAAAATTTATTTAGAGATTTTGTATCTTTCTTAGGTGATCGATAGATTGTCCCACAGGTAACAACCTTATGGTCAAAGTAAATATCTATGAAAATTGATTCAAAGATTTTTTTATCCATTACATTTAAATCAAAACGTATGTCAAAGATCTGGTTTTTTTTTATGTACAAAGCTACTCCACCACCTTTATTATTTTTATGAGGATTTGACAAATAAATGTAATTCTTCAAATTTTTGTACTGTCCTGTTGAGTTAGGTTTTTCCCAAGTTTCATTAACTGCAATTATATGTGGACTAAAATCTAGAGTGGATATCAAACACTCAAACTTGGTAAAATTATTGGGGTTAATAAGTGATCTCATATTGATGCATATTGATGAAAAATTATTTTCACTGGAGTTTTTAAGGAGTATTGCTGCTTCATTTGAGCTTAAATAACTATCATTTCCTAATGAACAAATTTGTGTTTCAGTGTCATTGGATACTTCTGTACAAATTTTTGGAAAAAGTTGGTTTAATTTTTTTGCATCATAGCTATGTTTTTGTTGATTTAGATCAGTTGTAAAAAGGTTTGAAAAATCAGAAGACTCTAGAGCATGAAAAGGAAATAAGGTTGCAGAGCAATTAAGACATAAAGATTTGTTTAAAGAATTTTTTTCATTAGAATGCTTATTAAAACATTGAGAGTGATAGTTTTGATTGCAGGAGTTACAAAGTGAAAATAGTTGTTTTTTTTAATTTGTTGTTTACATTCAAAGCAAATAATTGTTTGGCTATTACTACTACACATCAGTTATATAAACAAACACAGAAAAGAAAAAAAATTTACACAGACAAACAAAAAGATTAACAAAGAGAGAATACCAAAAATAAAAAATGCTAAAATAGCTTCTATTAAATTTATTAAATTAAATGCAAAATTTACGAATAGGTAAAAAAAATAAAATTATCATGAGATAAGGGTACATGAAACCAGCCAATTTATAAAGATATATTAATAATTTTTTGTATTGGGAAAATTTTTAGTTTAGACTAAATAATAAAAATTAACTAATTCAGTATAGAATAAAAAATATAGATCATTGTTTTACAGTTTGTGCATAACTGAGTTCACTTTTAATTTTAGTTATATCAATAAAATCATCAATTACCTTTTTTTATTGTTATGAAAAACAAAAATCTCACCCTACCAACTCCAAACTGGGCATTGTTTAAATTCCAAGCGAGCTTTCTCTAATAGTTGCAGTCGACGTTTTGTAAGGGATTCTGTGATAATCATTTTAGTTCCTTTGAGAAGTCTTTTTTTTCTATATATTTCATTTTTTTGTGTCCTACGAATGAACTTGACAATAACTGGGGTGCCTTTTTTTGAGGGTAGTGGATGTTTTCTTCAATCTTTTCTTCAGTCGAAGTTAGCTGCATAGCTGACAAAACGGTACACATGCAAGTATGTTGTTTTGATGATGCTTTCAAAACTTTTTGATCTCTGCAATTTATGTCAAAATTGTTTTAAAATTTTTTTTATCTTTGCTCTAGCGAACTGTTGGATAACTTTTCTAAAATCTAAATTTTTAGCTCGTTCATTTTCTATCGATAGCAAAACCAAATCGCTAAGTCTCTCTTGGGACATGGAGCTTCGAAGAAAGTTTTTGTTCAGTTTGTGTTTAGAAAAAGACCTCTTTGTCGTAGCAACTGTTACAGGTACTGTCATATACATCATGTATTCCGTACAAACGTCAGGATAAGTTGTGACACGTGATGCATTTTCAACAATCAAAAAAGAAGCCATTTCTTTAGCAGATTTTTAATGGGCAATCTTTTCTCTAAACGACGTTTTGATGGAGAGCATTTGGCTAGGAAACAGCGGAGAGACGTTATCAGAAACTTTGTTAGAAAATTTTTTTGTTTTAACCTCAAGATCTAGATGAGAAACATTTGATAGAAAACTTGGTTCTAAAACTTGATATGACATCACCACTGATTTCATTCCTTTAAAACGATTAATTAGTTGGCAAGAAAATATGTCAATCATCAGAAGAAACACAGTTGTGCAAAATTCCTTCTTTGGATATTTGATCGAAGTAGGCTTTTGTTTAAAATCTGTCTTGGCAAACCCCATGTAGAAGCAATAGTGGAAGCTTCGTTTAGTCCTGGGTCAAAACTCTTTTTGAGTTGAGAAATGTCTTCAGCGAGCGTAAGGACTACGGTATGTCCAGAAAAAACGATTCAAATAGAAAGCTCAAACCTGTTAATAAACTTCTTTCAACGAAAGAAGTTTATTAACAAAAATCACAAATCTGATGACTGACTAATAGAATAGCACCCAGATGGCTAAACTAAATCTACGCTGCTTATTCAAATAGAATAATCAGAATTTTCACAAACTAAGGTGTTAGATCTCACTAACCCTTAAAACTCTAACTCCTACCACACAGGCAAAACAGTAACATAACAAAACGCTGACTTTCACAGCACAAATTACGAATTTACTTATTTATATGAAGCAGGCAAAACTTAGGGGGAAAAATTAAAAACTTCGAGCAGATATTATATTTTCTTAATTAATTATTTTACGACGATACAAGCCAGCCGTTACTATTGCGTCACAAATCACCGAGTTAAAAGGCTGATAAACAAGTTATGAAACATAAGCTTAATTGATTAAAAAAATTTTTTTTGATTGAAGAATTTGATTGAAGGCTAATTGAAAAATTCTTAGTCATGTACAGTAACATGTGATACTATTAAGTTACTATTAAGTTACTCGACTACGTTGGAAAATTGTAGAATTATCTCAAAACCATCATGTGACATTGCGTATGATTACCGCATAAAGCAAAATTTATTAACAATTACAAGGTAAAATAAAACGGATACATATGATAATAGCTTATACTTATTTTACTTAACAGACTTGAGTGGGTGTAGTGTAGGTCATGTATTACGTCATGAATACGTCACCATTAGAATGAATAGGTCACAATCGAAACATTAAATATATTAAGAAATACTTCAAATAAATTAAAGTTATTGATAAAATAATATAAGTTAAATAGAAATTAAAGTTATTGATAAAGTGTGACATTTAATAATAATAAATTTACTTGAGATTTTAACAAAAATATTTCACAATAAAATGTAGCAATGCAGGTCTCCCTCGTGCTGGGGCCCCGGTGCGTTGCGCCGGCTGCACCTGCGATAGTTACGGCCCTGACTTACCCTATGTCTTAGCGCCTCGGCCGCTTTACTGTGAGTCAGGAGGAAAATATAAAGATGAAAATAAAAAATAGAAGTTAAAAATAGAGCTATTTGTTGCTTAAGAGTCTTTGGAGTCAAAGAGAATTCCAGTGTACTAACCAGTGAAAGAAGGTTTTTTGTATACCGAAGTAAAAAATTTGAATTATTGTCTTTCTGCTGAAACGTCTACGAAAGAAAAAAAGTCGTTGTTTTTTATGAGAATACTGTAGGAAAGGATGGAGAGAATTGAGCATTAAGGCAGGTAAGAAAAAAATTCCAGATTTAATGCCCCCAAAAACAAAAATTAATCTTATTTGTACTTTATTTCATAAGGCTTTTATTATCTGCTCGGAAAGAAAATTGCAAACGGAATTGGACAAAATTTGATCCATATTAATCTCCACTATCCCGGAATACACAATAAACTATACTTCTATCAGAAAAATTAAACACACTAAATGCCAAAAAGCCAAGTCTGCAGGCCAAGCAGAAAAATGTTCAGTCAATTTCCACGTTCCATGGATAGAAACTCTTTCGATGAGATTTTACAAAAAACAAATTACTACGGCGGTCAAACACTGTTACTTTGCCATCAAACCACGTTTTGTTTTTATGACTCAACAGCTCTTACCAACTACTAAGAAGGACGTACAAATACTTTCCCATTATTCCAGCAATGTTATTTACCAGTTAAGGTGCAGTGAGCCGGTAGATTATAATGAAGTTTGTTATATCTGTGCAATGTATTGCTTGCACTTCCTATAACGTATATCGTTTTTTACTGCTTCCTTTTCGTCAGCTTTTATTGTGTTTTTGTTCTCTGATTTGTGCTGTTGCGACTGAGAAATAAAAAAAATATACATACATACAGTTATGTAGTCGAGACCACAAACATCGAGACCGAGACAGAGATACGATAATTTTTTCAAGACCAAGATCGAGACCAAAAAATTGTACAAAAATTAAGTCCACCTTCAACCGGCAAGCCTTATGCATTTCGGCTTTCTTCTGCTCTAATTTACCGAGTTTTCAAAGCCGGTTGTTTAATGATGCAACCACACAAGCAAAGCTTTTTCCAACATGTAAGAAATGCTTGTTTGTTTAAAATGTAACCTAAGATTCTTTGTAAAATAAAATTTATTGTTTTTGGAATATTTAACAATGTTGAAACAAGCAGAATTATATTTATTAAATTTTTCTAAAACTCGAAAACGCTAAAGGCACAGTCATATCACAATAATGGTTAAAACTTCAACCAATATTGGATTAGCTCGGCTATCTGTGTTGGCGTGTGGCAATTGTTGAATTCGTTGGTAATTTTTTACTTACATACAATAGAATAAACCTTTTTCCAGCCACCTAGTGAACATAAAAACTGTTGTTAATCCGCGCAAGCTTTGGCTTTAGCCAATTTAGTTTGTTTTAACATCCAAGTCATGAAGCGGATAGCATATTTTGGTAATTTGAATTTGAGTTGGGATTTTAAAATTAATTTAAATTTTACTATCTGTTAGTTATGTAATGAAAGTTAAGTTCTTACACTTATTAGGAGAGACTTTGCTTGTAGTCAGATACTGTGGTTATTTATTTAAAAATTTTTTCTTAACATCTTTCACACTGTAACTCGCAGTAATTTTGTTTTTAAAATTTATTTAAGTTTAATTTATTTATTTTATTTTTTGTTTTATCTCCATATTTATCCTCCTGACTCGCAGAAAAGCGACGGAGTGCTATACATGGGTAAACAATCACCCCGACCTGCTTCCGGAGATACCAAGATATTGCTGTTTGCTTGAAATTTTCTATTTCGGATTTTTAGTTTTATAGAGATATGACTAAAATTTAGAATTGCTTGCCAAGACCATCAAACAGATAAAAGTGCCGTACACTGTCTTTCCCAAGGACACAACAGAATGGCGCGAGTAGGTTCTGAACTGCCCGACACTCTAATCACTCAACCACGCTGCAGATTCATCCAGTGACGTATGTTAAAATTTGTAATGGGGGCAGCAGTAGCGTACCGAGGACTTTTGAAAGGGGAGAGGGACATGCAAACGCAATCAATTATCCTTAGTGAAAAAATTTTTTTATTTTTTTATTTTTCGATATTAACGCAAAAATTCGGTCCTCTCTAAAAAAAGGTCTTCACTTGGAATTTCTCTGATTTCTAGATTTTCGTTGCAAAAATTTGGTGATCTCTAAAAAAAGGTCTTCACTTAAAATCTGTCTCTGTTTCGCGTATTAATGATTTTTAATTGGGGCCATGGCACAATGCCCGCCCTAAATATGCTACTGAGGGGAGAGTGAGTTGAGCGTCTAAAACACGATCACTATAATCAATGATGGTTTTTGCAAAACAGGAGCCTGGCGCAATAAAAAAGGAACTACTTTTAAAGATTCACTTAAAAAACAATTAAAATCGTTTATTTATTTTTGATGTAATGATTTTATCTTAATTATTTTCATCTTCCTGACTCCCAGAAAAACGTCGGAAGCACTATAAATAGAGCAACTGTCAAGCAATTACCCCTACCCGCTTCCAAAAATACCAAGATATTGCTGTCCATTTGAAATTTTTTTCTTTGATTTTTAGTCATATTTAGAGATATAACCAAAATTTAGGGTTGCTTGTTAAGATCGCCAAGCAGAAGAAAGTGAGGTAAAATTTTTTTCCCAAAAACGGAATGGCACGTAAAGGTTTTAAATTGCGACGGTGCCGATCATGTTTGCCATCAATCACAGCGCTCGATTTTAACCACTCAACGAAGCTGCCGACGAATGTAAAACAAATGTGAAGACCTTTTTTTTGGTCTTCACTTTTTCTTCAAGCTTTAATTTTTTTTGGTTAAAAAAGTCTTCACTTGATTTTAACATTTTTTTAAGCTATCTTAGTTCTACCATGAACGTCTCACTATCATTCTACATCGAGGTTTTTTAATCTCTAACGTTACCATGTGATTTTCGTCTCTGAAAACTAATGATCTCGGAAAAAAACAAGAAAAAAAGGCTGCACATGGAGTCTGTATTTGATTTCTGTTAGGGTTTCTGCCAAAATAGGAGATCCAGAGCCCCAAAAATTGAGATTATTCCGCCAAAATTGGGACGTATGTAAGCCTATCTAACGTTTTCTTTAATACTCACGCCCATAGATTACACAACTTTTAAACAAACTATACGAGGGGTGAGCAAACCTTGTGATTCAGAGGGTCACTTCTTCTCTTATATATAGGCTATTATCCCAGGCCTTAATTAATAAATAATATGGGTGTTCAAATTTGCATACCTAAATTTCTTTAAAACAAGAGCTTGTTCGATTTATTTAGAAAAAATTATTCAAATTAAAACTACGTAATTTATTTTGCTGCTGTAGATATACTGGTACTTCTTTTGTATTATTTCCTTGGCTTTAAAAAAATATTAACGTTATCAAATTACTTTATTTTTCTAAAATCAAATAAATTTTGTGTGAGTGTTTTATGGATAAGGGTGTGAGTACAAGCTTTCAAAGCATTATCAACAGTGATGGCCTTACAAAAAAGGATGCCCAGTGCAAGAAAAGTAAGGGAGCCACTATTTTATGTACTAAAAAATGGTAGCCGGAGCCATTTTTAGTGTATGAAAACAAAGTGACCTCTAAAAAAAGGTTTTTAATTTAGGGAGGGGCCACTATGATCTTTAAAAAAAATTCTTCACTTTAGGGGGGCCACGTAACTATATATGGTGAATATGTACAAATCACTGACCAAAACGCTTTCACACGGCAAACACCAAGGGAAGCAGAGCACAGTTGACAACATAACGAGCAGAGGCCGAAGTTGAGCATGCTGCAACCACCAATTCAACATTTTTATGTTTTCTTTTTGACATGCTATCGACGTCCTGGTGCTATTATGAAGAAATAAAGCAATATCTTGTGTAGGGGGGCCACTTTTTGATGTATTTTAAGGGGTACTCGGTGTGGCCGCACCGTTCGCACCCTATTAAAGCCCTCACTGATTACCAAACTTGTTTGTTGCCGAAAAAAAAATTAAAATAAAGTTTTTTCGTAATCGGATTAGTTTGTAACAGATGGCAATGGCACAGATCCCAATAAAATCTTCATTGTAATAAATGTGAGAACATTGCAAAACTAAAGATTAAAGAAGTATGACTCTGAGCTTCTTACCACATCAAATTACAGTAAAGCTTTATACTCAAATGAATATTGTTCAATTAAGTGCTGTTCTTAAGCAAATTTTAACATTCATCACAATAACATCAAGCAACAAAAATTTTAAAAAATACGAGACCGGTCTTGAGGTCGCTTTAAAAAATACGAGACCGGGACCACATCACCTCAAGGCCGAGACTACCAGCTCAAATTCGAGACTACAAAAAATTGGTCTCGAGTCTACCACTGTTAAGTGGGTACGTTGGCCCAACGTGATCTTCTTCTGGCCCTCGTGAAGTCGCGGGAATCTTTCTTGCACCTGCCCAGTTAATAATATAATAGTTCTCAACATCGCTTTTTTCACTAGTCTGTCACGGCCAGCGTCTTTTAAACAACAGACAATGATCTCTTCGTTACAGCAGCAACCAATTTGTATTCCTTTCTCCAGGTCGTTCAGCTTTTAACATTTTCGCTCAAGAGCAGTTTTTCTCAGCTTATGTGCCGTGAACTTTTTGAAAAACACTAGTCCAACAATGTCCAACCTGCGGTTATTAGATATTTAATTGAAAAAATAAAGCGTGAATCAGAGTGAAGACCTTTTTTTTAAACAACACCCGTTTAAGAGATAATTAAAACGGGTGTTGTGTTGCCGCGATTTTCGAAAAAGTGCGTCGCGATTTTCGAAAAAGTCCCAAAATGTGCCGCAGGAGGAAAAAGGTTGACAACCAACTTCACTAGAAGCTACTACTTTAACCCTATTCTCGGTAAAAAAATTTTTTTGGCTTAAAACTCTTAACTTTCTTTCTTCTCATTAATCAATTGTTCTCAACCATTGAGAACTCTCTTCTTTACTTTACAACTAAGTTCGGCTCACTTTGTCTTCGTTCTGACAATTTTTTCGGAAAAGTTTCAAAAGAAAAGATTTGAAAATGACTCCATTTCTATGTATTTCCAAAACAAAAGAAGGTTTTTACTTGTAAAATTCGGCCGTGGAGTTCTATTTACTTGGCCCGAAAATAGTTTTGATGAGACAAAATAACCTTTGGCTCAAAAAAAAGTTAAACGTTCTTGATATAAGTCTTTTTTCATCTTTGCACTAAAAAAAATTTTACCTATAAAATCCTTTTTATATTTGGTTTTCGTTAAGCTTTTAGTAAAGTTTTCTCCAATAGGCTAAAATTTACGTTTGCTGAGACCGCCTTTTCAACAAAAAAAATTTTTTTAAAAGTTTTTTTCTTGGTAAATTACTGTTATTTATTGTGTGCCTAGAGTTCCAAATGTGTATGCGAAAGAGATAAAAGTATATTATAACCGGAAACGGGGTCGATTGGTTAGAGTGTCGTGATCGTGATCAACATGGTCTCCGTTCAAAACATACTCGCGCCATTCTGTTGTATCCTTGGGAAAGACACTTTACGACACTTTCCCCGGCTGTCTTGGCAAATTATTAATTTTCAACCAGATAGTAATATCTTGGCATCTCCGGAAGCAGGTCGGCGTAATTGCTTGTCCTGTGTGTAGCGCCTCCGTCGCTTTCCTGCAAGTCAGGAGAATAAATATAGAGATAAAACATAAATAAAATAAATATGATGGCAACTCTACCGCAGTTAAGACTGCTGTCAAAACAATGGAGGAATTTAGAGTCAAAGTTCGCCTCTACAAAGCTAAGTATCAGCATTGAATACTTTCCCATTTGATGTTGTAATGAACAGGCTAGAAGATGGTATTTATGAGACGTTACTTTGGAATACAATGTTTGCAGATAATATTGTGTTGTGCAGCAAAAGCAGAGAAAGAGTACAAACTAGTTTGCAAAAGTGGAGACATGCACTAAAAAAAAGAAATTAAAAGTCTGTAAATGCAAAATTTGATATACGGATGTGATTGTGAAGGTTGTTGGTCAAATAAAATCACAGAAAGTAGACATTGAGAAAGTTGAAAAAATTTACTATTTAAGAATCAACAGTTTAGTGCACTGTAAGATATTATAATTGGGAAGGTAAGTCTGAAAAATGCGTCCAAGCAAGGTGGCATGGCTGGAAGAGGCCAAAAGTTATAATTTACAATGAAAGGTATTAGCTGGAATAAATAAAAAAATGTACAGTGTTAGTGAGATCAACTATGATGTATGAATTGGAAGCAGTTATACTTAGCCTACTAAAAGACAAATAGTAGTCTTGCCAGTAGCTGAAATAAAAACGTTGTAATTTTTTCTATAAGTAACAAGATGAGACAAATCAAAAATGAGGTAATTCATCTTCATAACACAGCGCATAGGAGGGCAATTACGGAATAAGCTGAGGGAGTAGAGACTGAGATGGTTCGGTCATGCTTCAAGTAGACATGAAGACTTAGAAAAATGCTACAAATACAGTTGCTGAGCACAAATTATAGACAGGGGTAGATCTAAGAGGAGATTTATGGATTCAGTGAATGAGGACATGAAAATAGCGGGTGTAACTGCAGAGTGTAGAAGATGCAAGGAAGAGTTAAGTTGGAAAAAGGAAATCTGTTGTGGTATCCTAATCGAGAAAAGCCAAAAGAAGAAGAAAATACTTAATTGTAATAACAGCAAATATTATTTCGGCCTAAAATTGGGTCTTCTTCTTTCAATTGAAGCATTATCACGTATAAAGTAGTTTAAATTTAATAAAAAATTTGTAGGTCTATGGAATTGCAAAGCACTTATAATTTTTATTTTTTTCACTATTGCTAATAGGTAAAATAAGTCGTATTCTTGGGAATCTTTGGCTGTTTTTTAGTTGAAGTACAAATAATTTTACAAACAGTCACAAAAATCTATCATAATTTGAAAGTCAAAATTCCAAGCTTAATGCAATTGGATGAGATAAATAAAATTTACTCAATTTGTTTTAACGCTTCTTTGTCTTGTTTTGATGTTGAAACTTCAAAAAGAATTTTAATTGAACGCATTCATTTGAGTTTGTTCTCCGAAAATAAAATAAAAATAAAAAAATTACAAATTATAGTAAAAAATCGTAACCAGCATCAAGCAATTTTATAGCACATACACAAACTCAAGCACGTTTGGTTTAAAATTTTTTTAGCAAAAGATTAAAATTGCTGGAACTTATTGTTTCGTACAGCATAATTTATAAGTATTTTTAAGTTTGTTACGATAGGCAAGTTCATAGAAAGTGTTTTGAAATTACAATTCCACCAAACTTATTGTTTATCTCGCTTTAATTTATCCAAAAAAGCAATCCAACAACAGCGTAAACACTATTTTTGACGGCAGCTTTTTAACGAAAATTTTTGTCGAAAAATTTTTTTAGGTTACCACCAATTTTCCTTCTAGATCTTTGCTTTCCTTTCAAATTTTTCTAGGGTTCCCAGAATTTGCTTCAATGCAATCTTTACGGCTATGCTCCTCAGCAGCGTGGTCTAGTGGTTAAAGCATCGGGATCGTGATCAACACGGTCTCGATTCAAAACCCACTCGCGCCATTCTGTTGTGTCCTTGGGAAAGACACTTTATGCGCTTTCCCCTGCTTGGTGGTCTTGGGAAGCAGTTGTAAATTAAAGTCATATCTCTATTAAAATTTCTTGGGATTTTCTTGGGATATTAACTTGGGATCTTCGGAAACAGGTCGGAGTAATTGCTTACCTTATGTATAGCGCCTCCAGCGCTTTTCTGCGAGTCAGGAGGATAAATATAAAGATAAAAATAAAAAAAATAATTAAAGTTACTCTTTTTTGCACGATAAACAAGCACTTCGAAGAAAGTATATCTAACAAGCATGCGCAGCGCTTTGTATCAGCTCTGGTTGTTTCTACAAAAACACGAGGACTAAACAAAAAGTTAAATAAAATTGTTTCAAAATCTTGAGTGTTCACAGCATGCTTTACAGTCTTTTCTATAAAAGCAAGTGGCAAAATGTATGTACACGTGCACGCATTCACAGCTTGGAAAATCGTAAATTATCCACTTTTACTAGTTGAAAGAAACTAATTTTCCACATAAAAACCATAAAGCCACAAATTAAACGATCTGATCGGCTATTAGATATAAACTTGTCATTAGGTTGTTATAGCAGCTTCAAAAAATGTATTTTATAATCCTAATGTAATCAAATAACGACAGAGAGAAACAACAAACTTCTTATCTTTTTCTAGTTTTTTTGTAGTGTTGTGATAACAAAGATTAATGACAATATCTTTTCTAGCTGTTTTCTTAAACGACATAAACTAACTGTTTTTGTGAATCTGCAATTATTTAAAACAGGGTGGTCCAACTTCTTCACTCGTGCGGGCCACTTTTCAAAATTGTTCGAGCTTGCGGGCCTGAGCCGGCTAGAAATTTTTCCAAATCATAGTGTTCACTAAAAAAAAAGGTCTTCACTTCGAATCGGTCTCCAATTTTCCTATTTTCGTCCTAACCCTAGACTCTGTCCCATAAGCTTGCCATGCCTTGTTAGAGAAAGTTGCCGCCGCTCCTGATCGACAAGACTTAGATTGTGCAAAATGGTTCCGCGGGCCCGTAGTTGGACCACGCTGATTTAAAAACTTCCTCATTGTGACAAAACATTCTTTCAATTTTGTGAAATTATAGAACTTTAAAAGTATTTTATTATCACCTTAAAATTGTAGCATCTAATTAGACTTAACTTTTAAACCGCTTTTCAAACGCGAAAGAATTGTGGTTGATAAAGTAACTAGTCTAAAAAATACAATTTAGAAATCTAAAAGCTGTGAGAAAGATGTGTCAAATCAATTACTAAGATGCTACAAAAGAATGCAAAAAATTTGTGTCTAGTTTTAAAATTTTTTATTCATTCTGAGTAATCCTGATGCAGAAAAATTGTCAAATTAAAAAATTTTGTCAAAATAAAAAAGACGTTCTAACTTTAGAAAAAACTGTAAATTACTACGATTTTTAAAAAACTTCGTCGATATTTTCAATTGAATAACTAATCTGAAAGATATTGCCGTTAACCTTTGTTGTCACAAAATTTCTAAAAAATTAGAAAAAGATAAGAAGTTTGTTATGTCTCTCTGTCGTTATTTGATTACATTAGGATTATAAAACACATTTTTTGAAGCTGTTATAACAACCTAATGACAAGTTTATATCTCATACAATTTTTCAGATTAGTGATTCAATTGAAAATTTCAACAAAGTTTTTAAAAATCGTAGTAATTTACAGTTTTTTCTAAAGTTAAAACGTCTTTTTTATTTTGACAATTTTACTGCATCAGGATTACTCAGAATGAATGAAAAAGTTTAAACAAGACACAAATTTTTTGCATTCTTTTGTAGCATCTTAGTAATTGATTTGACACATCTTTCTCACAACTTTTAGATTTCTAAATTGTATTTTTTAGACTAGTTACTTTATCATCCACAATTCTTTCGCGTTTGAAAAGCGGTTTGAAAGTTAAGTCTAATTAGATGCTACAGTTTTAATGTGATAATAAAATACTTTTAAAGTTCTATAATTTCACAAAACTGAAAGAATGTTTTGTCACAATGAGGAAGTTTTTAAATACAGTCAAACCTCGGTTTACGAACACAATTTGTTCTGGAAAGCTGTTCGAAAACCGAATTATATTTTCCCATTATAAATAATGTAAAAAGGATTAATTCGTTCCACGCCCCAAAAGAATAACTTATTTACCTGTTTTCAATATACCTTGTATATCATAAAATAAAACCATTTCTTCCAAGAGTAAATAAAGCAAAACATAACAAGTAATTTACATTTACATAACTTTATATAGCATAAAAATTTACATAACAATGTATATCTAATAATACATGTTTTTTTTCCTTGACCAGTAATCACTTCTCGCTTTCATTGGATCCATGACTTAGGGCTAATGAAGAGAAAAGAATGTTTTGTACAATAAAATTATAAATGCACAGCGTAACAATGAATGTTATAAACATAACAATAAAGCAACGTACAATGAATGTACTGTAACTCGTATGCTGGTGAACAAAAAAAGTTGTTCGAGAACCGAATTTTTGTTCGAATACCGGGTCATTTTTAACTCAAAATTTCTGTTCGAAAACCGAATTGTTCAAATTCCGAGACGTTCGTAAACCGAGGTTTGACTGTACTGTAATAGCAAATTCACAAAAACAGCCAGTTTATGTCGTTTTGGAATTTACTGTTGTTTTATTAACCCAGTAATGTTCAAATTTTTTTAAACTTTTTTTTATGATAGTTGGTTAGATATTTGCATTTTGTTTAGAAAAAAAATTTTGGGGAGGATATTTTGAATTTTATTCAGTATCAAAATTAAAGAAAAAAATTACTCTGTACAATAAAAGTATAATCTATTTTATAGAAAAAAAAATTGCTAATGTGTAATGTTGTAATGATGAAGGAAGAAACAATTTACACATAGGGTTAAATTGCATTTTATGCAATAATTTTTTGTCTTCTGCCACATGGCTTGTTCTGGCACTGTTGTTAATCTACAACAATTTATTCAACTGAAAAAGACTCTGCATCAACCAACTGTGATTTATAACAACTGAAATCACAGGAATTTAACTACACGCGTTAAGGTTTTTTGCTTTTGTTTGAATTTTTTTTAAGCCCTGTGCAAGGACTAAAAAAACAAAAGATCATTACTTCTAATAGGAGGCCGTAATAACTTTTTGCGTAAACGATAGATTTCAAAGTTTTTTAAAGTGTAAGACTTAAAGTTAGTGCATGTAATTGCGCTTGGGGAAGTTTTTTTTAGTTTTATAGAAATATGAATGAAATTTTATATCTGCTTGCCAATACTACCAAGCAGCGGAATGTGCCGTAAAGTGTCTTTCCAAAGACAAAAAAAATGGCGCGAGTAGATTTTGAACCAAGATTATGTCAATCACAATAACGGCGCTTTAACTGCTCGACGGGGAAGGCTTTATTCCCCTTATGCCTCAAATGGTCAAGGCAAGAATGCTGGTTTTTTTATAATTGGCAAGACAAAGTCGACAAAAATTTTATTTCGATGAGATGAATAAAATTATTTCTAATTTTTGGCACAGCACTAAAAAAACCAAAAAAACTAAATAAAGAAAACAATGGCTCAAAAACAAGCGTCAAAAAAATTCTCAATAGTGTCCAATAAAAAATAAAACAGAGCAGCAGCGCTCGGCTCGTATAAACTACTGTATTAAACAAAAACTAAAAGTTTGTACAAAAATACGCTACATATTTAAATTTAAGTTTTCGTTTGCTTTATGGTTTTGTAAAATTGCAAGCAGTTTTCTCTGGTAAACAAACCTGTAGGCTGACGATTCCGAATTAAAATCGAGTAAATAGTTTTTGAAACGGTTCGACATTCTATGGTTGTCTTATTTCTATGTGCAGAAAAACAAAAAAAAAACTGAAAAATAAGAACCAAAATAAATCTAAGATGTCTAAATATTTAATGGGTTTCAGACAAGACCTTCTTAAAGTTTGTCTCAGTGCCCCTAGAAAGTGTTGAAAATAGATAATGTAATTTTTGAACAGTGTTTGAAAGTAATGTCCAATCCAGACTTGAGTTTTCATTTTTCAATTAAAAACTAATTGAAAACTGGAGTTTTTACTTTTTCTACTGACTTCAACTTGATACCCGATGACTTGGACTTCGAATTCAAGACAACATTGAGCCCGCCATTTTAAAATAAAACAAAGACTTGAAGAATTGATTGATAAAAACATAAGAACATAAGGCACACAATAACCACGAAGAAAATAATAAATAAGGTGACAATATTTAATTACCAAATAATTACATTGTTCAATTGAATTTTTTTAGCATTGACCTTTGTATTGACTTTTTTTCACATATGAATTTTCTTTACCAGTTTTTTTACATTTCTTATAATTTTTTTGTTGTTGATAAACTTGTTAAAAGCAATATCTAGGTTGACTCAATGGATTAAAGTCAAGATCTTTTTTTCGAGATTTCAATCGATTTTCACAGACATACATTTCTAAATTATTTTACTTTTTGTTGAACTTCAAATACTTAATAGCTGTTTGCAACAGTAAAAGCAAACAATATTTTACGCAATTCGTACAAATATGATGGATTTCATTCATGATTCGAATAATTATTGAAATTTTCAAATAGCTTTGAGTGCTTCAAAATTCATTGACTGAAGAAAGACAGGAAAGATTTAATGACAGCTTAATTGAAGAAGGGGATTTCTGAAAAAAATCGTTAAAATGTCTACATAATTATTAGCGAAAAAATTCTTAGTATTTTATAACATTTTAATAAAAAAACCCAGTTTATGAAATAAACTATAGTAAAATAAAATTTTGTTGATTTTGAAAAATTAAACTTTGAGTTAATAGTTCAACTAAAATGGATCATGACTCTATTAATTCGTCAAATCATAATTCGTCATCGACAAGAAACATAACTTCTTTTCATAATCTTTACGGTTTTAAAAATATTTTTGAAAACAACCATAACTGTGCTAAAATTTTTTTTGTTGAACTAAAACCGAAAATTCAATTTGGTAATAAATTCACTATTAGGTTGAAATTTAAAAAATGGAATGACGATACATTTGGAGCTAAAAGCTGTGTGATTAATGAAAATCAATTCTTTACTTTATAGCAACTTTACATGTAAACTTTATGCCAAAAATTTTACAAGGTTTTTTGCTGTAGAACAAAGGCGTACAACATACGGCGTGCCAGAATGCGGCCCGCGGCACTTTTTTTATGGACCGTTTCAAGTGAACTTACACGAGTCAAGCAAAAATGCTAAAAAGAGAACATTTTGTGGTAAAATAAGAAACAATTTTAAAGTCAAATAAAAAAACCATATTCAATAACTGTTTTTTAACCTCTTTAACAGTTTTCCATTTTTATTGCTATTTTTGCTATTTCACACTAATTAAATTCAGACCACGAACCCTGGCAATTTGTTCTTGTTGCATCACAATGCTTGTTAAACGGTTAATTAAATACGAAGATTTATTCTGAAATTAGCCGAAAAGCTTAAAGTGTCTACAAGTAGAAGAAAGGTTGATTGTAAAAGAGGAATGTTTAGCAACGAGTGGTGCAAAAAGTAGTTTTTGGTGTACTCCACCCCGAAAAATTTCACCCCTGTCACGTAGATTCCAAAGTTCTATTGGAAACTGTGGAGTTTCTCTTCTTTGACGAAAACCACGATACTGAACTTAATCCTAACAAATATTCTGCTTTTAGTATTGCTTTGGGCGAGAGTACAGACGTTGGCGATACTGCGCAACTAGTTTTTCAGTTATTTTATTTATATTTTAACATTTCGTGTAAATTGATTGAGAGATTTTTTGTTACAATACAAGGAATACTCACAACAGCTCTTTTTGCTTGGTACTACATTGTCCGGCCGGTAGCATTATTACTATTGCACATTTCGGCCCATTGAGATAAATAGTTGCACGCCCCCGCTGTAGAACATGTAACGTCACTCAATCGTGCAAAAACGTCATAATCCAATCAATTTTTTTCTTTCAAATAAACTAAACTATTTTGAAACTTCCTTTAACAAAGCGAGTCAAGCACAAATGCTGAAGAAGCCGAAAGCAAAACGCTGTTAGAAAACTTAGCAAGTTGCACAAAATGAGCAAGAAGAAAGCAACTTGTTTGGCTGAATCCAAAGCCTTATACAGTAATATGTGCTTTACTGCATCGACAAATTCGTGATTTTTGGCGAAAACTTTTTGTTCATTGAGAAATGACCAAAGACTAATTCACGCACAAATACTGACTTAACCTTCTTGTTTGTGTGACTAATTCACCCACGAATACAGACTTAACCTTCGTGTTTGTGTGTTATAAAATAAATCAGGGTGGTCCAACTTCTGCACTCTTGTGGGCCACTTTTCAAAATTATTCGAGTTTGCGGGTCTCAACCGGCTAGAAACACCTATTTTCGTCCCAAAATCAGGGTGTTCTCTAAAAAAAAAAGGTCTTCACTTGGAATCGGTCTCCGAAATTCCTATTTTCGTGGCAAAATCATAGCGTTCTCCAAAAAAAACAACGTTGCCTCTGCTTGTGATCGACAAGACTTGTGCAAAATTGTCCGCGGGCCGCTTGGACCACGCTGAAATAAATAAAGGGTTCCATAGTTTTGGTTGGATTTGGCGGTATTGTTGTTGATGTGATTATTGTGACAGGTCGGATATTTTGACCAAAATTGTCTGGTCCCAAGCTGGCCGTGATGGGCAATGATAATTCTAATTTGTGTCGAAAGCGTGCCCAAATCGGCAGGAGTGCCTTAATGATAACGAAGCGATTGGGGTGGTCAAGGTTTAACTCCTGCTCCCGACCTTTTGTTTTTCTACGCAAGAGAAACACACTTTACGGCACTTTTGAATGGTTGGCGGTCTTAGCAGGTAGTTCGAAATTAGAGCCATATCATTACGTTAAACTAAAAAAAATTTATCCTGGAAAGCAATGTCTTGGCATTTCTGAAATTAGACGAAGGCAATCGTTTGATATTTTTTCTACGTTTAACATTTCTGAAGTTGTCTTACGAGTCAGAAGGATAGACGATATGATGATGATGATTTTATGGCGTGTTTACGATACTAAGCAATAGCATTACGATAAAACTACAGTAATTATTCATCACAACGTTGGAAGGCTAAAGCAAATTGCGTCAAATCATGTTGAAGCGCCACAAAGGAGACTGATGATGTCATGTTAATATCAATAATAGTCCAATAATTCAAGCAAAAGCTTGAAAAATGAAAAGGAAATTTCGTATAAACCAGAGACAAGCCAACTCAGAGTCATAATTAAAGTCCGAAATTTAAACCCAAAAATTGTCACATTTCAAATTATTTCACGAAAGAAACTGCCTTGATTCAAAAGTTCTGTTCTAGTCTTTCAAAAAAAATAGTCAGACCTTCAGCCCGATCCGCTTTCGACGTTGATTCTCTTGTTTGGGGAACGGTAGAATAAAACGAAGGACAAACAAACGAAGCAGGCGTACCCCAACAGCACGTAGCAGGAAATCGTCATGTCGTTTATTGATATGGGGTTGTTTTGGAAAGCGGGAGACATCCGCTCGTTTGGACTGATACAACTGAAACAATAAACATGAAATAGATCAGAAAATCAAAGTTTTGGCAAAAAAGTTGTTTTCTTTAACCGTATAACCAAGCCAAAAAGCAGCCATATTGGATCAAGCATTCTTCATTTTTTTCATAACTGTAACCGCACCTGATTTAAACTGGACAGTAAGAGGTTGATCCATTATAGATGCATAGTTTGGGAGAAATTATTTTAGAGTAAAACCTTAGAAGAATGAAACCCAGTGAAAACTTTTGTTTATTTAACTCCGACAGTTGCTTATATTTAATGAGAATCTGTATTTCACAAAGTTTGGATAAACAAAAGCTTAAAGCATAATGGTATCTTTTCAACTGTTAATTTGGAAATCAAAAAAGAATTTAATCGCTTTAATCGCACTTTGTTTAAACTTTTCTCTAATACGCGCGAATGTCAGAATTTATTTATGTTCCATTAAAACTATTGAATAAAAACAAAAAATTTTTGAAGTTAAAATTTTAATTTAAAAAAGCCAGAAAATAGACATTAAAATAACAGCCAGCAATTGTAAAATATTTTTTAAAAATTGCATCACCTAAAAAAAAAGTTCACTAGATCAAAAAATGCTTAAAAGATTTTTTCTATAACAAAATAAGTATATGGTTTTTGCACAAAATTTTTCGTCAACAAACACAAAAGAAAACCTGTTTAATTTATACTCGTTCATGAAATGCATTGGTGTGACACAACTTCCAACTTACGTTGTCAAATTCACTGTCGAATTTTCGGGAATAGGTTGAGCGATTTCTTGTAAAATAACGATAAGGATGAGGCCTTGCATTTGCCCCGCAAGGAAAACAAGGCCAGCACTCGTACCGGACTCGACAGGATACGTCGTCTCAACAACTAGTTCATTTCCTAGGGGTAGAAGGGGCAGGGCAAAAAAACCAATCCAACCACATAGAATTGCTATAACTACTTCAAAATTACGAAGTTTCTAAGTAAAATAAAAAGAAAAATCTTGAAATTGTTTCAACTGAAAAAACAAGTTTTTTTCAGGCTAGCTGTGCTAATTAGTGTACTTAACAATAAAAAAAATCGCTAATGTAATTGATGAATTAAGATGTAAAATTTTAACTTTGAACGAGGAGAAAGTTTCATAAACAAGTTTCTAGTATGAGGCACAACCATGAATGCCCTCGATTGTGGTTTGAACACAGAAACAAGATAATGTTTCTAAAAGATAATAAATGAATAAAATTATCTTATCAGCCATGTAAACTCACGGAAATTGAAAAAACTCTATAATCGAAAAAATTCTCTATTTTTCTATTTTCGTGAGTTTTGGCTGATAAGATAATTTTATTCATGTAATAAAATCACCCATACAAACTCACGAAAATCAAAAAATTCTATATTTTTGCTTAATATAATAATTAAATTTAATACCCGCATAAAATAATTGTGACTTACTTTCAAGAATGTAAAGGCAGCAAGAACACAAATGCACAGAATGTAGGAGATTTTTGCAATTAAGGTAAACCGCTTTGTTATATCCGCAATTTTTCCGGCAATCATTGCTCCGAGCACTCCTGCAACAACCAAACACGTTCCACACACAACTCCTATGAAAATATCGGAGTATCCTTTTGGGCAAAGAATTTGCTCCAGAAATACGGTGAGGGCCGTATAAATTCCTACCCCACCACCGATGCTTAGGATTAAGATCCAATACTGTCTGTAAATATGAAGAAATGCTTACAAAGCCATCGCTTGCTGATTCAAAACAACAAGAGATAAGTTCGCCAAATAGTTTTCAAAAGGCTATCAACCTTTTTTCAAAGTAGCCAATCATATGCTAATATTAGTATTAGGTTAATTCGATTTGTCAATAAAGCGATTGCGTTTCTTTGATCAACAAATCGGCAGCGTGGTCAAGTGGTTAAGAGCGCCGTGATTATGATCGACATGGTCTCCGTTCAAAACCTACTCGCGCCATTCTATTGTGTCCTTGGGAAAGACACTTTACGGCACTTTTCCCTGCTTGGTGGTATTGGCAAGTACTTCTAAATTTCAGTCATATCTCAGTCAAAAAAGATAGTCAAAAAAGTCTATAAAAAAACAAATAAAAATTTTAACCGGACAGCGACATCTTGGCATTTCCGAGAGCAGGTCGGGGTAATTGCTTGCCCTATGTATTAGCCTCTCCGTCGCTTTTCTGCGAGTCAGGAGGGTAAATATAGAGATAAAATAAATAAATAATTTAAACTCATGTTTAACGCTTGGTAGCATTTGGTTCAGCTCTAACAAGCTAAAGAGAAACATAAAAAAGACAAATTAAAGATAAAGTAAAGAATAATGATTTAAAAAAGTTATATATTGATTAGAGTAGCTAGACTTATTTTAAAATTTCTACAAAAAGAATAATTAAATTAAAGTTCAAAAATTCCCCGAAGGTTGTGTATGCGTAAGAAGTTTATCATAGTCTCGTTAAAATTAAATTTTTAGCTAAATTGCTTAATGGGTTTTAAAAAAGCTAGCAGAAAAAACAACAACGTAATAATGGGAGTTTTATTTTGAAGTAAAATGCACTCAACTGAAAGTAAAAATAACCTTCAAAAGTGAGAAGAATTGGGACGTTTTCATAGCTTAATGTTGTAGACTGAAAAAGCGCCAAAAAAATCAGAAAACTACTATATTTAATACTGTTTACAGTTACAATATAGTGATATTTGGCCAACCTTTTTTCAAATATGTTAGCTCTAAAAAAAAGTAGCTATAACAGTAGGTCACCTTTTTTTACTTACTTGGCCAAGGTTTTTTATGCGATGGTTTCGTCTTTAAAAATCAAGTGAAGACTACAAAAAATCTTCACTTAAAATGGAAGGCCAAAAATGGTTTTTATTTCGGAAAAATAAAAAGATAAAAACACTGCTATAAACAGAGCCATCTTGCGAACTGACAAAAAATAAGTATGGAAAATTACCCAAAATGAAGGGCACCCCGGGCACCCGAGCTTATGAGTCATAATTGTTTTGAAACCGTTTTTATTGGCGACCTCAAGTGAAGGCCGCAAAAAGGTCTTCATTTGATGTTTAGCCAAAAAAACGACTTTTTTAAATCTATTATAATGTGGAGAACCTTTATTTGGTCGCAAATTTAATAAGAACGTTTTGGCTATTGATAGTTGGGCCATTTTCAAGAAGTGTTATTGAAAACTTAAATAATAGTAATGGAAACTGAGCACTTCAAATAAGGATCTTTTTGAAAAAAAGCCGAAATTTTAAGTTCGACAATACAATATTTATTAGTTTAATTTCTAAAGTCGGACTTTATAGCAGCCACTCTTTTAAAGGTCACCACTACCTTGATGGAAAGTCCCACTAAGTGTACTTAGCCCGCGGTCTATAGTTTGCTAATGCACAATTTTCATATATAAACTTTATCAAAATTTTTTGAAAAAACCTTTTCTATATATTGGAAATATTTTATGTACATAAAATATTTATAAACCAACGTCGACCAAATATGCATTTGACTTACACATTAAAAAACAGAGTTTTTAATCCGTTCCAGAATGATTTTGATTGTTGGCTTGCACTTAATGAAGGAGGTTGAGGTGGAGCATCGGTTCGAATCCCAGCAGATGCGATTAAAGCTCCCATTCCTGAAAAAAACCTTTTTAAATTTAACTCATTTAGCATAAAAATAGATCACTTAAAAAGTTGAAGAAATATTGCTACATTATCTTAAGAATTTAAAAATTAAAAAAAGCAACGATTCATGGCTGTTATCACCTGATGGAATGGCGTAGATTATAAGCATCAACAGAATATCGCTCGGTTGTCGCACTATGAGAGGAGAAAGAACATTGGCCGCCAGAATTCCCAACGGATTACAGAGAGTCATCATTGTGTTTGCGACAGCTCTTTGATTTTCGGGAAACCATTCTGCGGCCACTTTGGTGGGAGTAAACATAAAAAATGGCTGGGAAACAGCAGAGAGAATATGACCTAAAATTGCAGTCACCTCTTTTTAATTTTTGTTTACCTTTTCAATTTTTAATGCACCCTTTGTAAAGCAAATAACTACTCTCACCAATCTCAACACACTTTTGTTTATTTTTTCGCTATTTGTCATTTACATTTCCGTGCCGAATCAAAGCTATAAAAGTAACGGTAATACTGCCTCGAGTCTTAATACAAACACACAAGCTGATGTTTTTGATATAATCTTTAACTTTAACTTGATACGATCTCAGCAAAGTCAAAGATTGCAATTTGGTTTCGCTTTTAATTATCTACTTCACGATGGGAAAAAATGATTAAGGAAAGAACTATAAATATTTACCTGTAAACACTAGTCCTAATTTCGCATCAGCAGACACACCATCGATCCCACTTAAAAGTCGCAAAACGCTTCCAGTAAAATGCACCCATGAGGCAGCAATTAGTGAAATTCGGAGACCGATTTTGTTCATAAGCCAGATAACCGGAAGTCCTATTGGAATTCCCACGACCATGTAAACAATGGCAAACCAGTTTATAATGCTGATCTAAAAAAAGTACGGCTTACAATTTCAGTTCATGAGGCTGCTGGCAATTTATTAAAATGCTCTAGTAGTCAAAATAAACAGACGATTAACTTCTATATATCCAAACAATGAAAACTGTTTGGATTGATAACAAGTTTGTCGTAAAATATACGTTAGCCATGCTTATATGGTCATCCCTAGTATTTGCTAAACTAAAGGTTATCAATTTTTTACATAAGCGATTTTTATATGTGTCTGACCAAATGTGCGATTTCTTGATTTATGGGATGGTTATGGACACCTGTATGAACAAACGCAGATAGAGCCGAAGGCTTTAGAACCAATATTTGGGCATTATAACACTCTCAATAAAGATCGGTAGTGTTTCCCACTGCGAAAAATCCGAGATTGTGAGATTTTAAAGATAAAAAAATTCTCATGTTTCAAAAAATTTTTTCTTACAGAAGTATTTGTTACAACTGGTTAAAAGCAGCCAATGATTTCATGAAGTATTACTCCTCAATTTAAGGTGTAATTTTTAAGACTTGAAATTAATTTGAGCTAAAGGCTAAAGATAAACACGGTTATTAAACATTCCTTGCACGCTATTTCTTAATGCAGTTAATCAAGACAACACTATAAGTACTTTAGTTAAAAAAGCAATTAAAAGTGATTTTTTGCTCACTGCTTTGTGACATTCTCCTATTAACTAAGTCAATGTTTCTTTAGCTTTTCCACACGTCGCCCCCATTCGAGTAAAAAAACTCTATCGACCTCCTAATGCAAACTATCACTAAAGTATAGAGGTTTTTTTATTCTTCACTTCCAAGCATCAATCATTAGATGTACACAAAAACAAGCGACGAGAAAAAGTCTTTAAAATCTTCACTTTAATAATCATGCACTTTTGTTAGCTTAATACCTTTGCAAATAAGCTAGCAATGCTTTATTGCTGTAATAGACCCCATTAGTCGTTCATCAAACCCCTGGCTATTTAACAACCTCGTTTGACCT
Source organism: Diplosoma virens (assembly GCA_963680785.1). Lineage (NCBI taxonomy): Eukaryota > Metazoa > Chordata > Ascidiacea > Aplousobranchia > Didemnidae > Diplosoma > Diplosoma virens. The sequence continues at coordinate 30,737,524 of OY796896.1, read as the reverse complement.
CTTTTTATTTACGATCCTTTGGATGATCCAAACAACAACATTGAGAACCACTAAACTAGGTGGTTCTTTTTTGATTATTGGCTGAAATGTTTATTTAAAAACAATGATGTCCTATCATTCTAATCTAGCTGAGCATTTTCGCAAAGAAAGTGTTTTCTGAAGGGTAATTTTTATAAGTACCTCCCCCCCAAAAAATAGCGTTGTCACTAAGTGGCTTCGAGACCGCAGTAGAAAAATGTTCCACTGTAAGTAGTATCAGAATGCGTTTTTTTTATAAAAAAACTTTTCAATTTTTTTTGGCCCATTGAAAGTATGTTTGTACGAGTACCACATTGCTGACTGTTACCTCAGTTTGGCAGTAACGGGGTAGGGCGGTTTGGTCATATAAACTGAATAGCTAATAAGGAAAAATGGTTTTCCACAAAAGTTTTATTTTCTTTTATTATTCTCGTTTTTTATGCCGAGGTTGAATCGCGACGCCCATCTTGGCGAAAATCCGTGCAGCAAAACGGCCAGTCATTCTAAACACGCTACAATAGCAAATGTTTCAGATTTAGCAGGCATGAGAATCGAACACGTAACTATACGGTTGTACTACATTGAGAGCTTTGTTTGAGTCAAAATAAAAAGTGGCGGAAGATCATTATGTGTGAGGACTTCTGCATAATCTTGAGTTACTGTTCCGCGGCTCTAATAGATTAGGCAACTGAAGAATAAACATTTATTACACAGAAACATTGCAGTTTCCGAAGTTATTTATTCTGATTTTAATTTTTCAAAGACTAACGCATGGTTTATCTTATTGGCAGTAAAGTTAAAAAGCGACTAAACTTAAAAGTTAAGTGTCATTGAATTATCTAATAAGTTGGTAACTACTGAGCGGCATCTAGCTTTAGTACAGGCTGCAGCAAAATACGGAGTTTTAAGCAGCAGCAGCGATTCCTGCATAGGTCTGACAGACTGATATAATTTAAAAAGTAGATAGTTTAAATGAAATGAGTCGCAAACAACTAAACTGTAGTTTTGGGAGGTCGCACAAGGTTTTTTGAAACTGTGGTTACGTATGAACCACGAAGATGTTTAGTGCAGTGGTTTTCAACCTTTTCTGTACCGTGGCCTATTTTTCAACCCAAGTTAACTTCACAACCCACTTTGGTCAACAAAATTAAATTCCCATCCCAAAATCATAGTGTTCTCTGAAAAAAAAAAAGGTCTTCACTTGGAATTGCTGTCAATTTTCCCTATTTTTGTCCCAAAATCATAGTGCTCTCTAAAAAAAGTCTTCGTGTGGTTGACTGCACAGGACGCCAGAAAAATACCTAAAAAATGGGACGGATGGCAAGCCTAATTATACATATATATTATACATATTGCTTTCATTTTGATTTATGATCCATGGCCCACTAAAAAAACCACTGTGGCCCACTACTGGGCCATGGCCCATAGGTTGAAAACCCCTGGTTTAGTGGTATATATTACCAGGAATGAAAGTAAACTACATCTGGTTGTGAGCTTATAATCCAACAAGTTGAGACAAATAAGAATCCCCGTCACTACTTTCTCCAGGTCAACAGCAAGGTATTGAATGTGTGAGTCTCCCTATTCCCTAAACATGGGTTACTAGCAATTACAAACTTATAAATAGAAATTGATTTGGCTCGAATTTGTACGAAACAGACATGCAGGACTAGCAAGTTGTTTAGTTTCTATATTCGATTAATATTGCTTTTGAATTTCTTTTTTGTTCACGATTGTTCGTTGGTTATTTTGTGTGGTCGGGGTAATAGCTTGCCCCCTATGTATACAGCACCTCCGTGGCTTTCTTGCAAGTCAGGAGGATATACATAAAAATCAATGAATGAATGTGCAAGTGTGTTTAACCCATATTAACCCAAGGGTAGAAAAAATAGAGAAAACTTTCTGAATTTTTTATTAACAACTAAATAATAATGTGTTACAAGAAGAAACTTGTACGAAAAGTAAAACTGCATTTTATATCTCAAAGCTATTCATAATCTAAAATAATAAAAAAAACAGTTATTTTTAGTTAGAAAATGCATTTGAAATAATGACTACAAATGTAGTCATTGGGATAGTTCGGGTTAAAGGGTTAGCGACCATACCTTTGATAATTATTTTGTCACTTTTTTCTAAAGGCATATTGTAACTGAACGTGTATCGTTTTGTCGCTAATTCTTTTTTTTGACCTCATGTATCAGTTTTTTTATCAATATCTACTATTTAAGGGACAAAAACCAACCACTGTCGATTAATGTTAATTACTGTGATCTTTTTTATGTCGTCATAATCCTTTAAAATTCATCAATCGTGATTGTCTGCATTTTGCTAGAAGCTAGTACATTTCAATTGGCGGCTTTAATTTTTGTCGGGCAAAACGTTTTGTTTACGTTGACGTTTAAGCGGCTCATCTTTCCTCAGTTCACGGAAAGGTGTCTCTGTAAATTGTTTTACTATTTTTTCGGTGAAGCGGCATTTTTTCGACGACGCACTGATGCAAGTCTTTGAAATTAAATAAAAATCTGTTTTCTAAATTCAAAGTTGAAATTTAAAAATTTTAAAACCTATTTGTTTGAAAACTGCTTTTTTTAATTAAAATATTTGTACATGCTTTCCCCACTCATTTTGCTCAATGCCTAAACGACGGACGCTTAAACTCTCTCAAAATCAGGGGCGTCCAACCCGTGGCCCGCGTAAAGATTTTGAGTGGCCCGGCGGTATTATCCGAAATGACAAACACTGAATTGGGTAATTGTAAAGCGAAACGAGGACAAAAAAGGTAGTCAACTGTAAAATTTATCGGCGGTGTAATATTTTTGATAAGTTGAAATGGCTCTCCGCCCAAAAACATTGAACGCCCCTGCTTTATTCTGGAGAGTTTATGTATCTAGAATATTCCTTTTCATTCTATGTTTATTTTCAATGGTATTCCAATTCCCGAGAGTTATTTGAAATGAAAACAATTGTTGGAATAGTAATTATCCGATTCGGCAGTTTTTTCAATTAATAATCGAATCGATTAAAGATCATTTCCACTACGAGCGTTGGCGGAAGTATTGATTTTTTGCTTCGCTTGGCGCTTTTGGGCGAAAGAAGTAAACAAAGATCAAAAAAACAAACAATGGATACTCCCGCCAACGCCCGTTGTGGCAACGAGCCCTTAATGAAAATTTGAAGCAATTTGTCTAGAGCAGGGGTTCAGCAAGCTTTTCATGTGGCGAGCCACTTTTTTCTAAATTTTGACAAAAGGACAAGATGAGCCCAAACAACGCATTTAATATTAATCGATTCTTTAAATTCAAGTCTAAAACAATGCTATCAAATGAGGTCTAAATTAAGATGAATTGTTTGCAGGCTGGATTTGGCCCGCAGGCCGTAGTTTGCCCAACAAGTTTATAGAAAGCAAAGTAACCTAAAGTGACCAAACGAGCTCTAAGTTTCTTTATTCAACATCTTTATTCATTAACAAATTTCTGTGCACAAAAGTTTATACAGAATAGTTGGAAGTTTAGTATAGTATATGAGAAAAAATTGCAAGGATCTAATTCTTTTTAAGGAAGTGTTTTGTACTTTTGGTCAAAACCATCCCAAATTTTTACATCTGTGTATTTTTTTAATGATTTTTGAAATAAAAAACAAAAAACTGTTAGTAAATAATTCTAATTAAAAAATTTACAAGTATTTTTGAATACTTTCTGCTTCGTACAAATACTTGTTTAGGTGCAATGCTTATTTCAAAAATTGTCCGCAAACAGTAGTTTCGTTTCAAAAATTTAATTAACAAGTGGCAGTTGGGTTATTTCGATCGATATTTGTTTGAATAAATATTTTTGGGGATTAGATAAAAAAATCATAAAGAGAGGCAATTGATCATCAGTTTGGAAGAGAAATGATCGCCAAAAACTTTGCGCAATGGAAATTACATGATATTTTTTAAGCTTTTTGGTCGCTGCTTTATAGAAACATAATTTTTTCTCCTTGAAAGAGTGTGTTTACATTGCCATCGCGGAGCACTGGACTAATATTTTTTAAAAAATTTGTTGGCACACTTAGAAATCTCTTGCGATACTTAGCTTGAGAATGACTGCTCTAAAGTCTAATCAGCCATGTCCAACCGAAATGCGTCACAGGGCCAAAATTTGCTTTGCTATTTTAGAAAGGGCCGCAAACGTAGTACACTGAAAAGAAATTTGCATAAAAATGAAAGTTACATGAAGTGTAATGGTAGGCTGCCTACAATGTCCAACCTTTTTCGAAAATGGGCCAAATTTCATATTGAGCCAAAGTCGGTGGGCCGCAAAAAGCTGCTTGCACAGAATCTTGCTCCGATTTCTTAAGTTTCATTCCAAAACTCAGGTGTTCTCTAAAAAGAAAAAAAGGTCTTCATCTATTTTCTTGCTCCGATTTCTTCAGTTTCGTCCCAAAATTCAGGTGTTCTCTAAAAAAATGGTCTTCTTCTAGAATCTCGTTCTTATTTATCGATTTCCGCCCCAAATGTCTTTCAGCAATCTCGCGGAACTCTTCTTCGTAACCTTAATTATAATCAGAAAAAATCAGAAAACTGGAAATTGTCGCTGGGCCGCAAGTTGGACATCCCTGGTCTAAATAGCAATGAGGGTAATTTTTCCATAGCGAATTACTGATGGTGACGTAATAATTTTTTGTTGATTGAAGAAAAAACGGCCTCACTTATGTTTCTTCCATATATGACGTAATAATTAATTAAATAAGTAATAACCAATCTGGAATTTTGTAGTCTTATGAGCAAGATTAAGTAATTTAGTGGTTCTCAAACTGTGCATAATTTCCAAGCGCGTCGCACTAAACCTCCGATAATTTTCTGAAAAATTGTTTGATTCAAGAGAAAACTTTTTTTAAATGTTTACTTGCATATTTTCAGTTTTTACGAACATTTTTATTAAGCCAAAGTGACGGTTTATGAGTTTTGTATAAAAACGTTCGTTTTTTTTATCCCTATTACCCGTATTTAGATTTTCCTGTTATCTTATTCAATTTAAAAAAATCTTTGATCGTGAACTGGTAAACCGGCTTAATTTTGATAAAGTTGATCATTTTTACAAAACGCCAAATGATTTTAGTGTTGTCTCTTAAAAAATCGACTTTTACGTCAAACTCCGAATGCTCCTAAGGTATATCATACACCTTACCTCGCTTTGATAAAAGAGTGCACTTGTGTATGCTACAGGACCGAAGGCCAAGCGAGACATGGAGTTTGAGAAAATTAATAAAGAGAGGGCTGCAACAATAAGCCATCTTCTCCGGAAGACTCCGATTTCCGCAGAGGGATTTTCCGTTTTGTTATCATCATTAATCTGTTTTACACCATTAGAATTGTTAATGATATTACTACTGGCCATATCTGAATGATGTTACTGAAAACTTTCAATTTTTATACTAATTTCTGCAAAACAGTAAATGGCACATCAATATGAAAGACATGACACTTCATGTCGCGTTTTTGATAACCCTTGAATGATATATTTATATATGTTAAAACAAGTCTGTATATTTATATAATTTTTAAAGAATTCATGAAATCATTGTTTCTTGTTATAGGGGTTTCCCGAAATCTTTGGTTTTACACTCTTACTGTAAGTGTAACTCGTACATGATATTAACATTGTTCGACTATTAACTTTCTTTTTTTACCCGATCAAAGAATATTAATCCGGTTAAAGAAACCAACTGAAAGTGTGTAGTTAATTTTTGGGGACTGTAATATTCGATATAACATTTATAAGATAATAGGGCACCCGAATGGAACGAAAAAATATGAAGTATTCTTTTTTGAACAAAATTTCGTGCACTCATGTAAAAGAACTTTGAAACCAAAAGTTTTCTTTTGACGACATCTAATTTTTGAAAAAATTTGTTTGCTTCGAGGCTTCAGATTATACAGCCAGGTTAAGAAAAATTTAAAATGAATAATTTTTCCGTAGTCTTTTTGCGTGACTTAATTAAATAAAAAAAACAATTTTTTTGCCTTCATTACATCGGTTTGTATTAATCTTTGTTTTCATAACAACTCCTTTTTTCTATGTCTTTACGAACGTCAACTGACAACGAAAGCACGCACGATTAAGGACCAAATTTTTCCAATTGAGAAACTTTGTTTTTCTCTTAAATAATTGTCGATCTAATTGTTTAGGACTTTAAGTCTTTGGTCTGGCACAATTTCTAGTCAAATTCAAGTTAACTTGTTCAAATTTAGACGTTTTGTTTGATCAATTATTAAGCCAGTGGTTTTCCAACCGAGATTCAAAGGAGAAATTTTTGGGTCTATGTGAATTATTTGATATTACTCAAATTAAGCTGACCTTACATGATGCCTTTTCTATCTTTTATTGACCCGATTTCAAATAGAAACTATCTTATTACTTGGTTCTTGAAGCGACAAAAAAGGTTGAAAAAGACGTACTTGAGCATATCTCTAGTTTGATAGCGCACGAAGTGCTGAACTCTAAGTAGACGCCAAAGAAGCCCATGCTCCCGAAAAAGTTGCTAACCACTGACCTAAAGCGAAAGTTTTCTAGTAAATAATCGACATCTATTAATACAAACTGTTTGCCAAAATTTTAAAAAGTTCTGATCTCCCTATTCATGATTTTGAATTTTTTTTATATGTTTTTAAAACGTTCGTCTTCAAGTTTCAAAAAATGGAGTCAAATACATATCTATCTCAAGCGAAAAATTTTACTGTGATAAATTCATACATGTTAGTGTTTAAAAGATTTTGGCAAAACCCAGTAAAACATTTAATACTTAGTAGAAGAACTGTTTTGCTCTCTGTCAATCAACTCGCTAAATAAGTTTCCTTAAACGTTGCAATTTTTTTAAATTCTTTTTTTATAAATCTGTCTGCAATTAACGTCAGCTTCTGAAACTGTTAGCAAATTATATTTGCCACATTTAATAAAACCTTTAACTTTTTGCTGAATTGCGAAACAAGTAAATGAAAGCAAAAAAAAAAGCAAATGTATTTTAATCAATGCTCTCGTTCTGGTGACGTCATGTATTTTTTCCCTTTTTTAACTTTTTACGGTTTAAAGACTGTGAATAATTTGAGAAAAGGCTTATCGATGCTGGATAAAATTTCAAATTCTTTCTATTAAAATTTTCATGAAGCATTGGCCACAAAATCCTCCAATGAAGAAACTGCCAGGTGGAACAACAAGACCAGCTGTTGCACCTAGCATTTTTGATGTACCTGCTTCATGTCTGCCGACCCCCCAAATCCCTCCTCGCCCTGCAAAGCAAGTAGACAAACAACTTGACGTTTTTATGGCCAGAGACAGGATCAAGTCGTTCAGTGAATTTCTACCTGACAAGAAACTTCACAAGGAATATAACAATGTTGTGATTACCCGAAGATCTGACAGGTGTGCTTTCCTTTTTATGTCGTCTGACTTTCGTGAATGCGAAATGACTGTTCTGGTTGAAAACAAGTCAACGCTATGTTCTCCTCTTACGTGTTTTGCATACAAGAGTGGAATTCGCGTACCCCTAGGAACTATATTGAACCCCAATAATGGCCTCAGTTCCTATTCACAGTTTTATGCTGTTGTGCATACTTGCTTTAACTATAAAATTCCTCTGGATAAAGTGTTGAAGAAAGTAGTTACTGTGCTTCAGGCTCAAGAAACTGAAGACAAAAAAAAAGGCAAAAAAATCGATTTTATTATCAATAATTTGAAGCTTCTAGTCAACAAAAATTTTACTGTAAAAGACTACTGCTTTGCTGTGAGATCTTTTCCACACTGCAATTATGAAGTACTCCGTGAGTATCTAGTTTTGCCAAGTAGAAGAAAATTGCAAGCTGTCGTCTCTTTAGTAAATGTGAAGGACATTTTATCAAAGACGTTTGCCAAACTTCAAAAGCCTCAACAGAAAAATGTAGTTCTCTTAGTTGACGAGATGAAGATTCGGCCAACAGTAGCCTTCTCCGGAGGAGTCCTCAGTGGCATGGCCAAGAATGACCACAACGCAAAAGCCACTTCAATGCTTTGCGTCATGTCCAAGTGTCTTCATCGAGGCCCCAGCATCATGGTATCTGTTACACCTGTCCATAAATTAACAGCTTCTTTTCAATTTGAGGTGGTGAAGCAGGCTGCCATGGTTGTAGAACAGGCTGGAGGCATTGTTCTTGGGTCCATCACAGACAACCACAAGATCAACCAGCTTTACTGCAAGATGTTCGATCGTCCATCAGAGTTGGATTACCCTGCCACTGCTACTCATCCTTTAGATAACACACGGAGTTGGTACCTACTGTTTGACACAGTGCATCTATTGAAGTGCATAAGAAACAACTGGATATCAGGTGAGTCTACACTATTTTTGATTTGCTGTATGTAACATTTTAATACAAATTTTGAAAAAAAGCTTGAAAGAAAATTATTTTATTTTAAATGAAAATCTTTGATTATAACTGGAACTTAATTGACGAATAAAAAGAATAACAATTCCGTGATTTTTTTATTTAATTTTTAATTGTGTTGGTATTCATGCATTGGACTGCGTTTTGCTGTATTTCGACATTTCTGTTTGTGAGAGTTTTTTTGCGCAATAAGTAGATTTGTCAATTTTGATTGCTCTTAATAAGAAATTTAAATATTATTATCTATGCAAAGACTTCGTATCTATTATAAAAATATGATTTGCAAAAAAATTTAAGTACCAACAGCGAACAATTATTACTCGTGATTTTACTTAAAATAGCCTAAGAAAAAGCACTTACAAAATAATTATATCTTCATGTAGTTCTTACGTGAAAAAGTTTTGTTTAATCAGTGACAGAAAAAAAAAATGAAATGAATACTGCAGCACCACAACAAAAAATGCCAGCATGAGATGATTTTACTGTTTGTTCCTTTTGTTTCAGAGGCTTGCCAAAAGATGACTTTTGACAACCAAGTCACTGGTTCCTTCAACGACGTCAGAAAGCTATACGATGCTGAGAAGGCAAACCTTTTGAAAACATCTCCCCTGACAGATGCTGCTGTTCGACCTTCAAAACTTCAACTGCAGAATGTCCAGCACGTGTTGAAAGTTTTCAACGACAAAGTTGAAGCTGCCCTCAGGCTTTAGAAGTGTGGCGACACAGCCGACTTTATTCAATTTGTGCTTAATTGGTGGAATGTTGTGAATGTGTCATCAAAACATCAAGAAGTGAGGCTAAATGATCCCCACCGGCATGTTCAGGACCACACCACTACCAACTTGTCCGATTATCTACAGATTTTCCAGAAAGCCCCTTCTGGGCACGGAATAGGCAGAAAGCAGTGTGTAACCCATGACACTAAGAAAGCACTTGTGCAGACCATGCAAGGCCTGACTTCCATTTGTGCACACCTCCTGACCCATGCTGGCTTCCAGTATGTACTTCTTCGTGAGCTGCAGAGTGACAGGATAGAGGGTGAATTTTCTGTGTACAGGCAATCGACTGGTGCAAATGCTTTTATGACTTCTGGGGATGTCTTGACTGCCTGCAAAAAACGCCTGGCTAGACATGCCGCTTCTTATCTGGAGACCTTGGACGTAAATGGGGAAACCATGGCTCACACGTGTGTTACTAGTGCCATCGATGCTGAGGACGCCACTTTCATTGAGGACTGCACTGAGCCTTCACTCTCTATCCATGAGGAAAGCAGTGCAGCCTATGTGGCAGGGTGGCTGGAGAAAAAGTGTGAGGAACACCTGATCTTCAATGAGGAGGATGAACTAGTCTCAACAGAAGTCAGTGCCTTTATCTCCGAAGTTTCACGAGGCTCCCTGAAAATCCCCCACCAAACCACTTTTGACCTTGTGCGATGTGGACTTGCCTTTATCACCAAAGCCAGACACAGGGCCTGCTGCTGCAGGAGACTCATGATGATTCTGCAAGTGATGGAGGACTACAATAACCTGAACACTAGTGACAAGCTCAGACGACACGTGGCAAATGTACTTTTGAAAGGTCTGCATAACTTGGAAAAGGATCAGCAAAAGAACGCCGTCCTCCTCCAGACATCAATCAAGAAAGCGCGCTTGTCCGATTAAGTTTATTAGCAATTGAAAAGTTTTTTTTATTTCTTATAACTGTAATTTTTATGTGTGAAAGTTTTTATGTCATATTAAATATTTATGTCTATTTAGCGCTGTATATGGCAGGTTTCAGGTATTTCACTCAAGGGTAGTTCTGTGGGCATGGTATCACATATTTGGGTATTTATCCCTCAATATGCGTTTAAACGTTTTAATGCTTTTGTCTGAAGCAATTACGGACCAATCATTAATTGATTTCAGTAATACATTAGCACTTATACAGTAAAGATGATCGCCTTCGCTAGCAAAGTCTGGACATAGACAATGCATGTCCTTGATTTAGAAGTTCTTGGCTGAGGATTAAACAAGCTATCGACTAAATCAGGGGTGGCCAACTTGCGGCGCATGCGCCACAAGTGGCGCATTGGAGTAGGGGAAAATATTTCAAATGAAAAACGTTCCACAAGTTATATCTAGCTATATCAGACGACCACCTAATTTTCGTACGAAAAATGGGAAAATCAGAGATCGATTCTGAGTGAAGACCTTTTTTTTAGAGAACATTATAATTTTGGGACGAAAAATAGGGAAATCAGAGATCGATTTTGAGTTGATGTTTTGAAATCTTTCGTTTGTGCGGCGCATTGAACTGGACTTGAATGAAATTGGCGCTTGAGGTAAAAAAGGTTGGCCACCCCTGGACTAAATCTTGTTGAATTTGTTGCATTCATGCATAAGAAATATAAGTTCACTTACAGGTGATATAAATGAATATTTATGAAAGAAAAAGCTATTAGCCTACATAGATTTCTATGTTACAGTTTAGTAATTAAAATGATAAAAATAATGTTGCATGTGTTTTGCAAAAAAATGATAAAAATAGCATTGATATGGCCTCATTGTTTATTCTAGTATATTTTGGTCCAGTAGCACCCCAACGTAGTCTTGAAAAATTCTGAAACGCCATAGAGCAATGGATCTTATCATTTTTAACATCGCGGACCAGGAAATTTGGAAAGAAACTCACTTTATTTTAAAAAAGTGAAGACCAAAAAAAAGATCATTACTTTAATTTACAAGTATTTTTCTTCTATAATGAAATGAAAGCCGTAAAAAAAGGTCTTTGTTTTAATTAAAAAAACAAAACAGTTTGCCTTCTGTTTTAAATGACGATAAAATTAATCAAAATAAAATAACTAATATTTGCCCCAATCAAAATGAAATATTTCAGTAAAAAGCGCCCGGCCCACATGAAATAGCTTCACGGCCCACCAATAGGCCACGAACCTCTGGTTAAAAAGCGCCACCCTAGAGTTTTCTACCTGTATAAAAAAACAACAGGGGTAAATTAAGAATTATGCAATATCGATGTAAGTAGGAAGTAAAAAATTGAAAAAAATTATTCCGCCCTCAAAAATATCAATGTGCATAACAAAAAAACAAATTAAAAAAATTTTTGTCGTTTTCAAAATATATCTTGACAAAATTAAAAAATTTGCTTTGTAAGGGGAATTTGGTTTTGTTATAGAAGCTTAAAGGGTTTAATTGAACCTTGAACTTAAATGAACCGCTTTTGAATAGACCTCAAATTTGTTAGGTTTAAAATTTTTCTGGTTTAGATTTTGCCGCAGTTTGTGTTTTATATTTCCAGTGGTTCAATATATTTAGCTGCAAAAATAAACACAACTGCTAGCACAATGTAATTTAATTCCACAGTGCAAGGACCCATATTGACCTCTATATCTACAACTTTGAAATAAAATACCAGTAAAAAGTGTCGCAATAGAAACACGTGTCTTACCTAAGCTCATGATTACAAGCTTTAACAAAACTTAATCTTTAGTTTTGAAAGAAATTGCAAAGCTTTAAATCATTTGAAGCAAAAACATTTTAGGGATCAGCGCAATTTTCGAACTAAGATTTTCAGTAATTTAAAGCAGCCGTATTAACAACTGGGTTCTTTCCCGAAAACGTCTTTTTATCGCTTTGTAAAGTTTAACAGGCGGCATGACTGGCGAATTCGATTTCTGTAGCTGTTTTCTATATTTGTTTTCTTTTCTATACTCGTATTAGCCTGGTTGTTGCATTCTGTTTTAAGCGAGGTCACCATTGTCGGTAGGCAGTACACCATTGAGGAATTTGTTGTTGACTGCTTTCCCTAAGGGCTCAACGAAAATCACTCAAGTAGATTATGCATCAAATGCCGTTTAGAAGCAAGTCGCTACATGCGCGGTTCATTATTCCAGATGGTTTAAAAAGTTGAAGGACGCTGGTGGTGTGTTACGGAGAAAGAGCCGACCTCAAATATCATCAGAAGAAATTGCATAGATGCGTGTGGCAAATTTTAGAAGCTCAAAAAAGTCCATTTGCAGGGCTTTTATGCAGTAACAGATACCACGCTCCACTATTCATAAAGTTTTGCTTAAAAGTTTGCAAATTTATGTGTCACGCTCTTCCTACCTAGTATTTTCTTGCTAACCCGAATAACAATAAGATACTACAGGAGAACCCTACATAGATTTTGCAGATAACCAACTAGCCTGTTGATTGGAGCTTTTACGAGTTTTGAACTGGCGGGCCCTAGCGATCTAGGTAGTCAGGCGGGTTTTATATTACAAAATAATTATTTTAGAGAAATGATGATGTCAAAGACTAAACAAAAATTGAAACAAACGCCAAAATTATATACACGATGCTACGATTCACAATTAATTTAACTACACTTCACAAATTGTCTATCCGAATTTATAGAGCCGTAAGAGAGTCTTATGAAATTAATAAAGTTTCACGCTAAAGCTTAATGCCTGCTTGCAGTCCTGGACAGATACAATTGACACCATTAAATTATGCACACAATACATTCGTCAAAGCACTAATATCTAGAATCTGAATCTGAATCTGAATCTAAATAATCTCTTCTCATTTCTGCCGTATATATATATATATCTTTCCAGCGACCACGTGCGAAGGATCACTCTATACCCATTCTTTCTCAACAATGGGAACAGAGTCACTTCACGAGCATTATTCTATAATCAAAACAGCGGTCCAGGGCAACAGCGACAATGGAAGGATACTGGCAGTTAGTAACAGATACAATTTACACAACCGCATCAATGTTGTTGCGATAAAACAGTCTCTGGATAAAACAACAACACTTGCTCGGCTTTAGACAGCAGTACTTTCTAAACCGGCTCCTGGCGATGCCTAATTAAGAAAATGGCGAATTTTCTATTCAAACAATTAATTTAGAAAGGCGCAATGACTCTATTTGGTAATTATTGAACTAGTAGCGTGACATTATGCATGCACAGTGCAGTTACTGCAGGCCCTTAAGGCTGATGATAAGCCGAGACGAAGCGAGTTTGAACGAACAAGTTGAATAGGCAAATAGACAGACAAAAATACTTGCTAATAGCCTACATAAACAGTGAATACACGAAATACAACTACACGATAAAAACAATTATAAGCTATTTAAAACGCAAAAATTTCTAAAGATTATACACAGAAGAAATTTTTAGCCCCCAAAACAACTTTAACAGATGTAAAATAAGAATCAGAAAACATTTTTTTCAAAAGCGATGAGCAAAACAATGGAGCTGACACCATTAAACATTGACCTTAACGCTACCACATACAGCTTGATCTAATAACATATATTAATTTTACCCTTTACACTTGAGCATGTCTGTCAAACCAAGGCTATTTTCTAAACAAGCCACCAAAGTATCGGTTTCAGACTTTATCTATTACAAATTACTTAAATAGAACTAAGCTGTCGTCTGTGACACAAAAAACAAATAGGTCTATATCTCAATTATCAGATCAATTACCTTATTCAGTAATCTGCCTTAGGTAGCGATTTTTCAAAATTCGCACCTGTCATGGATGTGAGTCAACAACAAAGTGATCTTGAAACATTTAGTTTCGGGAGTTATTGAATATACTTCGCTTGATTTTTAGTTTTTGATTGTATTTTTTAAACTTTTAATTTATTGCTTAGTTTATGGCAATTGATTAATATCATTGGGTTAAACTCATTGTTGCTTGACGTTTGTGAGACGACTGAAAGGACGGCTAAATAGAAACTATAAAATAAAAATTATGAATTATAAACTAAACAAAATAAACAAAAACTATAAAAATTATTCATTCAATTATTTTTACATGATTTTATTACAAAGTGGCTACAATTTCAAAAAGTCTAGGGTTTTTAAAATTAATTTGCGATTCACTTAAATTTGTTTTGGAGTAAAATTTTTTAGTTGGCTTTAATAAGTTATGTCGGCAGCGTGGTCAAGTGGTTAAGAGCGCTGTGATTGTGATCAACATGGTCTTTTCTAAGGCAAAGCACATTTCGGCTTATCAAAAATATTCCCGGGCAAAATTGTGACCTTCATAAAATTAGCGGTCTATAAAAATAAAACATCGTGGGAAGATTTTAAAGTAAAGATCTTTTTTGCCTTCAGTTTGTATGAAAGAAGTTATTTTACTTTCAAATAAAATGAAAAAAAAAAAGATTTTCTTCACTTGTCTGACAAAGTTTTGCTGTATAATCGAGATCGTCAGTTGCCCAATTTCCTTAATTGGTTAACGTCGCTCCGGAAGATATTTCGCGACCAACCGGAGGGACACCCTTGGTTTATGCAAAACATTTTAATTGAAAGAGATATTTTGGGTTGCCAGTAATTATTACAATTCAGTTTAAAACAATAATATTTTTGGTAGTAATAATTTGATTTTTACGTGTCGAAATATGTTTATCATAGTCTGTCCGAATTGTAACTTTTTTGTTTATTTTCACCTTTTACTCGCCAATTATCGATGCTATTCCAAAAAGAAAATTATTTCACTTACGCCACTGGTCACTGGATAAACAACCCGCTGTGTCATATGACATCTGTATTTTGATGTTTTTTAAAGTGTTACCAAACAGATTAAAGGTTGCGCTGGTTTATTTAAGCACTGAGTAAACGTAAGATTTTGTATAATCATTTTCGTTGCGAGTGCAGAACCACGTGCTTACAAAATTTAGGAAACAACAAAAGAGTTTGATTCAGATTTGTTTACATTCAATGTTTTATTATTTTTTTATCAAAAATATCATAGATAGTAAAAATATAAAAATATCCATTTGTTCTGGAGTCTAATTGCATAATTCGTTTTACGTGCATGTTTGCTGACTGAATTTTATCTTCAATCAACAATTGTGGATTGCCTTCCGATAAAAGAATGCTCATTTTATTTTGAGTAAAAAAAAGCTTGTCTGGAAAGTAGATTTTTTTTTGAATAATAGAGTAGCTAAATCAAGCAAATTTAATTCGTTCCAAATAGTTTTTCCTAAAAAACTAGCTGCTTACTTCAATCAATGTAAATATAATATGATGCGTGTTTGAAAAGAAACTGCAGATTGTGTGTGCTGCGCGAATGATTACGTCAGAAATTAGTGTTTTGCGTCACTATGTCGGTCAACCTGTCATGAATGTTTCAGTCTTATGTGCTAATCTCCTTTTTCAAAGGATTTTGCTTAAAGTCACCTCATACTGTGATCACCGCAAAAACTTTATACCCGTGATTTACAAGAATGTCCAGCTGGGTTTGTTGATGTCAGTGGGAGAGAAGAAACCACAATTGTAATAAAATATTACGGCTGCTTCAGCACGATAATATTTTGGTGGACAATGCCTTGAGAATCCGAAAATTTTTTGCCAAAATAATTTGCTGGAACAACCTTCATACTTATTATGCCAGAATTTCTGTGAATTAAATTTTTCTAGGCTCAAAGCTTAATGGGGTGAAGAAAGAAACACGTTTTCGTGAAGTTGCAGCCCATAAATTGCGGTGATGAAAAAGCTCCCAATGATTTTGAAAAAAAATTTTCCAGGAGTGCTTAGAGGCACGGCAGTGGAGAATGCCAAAGTGCATTTGATCTGCAGTGAATTGAATATAAAAAAAAGCTTTACGCGAATAGTCTTGTCACATTTTGAAATACAACTTGTTTACATACAATAATTATTTTATTTTCCAAGATTCTCATCTTTTACTGTCAGCATCAACCTAAAATGACAACACGTCATTTACCATCTCACACAAACTCTTTGCTCTTGCTGGCCGCCTTATCAAGTTAGTTTTAGTTAAAGTCGGCCAGCGAGTATATTTGGATCAGAAAATTCAGAGAATACAAAAAAACTAGAAAAACATGTTTTTTTGGTTTTCCCTGCACTATCTCATTTTTTGTTGATGATAACCGTTTTTTGTTGAAGGAAACGATATTCTACAATTGTGATTTTTGTTCGTTTTGTTAAAAAAAAAGGCTCCGTTAAAGAAAATTTTACAGGGTATTAACTTCGTAATTAGTTGAGCCAACGAAATCTATGCACGGCTGCATTAACTACTATTCAAGGTCACAGGTTGTACACCATGAATCTAGTTCCGGCCTGCCAACCATTTACCCACCGTGGGCTAAATTTGTGTCAGTAAGTTTACAACAGCTCACTGCTGGTCACAATCGGCGCAGTAATCGAAGTGAAAACCGAAAAAAGGTTTTCTCTTCTATTCTAAATATATTTTTTTTCAGAACCAAGTAAAGACCTTTTTTGGTCTTCACTGTTATTTTTGGTTGAACTTCTTGATTGCCTGAGATGAATATACAAATTTAAACGAAGAGCAAAAACAAGGCCTTCATTTTGATTCTATGTATTTGTTCCTGAGTAAAGCGAAAAATCTCTATTGGGCCGAAAATAAATTGTCTTCCGAGTTTTTTGCGAGCCATTGAAAAGTTTGAGAAGCACTGCATTAGTTCTGCCTGATATCGATAAAATTAATGAGTGCATTTTGAAATGGCTGATTCTGCAGTTCTACTCTCCATAAAGCTTTGGGTTGAAAATATAAAATTAATAAAATTGATATTAATAATTAGTTTCTAGTATTAGGCAAGTGTTCAAAGAACTACTTTAATTTAGGGTAAAGCTGCTTATTTTAACTTTGATAGTCACTTGATTTAATTTTTTGATAACGGTGTTGAATTTTTTACCGCCAAGTGGATTTTGCAACTTGATGCCTAATGTTCTCGTAAAAAAACAATTATTGAAAAGAGAAATAGCATACGACTAGTTAAGATGTAAAAAATACTTTTAAAAACAACATTTTAATTGACAAAAGCAGTCTTGTTGATCAGTAATGCGATGAATAATATGAGAAGACATAGCCGTTACATGTACCGTTAAATTTATAATTTTTCGTGGTGAACGGTGCCAGGTCGTTTTTAACAAATTAACTGCAAATCTACTGGGAAAGTTAGCTTAATGATCTGTATCTTTAACAATGTTTACGCTACATGTCTTACAATTGAGATAAATAATGATGGTTTGAAGATAGCTGAAGTAATTTTCTGCGTTGCTAATATTGAAAAAAGCACTTCTATACAAAAAAACAAAAAATAATATAAATAATCTTTTAAAACAATATTGATAAGCACCTATAAAAAACAAACGGAGGCTTACTATTTTACTATAGACATTTTTGACAACCCTCAAATTTTGAATTAACGGCATTGATTTAACATTCCTGAAGGTGTTAATGTTGAAACTCAACAATTCTTATACGAGATACATATTGTTAAGTTATCTTAAAATTTTTTGCAAAATCAAATAATTTTAAAAAGTAGACGAATAAAAAATAATATAAAAAGCAATCTAAGAATTAGAAAATATTTTTAATTTGAGCCTGTTTTTTATCAAACTGTGACAAAGAAACAAGATTGCTATTTCAGAGAAATTTCACTTGTGCTGTCCTGGTGCCAATTATTATTATTACTTTTTTTTTTCTTAATTCATTGCTTGAAAACATCCGACGCATTCAATTTAAAAAACCCGCTTAGCAATGTCTCTGATCTACTTTGAAAAAAGAATCGAGTCATAAATAGTTGCTTTTCAGTTTATGAAGGTTTATCCTGCCGATCAAAAGCAGTTGTTTTTCGGCCCCTGACTTGAAAAGTAGAGACTTTTGCATTTTTCTGGTACCCTTGATTTATTTTAGTTTCAGTAAACAAAGTTTTCTTTAGGATCAGATATACAAACTGATTTTTATGAATTGCTTATGAGAAGAATGCCCAAGTGTATTTTGTTGCTGATATAATCAAAAAAGTTTTTCAAGTTTTCCTGGTGACAAGAATTATTGTTTAGCTTGAAAGACTTTTCTTCGCTAGCAAAACAAGAATTTTCAACACCAAGAAGACTTGAAAAATTTTTTTTATGTTTAAGTCTTTATCAGTGGTGTGTGGTCAGAGCATGCAACAAACTTTCTTAAATACAAAAATTCGGGCAAAAGCAGGAATTCTAGGGCAGCGACAATGATCAATTGTAAAAAATAGTTACCAAATTTAGATGAAGACCTTTTTATTTTATTATTTTTTTTAGAGAACGCCATGATTTTGGGACGAAAATTGGTCTTTATCCTAGAATCTCAGACAATTTTTTGTTCTATACGTAAAATACTAGAAAATCATGATTTGGGAAAATGTTACATAATTGGGCAAAACTTCATTGCCCTTCCAAATTATTTTGCCTGGTACGCCTATGCATTCAATGAATAGGCATACCAATTGCATGACCAGCCTCAGAGGTCACCGCACGTCACTGGTCTTTATGGTTACTTTATCTGACAAAATGAATAGCAGAAGAAGTGCAAAATGAAAACGGAGAACACAAAAGAGAAAAATATTTTTTTATTTATTTTTGATTTTACTTTTGCAACCTAATCTACCCAACATCAAAATACATTTTAAAAAAGAGGATTGATGTATTCGGAAAAAAGTTTCTATAAAATTCGAGTTGATTTTAGTAATTGCACCAAGAACAAACCTACGTTTTATTTTTTCTCGACAAATATTTTCCTTTTGTCTTTAACGTTTCTTTTTAAGTTATTTTTTTTGATTATTTTTTTGATTATTTTTTTTGATTATTCGGCGCGAAAAATTTTCTTTAAATAAAAGCACCCTTTTAACAGTATATATAAACAGTAACTATTAGTAGATTTGTTTTTATTACTGTTGTTTGATAGAGCCTTTTACGTCAATAAAATTATGTTGGTCTTTTTAAATCTCAATTTCCACAGAGCAGATTTATTCATTGCTTTGCATAATTTCTACCAACTCTTAAACTAATTTTTTTAAAACAAGAGTCATTAAACTTTTCAATGCTGACAGGAACTTTCTCAAAATCAGTTCACATGTTTATTTTTTGAGTCAAGTTTAAAACAGCAACCCATAAAAAATAATAATATTATGAAAAAGATGAAAAAAATAAAACAACCACAAAAACGTCTCAATCTGGATAGGCGACTCTGAAAGGAACAATTAAAAATCTTGTGTCAAAGGCAACTCGAAAATTGCGACGAAATTTGTACGCAAAGAGAGGACACAAGAATTTATTAGTTGTGGATAGGATTTATATAGATGGAATTTTACTTAATGAAAAAATTAATCTCAAAGTTTAAGTTAAAAATAATTTCTGATTTTAGTTTCTTGATATTTGATTTATTTTTGACAGCGCAAAGTAAAAAATTTGGTATGATACAGGTTTAAAGGCGTCGGAAACGAGGGAGAGGGAGCAAAGAGGGGGCAATTGCCATGCCATTGCAATGGGAATTTTTAAAACGAGGTGGCACATGGGGCAGATATTGCCTTTTGAAATTCACAAGACAATAACATTGCGTTAGATTTGTCTCTGCAATCATATAATCTCGCCCCAAATTAAATCTAAGAAAGATTGTGAAATATATCAGGTTATAAAAACAGATGGCACTAAAGAGTACCATCTATTGCCACAGATAAGTTTTATTTATTGCCATCTATTGCCATCTATTGCCATCTGTTGCCATAGATGGATTTAGTGCCAACCTGATATATTCCTAGCATCTGGTCATCGGCATGCGCGAGGCACAATGCCGTTTCTACCAGTACAATCTTGCATTTAATGGAAGCCACAAGTCTTAGATTGTGAAATATCGATGGCAAGAACTTTTTCGAAGAGCCACATAGCAAAGAACAGTTAGTTAGCAAGGGCGCAAAATTTTGAAAGAAGGCGTTCTCAATACACGCAAATTTTAGAGTATAATGAAAAATTTTCTCCGAAGCTTAAAAAAAAACAAAAAAAAGTTATTATTTGATTTCTAAATTTATTGTGATCGAAAAAGCAATTGGTTATTGTGATGATTGAATTTATCTTCACGGCAACTATAATGTCATTTAGTTGAAGACAAAAAAGTTTATAACGATAAAGTGCTCTTGTTCTAACTTTTGCCCCTCCCACCAAAATTTTTTCGTGGCCTCTATATAGATTATGTAGTGAAATAGATTTGAGGTGATTATGTAGTACAGTGCTTTCGAAATTTTTTGTGTAAGTGACACACTTTTGAAACACAAATAAATTCGTTACACGTATAAATTTAATTTTGATATACGCATATATGGATGAACTATTGACTAAAAGGAAGTGATCTCTGAAAAAAGGTCATCACTTAGAATCTGACGAGGATTTCTTAATTTTTGTCCCTAAAATAAATTGATCCGTAAAAAAAAAGTCGCCACCGTATAATATCATTTATTGAACTGTAAATAGCTGGTTTCAAATATTGTTTCAAGTCTAGTTGGCGACACACTATCGTACTAGAACCAAAATACAGTTTGGAAATCATTGATAAATTGTATAATACAGTATACTGAACTGGTTTTTAAGACAAACGAAAAAAAAATAAAAAACAGGCTGAAAAATTGTTTAAAGCACCGTTTTTCCACCTGGGAGTCGAAACCTTCTAGAGGGTCTCCAAGCCTTTTCTGGGGGGGGGTGATCGCAATGATACTTTACGCAATTCTTAAAGCTCTTTAACTATAGCAGGCCTACCTAATCCTTACCAATGGGGTGCCATTTTTTTTGAAAGTTTATGGCGCGCCACGGGTTTAGTAAAATTGAGGTAAAGACAAAAAAATGATTGTTTGTTGGCGAAGCACATTTATTGCATAAAACCATTTTCTTGTCTTTTTTCGGTCTTCAATTTAATTTTCTGTTTTTTCAATTAATTCTTTTAAATTTGCGGAGTTGGAACCGCAAATTTGCTGAAGACGAAAAAGGTCTCCACACCCTGAATGCGTCAACTAACGAAGACCTTTTCTTTTTTGGTTTTCACTGTAATTTTACGTGTTTTCAAAAGCCGTTGCTTAAAAAATCATTAATTGTACCTTATATATTTTTAATCATCGTGCTTTTAATCGTTTGTTTGTTAATTGTAGTTCATCATATTAGCGCTTCATTGTCGTGAAGACCTTATTTTGTGCCAAATCTATTTTTAGAACAAGTTCGGCGACGCCTTTAATGGGTTTCAAAACTGGCAGAGTGTCTCCGGGAATAAAGTTTGTGACCACAGTTCTAAAAGCATATTAAACTAAAACAATTTCAATCAATTCTTTTGTGAAATTACATCGTTTTACGAATACTTGGTTAATGAGCATTGCAGATAAAAAAAAAGACAAAAAAAAAGGAAAAAACAACAAATCTTATCGCAAGATTTTCGAGACAATGTGGTTAGTACAAATAAACGCAGCTGACTCGATTAAACCGTAGTAATTTTTGACTCAATAAAACGATTCTGAAGCCGAGTTATGCAAGTCTCGGTTGTTTTCGGGTCAAGCAAATTAGTCGTTTACAAATCAAAACGCAACAACTTTGTTGTTTGCTCAACAGTAAATTTTCAAACAACCTTAAGCGCTTTGTGTAAAAATTTGCACTGAAAAACACCTTGAATAGTTCTTTTTACTCTAAATTCTGCTTTATGTTTAGGGTTAAGAAACAGCGGCAAATTTGCGTGTGATGTCTTTTAAAGTTCATGTTATCAGCTACTTCAACCTTCTTTTCTTAAACTTGTTTTTGCCTTAATTGCGCCCTAAAATAAAATAGCTAGATCCATGCAGATTTTGTGGAAGCTTTTATGGCCTAACAATAACATAGTTTTTAAAAAAGGTTAAGCAGGGGTCGCGCGCCGTCATTCTGATCGAGTGTTTCCAATTTTATTTACAAATCAAGCGCTTGCGTTTAATTGGAGCTACAAACAATTTCGAGTCGCGTGACTTGTGGAGGTGGTAAAAAAATTGAGATTTTAGCTTAAGCTAGTTGGTCATGCAAATTTGAAAGAATTTGCTCGAAAAGAATGGAAAAACAACTTTTTTCAGGCATTTAAGTTTGCCCGGCAAAGCAGTTAAATAAAAGATTCTGTTTGACTTTAAAAAATAAAAGATTTTGCAACAATTCACAAAAGTACTTTGCAATTCGTTGATCATTATTTACAAGTCCTTTAAAAAGTTAAAAGTCAAACAGAAAAAACATTTTAATACCTGGAGAAATTTAGTAAATAGTTTTTTAAATTTTGTTACTTCCACAAATTTTAGTTTTCTAAATTTTGGAAAGTTTTTTAAATTTTATTCCGATGTTAAAAAGTTTTTTGAAATTTTGTAGAATTTATTTGGTAACTTAGTACGTTGTTTAATCGTCTACCTTTTTTGGCGCCTGCTAAGAAGGCCTCGCCAATAACACAATCTCGGTGTCTACTAAACGATAATTTTCTTAATCTTCTTGCTGGATCTGACCTTCGAACCAGCAACAGCAAAAATATAGTCTAGCTAAATCACAGCTCAGACTACCACAATATCTTCTTTATTAAGAAATATGCTCCAATCCACTTAGGAGCCCGAATAGTATAAATCAAAGCAACAGGTTAAAGCTCAATAGCTTAATTCTTCACAATCACGTAGATCACCAAAGACTTGCGTTCAAAAACTATGACTTCACACAGTTAACAATTTTCCAATTTTAAGTTACCACAACGAAACATCCAATTTTATAATAATAATACTGCTTTTCAGCGAATCGTATTTATACCATTCAGTAAGATTACTCGAATGTTCTGACATTCTCCAAAGCAAACAACTATTACGTCATAATCAAAACAGGTCAATCGGATAGTTCTGGAAATTACTTTAAATTTCGTGAAAAATAAGCGGTGTTGCCATTTTTTCTTGTAAATAAAAATAAATTATTTAAATTGCTCATAAAACTGTTATTTCTTCGGCTATTTGAGCCGGACCAAAGCGAAATCAAAGATATTTTTTATGAGATTGTGAATCTACATAATTTGGGCGATTTTTAGGAACGGAACAAAGCGGCCCCAATTTGACACACAGTTGTCAAATTTCAACACAAATGAAGTTCGAAAAATCGCAACTTAACAAATCACAAAGACACTTGAATTCGATGTACAAATACACAACTTCACTTAACTCAATACTCAATAAAAAAGAAACACAGCACAATAAATAAATGAAATACACTAACTTTAACACTGCAGCCAATTGTAATCAATATCTTGTATACAGCACAAATGTGAATAACAGAAACATCAGTAGTTTATATTTGCTGCAACTTATTGCCTGCTTCAAATCAACAATTCAACTTCAAAGTCAGCATTTATGAATCACAAGGGCAGAAGTAGTACACAGCTTTCTTTTACAATTTAAGCAGCAATATCTCAGATTCATTACATGTAAATAGGGCCAAAATAGCATAGGCTACAGCTAATGTCTTCAAATCAACAGGAGTGTCTTATTCTTCCAATAGAAAACCCAATAAGCGAAGCACATAAATAAACAAAAACACAGAAAATAACAACACAACAAAGTAAAAATATTATGGCAGGGTCTGCCCTCTGTCAACCTTGCCAAGTTGAAAATTCAGCTATCTAAGGGGCAGTCTACTGGGGCAATACAAGAAAGGTCCCTTAATACATAAACCACTTTGACATCACCAGTGCTTTCATCTGTACTAGTAGTGGCAACTTTAACTCTACGCACAATTTGCTTTCCATTTCTACTCTGGGGAATGACCTCATGCACCCTCCCAAGTTGGTATTTGCCTCGTTTTGATATATCTTCCATTGAGGTTAAGATTACCAATTGGCCTGGCGTTAGATTCTGTGCCATTTTCAACCACTTCTTTCTCCCCTGTTGCCAAGGTAGGTAAAACTCCAGCCATTTTTTCCAAAACTGATCACTAAGAGAGATATTAAAGCGATAGTCTCTCCTTAAATTGTCTTTGTGTTGTGGTGAACCTACCACACAATATGGGCTTGAATAGGGAGTTAAGAGCGAGGCAGGGGTTATTGCTGTAAAGTCTCTAGGGTCATCACTTAAGGGGGTCAAAGGTCGATCATTTACATTCTTGGTGGCACTTCCCACGTATGTCAGCAATTCTACAAAGCTGGGTCTGCGTTGTGACTTTTCAAGTATATTAGCAATCACATGCTTGATTTGACGCGTCGCTAAACCCATGCAACTCATATTTCACATCATCAATTGAGCAAGGTATATTGCTATTTAAAAATAACCACCGGGGAAGCGAAAAACTCTGCAGCAAAGAAAGTGAATGCAGCCATGCATCCCACTCTTTAACAATCTCATCTGGGACTTTTGTATCCCAATCATATTTATCTATAGCCAACTGCTGCAAGATCAAACGTGCTTTAATAAAGAAAGGGGACCCAAATCCCAGTGGATCAAAATTCTGTCCTAATTGACTGAGCATGGTTCTACGTGTATACTTACCAAGAGGCTTTAATGAACAGTCAATACGCAACTCATCTGAGTCAGGATCCCAGACACAGCCTAAGGTTTTGGCAGAAGGCAAGGCTAGCTCTTCACCACACAAGTCTAATTCTCTTATAGAAGCTGACAAAAGTTCAGGACCTAAAGAGGACAAAACACTCATAGTGTCCCTATTTGTGCTCCACTTAACAAGTTTAAATCCACGACTTTTAAATAGACTCACTGCCTCATTTGTGATTGTCTGTGCACTCTCTAAACTATCTACTGAAAAAATAAGGTCATCCATATACATGTTCTGCAGTATATTTTGAAGGGTCATGTCACTAGCACATGTGGGGTTTTCCTCAACAAGCTTCTTAAATGCAAGACAGGCAATGTAGGGGCTACTTTTGATGCCCCAAGGATGGACTCGAAAATGGTAGGTTACCAACTTACCTCTTTCTACATCATTATTTTCAAACCACAGCAAGCGAAATAGGTCTCTTTGGGCAGCCGGCAACTGAATTTGGAAAAAACACTTTGTGACATCTGACATCAAAGCATACTTACCTAAGCGAAACCTGGTTAAAACATGCAGCAAGGGGTTTAGAAGATCAGGTCCAGACATAATAATATCATTCACACAGGTTCCCTTAAACTTGGCCTTTCCATCATACACTATACGCTTCTTAGCTTGAGAGGTAACAAAATAAGGTAGATACCATTTTTGGTCATTCGCACAATCAGCATCAGGCACACGTTCAATGTAATTATTGGACTGCATTTCTGCCATAGACTCAACTAAAAATTCTTTAAGATCAGGTTGCCGAAGGGCCTTCTTATGCAGGGCAGACAGTCGCTCGTGTGCTAACTCAAAGTTATTAGGCAATGTTGCTTTCTCAACCACAGGTACGGGAATCTCAAACCGGTCATCTTTTACCTTTATGGAGGGCTCTACCAATTGACTGGCAATAGTATCAGTGCGAGACCATTGAGGTATCTCATCTTCAACAGATAAATCTTTAACAACACTACGCAATTCAGCAATTTCTGCATCTTTTCTGTCAATAGCCTGTTGCAAGCTTAATGTCTTGCTTTGCTTGTCTTCAACATTGGCTCTTAAGACTTTGACAGGTACCTCACTTAAAGATGTTTTTCCTCCAAAAGCTAACCAGCCTAATGGAGAAAGTAGTGCATGTGGGTCAGTTTGACTCTTGCCCATTCGTTCTTGCTTGGCATACATAAGATGGGCATTGTCATTGCCCAGTAACACATCCACACTATGACAATTATCCAAGCAAACAATTTCAATATCATTAAAGTGCTCATACACACTCAAGTCCTGTTTATGAGGCAAAGTATTTTCATCATCGCTCCAAGGTTCATTGACCACTGACACCACATTACCAAAGATCTCACCAGTATGCAATGACTGCACATTAAACTTGACTAAATCTGCCATGGTAGCCTTGCAACTAGTCATTGTTTGCATTTCAAATGAAACATTATCAAATGCAGTAAGACCTAAATCTTGTACCAGCTTGTTTGAGACCAGAGTAACCTGTGACCCTGGGTCATGCTGTACATACACCAACCTGCTTTTATCATTTACAGGGTTCATTATGCGGGCAGCAGTGACACGACTAAAGGCAGCCTTCACACTCCCAATACCAACTTTGCGCACAGTAACTGAAGGTTCTGAAGTGTTATCACCACTCTCACATGCTTGAGATGGTGTAACAAAGGCATCATGCAACAAGAAAGAGTGCTTTCTACTATATGCAGCTCCACATTTTCTACATCTATTGGGGGCAAAACAATCTTTAACAAAATGCTTACGCAGACAGTTCAAGCACCGACCAGATTTAACAATTACATCTTTGCGATCAATAGGTGTCAAATGCAAAAATTCAGAGCAATTTGACAGATAATGATGCTCAACCAGCCCTTTCAAAGAACAGTAGATGCACATAGGATGCTCTGGTCGACTATTAGTAGTTGGAGACTTCTTCTGTTTATCATTTATATCAGACCTTCTTGGGAGATTAGGTGATTTAACGGAAGTTTGTCTTACTGGGCAAGCATTTTTACTTTTATCATGGGGCTTTTCGAATTTGCGCAATTCACTTGAAGCATTTAGAAGTGAAATACCAAAATCTGTCGACTTGTAAGATTCTTCTTCAGTTATAAATTCAAATAAGCTTTCAAAACTAGGCTCATTTGTGTGTCCAAACCGATTTGCCAAAAACTTTAAGAACTCTTTTTTAGTTACATCTGGCAAACGCTTAGCCAAATCCAATATAAATCGACCTTCTACTTTATCTGGTTGATTATAAGCTTTGGCGTAGAGCAAACATTGAGACAATTGGTCTTTATATTCTTTTAGCGCAAAGGCCGAATCTGATTTTAATTTATCACCATATCGAAACTTGCGGATTTCCGGTTCAGCATAAAAACCACCTCTAACACCAAATCTCTGCGACAATCTTTCAAGAGACATTTCAATGCGCCTAGCCTCAGACAGGCCAGGTGTGTCAGCAACCAGATTAGAAATATTTTGGCCAGCAAGTCCAACACAAGCAGCTTGCAACAAAGTTAAACGTGAATTTTCGAACGGACAACTATCCATTAAAGCCTTAATGCGATTATGAAAGAAGATATACGGCATATTACTTCCATTGTAATTAATCAAAGATGCCTTATCTATAAAAGTACGACAATTTTGATATTGAAAGAAACTGTCCTGCTGAGTCAAGCCTGACTGCACAGGAGACAATCCATTATTCCAATTTAAACCACCAACATTGCAAGATCTAGCATTCGTAACAGCAGGTAAGGCATCACTAGCATACTTATTTTTAACACCACCATCATATTCAACAGCATTAACACCAGATGGACTACAATTTTTAGGGCATGTCTTTGCCCGACCAGTCAGCACACCAGGGGAAACTACATAGTTCTGAAAGTCAGGATGCACACTTCGGGCGGCCCCAAAAGCCACATTGCCTCGCAGAGACCTATCATTGCTACCTAGCAAATTATTTGAGTCAGAAAACTTCTGCAAGGTTAAATTCTCCCGGACAGCAGTCTTGGGGAGTAACACATCACCAGTCTCACCACCACCACCAGAGATCACAGCCTTACTTTGCTGACTATTAGTATTCAAATACCCACCATGGGTTTCAAGAAAATCGGTTCTGGTGTGGGCTGACCGCCTTGAACTGACTTGGGAACCAGACCGTGACTTACAGCATTCCAAGTCCTTCTTTAAAAATTCAGCCTTTAATGCTGCCTCTTTTAAGGCCAGCTCCGCCTTGAGCTCTGCCTCTTTTTCCTCCCGGGCCAGTTGTGCCTGCCTTTCCTCCCGGGCTAGTTGTGCCTGCCTTTCCTCCCGGGCCAGTCTCTCCTCCCTGGCCAGTTTGGGTAACCTTAAATCAGCCATGATGCGATTAGTCTCCATCTGCCGTTGAATTTCAATTTGTGCTTCAGACAAAACAGAGGTACATGAAGCTCTGGATC
Organism: Diplosoma virens; assembly: GCA_963680785.1. Lineage (NCBI taxonomy): Eukaryota > Metazoa > Chordata > Ascidiacea > Aplousobranchia > Didemnidae > Diplosoma > Diplosoma virens. The sequence goes on along the minus strand of OY796896.1, from coordinate 30,709,311 downwards.
CCAAGTTGGAGACACTATCCTCTGGGTCAATAATCCCATCATTATCTACCCCCCTGGCCATAGATCTAGTGGTCATCCCTAAGCGAGTACCAACCTTCACCCCCCCCGGGACAACCTCATCTAACCCCAAACCAGACGGGCCAACATCGGGCAGCCCTACGTCAATATCTTTACTAGACATAGCTAAAAATCTTAACAGTAAATACACTACCAAATGAAATAAATCACAATTACCACAAATTAATAAAGAAACAAACTACCAGTTCACAGCTTAATTAGAAAATCCAAATTCCACGGTACCTTTAGTTGTGAGGAATTTTCTTGCAATTCCCCTCTGGAGTCTTCAAATTAAATTATTCTTTTCACACAGTTCAATTAAATTAAGCAATTTTACCAACAGTTTATTTCAAAGTAGGTTATTCAATTTAAGAGCTCTTCTTATATAACAAATTTACTAGATCTTCTTAAAAATTTACTTGTTGAAATTTACTTGTTAGCTTGTAAAAAATCTTTTGAAATTTGCTTGTTAACCTTGCGAAAAGTTTTTGAAATTTTGGAGAAATTTAGTAAATAGTTTTTTAAATTTTGTTACTTCCACAAATTTTAGTTTTCTAAATTTTGGAAAGTTTTTTAAATTTTATTCCGATGTTAAAAAGTTTTTTGAAATTTTGTAGAATTTATTTGGTAACTTAGTACGTTGTTTAATCGTCTACCTTTTTTGGCGCCTGCTAAGAAGGCCTCGCCAATAACACAATCTCGGTGTCTACTAAACGATAATTTTCTTAATCTTCTTGCTGGATCTGACCTTCGAACCAGCAACAGCAAAAATATAGTCTAGCTAAATCACAGCTCAGACTACCACAATATCTTCTTTATTAAGAAATATGCTCCAATCCACTTAGGAGCCCGAATAGTATAAATCAAAGCAACAGGTTAAAGCTCAATAGCTTAATTCTTCACAATCACGTAGATCACCAAAGACTTGCGTTCAAAAACTATGACTTCACACAGTTAACAATTTTCCAATTTTAAGTTACCACAACGAAACATCCAATTTTATAATAATAATACTGCTTTTCAGCGAATCGTATTTATACCATTCAGTAAGATTACTCGAATGTTCTGACATTCTCCAAAGCAAACAACTATTACGTCATAATCAAAACAGGTCAATCGGATAGTTCTGGAAATTACTTTAAATTTCGTGAAAAATAAGCGGTGTTGCCATTTTTTCTTGTAAATAAAAATAAATTATTTAAATTGCTCATAAAACTGTTATTTCTTCGGCTATTTGAGCCGGACCAAAGCGAAATCAAAGATATTTTTTATGAGATTGTGAATCTACATAATTTGGGCGATTTTTAGGAACGGAACAATACCAATGATTGTGCAACAATTCAAATTTACAAAACAAAAAGAGATTTTTGTTTCAATGATGAAAGATTCAAAAACGCTGGGTTTTGTTTAGTAAACTGGAAAACTATGGAAGAATTTAGGAAAAAAGTGTGCCTTATGTTTTTTTAGTTTTTTTCCAATAATTACATAATTTTTCGCTGTCAAAAAATAATTTAAAAGACATCAACTTTTTGAGTCACTTTTTTTTTAATTAATAACAAAAAAAAAAAAATAGAACACAGCTTAGGCTCTCTCTCAATCGTCTGAGGCACGAATCCCCAAACTTTTTTAAAGCTTATATTACTAAAAAAAAACAATTTTGTTTCTAGCTCCGACACTAAGTATATTGGGGTAGTCTAAATTTTTGACAGGTCGGCTTTTTTTCAGAAAGGTTATAACTTTTCAGTCAATACGTCAGAAACAGGAGCACTAAGACTTTATAATTAGATTAATGACAATAAAAAAAGTTTTCCATTGTCCAGAAGCGGTAAAGGTCCATTAAAAAACCGATTAGGTCCTAAACAACAACAATAATGGTATTATAAAAATAATTAAAAAGCAATTGTGGCAACAGCAAAAAAGTCAAAATTCATTTACGAAATTTGTACTTAACTTGATTTTGGAACAACAAAAATGTTTTATGTTTTTTTACCTAAGTGTATAGATAACACGTGGTGTACAAGGTTTTCAAAAACATTTAAATAAAAGCATTATCTTAGACAATGCATGAACAAGAAGTTTAAATTTTCAATTTTGCTTGAAGATTATCCTATGGTATGTTTTGTTAAGATTTAAACATTATACCTCTTCAAATGCACATCAGGGTTTTCATGGATTTTATAAATCGTAGAAACAAAAATAAACCTTGAATTAGAACAAAACCACATCAATTTTATCGGGTTTTTACAGTGGATTTAAATTTAATGCATGGATCATAAATCTGCCAATAAAATGTATCGAATTTTAAATTGAAGCTGTGAATCTAAATGCCCGTTAGAGACTTTTTTGGTTCTACAAAAAACTGTGCGGTTGAAAAATGCTTTTTTAACTTTCTCTCAGTGAATAGCTGCTGAAATCACCCGTGCTAGCGAGAATGTGACATGACACTGTCTCAGGGCCGTAACTTCGTCAGGTGGGGCCCCGGTGCAAACATATGTTATGGAGCCTCCTTTTTTTCTGTACTTGATATTCAATTGAGCTACTTTTCTCAACACAGGAATCATTGGCGATTCCGCGTTATATAAAAAGATTTTTCAATTGAAATAACGAGTCAAAAAAGCATACTTGAGTGGGGGTAGCGTATCGATTACGTCATGCTATGTCACAATTAAAATGAATACGTCACAACAGTGGCGTGTGATGACCTCTGAGACTGGTTATGCACTTGGTATGCGAAAGCTGGTCATGCAATTGGGTATTTTATGGGTAGTTAATGGGTAGAACATGCAATATTTTATAGGTAGGGAAGGACAAAAACCTGAGTGGGATTCTAAGACATCGAACAATTTTTGTGCGAAAATCATGGTGTTCCCTTTAAAAAAAGGGTCTTCACTTGAAATCAGACTTAGATTCTTTACTTTTCGTCCCAAAATCACAGTATCTCTAAAAAAAGTCTTCACCTAAGATCAATCTCAGATTTTTTACCTTTTTTTCAAAAATCACAGTATTCCCACAAAAAAAAAGGTCCTCACTCGAAATCAGTCCCAGATTTTACACTTTTCGTCCTAAAATCGTAGTGTTCTCCGAAAAAAAAAAAGTCTTCGCCTAGGATCAGCCTCACGATTCTCTAATTTCGTTTCAAAACAGTGTTGTTCTTTATTTAGTTGAAAAATAAAGGTCATCGCGCAAAAGTTCTTGGTCATGCAACGCATGACTTGCATGCCCTGACCGCACGCCACTGCGTCACAATTTTATATACCGTAAAATCTCTTTTTGAGCGCCATGGCGCTCTATTTTTCAACCCTTCCCCTATAGTGGCGTTCTATTAAAGGTGGTGTTCAATTAGAGGGTGGCGCTCTATTTTTCGACTAGCTGGTCAGAATTTTGGGAAGATAAATTTAATTAATGAAAAGAAAAAACATCTAACACAGTTAACATCTAACATCTAAAGAAGAAGAAAAAACATCTACCGCAACACAATTAGTGGTAAGTAATCAAAAATTCACTGGTGAAATTTACTGGTGAAAATCAATTAATAAAAAGAAAAAACATCTAACACAGTTAACATCTAACATCTAAAGAAAAAGAAAAAAACATCTACCATAACACAGTTACTGGTAAGTAATCAAAAATTCACTGGTGAAGGAAACCTTTAATTACTAATTAGCATAATGAATGTCAAAGTGGCGATCTATTAGAGGTGGTGTTCAATTAGAGGGTGGCGCTCTATTTTTCAACCCTTCCTTTATAGTGGCGTTCAAATAGAGATTTTACGGTAGCTTATATATAAGATTGTGATGCAGCAGCACAATTATAGCTTAAACTTATTTTACTAAACAGACTTGAGTGGGGGTAGCACACCAATTACGTCATGACTGCCTCACAATTAAAATGAATACGTCACAATCGAAACTTTAAATATATTAAGAAATATTTCAAATAAACTAGATGTTAAATATAAATTAAAATTATTGATGAAATGTGACATTAAATAATAATAAGTTTACTTGAGCTTTTAACCAAAATATTTTACAATGTAACAATGCGGGGTCCCCTCGTGCTGGGGTCCCGGTGCATTGCACCGGCTGCACCCGCGATGTTTCGCCCCTACATTGTTTACTTAGGTTCTTCCAACGCCAACATTGACTCATCAAGTATGGTCTTGAGGTGTAAAAACGATATTGTCCGAGACAGTGGTTCTCTACCTTTTTGCGCGTGCGACAACATTTGGTCCTTTTCAAAATTCGCGCAATACTTGGACCAGAGTGCAGATCTTACTTTTTATCCCTAAAAAGTAGTGTTGTCTAAAAAAAGTGTTCAGTTTGAATCTGTCTTGAATTTCTTGATTTTCGTCCCCAAAAAAGGTCGCGGAGCAATCGACTAATGTTTTTTCAAAACTTTTGTGGCACACTTGAATATCTCTCACGGCACACAGGTTGAGAACCATTGGTCTAAGACCTATAAGCTACAAGCTACAATGGCAATTTACTTTTCTTGACTCGTATCTAATTTTTGTTTGAGTACAAACGCCCGAGAATCAAAGTAAAAGAAAGAAAAAGAGTAAGGTTTTGGCAAAGAGATTGTTTTTTTTAACCACTTAACAATTGCAAAAAGCAGCCATGTTGGATTTAACATTCTTCATTTTTCAAAAGAACACAAAAAGACTCTCATTCAATGATAAACCAAAAAACGACTTTTAATTTTTTTTTTAATTGCAGATAAAGTACGTATGTAAGTTTTTTAAAAATGCTATTGAAAATTACAATATTGTTGATGACAACCAAGCACAATACTTCGAAATAAACAAACTAAAATTCTTTAAGACAATGTTCATAAAAAAAAGCACAAATCTCATAAATATAAGCATAAACTTTGTTTTTGGTGTATATTTAAAACAAAACATCGATGATTACGCTCATTGCATCATATTTTTTGCAAATTTTATACTATCGTATGCAGTTGCTTTTGCAAAATGTAAGATCTTCAAAACAACTTTTGTGTAGTTATAGCCTTGCTACTAGTACTACGACAAGAATAACGATTCTATCTGTCCACCAAATAATTATTCAAAGCCCAAACAGAATGTTTGCGAGCAGGTCAACACAAAAACGTAAATTTATCTCTTCTGATAAATTTTTAAATACTTGCTATCACGAGCATATTGGTCAACCTTCATATTTATCGCGACTTTTGAGTCTCTGATAGAAAAACGATTACTGTGAGTTTTTGTGTGGATTTCCAAATTATTAGTGCTTTAGCTAAAGTTTAGCCTCTTGCGAGAATTGAACAACAATCGGTTTCTTAACGTTTTACAGAAGAGGTTAAGTGCAGCCAATTACAATGCGAGACAAATTACTACTGTACAATGAATTTTCTAACCATTTGACAGATGGAGAGATGGAAACTTGGAATCGTGTATGCATGAAATTTTTCCCCGAATATATTTGCAAAAATTAAGTTTAAGTAGCCTAATGTTAAAAGATTATCCAAAATTTAAGCTTAATTTTGTTTATTTGAAAAATATTGATAAAAATTGGAAAAAAAATCCTTTTAAATAAACTCTTGTTGCTCCGTTCGTGCTTTTCTCTTCTAAATGCCAAACAGATTTTTTTTATAATTTCATGGTTACGATAACTTGCACATATAGCTTTACAATTGATACTTGAAGTTTTTTTTAAAAAAGCAGCTGATTTCTTAAATACCTTTGATCTTATCTAAAAAAAAGCCAGTTAAGGGATATTTAAGCCAGTTAATATGCATTCGTTTATTTATATTGCAGTTTAGAATGATCAATGCTTACGTATAAAAAGTAATTTAGAAGAGATATATCGATAAGATTATTTATTATTTATTTATTATTTTATTTTATCTCTATACTCGCAGGAAAGCGACGGAGGCGCACATATATAAAGCAAGCAATTAACCCGAACTGCTTCCGGAGATGCCAAGATATTACTGTCCGGTTGAAATTTTTTATTCCAGTTTTTTAGAGATATGACTGAAATTTAGAACTGTTAGCCAAATCCACCAAACAAGGTAAAGTGTCTTTCCCTAGTACACAACAGAATGGCGCGAGGGTTTTTGAACCTTGACCATGTCGGTTACAATAATGTGCAGTTGTGCACTCTTAACAACTCGGCACGCTGCCGACTATCAACAGTCAAAGCGACTTCCAATAAGCATGAATCGTAACCAGTTTCCGAAAGCAATAAAAAATGTTTTCAAATACAATCTGATTCAAGGAAAAAGTGATTTAAAAAATAAAATACTGGAAACCAAGATGACGGCAAATGTAAAAGATGTAAAAGAGTCTTTTGTAGCTTTTGTAAATTGTCTCCAGGCTTATTTGGTTTAAGATAATAAGCCTTTTTCCAGCCACCTTGCGGTGTTGCTTGGCCCAACCTTAGGCTTTTTTTTGTTTGTTTTAACAGCCAAGTATAAAATAGAATATTTTGGTGAATTGAATTTCAGTTGAGACTATAAAAGTATTCTATATTTTACAATCTGTTAGCTAAGTAATGAAAACTACTTTTTCCTACTTTACACAATGTAGGTTGCGGTGATTTTGCTTATAAAATTTGTTTAAGACTTATGTTACATAGCTTAAATTGAAACAAGAATTAGATAGAGGATTAAATTATTTTGTAGCAGACATCAAACAGTTTTATTTACAAATAATACAACTGGAGTTATTATTCGCAACATGTTTAACTAAACAAGTCGTTCTTTACGTGGACGACTCACAGATTTAGACACTGTTAAAAAAAATGTTGCCAGTTCTTTGCTCATTGCAGTCGGCGTTTTTGATGCTTTCTTTCCTTTTGCTGCACGCTTTTTTTGAACAGCGCAATGAAAAACTTACCAAGAATTTTGTCCTATTTCACAAAATAACTTGGCGAAGAAAACCAATTATTAATGCACCCACTAAACGCACAAACATTTGATCGTTTGACTCGAAGCAAATCCATGACAAAATTTTTCATCTTTACATGATTCAGGCGGAGGCTGTCACAAACCATATACAGTGCTTACACAATAGTGAGTTTAACTTTAATCTACAGGGTGTCCACAAAGTCCTTAGACAATTTTAAAAATTTATTAAAATTTTTTGAGAAGTGTTATCAAAATAATTTTTTTGCATATTAATCAGTTATTATTAAAATTTTTGCTAATGTCACTCTTTTATTTGAGAGATAAATTAGATAAATAAAATAATTGATTTCCATAAAAGTTCGTGAATTTTTGGATAAAAAATTAAAAAAAATTCATTAATATTACAATTGCAGTTGAAAATCTCGGAAATGTTTAAATAACATCAAGTAAATAGTGAAGTTTTTATTCAAAGCATTAATAAATTTCTTTATGAACCCCATTTGTAGCATGGAGAACATCTAAACGATATTCAATTTGAGTCCACGTCCTTTTTAACATTTCTTCATCAATTGTCTCCACAGCAGCATTTATTTTTTCTTTGAGGTGACTTATGTCCTTTACTTTGGTGCGGTGCACAGCATCTTTTATGTAACCCCACAAGAAAAAATCCAAGGGTGTTATATCCGGGGAACGAGGGGGCCAAGCTATCGCCCCACCTCTTTCAATCCAGTGGACGGGAAATTTTTTATCCAAAAATTTACGAATTTTTATGGAAATCAATTATTTTATTTTTCTAATTTGTCTCTGAAATAAAAAAGTGATATCAACAAAAACTTTAATAAAAGCTGATTAATATGAAAAAAAATATTTTGATAACACTTCGCAAAATTTTTTAATAAATTTTAAAAATTGTCTAAGGACTTTGTGGATACCCTGTATAACAAAACAATTGGTTTAGAACTGGTAATTATCATTTGCCTATAACCTACTAGTATTTTTGAATAACGAGCTTCTTTCAGAAGTTTATTTTATTTTTTATCAGGAACCACGCACGCAATGGCAAATGTTTTTTATTTTCTGTTTAAACCCTAATCCATGCAATTGAGATGTGCTAAGCTGCTTCAATATTTAGCGTACTAACACTACGCAATAGCAATGCGATTGCACAATGCAGATGCGCAGAACTAGTATGGTTGTCGTCATTTTGTTAACTGTGATGAAGCGCTCTGCTGTACTTTAACAGGGTACAGGTTTTAAAAGCTAATTCAAAGTCTCAACACTTGGCACGTTACGACAAGAAAAAGAACAAAAAGCTTTTAGGTGGTATGGTGGCATACCACCTAATCGATTCCCTTGTTGGTATTTTCAAAATAATTCGTTTCTTGATTAATGTTTTCTTTGATAGAAATGACAACCATTTCTTGAATAAGAGATATACAGTGAAGCCTAAAAAGTATCCTTAGTTCGGTCAATCTTTTGAACGTAAACTAAAAGCTGAATGCGAAATTCTCACGCTTAAAAAAAAGGAATGTGATTAGAACGGGGGAATGATTTGGAAAAACAAAATTTCGATCAATGTCCTTTGAAAAAAATGCTTTGCAATCCACGAGGATTTCGCAATACATGCTGCTATTTAAAAGTATGTTCTTTAGCGCACCTGGCGAAAAATTGTTGCAGAGTTTTATACGTATGCGTTAGGTAGACTTTAAGTTGTATGAAAATGTCACCAACTTTTGGAAACCATTTTAATTTATATCGTTTAGAACTACTGGTACTACACATGAATAAGAGCGTAATGGGCGTTGATGTAATGGTTAGTTCTGAATTTCAAAGCGAAAGTCCTGGGTTTGGAACCCAACGAGCGCGCACCGTTGGTACTCGTGAAGAACATCCGAAATATAAAGTGTTCGTGTGAAATCAGTCGGCAGATCAAGAATTAAAGCGAACGGCTGTGGTGATTCCTTAATTGAGAAAATGCCGAAAGAATGTGGACATTGAGTAATGTAAAGGGATAACAATTTGGTTCGCTCTTCTTTACCAAGATCCCTCGGTATTGAAGTTTTTAAGAGTTTGTATGAAATATGTTGGTTTTGAAATAAAGACATTTGATAAGAACTAATAAACTTTAATTAGTGAGCGACAAGTCAAGTTAGCTACCGACTTTTTCCTACCGATAAGCTTTTATTCCATTCGCTTCCTACGCATATGTATCTCAAAGAGTCGGGAGCCCTTACAGATTGAAAAAGATTTGATCGAACCACGAATTCTATTTTAGTGCTTTAAATTCTATTTTAGAACCCACACCCCGGCGTCATACATTCAAAAGATAACTGCTGCACTGAAACGTGGGGTGAACCTCATTCAACAGAAGCGTTAATTAAAGTAACTAAAATCATTTTAAAAGGCTCCATCTGGTCATTCAACAATACTAAAACACAAGCTACGAATTCGACAAGAAACAAACACGATAACTCGGCATTCAAGTGAATAGTTATGATTTTTTAATAATTTATTTTGGTAAACACGACCATAACTATTATAAGTAACAATATAAAAAAGAAAAAAAACTTCAAAAAATCGAAACAAAAAATATCAGCAAATTTGCAGTTGAATATATTCTCAGTGCAAATCGGTTCTGCATAGACTAAAAGCTGACAAAAAAATTATTTTAGTACAGGCATGTCAGGTAATTAGATTAACACCTGTAAAATAACTTTTTTTAACATTGTGCCTCTTATTTAAGAAACTTCAAGGTATTTTACTAAATGGTTCGTAAAAAAAAGAAAATAGCTCATTAGAAAACAACAAGTTTTTCAACTTTCATTTGCTTTCTACCGCAATCACAAACCAAAGTTAAATGTTTTTCCTAAAAAGATTGAGCAAAATTCACTATATTGTCGAGCTGATTTTAAGGCAGACTACAACATTTTTCATCCCTTGGTAACCGAAGATAGAAATCAATGATACAAAAAAGGTCACGCCGAGAAAAAAAATTAGAATCTCCGCAAAAAAAGTTTTAAGAAAATAAAAAAAATTTTTAAATGTTGTTTTAAAATCGTTTTGAACCTCTTTCGAAAAGTCAAAAATCAACGAAAAATGCTCCACGAATATTCTTTATGAAACCTGAAACAAAAACTACACGCAATACGATTAATAAATTGTTGCATTAGGAAAGCTGCTGAAACTAAGTGGTCAAAATAAAGTCGAACAAAAGAAACTTTGAACAAAATATAAAACAACTGCATGATAGCAGGCAGGTACAATGGCCATAAAATACATGCACAGTTACATATTCACGCAGCTCAAAACAGCAACAGGACATTTAAGGAAACATACTTGATACAAAACATTTATATCGTAGTTTCCAAACCAAATTTAAAAATCGGGAAAACTTAACAATTTCTTACGTATATTACGTAATAACTCAATTACTTAAAATAAAGAAAAAAAATGTTAATATTACGGAATTTAACATGTCACAACACAACACTAAAATATACTTAAATAAAGCTCTTCTCAAAAACGAGTCGGGTTTCTACGTCACCAACAGATTCCGCGGCTTGCCGCGCGATTCGACTTAATCGTTGGTGGACTGTTTATTCGATAACAAGTATTCAACATGTTGGTCGTGTTTTTGCTTCAGCCCAACAAGCACTTTCTCCATGGCAAGAAGAAGACGTTGCTTCAAGTCTTGCTCTTCACTTGAAAAAAATTTGATGTGTCCTTGATTGAAAATCAATTAAAACCACTATCGTCTAGCGCAGGGTGTCCGACCTTTTTGCCAATGGGCGAAATTTGAAGTTTAAAATAATAACTGAATTACAACATAATATAACCTGGAATTTTTTTCAAAAATCAATTGAAGACCAAAAAAAAATCTTTACTTTGCTTTTAAAGAAAACTGGAACTGTTAAAAAAAAGCTGCTTTCAACCGATGGTTTTGAAAAAAATAAGGTCGTTAATTGAAGTTCGACGGTAGTTTTTGGGTAAACGGAACGGGAAGATTTTTTTGTCTTTCATTGAAAACTTTATTGGTTAAGAAACATTCTGCTAAAAATAAATTAAATGAAAAATTAAGAAAGGAATTTTCGTGCGAGTGCACAGTAGGCTGCTTGTCTCTGGTTCATATCATTTCGAAAAAACACTGCGTGGCCACTCGAAACCTTACAGGGGCAACGGGTTGGATGATCCTGGTCTAACGTTACAAAGCGGAAAACTTAACTAGTTAATAGAACTTTTATGGACTGAAAGTGTTGGAAGTAAATAAGTTTCTATTAAGTACGGTATCTTTATTTAAGCACCAAAACAAGCACAAACAAATACTAATCTGTTAATTCACAATTTGGCTTCTTTTAAATAAATTAAGAAGATTTAGTATAAATGGATTAAATTTGCAGATATTTTAGGTTAGTACATATGACTATTGGAAATGAGGCTTTATATTTTACTAACTTATGCATATTGGAGATTATGTAAAAAGCATTGGCAAAGATTGCACAAAACAAATTAAGAATCTAACTCACTTGATTAGCATTTGAGTAACCTCAGCGATAGTAGTGCGATCCGTTTCGTAAGTCTGCACTGCCTCATTAACGCTTGAATCTATGAACGATTCATCTGCATACACAATAAACCGCATTAGCAGTATCATGACGAAATGCAATAGTAATCTATCTTTATACACATTTATTAAGTTTAGTTCCCACCAAAATCCTGGATATAATTCAGCTCAATATTAAGCAAAACAAGGATTAAAATCAAAATCTGCGCCATTGCAGGAATATTACCACGTAATTTCAAAAGCTGTGAGCAATTTCATTATACAGGGTGATTCAGCGAAGTGTGCACAAATACTTTTCTTAGTTTTATGTACATGTATTTCGTCCATTATTAACTTTCAATTATTAACATTTCAGTTTCTTATTATTTAAGAGTTAAAATTTAAAATCTGGTATTATTTGAAGTAAAAATAAACGATGAGTAAAACGATCAATGACGTGATAGAAGAGTATTGCAAGAAGAAGCTCCCACCAAGTGAAATTTTCCGGTTGATGAAGGAGGTTGTAAGCCGTAGAGGAGTTTATAAAGCCGTGAAAAGGTTCAAGGACACTGGGACTTGTGCTCCAAGAATCAGGAGTGACCCTGAAAGAACCGTAGGGACGAAGAAACTGATCAAAAAGGTCAGAGAGAAGTTAAGGAGAAATCCTGCAAGAAGTGCCAGACAACTTGCTAAAGACTACTCTGTGAGCGTGTCCAGCATGCAAAGGATTCTCAAGGATGATCTCCAGAGCTACCCATACAAGTTCACCAAAAGACATCTCTTGTCGGAGGCCACTAAGAAGAAAAGGCTCGATAGAGCAAAGGTTTTGGTCAAGAAACTTGTCGATGGCACGCAGCCTCAAGTTTTATGGACAGACGAAAAACTTTTCACTGTTCAAGCTGTCCATAACCATCAAAATGACAGGATTTGGCTTCCAGACATAAACATGGTCCCAGTTGAGCGTCGCAGCTCTTTCAGAAGACAAAAACCCGCCTCCGTAATGGTATGGGCAGGCGCAACATCAAAAGGGCTGAAAACTCCTCTCATATTCATTGAAGAAGGGGTCAAGATAAACCAGACCGTCTATAGGCGAATGCTGGAGGAGAAAGTCCTTCCCTGGGTCCAAGAAGTAGTCGGAGAACAAGGAGTTACTCTTCAACAGGACGGTGCAACCTCCCACACGGCCAACTCAGTTCAAGCTTGGTGTCGATGCAATTTCAAAGGTTTTTGGGAGAAAGAGCTTTGGCCGCCGTCTTCACCAGACTTGAACCCTATGGATTTTGGGTTATAGTCTATTTTAGAGACAAAAGCCTGCCGTACTTCTCATCCAAATCTGGACTCTCTAAAGCGAAAATTGACATCGGCATGGGACGAAATTGACCCAGAAGTGGTGCGTGCCACATGTGCCCAGGTTCTGCCACGACTTCGGAAAGTAATCAAAAACAAAGGGGGTTATATTGAATAACTTGTATATTTTCTGAAAGCTTATTAAATTTACTATCTTCACAGCATATAACTTGTTTCATTTGACCTAATTATAAGTCCGAAAGATGAGTTTTTATTTGTGCACACTTCGCTGAATCACCCTGTACAAGCCAAACCTTATTTATTTCACTGTACTTATTAAGTTGTTATGATAATTTATGGTAAAAATTGTAAGCAATTAAAATCTTCATAAAAATTTTATCAGTCTTAATACTTAAAATAATTTAAATGTTACCCTATACCAGTATTTTTTGTGGCAAGCAAATTAGTAATTCAGATATAACAAAAATTCAGATGTGTATTTTTGTTTAATAGAAAACCCATTTGTAACAATTATATGCAAAATTCTAGCAATCATGTGCAAATAAATATTATAAACATAAATCTTACTGGTGCTGCAATCATGCTCATCATTTTGTTTCTGTGTAACAGTTGGAGGCGAGCTTGGCTGTAATTTAGAAGGAGATTGTTTGTGGTCAAAATGATCTTGTGAATTGTAATTGTTGTGGAAGAATTTTCTTTAAAAAACACATATTTATATGAACTCTATATAAACAAAAATGACTATACTTTAAACCACAAACACATGTGCTATTTAAAGAAACAAACCAATTGCAACAAATGCTAGTATTTAATTAATCTTTAGTATTTGATTAAATGAACTAGCAAACATCCTATCATACAAGACATAAAAATAGGTTTATATGCCAATGGATTTTTAATTTTAAGCTGTTTAAAAAATACTTATACAGTAAGGTGATTTGTAAAATTTTTTTATTTTTTAATGGGAGTTTGATAAGCATAGAAAATCTTTGTAATTTAGAAACTTAAAACTTTTTATCAAGTTTTAAAAGCTAGCATCAAAATTGATAAGAGGTAACAGAAAATCTTGCTACTTAAGATAGATAGATTGATAGTTTATTCACCAATACGCACAACAATACATATAAATACAAACTGCAAGCAAACAAAATTGGCGCAATGGTCAGGAGCATCGAAGAACATGCGTTATCGAGTCAGATGCTCCCTAATACAATTAGTTAATAAAAAGTAATATATATACAAGGAAACATGCGCAGCAGAATGACAGAAAACATAGAAATCAACATAAACATTTACATAAGGAATTTTAGCCAAGATTTACGCATGAAATTTACACAGACATTTACGTGAAACATTTAATGCACAAAGCTAAAGCCAAAAATCTAAAAAAACAAAGCGACTCAATATTTCGACATAAGATCATCCTTATATAATTTTTTGAAGGAAAACCAATGCTTGCTTTTAATGCTGAGATGAATACTTTTCCAAAGCTTTACACCTCTATAAGACAGTAGTAATTGGCCAAACAATTTTGTAACACGGGGTAGAAAATAGGTAGATGTTTTAATTAATCTTGTTTCATATGAATAGATTTCATTTATTTTTTTAAAAAAGTTTGAAAAACATGAGATAATTTATTATTTTCCAGTTGATGCATAAATTTACCTAATTTGAGGTTGTAAATATCTGATACTTTTAATGTGTCAAGGATTTGTATAACATTCCAACAGGTATATATATCGATTTGTTAGTTATGACCCTTAAATGCAATTAAGTCAAATTTCAACTTTCTTTAGCAGCGAATTAGAAGCAGTAGCCCACAATAAGATACCATATTTGATTCGAGAATAAATAATACTGTAATAAAACAAGCAGAGGATTTCATTTGAGACATATCTATGCAGTCCAGTGAAAAGTCCCAAGTACCTGGTGAGCTGAAGATTTAAATAATCCACATATTCTGACCAACTTAATTTACTATCAATCAGAACTCCTAAATATTTAATAAAATTTACTCTTTTAATAAGATTAAATAAGATTAATAAAAAATCTTCTAATAAAAATAATCCCACAATTTGGTTGGTGACTTGCTTTTTTCTTTACAGATAAATTGAATAATGCATCCATATATATCAATGGCTTCTTAAGCAAAACAAAAAGCTGTCTTTTAATATACCTATTTGTTTCCTAAAAGACCTACCAATATCTTTGATGTCTTGGTTTTGCAAATGTTCTTAATATTATAATGTTCTTAATATTTAAGGTGGCAGTTGACTTGATAACCGTATGGTTTTTTCGCTGTCTCCTGTGTAAGCATTGCTGAATATACTGTTTTACTAAGTACTTTATTGATATTCTTATGCTTGCTACAAATAAATAAATTTGAATTTGAATTTGAATTATATTAATTTATATTGTTGGTATTAAGGTGTACTGTGCGTTTAAAGGTTTATCAATATTCAATACTTAACTAAAAAATGAATTTTAATACTTTTTCTTTGCTTACGCTGAAAGAAATCTAGCATCTTTTTTCAAACTTTTACTGTTATTAACAAAACCATAGCTAACTTTCAAAGCATGATAATATTTTGTGTATTGTCTTTTTATTTTTTTGATTTATCGGTAAGTTCTAGAATATACAGCAACACATGAAGTACATACCAAGGGTTTTACTAAAACTATTTTGAAACACTTATAAATCTAACCATTGCTCTTACTTTAAAAATAATGACCATCCTTGAATGTTTGTAGTTTTTGGCAGCAATTAGCCAAGTTAAAGGAAATTACAGAAATCACAAGTAGTTTGAATAAATTACAACTTTAGATAAAATATATAATATCTAATCTGATGAAACACTTTGTGGCATAAAAAAATTTAATATAAATTAGGAAGAGAGGTGATTTTCAGAATTTACTTGTAAATAATACCAAGCAATATTCAACATTTTATCATTTGTAATTACAAAGTTTTTAATAAATTTACGAAATGCAAACTATGATAAAGTTAATAGATGATTATTGATTAGAAAAAAGTTTACATTTCAATCAATGATTGTAAAAAGCATTATGGCTACATCTATGGTGTGAAAACAAATGAAATTTGAAAAAAGTTGCAAGTTTTAATTGAGTGCAAAAAAGTATCATTTGACTGCTTAAGCAAAGAGAACAAAAACTAATCAACACAAAACAGTTTGATAACTTTTGTAATGACTAAATAAATTTAAAGAAGATTACAATGTTTGAAACTGTTCAGCCACACAAACCATATTGCAAGCTGCATGCATACTACAGTCATCATTTAGACTGGGGTGCTTTAACTGTTTACCTAATTAGTCTGAAATGAGTTTTATATTTTCTTAATTCTTCAAAATTTTAAAAATAGAACAGTACTTTTAAGAGTTAAGTTGTACATTTATATACCAGAATTAAAAAAGTTAAAACACGTGTCCAACCTGTTGTTTTTTGGTTGATATGGCTTTTTACGATTATCATCATACGTCGATGACCATTTTCTATTAGCAAATTTGTTGTATGGGCCTTGGCGATTTGGTTGATAACGGAAATTTGAATTATGTGGATAATAAGATTTCAGTGCTGGAGATTTTGGTCTCATATTATTTTGTGGCTCAAAGTTTGAATAATTCATAATGGTATGTTTTACTGTTTTCACAGTTAGTAAATCCAAATAAATATCAACAGATAATGAACGTAACTGTTTAGAAATTTAAATATTACATACAGTGAAGTACATTTATAACAAAGCTTTTTACTGTTTTGCTTCTAAAAAAAACAAGAAATTAAAATTTTGTTTGAATGAAAAAAACAAGTCTCTTCAAAAAGTCACCATAAGCAATTTTGTTCCAGAGGTGATCGGATCCAGATAACGTAGGATCCAGATCCGGTCCGGGTCTGCAAGAAAAAAACCGGGTCCGTACCGGATCTGCATTGCTTCAATATCATGAGATCCAGATCCGCTCCGGGTCCGGAAAAAAGTCAAACCAAATACTGCAATAACATGTGTTTTTGATACCCCACTAGAGGTGTGCAGAAATATGGCGGCCTCAGGGGCCAAGTGTTTGATTGTATTTTTTTAAAGCATCTAAACCTTTGTTTTCGAATATCTCAACATTTAATGTAGGCTAATTTTCGACCCCATTTAAGTCAAGATTAAAAAACCCACAAGGCACTTTGCTGTTTTTAAAAGTCAAGTGAAAAAAATGTCTTCACAAAAATTTTATCATTTTTTGGCTACGGGTTCTAGTACATCTCCGCTCCTTACAAGTCTTGTTCTGTGAGGTAAAGTAAGTTGCAAATCTGTACTAAATTTATATAGCAAAAAATTCAAAAATTGGTATAAAACATTTTATTTATATTTAAAATTATAAAAAAATAATCATAATAAGCTAATTAAGCATCAAGCGAAACTTGAAGCCCGATGTAATGCTTAAAAAGTGGAAGCCGCCAATCCATGAAAATGTTGGAAAATAGCTTAAAATTTTATGTTGGTCAGAAGGTGGATGCAATTGTGTCCTTCTTCTCGGGACTTGCACTCCTGAACCCAGAACTTTCTTCTGCTGATACAGAGTGTACTTTTGACTAAAGGATCAATGACAGGGCAGCAGCAATGTTTATAATCATTAAGCTTTACATTCACTGTCCACACAAAAATAAGGTGCAGTTTCTACAAGAGTCTGTTTTGCATTAAGACAAAGTGTACCTTTGCTCAAACGATGATAAAAATTTTGAGGTTAAGTTCTCAAGTAACAGTGACCAGATATTTGAAAATATTCATTTCATCAAAAAACATTAAAAAACACTATTGTGGTGAGAACCAATAAAATAAAAAGGTACAACTGCCACTCTTTAAGCACAAAAAAATCATTGCATTTATTAAACCTCGAACTCACTTGGTTTCGGAAACTCTGTTATGAACTACAATTAAGCTGTACGGTAATTCGTGCAAAACTCACTTTTGTTCTTTTTTTCTTTAATTTTCATTCTTTCCTTTTTTTAATCACTAATGCGACTTACAATCTCGTAGCGAAAATCCTTTCAATCTAATCAGATCTTTAATAACAAACGAAAAAGCACTCAGATGGCGAATATTAATCTTAGTTCATTTGCTGCATAATTAATATTATGTAGTATATTATGTATTAATTTTTGTATTAATAAGTAATATTGTATTGTATTATAATTGTATTAATAAGTAATATTATGTATTAATACATAATTAATATATTAATATTAATAATGAATATTAATCATAGTTCATTTGCTACAAAAGCTTAACAATTCTATTTCTCTGTAGAACAAATGCAGTCACACAGCCACAAAAAAATACGCAGACTCAACTGCAATGCAACGACTCGATCAAATCGGCTTGAAATGATTGGCTGGAATGAAATGAAAACAAAATGCGCGCTTATATAAGATCACGTCACATGACGCTAGATTATGGGAGAAACTACAAGAAAGTTGAGGATTTTTTCAAATAGCGATTAAAAAAGAGTTTATCATCGGTTATAGTTTGCGTTTACGGAAAACAGCCGATTAGAGAATCGCGACGGCGAACAGGTTAAGTAATTAAAAGTCTCGGGCTAAATGAAAAATTTCATTAATAATTCCAGAACAGCGGAAGAGAAAAAGAAAATCCTAAATGTTAAAGTTCACGTGCTCTTAATCTGTTTGCCACATGTTTAAGGTTGCAATTGATAAAACAAACAATTAAAACAATTATAAAACAGCTTGAAAATAAATTAAATCAATATAAATTAAGCGGGGGTTCACGGATTATGTCATAACTGCAAAAAGAATACATCATAGCACAATTTAAAACCACTAAAAAACAAAAAAGGAACTATAGATAAGATTAAGTAGTGAATGAAGTGTGACAAGCGGACAAACTATTAAGGTTATCATTAGCCATTGGCAGGGCCATGACTTCGTCAGGTGGGGCCCTGGTGCAAACATCTATTATGGAGCCCCCATTTTTTTTCTGTACTTAATATTCAATTGAGCTACTTTTCTCAACACAGGAATCATTGACGTCTCCGCATTATAAAAAGACTTTTCAATTGAAATAATGAGTCAAAAAAGCATTCAGCTGAACAGGTAAAAGGGGCTAAAGCTGAGCTTGCTGTGCTTGCAAATGAGAGAGAGATCTGTTTATTTGCATCAAATCTTTTTAATAAATTACTGCTTAAAACACAAAAAAAAAACAATAATTTTACATTTTGAAATTAAAACAAACTGATAATAAGCCATATATATCAAATCAAGAGCACTATTAAGATGTGATACAGGGGTAGGAAGGGACATAAGTCATTTAATCACTACCCCCAGCTTATTTAAAAGTTTCATTACAAGCAATTTAATAAATTAAGTTTTTGGTATGTAAAATTGATTATTAACTTAGAAAAACATTAGCATAAGACATTTTACATCATAAATTAAAATAAAATTATAAATCACTTTACAAACATGATGAAAACAAAACAGACAACAAGAAAAACAAAGGCCGCATACATGTAGATAAAATTAAACGACAGAAAATAACTCGGCATAAATTCGATTTGAAATAAAGGCAAATAGTGTAAAAAACGACAGCACGACGATGAAAAAAAAAAAAAGCAAACCGGCAATAAAAGGACAAAAAAAAAAAAAAAAAAAAAAAAAAAACAAAAGCTTATATGATTAAATTGAACAAACAGAAATAGATCTTACCATAAATTAAATTGAAAATAAAGGTAGTAGCATAAAACAAACAACATAACAGATTTCAGAGTAGATACAAATAGCACAAATCCAACAGCACAATAATGAAAAGGAGCATAAAAAAACAAAGAAAAATACAAAAACAAAACAAAATAAAGGCCAATAAGATTAAGTCAAACAACAGAATAGGTCTCAACATAAAATTTACTGAAATAAGGCAGTTAGCATAAAACAAAAAACAATAGATTTCAGCAGGCAATTAAGGATTAAAGAGGTGCACAAAGAGCAATACAAAACATAATATTTCTTAAAGTAAAACCTTCAAACGTTAAATTAATATGCATGTAGTTCATTTTGCATTAATACTATGAATTAATAATTTATATGGGTAAAATTTGAATGTTGATTAAATTTCATAGGTATCTAGCAGGTATTTGTACAGTAATCTATTAAATGGTTTAATTCTTTGTTCGGTTCTTATATTAATTGGCAGCTTGTTCCACATTTTCATACAATTTACTATAAGACTATTAGATGATTTACAAGCCAAAAAATGTGAAATAAAGATGTTGTTATTGCTTGATTGCCGTGTGTTATAAGCATGAATTTCATTTACTAATGGGATTTTATCTTTAAACTCTCTGTCATTGTATAATCGAAACATGAATTTCATTGCAGAATATTGGTACAATTCATTTACCTTTAATAATTTAGAAAATGCATACAATTTATTTAATCTTGTTCTATATGGTTGCATACTAATGTATCGTATAGCTCTATTATGCATTGTATTAAGGTTTTTTAGTGCTGATTGATTTGCATTTCCCCACAGAACTATGCCATATTGCAATCTGCTTTTTATAAGTGCATGGTACACGAGCTTTAGATTATTAAAGGAAAGGTATTTTTTTAAATGATACAGCATTCCCACAGATTGAGATATTTGGGTAGTTAATTTATCTATATGTGGTTTCCATTTTAGGTTTTTATCAATTACAATTCCCAGGTATTTAACTTCGTCTTTTTGGCAAATTTGACTGTTATTTATATGAATGTTTATCATGTTATTTTCAGCTTTCTTTTCTCCAAACATTATAGTGCTTGATTTTTGGGTGTTTAAAGTAAGCTTGTTTTTAAGCAACCAATTTTCAATTTTTTTAAGTTCTTCATTGACCACTTTTTCTACTGAAGATGAGTTATTACCAGAGGCAAAAAGTGCTGTATCATCAGCAAAAAGAAGAGTTTTTAAGCTTGAAACATTTGGAAGATCATTTATGTATAGGAGAAATAAAATAGGGCCAAGGACACTACCTTGTGGGACACCATGATTTATTAAATTTTTTTCTGATTTAGTTGAATTTATACATGTAAATTGGTATCTGTTTGCTAGATATGAAGAAATTAAATCAAAAGATAGCCCCCTAATACCCATTGCAATTTATTTTTGTTTTAAAACAGTGTGGTCTACTGTATCAAAAAGCTTTTTTCAAATCAAGAAAAATTCCACAAGTAATTTTATTGTTTGCCTGCTGATAACGCAAGTAATTTTCTAGTTCGATAAGTGCATCACTAGTGCTTTTGTTTTCCTGAAAACCATATTGATTTTCTGATATGATATTGTACTTACTAATAAAATCAGTTAAATTATGTTTAAGAATTTTTTCAAAAATTTTTGAAAAGTGGGGTAAGATGGAAATTGGCCTATAATTTGAAGCAATGTCTCTATCACCACCTTTATAAATTGGTAATACTTTGGCAATTTTTAATGCACTTGGGAAAACACCTTTATTAATACAATTGTTGATTAAATAACATAATGTAGGTGCTATTACGTTTTTGCTTAATTTAAGAATTTTTACAGGTATATCATATGTATCATCACATTTACAGTTGTCTAATAAATTAATTTCTCTTATGATATCTTCATCAATTACTGGTTTAATAAACAATGAAGAGCAAGTGGAAACAGTATTTAATGGTTTTAAAGGACTTGTTTTTGGAAGAGAATTTGCCAATTTTGCTGCTATTGATGTAAAATAGTTGTTTAGACATGAAGATATGTCTTTAGGTGAAAATAAGTCTTTATTAGACTCTGGACACTTAATGTTTGTAATTAAACTATCACTGGCAGGTTTTTGTATTATGTTTTTAATCATTTTCCATGTATTTTTACTATTGTTTTTGTTAAGTTCCAACTGGTACTGAAAATAATTTTGTTTTGATTGTTGTTTTACATGTGTTAGAATGTTATTGTATTGTTTGTATTTTTTGTAATGGATATATGTATGCGAATGTTTACAAGAAATTTGATAAAGTCTATTTTTCTCTTTTATACTTTTTTGAATACTTTTTGTCAGCCAAGGTTTAAAATAAAATTTGATTTTCTTTCTAGAAAGTTTTTGTTTTGGAGCATGAGTCTCGAGACATTCTAGAAATATATTCAAAAATTCTGAAAATTCTGCTTCTGGGTCTGAAAAGTTATTACCTAGGTTGCTTTTGTCTAAGCCTTTTGTTAAAGAATCTAAAAAATCAACTTCAGAAAAATTTGAAAAATCTCGTTTCAATATTTCACATGGTGGTCTACTTGCTGGTGAAACTTTATTTTTGGGTATCATCACAAAAACTGGATTATGATCACTTATATCATAAGATATTGAGCCAGAAATAATATTACTTGTGGAATTATTACAGTATATATGATCTAATAATGATGGAGTTTGCATGTTCATGTACCTTGTAGGACAATTTATAAGATTAATTACACCTAATGATTCAAGAGATTCTTTATATTGAATGATTGAGGGAGCATCACTTAATAAATTTATGTTAAAATCACCCAGTATAAAATAGTTTAATCCTTCTAAATTTATTTTTTCTATGACAGATTCTAATTTAAGTTGAAAGTTAGATATTGACGAATGAGGATGGAAGTAAATCCCCCCCACGACATAAGCTTTATTACAATTATTAGATTTAATTTCAACCCAAATATCTTCAACTAAGTCTTCATTCAAGCATAAGTCAGGATGAATTTTATAATTTAATGGTGTTTTTAAATATATGCCAATACCTCCACTGTTTGTTGGAGAATTTGATGAATGAAAATGATAATTTTTAATAGATGTAATATTATAGTTTATGTTTTTAAGTTTTGTTTCACTAATTACCATCACTTCTGGAGAGCAGGGTAACAACCCAAGCAGTTCATCAATTTTATTTATGTTTTTATTAAGACTCCTTACATTCATATGAAGAAAAATATTATGTTTTGTATAACTTGTTTCACAGAGTAATTTACAAAATTCAGAGATACTCAAATTTGGTTTGCATACAGATTCATGTATGTTGAACATTTAAAAAGAAAAAAAAACAACTAAACACATGTTTATATTACATTAAGAAATTAGTGACTTACAGAAGTTGATCGATATCAGATTTGCAGGTGATTTTGATTCTTTCACTGGTGGTGTTTTTTCTGATAAATATATCACCATTGTATGTCCAAAGAAATTGATATTTTGAGTTAATTTTTTTTTTATATGCTAAGGAGAACAGCTTTTTTCTTCTTGGAGTTAAATTTTCGTTGATGAATAGTTTTGTCATGCCATCAATGCCATAGTCTCGTACTCCAATTAAATTTTTTCTTTTTTGAAATATTAAATTCCTTATGTCTCTGTTTGTAAATCTGGCAATTATAATTGGAGGATTATTTGATGAAGATTTTGGAAGCCGATGGGAGGTTGAAATATCATTTTCTTTTAAATCGATGTTTAATTTTTTTGCCATGGTTTTGATGATATGGTTAGTATTTTCATTTGGATTTAGGGGGATACCATGAAATTCTAAATTTTCTCTTCTGTTGTACTGGTCCAAATCATCTCTCATTTTTTCTCCTTCAATTAATTGATCTTTGAGACATTGGTTTTCTTTCATTAAATCATCAGTTTTTTTTTGCAGGTCAAGTTTCATTAATTTTGATACATTATTTTTTAAGTATTCAAATTCATCATTCAAAAACTTCTGACTTTTTATTACATCTTCAATTTTTTTTCTTGATCTTTTAGTTTTGAAAATACTTCATCAATTTTATTATTAAATTTTATTTCCTGTCTCTTCAGTGCTTCTTCGATTGTTTCTTGAATATGTGTCTTTATATTATTTTCCATTTCTTTCATCATGTTGATAATTTCCCTGGTTGGAGCCATAACTTCACAATTTTTAAATAAAAATTTATACAATATTATACAACAAAGAAAATTTAATTAATTACCAAAACCTTATTCAAATAGAACGTGGTGGCACACGTATTCATATACGATGTTACTTTGTTGAAAAGTGGGAAGAACGTCTTTATGTATAGCAGGTAAAATGAAAGGCTATAATTGGAATAAAATTTCACCAAGGTTGCATGGTTGAACATATTTTGTGTGATTGCGGTGTATTCAAATTAAAATAATGGTATAGCAAGGATTTCGTGGGGGGCAGACTGCAACAACAATTTTTTGAATGTTTAACAAAAGTTTAGTCAAATAAACGTTGCAAACCAAAATCATTTTATAATGACAAAAAAATTATGTGCAACCTTTTAAGGCAAGGTGCTTGGTGAGCGCTATTAACGATATTTCAGCAAAATGGAGATGTGCTGTGCAATGCGGATAAATTGTTTAACCTAAAAAATTAACGTACAGTACAATGACATCACCACAAAAGACACAAACTAATAAAACACAATACGTTAAGATCAATTAAATAGGCTACCGTAATTTACTTGGGGGTGGTTGGAAACTTGAAATTTTTTCGTCTTACTTTTGCGCTGGCGAACTGCTGGATGACTTTTCTAAAATCTAAATTTCTAGCTTGTTCATTTTCTATCGATAGCAAAGCCAAATCGCTACATCTCTCTTGGGACATGGAGCTTCGAAGAAAGTTTTTGATCAGCTTGAGTTTAGAAAAAGACTTTTCTGCCGTAGCAACTGTTAGAGATACTGTTATATACATCATGTATGCCGTACAAACGTCAGGATAAGTTGTGACTGTTATGAGTTCCACTTGTATCTGCAGTTAGCTCTTTTATTTATACGGAGTTATACGATAGTTATACGACTGAATCTGTAAGTTATAATAATAATTTATCACGCGGTTAACCACACTTATGAAACCAGAGAGAAGAAGGCAGCGGAGCCGTGCGCTATGACGTCACATACTATAACAACCCCCTTTTAAGAAGCCTTTTAGCGAAAAGGTTGTCTAAGAAAAATATAGTACTTTGTACGAGCCCGATTAATAAACATGCACAAACTATAT
This sequence comes from Diplosoma virens, assembly GCA_963680785.1. Taxonomy (NCBI): domain Eukaryota; kingdom Metazoa; phylum Chordata; class Ascidiacea; order Aplousobranchia; family Didemnidae; genus Diplosoma; species Diplosoma virens. The sequence continues at coordinate 30,684,515 of OY796896.1, read as the reverse complement.
ACAATACGGCACAAGCGTTACGAGTTCTACGCTACTTCATACAAAATCTCTTAAATGATTAGGAAAGCGTTTTTGTCTCACGCTTCGCCGCGAGGTTGGAGATGGTGGGAAGACTTCATCTTCTAAATGGACGTGACGTTCGTCTGATGTCATTATTTCCTCTTTGGGGTCTCCCCCTTCGGTGGGGAGAGGGCGAATAAAACGTCTATTGCGCCAACAGACTCGACCGCTCGGTAGTTTTATGTGATAGTCGCGGTTTCTCCCGACGCCGATGATGAGTCCCGATCGCAACCATTTTTTTGTAATATGGTCTTGAATTCGAACATGTTGTCCGATTTTTAGTGGGTTGAGGTGTTTTGCGCGTTTATTGTATTAGGTTTCTACAGCCACTTGTAGATTTGATAAAGCTGCATCCCACTTGTCGAATTTGTTTTGCCAATCTTCCTTGAAATATTTCAGTTTAGCTGGGCCGATTGAACGTAACGGGGCGCCGTATAAAATTTCGGCTGGTGATAACCCATGGGCCTTGGGTGTGTTAACCCATTCGATTAGGCCGCTGCTAAATTCATCGCAGTCGAGACTACCATGTTCAGCAGTTTTGGCAACAAGATGCTTCATGGCTTTCACTGCTGCTTCTGCGTGTCCGTTTGACTGTGGATAATGTGGAATACTTATGGTGGAAGTTACTCCCCATTTCTTGAGAAACTGTTGAAACTTGCTTGATGTGAATTGCGGTCCTCCATCAGTTCTGATTCGTACTGGTACCCCTGTGTCCACGAAAAATTTTCTTATAGTGCTGATTATCTGATGTGAACTAGGGTCATGAGAGAACTCGCTGAGCTTAATCCATCCCGACAGACGGTCTACATAAACCAGGTAAGTCTTACCGGCATAATAAAATAAATCTGCAGATACGTCTTCAAAGGGTCTTGATGGGAGGGGATCGCGTTGTAATGGTTCCTGTTGCAGGCTTGGTTGGTGCTTTTGGCATTTCGTGCAGGCTTCAACGGTATTTTTGATGTCGCTATTGATTCCTGGCCAGTACACTATTTGACGCGCTCTTTGTTTTGTTCTTTCGATGCCTTGATGTGAGGCATGTAGCTTTGTCAGTATTTCTTTTCTTTTCTGTACCGGCACCACAATGCGATGGCTGTTCAGGAGAATTAATCCATCTTCGAAAGTAAGCTGATCTTTCAGCTTTTTGAAAGGTTGAGCTAATGGATATTTGTTTCCTTTTAAAAAGTTGCTTTTAATAGCAGTGATTAATTGTTGTGCTGCTTCGTCCTGCTGAGTACTTTCTTTTAAGTCTTCCAGCATTGGATCGATAAATGTTTCTTTTGTGACTTCTGGGTCTTTTCCTCTCAGAATTGTAGAAACGTTTTTGCAGATCATTCTGGTTGTGTCTACGTTTATGATATCTTCTGGTTCTGGGTCGCGGCACGGTGCTCGTGACAACGAGTCGGGGATCACATGGTCTTTGCCTTTTCTCCAGGTGGTGTGGAATATAAAAGCGCTGAGTTTTTCTTTAAGTCTCTGAATCCTGGGATTATCCACCATATCGAGTGTCTGGGTATTCAGGATTGACTCTAATGGCTTGTGATCTACTATCAGCTCGAAATTGGGTAAGCCTTGCAGATATATGCGGCATTTACGTATAGCCCAAACAACAGCGAGCAATTCCAGTTCAACCATAGCGTAGTTGGACTCAGTCTCAGTTATAAAACGTGATCCTGCTTGAACCAATTTCCACGTTTCTTGATGTTTTTGCAAAAGTGCAAAACCTAGACCTTTCAACCGAGATGCATCTGTTTGCAGCATCGTTTCCAGATTGGGGTCGAATGCAACCAAAATATGGAGGCTACAAAGAATTTCTTTTGTCTTTGTAAATGCTTCTTCATGCTGGGGTGACCAGAGAAAAGCGTTTTTTGGTTTGAGCAAGTCCCGAAGTGGGCCTGCTGCTTCACTGAGTAGGTGAGTGAATCCGCCCAGCTGGTTTGCCATGCCCATAAAAGATTGTAATTCAGTTATATTTGTTGGAGCAGGGAATTCAGAGATTGCTTCAATTTTTGTGGGGTCTGCTTTAATACCGTCGCTGCTCACTATATATCCGACATATCTGACAGCGCTTTGTAGTAACTGCATTTTCTTCGGATTAAGAGTAATACCGTGTTCTCGACATCTGTTTAGTACAGCCACTACGGTATTCAAGTGCTCCTGTGCGGTTTCGCCTTGAATAAGTATGTCATCTACCACTTTTTCGACTTTTTCAATGCCTTGCAGAGCTTCATCGCCTCTTGCGCAATATTCATCTTGAAAAGAAGCTAGTCCCATCGGAGCTCGAAGGAATTTAAATCTTCCGAACGGCGTAATGAATGTGGTAAAGTCTTGACTTTCTTTTTCTAAAAGTACTTGCCAGTATCCTTTAGTGGCGTCTAATGTTGAGAAAAATTTAGACGAAGAAGAAATATTCGAAATAGCTTCAGCAGGTGATTTAGATGGATGATATGGACGGCGTACGTATTTGTTCAATTTCTGCAAATCAATACAGAGACGAATTCCACCGTTGGGTTTTTGTACAACGACCATAGAGTGCACCCAATCAGTTGCTTCTGTTACTGGTGCAATGACTCCGGCTTGTACAAGTTGGTCAAGCTCTGTCTTCACCATCCTTCTGAAAGCTAAAGGTATTTGGCGTGGAACAGGTAAAGCAAATGAAACAACATCATCTTTCAAGGAAATTTTCATGGGTTTACTGTTCATTTCCCGTAATGTTGTGTCTTCAGAAAACACATCGCTGTACGATTTTATCAACTTGTTCTCAATTTTACTAATTTCTGCTTCAGTTGGGTTCTCTGATATAATGAATCTTGTGTTCTCTGCTTTTAATATGCTTGCTAATTTTCGAGGTGTTTTTAATGAATTTATCGGTCGAGGATACGTGTTAGGTAGAATGTTAACCTGTTGACATACGTACCAAGCAAGCAAAAAATCTTCTACCTCAGGACAGACGTAAATGGTTTCTTCCACGAATCGGCCGCAGTATTCGATGATGCATGGGAAGGTCCCCACGCATGTTACGGTCTGCCGATTTACTGCACTAAGAGTGTCTTGACTTGGCGGCATTAAATTATCAAGGTCTATTCCGAGCCGTTGAATGATGTTTACCCCAACAAGACTTACTTTGGCACCTGTGTCTGGTGTAGCTTCTGTGGAACCTAACGGGTTACGATGTTTAAGAGAAAAAAGATTAACAGTTATTTTGGGCGCCGCGGAGTTAGCAAAATTTGCATTAGCATTGCATCTACGCTTTATTTGTCCAGTTAACTTTTTCTTCGTTTCTTCGCGTCTGTTAAACCCGGGTTTGTTGTGAAAGCACACTGATGTAAAGTGACCTTTTTTGCGACATATTAAGCACTCTGTATCCTTTGCGGGACAGTGGGTTTGACTTTTTGGTGGGCAGGTCTTTTTACCGCATTTTGTACAGGGCTTTTTATTGTGCTTTTTAGATTTAGAGAAATTTTGACGAAATGTGCTTTGGTACGCTCTTCTCTCATTCAGCTGTCGGCTTATTCGCGCGTCGTCTAGTTTTGCTGACTCTTCCGATCTGCATAAATCAGTGACGGTCTGAAGATCAGGTAATGGGGATATGGCTAGGAGCTTTGTTCGAGTCTCTTTGTCATATATTCCCGACATGATTTTTGTGACTAAACGACGATTTAAACATTCATTGTACAAGTCTGCGTCTCTCGCCAAAGTTTTGATCGCGATTAAAAACGAATCGAAGTTTTCGCCAGCCGCTTGCTTTCTCTCTTCAAATGCGACGCAATCTAACGCTATATTTCTTTGACTCCGGATGTAATTTTTAATTTTGTCTAACACTTCGTCTGGTTTAAGTGTCGTTTCATCCGGGATAAGAAGTACGTGTTCTACGGCTTCTCGCATTTCCATCGAAAAAAAACCGCGAAGCAATGCCAACTGACTGCTCAATGGCAGCTCTGTTGCAAGCGAGACCGTAGCATAATCGTTGTACGATTTACGCCATTTCGCAAATTCAGCTAACGAAATTCCCACCTGCAGTGTGGAAGGCTTTTGTGCGTCCGCTTTAGTTCGCCTTGCCTCGTTGTTAGAACTGTTGATGTCAGCCGTTTGCTCACGTGATTCGCTTCTCTCACTGTTCGCGCTTTGGGCTAGCTGCTGTTGCGAAAATCGTTCGATTATTTTTCGCATTTTTCGCTGACTTTCAAGTTGCATTTGTCTCTGATTTTCGACATTCTGTTCTTGTGTTTGTCTTTGCATTGACAACTGTGCTTCTAAAAAAGTTTTTAGCCAAGAAGGAGGTTCATCATTATTAATATTACTATTCGCGTTTTGATTAGATTGAGATAATTCGGCTATACGTTTGTTTGCTGCTTCTAATTCTGCTTGCAGCTCTCGTTTATTTTTTGCCATTTTTCTTTTATCTTCAATCTTTTACAAATCTCCGATCACGAACTTGCAGTATACTTTTATAATGGTTCGTAAGCTTATTTTCTTCAAACAAATTTATAAGCTGACTGTCGACGACGCCATGTTATGAGTTCCACTTGTATCTGCAGTTAGCTCTTTTATTTATACGGAGTTATACGATAGTTATACGACTGAATCTGTAAGTTATAATAATAATTTATCACGCGTTAACCACACTTATGAAACCAGAGAGAAGAAGGCAGCGGAGCCGTGCGCTATGACGTCACATACTATAACAGTGACGAGTGATGCATTTTCAACAATAAAAAAAGAAGTTATCTTTAGCAGATTTTAAACGGGCAATCTTTTCTCTAAACGACGTTTTGATGGAGAGCATTTGTCTAGGAAACAACAGAGAGACGTTAACAGAAAATTACTGTTAGAAAATTTTCTTGTTTCAACCTCAAGATCCAGATGAGAAGCATTTGATAGAAAACTTGATTCCAAAAGTTGATATGACGTCACCACTGATTTCATTCCTTCAAAGCGACTAATTAGTTGGCAAGAAAGTATGTTCATCATCCGAAGAAACAAAGTTACGCAAAATTGCTTCTTAGGATCGCTTAACGTTATTTCTTCGGATATTTGATCGAAGTAGGCTTTTGTTTTCTTTTCTCTTTTGTTTAAAAACTGTCTTGGCAAACCTCATGTAGAAGCAATAGTGGAAGCTTCGTTTAGTACTGCGTCAAAACTCTTTCTGAATTGAGCAATGTCTTCAGCAGCAGTTGGCAGAAATTTGTGGGCAAAAATTAAGTCAATTGTTTTACACTGCATAGCTTTCGAAGGAATGTGGACGATCTGCAAAATTTTGCATTGCATGACCAGCATGCATATAAAGTCAAAGTTCTCTATCTGTGTCTTTATTGCCATAGCTTCATCTCTTTGCTTTTGCTTCGTGCTGGCAAGTATTATGTGAGTCAAGCATTTCATAACGTCACAAAATCTTTTCTTCAAAGCACAGACAGCATTATATCGACCAGACCACCGAATTGGATTTAACGCTTATGATGTAGGATTTGAGCAATAACAATCATGGACATTTTGAAGCTTTTGCCAACGCACAATACTATGTCCGAAAAAATTCTATACCGACCCAATGGTGTCGTAAAACTGACGGGTCTCAGTCACGGTGTCTTTTAACACCCAATTTAAATTGTGCGAAGCACAATGCACGTAGTAAGCATGTGGAGCCACATCTTGGATCTTCTTATGCAAACCGGAATACTTCCCGTTCATCACTGCAGTGCCATCACATTCTTGTCCTCGGCAGTTTTTTTTATCTCAAGCCCCTTCTGCTAAATGGAATTCGTTATCAGTTTGTGCAATCCAATAGCAGATGAATCCTCAACTTCGATAAACGAGTTAAACGCTTCAACAACTTTCAGTTCTCTTGGCGTTCCATCATCGTGGTAATTGATTTTGACGTAACAAAATAATTCACTTAACTGGTCTTATTTGCTGACATCTTGAGTGAATAATGGCAAAAAAGGAACGCTTTGTAGTTCGCTTTTATATCACGGAGAACTTTTTTTGAGCTGGTACTGATATTAGTTCATTTTATATCAAAGGACTTAAAATATTTTGGAGGATTTGTAGGTAGTTGTAAAAGTTTGTCTAAAACAGTGTCATATTTCCAAGTAGCTTACGATAAAGAGAAAATTGCCCTTGTTCTCCTTCGAAAGTTCTTCACTGGATCCGCGAAAAGGTAAGTTGCATTTTGCTGATATCAACGTATCATTCACTAGTCTTTCCAAAACATTTTAATTCCCAAAAATTTGTTTTTTCCAGCAAAGACTCGAGCAACGCTTCTCTATTGTCGCCCTGTTCTCCATTGCTCATGTATGACACACGCCTCCGCATAATGTGTGGAGCTTTCATGGCTTCGAATTCGCTGCGATAAATGCCTCCAGTCATTTAAACCTGTTGTACCCCAAGGATTTTGAAGTGCGTAAGAAGTTCCTGGAGAGACATTTTCATGAGAAAATAACCAGCAGGGCTGGCAGTAAACACGGTCCATGCTTGATGAATAACATTACCAATATCTTCATAGTTTTAGATCTGATTGTATTACATAATGGTAACAATTTGTTGAAAATAAACGATTGCTTTGGAGTGGATCTTCAGGTAAAGGTCCTTCAGGTTGTTTAGGACAGTGTTCTTCAAACTTTTTTCATCGGGACCCATTTTGCACGGCCAAATTTTTTCGTGACCCCTAAAAAAAGGTCTTCGCCTAGAATCGATCTGATTCCGCTATTTTCCCCCCAACATCAAGGTGTTCTCTAAAAAAAAAGGTTTCGCCTAGAATCGATCTCTGATTCCGCTATTTTTCCCCAAACTCAAGGTGTTCTCTAAAAAAAAAAAAAAGGTCTTCAGCTGGAATCGATCTCTGATTTCCCTATTTTTCCCCAAAATCAAGGTGTTCTCTAAAAAAAAAAAAGGTCTTCACTTCGATTTCATCTCTGATTTCCCTATTTTTCTCCCAAAATCAAGGTGTTCTCTAAAAAAAAAAAAGGTCTTCACTTCGATTTCATCTCTGATTTCGCTATTTTTCTCCCAAAATCAAGGTGTTCTCTAAAAAAAAAAAGGTCTTCACTTCGATTTCATCTCTGATTTCGCTATTTTTCTCCCAAAAACAAAGTGTTCTCTAAAAAAAAAAAGGTCTTCACTTCGATTTCATCTCTGATTTCGTTATTTTTCTCCCAAAATCAAGGTGTTCTCTAAAAATAAAAAAAAAAGGTCTTCACTTCAATTTGCTGTTGTATTTCGCTATTTTTCTCCCAAAATCATGGTGATCTCTAAAAATTAAAATCTAAAATCCCGCGACCCCCATTGAGCCCTTTCGCGGCCCACCGGGGGGTCGGGACCCCCAGTTTCAAGAGCCCTGGTTTAGGACATGCTGCAATAATTGCTTTCTTGATCTCTGAGTTTACAATAATGGTGGGAAAGTCGTCATTCTTGCTTGCATCTGATTATCTTTAGCAGTGTTGAAATTTTCTTTTTTGGTACTATTGTTCAAACTGTTAGCGTCAACAAGTTGGGGAGTAGATTCTGTCTCACAAATACGGACGTCTTGCTCATCCGCTTTGGATGTTTCTGGTCGAGTTAGCCACGAACTCAGTCGCTAGGAGTTTCTGGCTGCCTCAACTATTTTTCTCCTCTTAACTTGTCTCTTTAATTTGTCTCAGTCCCCTCGTGCTGGGATCCCTGTGCATTGCACCGCTGCACGGGCGATAGTTACTGTCCTGGCCATTGGGTGCTAATTCATTCTTATAGCTCGTTAGTAAAAGTTGTTGTGAGTGATTATTCGCAGCTGTTGACGCTAGAATTGTTTTCAAGTTTGGTGAAGCTTGGGGCCAAGTTTTCGTAAATCGATAAAATTTTGTAAATATTCTTTTTATGTTAAGAGTCTTTTAACAGGAATCTACTACCCTTTTCAGCAAAGTGAAATTGACGATTTTATTCAACTAATCAAATTGCGATACATAAATTAATTAATACAATCAATCAAAGTTCAATGGGCCAAATATTCAATATAGAAATTAAAAAATAAAACAAACTAACTCATAAAAAAAAATCGATTTTGACCTCTAAAGTTATCTCTTCGTGTCTTTAGAGTCAGAATCCGATTGAAATGAGTCATATTTTTTAATTTTTTTAATTTTGATTTTTTACAGAAACTGATGATGACTTTTATATCAATAGGTCGAAATCGATTTTTCGTTACGAGTTAGTTAGTTTTAGTTATTAATTTTTATATTAAATATTTCGGTTATTAATTTTGACTGATTTTATTAACTAATTTATGTATCGCAGTATATTCTTTATTGTTAGAAACAGTGGCTTCTTCCTATCTGCGTAGAGACGTTTTCTAAAAAATCGATTTATACTCAGCCGGAACTAACTGTATTAAGCATTTCAGTCTCGCGGCAAAGTATTTCTTAAGCTGGAATAAATAAAAAATAGACACAGCTTTACATGAGCGCAGGTATTGGGGTTACCTAGCTTAAAAGATCCTTTTGGATTCCCGAATAAAGTTGTGAAACTTATTGCCTCTTTATGTACTCCCAATTAATAGTTAATTTTTCATGTTGCTGGATCCTTTTTTGAATAAAGCTTTTTAAAGACCTAATTCTCTATTCAAAAAACTTTTCTATACAACTGAAAAAAACTTTAATGGCACTCTTCATAAGAAAAAATGTAATTTTTAATCCCCATGTTTATTTAAATCCAAGTTCTCAAATGAAACTTAATCTTTTAAAATTTGTAAATCATTTTATGCATAAGCCTGTATGACGTAAGTATTTGTGTTTTTTAATTTTTATTTTTTAAATTGCAAAAAAGCGCTTTACCAAAAATATCTCCCAAATAATCAGTTTTATTAAAATGTCTTAAACTTAGCCGGAAAGCAAAAAAAAATGACGGACAACAAATGCTAATGCGTTGCATATCGATAAAAATTTAGCAAAACCTTTGACCAGTAGCAATTAAATCATATTGATTTTTTTGTAAACAAAATACATGATTTAGCTCAGCATTCAATGAAACAACATATTGTCGCAAAACTAAGTTTAGTCATATTCGAAGTAAGCACAGACATTTTTACGACATCCTTAAGACGCCTATATTGGTCCGACGTCCTCGACCATTATTGGACGTCTTGATGACGTGTAAAAACGTTTGTTGCTGGTTTTTTTAAAAACAATCTATAAGCCTGAATTACATTTGCTTAAAACAAAACAGTTTAAAATCGTTTTTAAGGCGTGTATACTCTGGATGTTAAAGCGGAATATATAACTTTGTTGTTTTTTGCTTTTGAATGATTCTTTAATATTTATGTTTAATTTGTAAACAAGCTGCATAAAGATGAGAAACACCAGACTCGAGTTTCGCTCTTATTAGAGCTCGTCAGTGATGCTAAGCATTATTATTATGCTAAGCATCACTGACGAGCTTTAAATAAATACTTATATCGTTTAATAGACTTGCGGAAGTATTTTTTAAATACAACCTGCAGTTTGCAGAAAACAAGAAAGCATCATTGCCAATACTGAATGAAAACTTTGACTAGCATAATCTGTTTTATTTTCCTGTTAAATAAACGCTTTTATAACTTTTTCAACGGGTCATACTAAATATGTCATAATGGGGAGACGGATACGAACTGACGGGCGGGCCCATTGAAATATGTAGTTGAAAACCCGATTTCGGGCACGGGCAAACCAAACTATTTTTGCAAATTTTCAATTTGACTATTTCATAAATAATTACTTTCTCTTAAAAATTAATCTTAATGTTTTCATATTTTTGATGATTTTTAAAGGGGTTACTCGAAGATGAAAAAATTACGGGAAAGGTAGCTTACTGGCGGGCTAAAAAAATGATATAGAATAGGGCCGGGTAAAGGCACCTTGTATAAAAATTCTTACCGGTACAATCGGGTACAGGCTGCAAAATATCGGCACGTGCAAGTTTTAATACTCTCCAGTTCGATGGATGTTTTTATATTTATTTTCCTCTGTGTATTTATCCTCCTGACTCACAAAAAACGTCGGATGTTTTAGACTTAAGGCAACCGTCAAGCGATTACCCCGAATTGTTTCCAAAGATGCCGAGGTATTGCTGATCGGTTAAATTTTTTTTGTTTTTTAGCTTTTACTAATTAATATGACTGAAATTAAAGCTGCTTGTTCATACAGCCAAGTCAAGGAAAGTGCCGAAAAGTGTTTTTCCCAAGGACACAACAAAATGAGGCCATTAAATTTTGAACTGCCGCCGTGTTGATTGCATGTGCCTTTAAAACGACCCTCTTAATCACTCAAACACGCAGGCAAGTAATAAATCGACAAACAACAAGTCTAGCTCCCTCATCTGGCAAAACGGTGTGATTCTTAACAAACAATATTATGGTATTGCAGAGTTGATTAGCGTTTTTCCACAAAATAAATAAAAGAATAAACGTTTTCTACTGTAATATAAGGCAAATGATAGTACGATAATCTTTGCATAAAAATTATAGGCCAAGACCATCATGTTTATATTTGTACATACTAGCTTAAACTTTTTTGTCTAACACGAAAGAAAAAGACAAACTTTTTTAGAATCTACGTTAAATTTTACTTACAATATTTTATCAAATATATATTCGCGAGAAAAATCAAAATCTCTGGAGCGCAAGCTTTTTAATTTTCAGTAATCAGACAAAAAAGAAGCAAGCTTGTGCATTTAATTTTATGCATTAAGTTTTAAGAAAGAAATTTTGTAATGACCCCACACATTAATTAATATTTTAATAAAATCCTCTTGACTCACAGGACTTGCAAGATAACGGCCAAGGTGATAAACCTTAAAAATCGTCAAATGGTTACCCCGAGTTGCTTTCGGAGATACTAAGATATTGCTCTCGTATTAAAGTTGTTTTTTTCTCGGGATAAAGTGATATAACGGCAATTTAATGCTGGTTTTTTGAGATTGCCAAACAGAGGAAGTCATTTCTATCATAGACCAGAATAAAATACCCGAACTTTGTTGCACAAAAAAGCCTTCGTTTATGACATCATCATGTGCAAAGCAAACGCTCTACCAGGCCTGTAAAGTTAAAGACGGCCTTGGTTATATCCAGACTTGAGTGTTTTCGTACGAAACGTATCTTCATGTTTATAAGCTTAATTTGTTAAAAAACCCAGTGGATCTGTTCAACCCTATTAAATGAAGATTTTAGGACGATTCTCGTGAAACGCATCTCAATTAAAATTTTTCAATAAGGGAGACAAGAATCAGTCCAAAATTTCTTAAAAACTTATTTATTTTAATTTAAAATCGATTTCAATCAAAAGATCATCATCAGTTAACAATTCTATTAAGTCTTATTCAAATAGAATCAGTTTCAAATAGATATATTCAAATAGATATTCAAATAGAATAAATATCATATTCAAATAGAATCCTATTGCAGAATCCTATTCTATTTGAATAAGAATTGAATAAGAATTTGAATAAGACTTAATAGAATTGTTAACTGATGATGATCTTTTGATCGAAATCGATTTTAAATTAAAATAAATAAATTTTTAAGAAATTTTGGACTGATTCTTGTCTCCCTTATTGAAAAATTTCATGTTTATAAATGATAAAATTGATATTTAGGTTTAAGATTTTTGCTTTTAACAAAAACCAAAGATATAAAGATTGGAAAATTGCATTTTGAACATATAATCAAATATTTCTTTATTTCGGAAATTAATTGGTCGCATATTTATTTGTTTTTGTGATTTCTTGAAAGCTTGAGTACGAGTTATACTTTAACAAAATGTATAATAAAAAAGCTTAAATTGACAGCCAACCAGATATTAAAGTTTGGCATTAGCCCACAATGTTGCATCATCATCCAAAGTCATCAATGCCACAGAAATTACGTAATATTTTAAAAAAATCATAAACAAACTCGAAAAATAACAGTCATGCTTTTATTATTAATTTGAAAAAAAAAATGTTTGCGTAATCAAACAAATATAAAAGAGCACTTATTTATAACGTAAGCAAAAAACGTGGCAAAGAACAAACTTACTAATGGTAAAACCAAACAGAAAAAAGCTTTTAAAGATAAAAGAAAAACTTGATGCTAGATTTTTTCACTTTAATTCATAAATTACCATAAGTCAAAATACAATTTATCAATATATCAACTATTTATTGACTCAATTGCTGGATAAGATCGGACGTGTCAACCTTATAGCAGCTCTCAAACAATTACCACGATATCCTTTGAAAAATACCCAGTTTTTTTAACGTCGAATATAAACCAAATTTTTCATTAAGAGCAATTTTTCTTTATCTAATGGCAACCACATCGTACTGTTGTTGATAGTCGGATTCCATAAATTAGAAACAGTAAACTTGCGAGGCTATTTGGACAAAAACCGTAGTTGTGGAAGGTTTTGTATATTTCGTAATTTAGCTTGTCAGCCTATTGTTACGAAAAATTAATTACAACTTAGTTAAGATTTGTGCGATACACCCCCCAAAAATTGTTGAAATTAGCCCCTCAAACTCAAAGAACTCGGTGTTTTTGACAAACCCGATATCGATAAAAAAGAAATCCCGAAGTAGGACGCGAAAAAAGTCGTTCGAGTTTCACAGATATATAAAGTGGAAACCAAAAAGGTCCCCGCCTGGTATTACGCCTCTAAAGCACATTTATATTTGACCGAAAAAGTAATCAAAACAGCTTCTTTTTTTGGTTTTTACTTTAGAGAGGAAATCATTGAATACCATGGATTGAAAATGACAAACTCGAACTCGAACTTGCAAATTCTTTTGTGAACTCGAACTCAAACTCGAACTAGGTTAGAAATGCATCGAATTTGCAGCCTGGTAGAACTCCATGTACTTAATTTGAACTGTCTTTTTTTGATGGAATCCTTTTTCAATATTGTTTTTGCAACTTTCAAGCTTGATCAGGTAAATTACTGCCAAGATTGTAAATCAAATTTAGTTACGTTTGTTGCCCAGTTTTGCCGCACATGAATCATTTGCAAAACTGACCGGAAAATACTCGCCATCAAATGCTAAATATCACCCATAATGGCAAATGTTTTTTATAAGGTTACTTACTGTTAAAACAATAATTTTCTGAAGTGTATTTAATCACTCATCATTTTTCAGATTTTGAAGAAAGCACTTTATATCGCCTTTCTTTGTTTGACGGTCCCCACTAGCAGATCAGGCATAAAAACAATAAATAAAAAGTTTTCACCGCACAGCAATATCTTGTTTACTGTGAAAATATGTTTAATAATTGCCTGACTGTTGCTCAAGCCACATGGAATCTGCCGTTTTCTAGAAGGACATGAAGATATAGATAATATAAACTACATGAAACTAATGATTAGCGATTGTGGGTATTTGTTATGCTTGGCATTCCTCTTCTGTGGCGATCTGTTTGAGCGTCTTCTTCAAGTTAAATATGTGATTGATGAAAGCCTTAGTTTGGGCTTAACGTGAAGATGTTTCGAATGAAATGAATTCCTGTCCATTAAAGAATTGATCGCATTTCTACCACAGAGAACCTGCAGTAAAGCTAAAATTCACTTTGTTTTTTACCTGACATGTTCACGCCAAGAGATACAGTTACTCATAATATTCTGTTGTTCTTCTGGTAAAAACAGAAAACTTTTTTTGTTAAAAACCTTTTCAGTTTATTAAAAACTAAAAATTAAAAACAACCAGTCAACGTTTCGGGTGCGGTTACAAGCACGCTTCGTCAGGACCAAAGCTAAAATAAATGTAAAGTTAAAAACTCAACTAAAATTGTTTTCAAAAAACAGTTGCCAAAACATAGCGGGAAATTACTCAAGCGTAGTAGTAAATTAGTACTTCAAAAAAACAACAAGTTTCGTGTAAAAAACATTGAAATGCGAAACACGAAATCGAACAAGCGTGAGAAAACAATTTAAAACAGCAATTAACTTTTGAAAGTAAATAAAATACAAAAAACAGGTTTTATTTTAACTCATTATATATTGCATTGTAGTAGACATCTTCTTTGTCATTTATCGATGAATTAGTTTTTTGTATAAAATATGATTCTAAAAAACGGCGTTTATAAAAGTCAGATTCATAACCATCTGGCTTGGCTCATCAATTCTTACTTATGAACCTGACTTTTATAAACGCCGTTTTTTAGAATCATATTTTATACAAAAAACTAATTCATCGATAAATGACAAAGAAGATGTCTACTACAATGCAATATATAATGAGTTAAAATAAAACCTGTTTTTTGTATTTTATTTACTTTCAAAAGTTAATTGCTGTTTTAAATTGTTTTCTCACGCTTGTTCGATTTCGTGTTTCGCATTTCAATGTTTTTTACACGAAACTTGTTGTTTTTTTGAAGTACTAATTTACTACTACGCTTGAGTAATTTCCCGCTATGTTTTGGCAACTGTTTTTTGAAAACAATTTTAGTTGAGTTTTTAACTTTACATTTATTTTAGCTTTGGTCCTGACGAAGCGTGCTTGTAACCGCACCCGAAACGTTGACTGGTTGTTTTTAATTTTTAGTTTTTTATAAACTGAAAAGGTTTTTAACAAAAAAAGTTTTCTGTTTTTACCAGAAGAACATCAGAATATTATGAATAATACACTGGTAGCAAGAAAAATAGCATATTCAGATACAGTTACTATTACTTAAAATAAAACTTTGCTGAGTTAGAAAAAACTCTGCAGTAAATGCAAAATTTAGACTATTTAATAATTTTAATTTAAGGTACTAGCTTAATAAGATTTTTAACTTGGAATTCTTGGGAGAGATTTTGTGACCAATTCTGTAATGTCCCAAAAAAAAGCACTTTACAGCTCTTTCATCTGTTTAGTGGTCTTAGCAAACGGCTCTAAATTTCTGTCAAATCAGTAAATAAAACAAAAACCAAATAAAAATTTCAACTTTTGGCATCATTAAAATCAAGTTGTTGTAATCAGTTAACAATTGCTTAAACTAAAGTATGACAGCTCTGACGTTTTTCTGTGAGTTAGGAAGATGAATTTAGTAATAAAAATAGAGAAAAAAGTTTAAGTTCAAGATCAAAAAATACTCCATTTAACGAAATGTTTTATTTAGTTTTTTTTTTATTTTATCTCTATATTTATCTTCCTGACTCGCAGGAAAGCGCTAATACATAGGATAAGCAATTACCCCGACCTACTTCCGGAGATGCCAAAATATTGCTGTCCGCTTGTAATTTAATAGAGATATGACTTTAATTCGAAACTGCTTGCAAAGACCATCAAGCAGGGGAAGTGCCGTAAAGTGTCTTTCCCAAGAACACAACAGAATGGCGCTAGTGGGTTTTGAACCGAGACCATGTTGATCACAAGTACGGCGCTTCAACCACTTGACAACGCTGCCACTCGACTGCTTTTTAAATGTCATAAAAAGAATAATTGAAAGGAACCCTACGCTTTTTACTTTTATTTTTAGGCAATTTTGTCGCCTTGCAGTTCGATAAACAGCAAAAAAATTAAAGGGAAAACCTACAACAAACTTTTTTGAAACTTAAATAAAAGTTTTTTTTTACAGGGCTTAAATAATAATTACGTAATACTTTATAAAATTTGTAATTGTCCGATTCAAGCCTTTCACTCTCTGATTTCAAGCGTTGGGTTTCAAACAAATCGATTTTGTTAAACAAGTATGCAAAAGTGTGATTAAACGTAGGCAAAAATTTCAGTTTAAGTAATCAAAATCTTGTCAAGCCTTTAAGGCCCGTTTCCACTACGAGCGTGGAAAAGAGCATTCTTTCTCTCTTTTATTTATCTTCGATTGAAGCGAGCGGTTAAAATTGAAGCGAGCGCAAAAAAAAGCAATAAAACAAACAAAGAATGCTTTTTTCCACGCTCGTAGTGAAAACGGGCCTTTATTCTTATAAATGACTTTGTTAGCAAAAGCAAAAAGCTTTAAAACAAACCAATCAAACTCGCAACAGTAAAAAAACGAGCATTTTTCCTCGGGGCCGCACGCCAACGTTAATATAAATTGTTTTTGCCAAAAAATTGAATAATATAGAAATTGCTGAGATATAATACCAACTTGATTGTCATATGATTAATTGTTACAAGTTTAAAAAACGAAAAATGGCGTCATTTTATGGTAAATTCTTATTTTGTATCGATTTGAATTTGCGCAGTCATCGGTAACCAATCTATTCCATAAATTAAAGAACTCGAGTTAGATAAAATCAATCTTGAACCTTTTTGAAACATAACTTGTAGTCATTCCATCGAACAAAAATCAAACAAAAAGTCTAGCAGAGATTGAGTCCTTTAGAATCCTAAAGTTGTTTGGAGGCCGAGTTGACGAAAACAAAAATTCACAATAGCGTTGCTTAAATTAACTTCGTTTCCGTATTGCACGCGAACATAGACGAGGTTATTATAGGCACGAAATTGTATCTAAAAGCAGTAATTAATAGTTCCACAACCCGTGCCTGCAGGTATAGCAAGGCCTTTTAAAATAATGACCAACCAAAGTTGTAAAGAGTCTTGAAATTGAAGGACTCTACATTAGTTAATACGAATTCAATAACCTTCAAGTCATGAGCAGGATAGCTTATTGCAAGCAATACTGTGAAAGTTCGATCCTCTATCTTCTTGTGTGATTTCTCTTGTGGCTTTGGCTAAGACGGTTCAGGATCGATTTCGAATTGGGTAGGCTACTATTAATCGTTGCAAACAGATTGCAACAACCAAATCGATACATTCAAGCGAATGAGAAACTAAGTATCGCCAGTCCTTTACAGCCGTGAAATTTTAACTTTTTTATCATTTTTCTGCAGAGAGTCGCAGATAATGAGATAATCTGGAGAACCCACAAAAGATTTTTGGGCAGTGTTTTGAAGATACGTTTTTTATCAACTTAATAATAAGATAATTTGCTTTACCATAGTTAATCTCAAACGTAGAACCAATACAAAATGCTATGGAACCGAATGCTTTTTGGTGGAAATTTACATTACGGCGACTATGCAAAAAATTTTTACTTGACATAAGCTGTGCTTAAAAAATAGATTATAAATCACAATACTTTTTCAACTGCGATCAAAGTTGCTATTGCGATGCACTGTGCAAACTTATTCTCGTACAGCGATAGATAAAAACCGTGATGACTCAGCACAATCTTTACCTCCACTGTGAAGAATAAGATGCCAAAACGCTGTTGATGCTAAAAATAAGCTGAAAATTGTACTATAAAAATACTATACAAACCAGATAAGTTTTTACCATTTATTATACACCGTTATATAATGAACATAATACTACAAAAAAAAATTCGATTAATTTAAATCATTTTTGCAGTATCTGAAAAAGATGGCGACAGGTTTGCTTGAGAAACAGCAAGTAGGCCAACCGTTTTCTCGGCTAAATCCAGCTCCCTCTCGCCGCTGTGGTAAGCACGACTTTTATTGGAGAGAACACTCACAGGCTTGCATATATTCTGTGGTTTTCATCAATCATTCCGCCCTTTCTGATAACGGAAGTTCTGTTCAGATGTCCTCTGTTGATTAACTAGATTCGCTTTAAACGTGGTGGCTGACAAAAGGCTGATTTTTGTGTCCTTGATATTGGGTAATTTAGGGTGTGGCAAAGGCAAAAGTAAGTCACCTGTGGGGAAAAATCATCTTTCAATTTTTTTTTACAAAAAATTTTGTTTTTAAGTAAAAGTAATCAAGGATTTAGAATACGCTGCCTTTTTGGGGCCGGGTTTGACCAAAAGGGGCTCAATCAATTCAATGATCAACGTACCCATTGTTGCGTAATTGTAGATATTCTATTACGTAGCATTATTTTTCGTTTCAACCTGTCACATCCGTTCCCAATTGAAGCTCAATTTACTCTTTAAATCGATTTTGGCACCAAAATATTTTCGCATTTCACGCTTCGTGTTGCACGCGCTTCGATCCAACCCTATCGAGCTCGCAGCATTTGATAAATGGTAACTGTTTCCGGGAAGTATCGTGTTAGCCCAGACATCGCCGCGCTCAATCACGAATAACTTGTTTCGTAGCCAGGCGCAAGCAAAGAAACCGAACGAATCTCTGTTAACAAAAACGCTTCGTCTTCTGAGACAAGTCAGAAATTTGGAAAAAATTGAAGTCGGCGTAGAAATGCCAGATTTTATTATTGCTGTTTGAAGTTGTCTATAAACAATTAAAAAACACGAATAGAATAAGGGAATAAAAAAAACGTAGACACCGAAGCACTAAATTATTAATATATCCTACAACAGCGCCCCTCTGGCTTAGGTAGCATGAGTTGGTCCGGATAGGGCTGTATATGCATTTAAAAAAAATTGTATTGGCTATAGAAAAAAAATGGTCAACAACTTCCATTATTCAATCTGAGCACAACGTAACCGTTTGCACGATTTTACCAGCACTTTGCACTTGCCATCATTTCAAAAGTTTGTATTGTACAGCAGTTTTCAATTAAAACAGAAGTCTTTAGGAATTCCCTAAATGTTGCAAAAACCTTGGCGGATTCATCTATTTTTTAAACGTTTTTTGTTTCATTTCTTAAGTACATCCGGATTAAAAACAAACTGTTTAGCTTGCCCTTAAGTACAACTATTTTTTAAACCAATATTTTTATTGCTAAATCATTACTGCTCAACAATTGTCATCATCTAAATAAAAAACATTTTTTATAGTTTAATAAAAATTGCAAATATAGAACTGTTTTTAAATTAAGATCTATATATTATCTTTATTTTCTTAATGATTTATCTGGTAAGACTGTAGGTTATAAACAAATCTGGATCTTTTGTAGAAAGCCTTCGCCAGCGCAATCTGCAGTACTTAAAACGTGGCGGGGGTGTTTTTCTCACCTAATTTGTTTGCGGGATCTTTTGTAGAAAGCCCCCGCCACTAAAGCAAAAATGTGAGATTTGAGAAAAACACCCCCGCCACGTTTTAAGTACTGCAGATTGCGCTGGTGGGGGCTTTCTACGAAAGGCCCACAAATCTTTAGTAGCTTTAATTTGCGGCATAGGCTATTAGTGAAAAAAAATTAGAAAGTTTGAGAACTTTCTTGAAAGTCGCTGGGTTTAATGGGCATAATAACAAATATTTCACATTTTTTATTAAATTACAAGTCTATGCTTAGTATTAATTTCTTTATAGAAAAAAAAGAAAAGATGGCGAAAATTTTTACAAATTAGAAATTATTGTACGTAAAAAATTAGAAAGGTTTCTATACCGTATTTACACAAAATTATAAACGCATACATGTTTTTTAATCTTTACGAGTATGATCTAATTTTTTTTATTGTAAAGCTATGATCAAATTTTTTATTTTAAAATTATATATAAAGTTAAATAAGTATCCGTCAGGAAAAAATCTTGTAGTTTTTTCAATTTAGTCTATTTACAAAAGATTATTTAACTTTTATCTTAATTAGGTCTCTAAAGCCTTGAACATTTTTATCTCGAAAATTATCTGTGATAGAACTAGTCAAGCAGGAAAGATTGTAAAATTTCAACTTGCTCTGTAAAAGATACGACAGAAATTTTGAAAAAAAAGCCTGTTTGATATGACAAGGACTTTTGGTTTAACTTAATTATCAAGCTCTTTTGGCTTCTTCTAATTTAAAGAGCTTCTGTTACCAACGATAACAATTCTCAGCTGCAGTACTCAATTGGTAATGCATTCGTATAACAACGGCTTCACTGAAGAAATTAAATGCTTTTTATTAATAGTTTTTGCAGCAACTTAATCAAGAAAACTAATTATTGCAAACTATTTTACTAAAGTAAAAAAAACAACAAAAAAAACAAACTAGAAAACATTTCTTAGTTAATAAATTTTTAAAAATTTAAACTAACACACTTAAATAAATAACAATTGTTTGCCTAATAAAAAAGATTCGTATTTTTTAAATACGAATCTGTTTTAAATAAGAATAGGTTTACATAGAATTGCATAACAAAATTACAAAATATCGGATACCAGGTTCAAATCAACGCCATTGCTAAATTTTTGAAAGCGTTTTTAAAATAGCTCTAAAATTTTTGTTCTTTTTTGCTGTTTGGCTAATTACTCGAAATTCCTTGTTTTGTCTACAAACTTTCCTCCTTTAAAGAAAATTTCTCTTCAACTTTTCTTGATTTTGCTACTCAAGAAAACCATTATGCAGGGTGTGGTGATGACTGTTTGAAACTAAAATTCAACAGGTTTGACATCGTAAGGGCTCATATGAAGTCGTGCGAGAATTTCTCAAAAATAACTCACGGACCTATTAACAATATGTAATGTTTTGACAAAAAATCTTTAACGCGACTGTGCTGGTGGCGTACAGCAGGACATCTAGTTCTTCATTATGTTCGAAATGTGCACATTTCTCATTACCATCATTTACATGTAAATTCTTTTTTTCAGTTTATATCTGCTGCGTTCTGGTAAAGTAGCAAAAATTTTTCAAAACTACTGATTACTCTAAGCCACAATACGAAGCAGCTTTTCAATTGAGCATTTTTGAAAATAACTGAAATGAATTGCAGTTTTTCTTTTGTATAGTGCTGGTGCATTAATTTTGGGTTTTATCCAACCCCAGTTAAAAAAAACTGTTTATAAACCTTGACCACAGAACTGATTTCCAATCAAACATACGGGACAAAACAACTCTCATGGAGTCCTCTGAAACAATGACATCATTTTTGATGAGAAGCCAAAGTGATTGGCAAAAGATTTTTATTACTTGATTAAATGACCATCCACTTTCCTAAGATAGCTTTATAATAAAAATGATTATGTGTTATTAGGGATCACAACAAAATCGCAAAAAAATTTTTTTTCAAAATAACTACAAAAATATTGTAATCCACTTCACCCATCTTTTAAAAATCAGGGTTTTTCAACCTTTTTTAGCCCGTGAAGCCCCTTTTACTCTATATACAATTGGTGGATTTCGATGCCAAAACTTGCAGGTTTCTGTTTTACCGAAACCAAAATGACAATTTTTTTTTAGTCTTCACCAAGATTTCAACCAGAAAAAAACAAAAAATTGTGCATTAACTTTGACTGAGTTTTTAGTAATCGCACAAGCTTTCCGTTGCTTTCTCTCCGTTGCACCTTGACGAAGTGAGCAGTAGTTCACAAAAGCTTGTGCGATTAATAAAAACTTAGTCAACTTCAGTGAACAATTCTTTGTTCTCTTCTGATTGATTTCAATAGTTGACACGGCTTTCCCAATTTTTATTCCTTTCAATGCTTCAAGATGTCAACGTTATACTTTTGAATTCGCTACGCTGGAAACTAGATTTCGGACCACGAATTCAGTTGAAGACAAAACAAAAGTTATCACATTAATTCAACTGGCAGTTTCGTCCCTACATTTTTTTCTCTTTAAGTAAATTTGCGGTTTAAATTCTGGTTTCTAGGGCGATGAAACCAAAAACCTTTCGTTGGTTGTGTTGTCTAGTAGACCACCAAAATAACACATTGGACCCCAATTGAATGCTTTTTTCGTGTATACCCCTGAAAATTTCCGTGGGCCCCGGTCAAGATTCTTCTTTTAAATAGACCAAAATCATATTACAGAGAAGTAACCTTATAGCTTACTGATCTTTTTTAAATAAGCTGCAACGTTAATACACTTTTGAGTGCACTTTTCTGCGCCGTTGACAATTTTCTTGTAGTTTAGTGCAGAAAGACTATAAAAATTAGAAATCGTATACCTAAATGAAGTCAGGGTTCAAACTATTTACAATTAAAAATCAATAGCAAAAAATGTATTTTAATGGGGTATCAACTTAACGTTTCAATTCCGTGAAAAGGAAATAGTTTTTTAGACCAAGTCAAGCATACAGGATCATTTATAAACTTTATTTCGTTCTACGACTAGAGTAGAAATGCAGAAGTTCTTTGGACACAAATTCAATTCAATTTTAATAAGATTGAAATGCTTAACTTAATATATATAATTCATGGTGCTTTTTGCTGCTTTCCAGAATAATTTTTGCCAATTTTGAGTTTAATATTTGACTTACATCACATGCTTTATCAAACGATCTTATTTTTAACTGCACTTTTTTTCTAATTACAGCATTATCATGACAATATATTTGTTTCGAATGTAGCAAGTCGTGAGTTCTTATCGCGACTGGGTCGTCTCAAAACATCAAAATCTATAGTCTTTCCCCATGTCATTTAGCGTAAAAAACAAAAAAGGTGCGAAAAAGATTTTGATCATTCCTATGCTTTCTAGTCATTGCAACAGGCTTGTGTCGTTGTGTAACTTGCTGTGTCGCAGTTTGGTTTTTAGATGAAATTTCGCTCATTCATTCATATTATACGTCACCATTATGCAATTGAGCGTTTCGAACTAGCGACACAATTAAGCAAGAAGCATAAATAAAAACAATCAGACAAAAAGAATAGGCGATTATTAGCTTTTTCATAAATATAAAAAAATTAATGGAACCTAGACAGTGATGGCTTTAATAGAGTGCGAACGGTGCGGCCGCACCGCCCCCCTAAAACACATCAAAAAGTGGCCCCCTACCCAAGATATTGCTCTATTTCTTCATAGTACCACCAGGACGTCGGTGGGAGGTCTAAAATTATTTTTTTTAAAGATAACTTTCTTTTGAGACACTAAAAAGTGGCTCCCTCCTAAAACAATTGCTATTTTTTTAGAGACCACACTAGTTTGGAACACTTAACAGTAGCCCCCCTACAATAAAGATCTTTTTTTTTATAAATAACTTTGTTTTGATAGATCAAAAAGTGGCCCTCCAAATAAAACGACAACTTTTTTTAGATCTTTTAGACATCACAATGCTTTGGGGCACTCAACTGTGGCCCCCCTAAATTGAAGATATCAGATATTGGTGGGAGGCCTAAAATAATTTTTTTAGAGATCGCTTTGTTTTCATACACTTAACATGGCTTCCCTTATGACGATGATTTTTTCAAAGATTGGTTTGTTTTGGAACACTAAATAGTGCTCCCCATACTTTTCTTGCACCGGCCCCCCTTTTTGTAAGGCCATCACTGAACCTAGAAATTGTCAATAAATTGTTGTGGAGACCACATCTTTTTTTCTTATTCTCAATTAAAGCAAATTATTTTTTTCGAGTCGCTTTTTTTAGATCTTTTAGACATCACAATACTTTGGGGCACTCAACTGTGGCCCCCTAAGTTGAAGACCTTTTTTTAGAGATTACTTTGTTTTCATACACTAAACATGGCCCCCTTATGACAATGAATTTTTTCAAAGATTGCTTTGTCTTGGAACATTAAGTGCCCCCCTTAATTTTCTTGCACCGGGCCCCCTTTTTTAAGGCCATCAGTGAACCTAGAAATTCTTGATAAATTGTTGAGGAGACCACATCTTTTTTTCTTATTCTCAATTTAAGCAAATTATTTTTTCTGAGTTGGAAACCTTGTTGAACTGATTCTATAAGAGAAGAAATTTCTTTCATATTTCTTCAACCTAGTTTTCCGGTAATAAACTTTAGCGTGATAAAAGTGATCTAAACATTTTTAAAGGCTACTGTTAAGGCCCGCTAAAGTTAATAAAATCAAAACTTTTTCAAGGCTTTGTTATTTTATAGAACTTACACAACGTTATTTTTGGTTGCTTAGAAGTTCTAAATTTTACTGAGTTTTATAGGTCAAAATAAAGTCAAAGTTTGTCAAAATTTTACTTCATCAAATTATACTAACAAAAATTATTTCTTGCATATTTTTGCAATTTTTTGAGAAATCATAGATACTTTATATATTTGGTTTCTGCAATTTATACTAAATATTGTAAACTTTTCAGGCTGCAATCTTTTAGTGACAATCTTAAATCTTTTCGCCGTTCTTTTTCTTATCAGTTCTGAATCAACAATATAAGTTTTACATGTTTCATAATATTCAATCAAGTTCGCGGTTTTCCTAAAGACTTTTAGAGCTCTCGACCCTGGGATGCGTGATTTAACTAATACGTCATTTCAATACTACGTGGACGTGGCCAGGTTGGCGTAACAAGCTTCCAGAGTTCAGATGCTGCAATTGGGGTCCCGCAATTTTTATGGGTTGGAAATTCATCATTAACTAACAAAAACTTTAATAGAAAAAAATGGAAGCCTTTTTTTGGTCTTCACCTGGATCACCTGGATTATAGTAAATTTAGGCCTTGAAACCTAAAATTGAAGCTAGAAGACTGCAGTAGATAAAGACTAACAGAGATCTTCATTTGATTTTTGAAGTAGTTTTGTAAAAAATAATCGTTTTAGTCGTCGTGATTTATACAAATCGGAAATCCGTGGCTTATATCGTGAAAATGTTTACCAATTTAAAATTCGGTAAAAATAAAGTATCGTTTTTATGTAAATGAAAGGAAAATGTATTTTTGAATGCGTCTTTGTCATAAAAAATTGGCACCGTGATTGAGTGATTAAGAGCGCTGTGTTGATAATGACCGTGAACGTTACGTATGCGGTTCAAAACCTACTCGCGTCATTCCGTTGTGTCCTTGAAAAAGACATTTTACGGCACTCTCCTCTGCTTAATCGTCTTGGAAAGCAACTCAAAATTTCAGTCATTTAACCGGATGACAATGTCTTTTGGACCTCTCTGAAGGCGAAAGCGAGTCGGGGGTAGTCACGTGACCGTGGCCCGAAGTATAGTGTCTATGACGCTTTCTTGCAAACTAAGAAGATAAATGGAGATGAAAATGAATTAAACAAATAAAAGAAAAACATTAGCTTAAATTCACATTAATTTTTCTCACTGCAGATAAAAGTTTTTATTCAATTAATTGTTATACAGAAGAAAACATGTTGGCAATGTTTGCAATCGTGGATCACTAATATAGTAACGAGATAAAATAAGATTTTTATCTCACTGTCGACAACTATTCTTTTCTAAACTGATGTAAATTAACATTTCTGCAACAATTGAACCAAAATTTCTGTGTAAAGACCCGTTTCCACTACGAGCGTTGAAAAGAGCATTCTTTGTCTCTTTTATTGATCTTCGATTGAAGCGAGCGGTTAAAATTGAAGCGAGCGCAAAAAAAAATCAATAAAACAAACAAAGAATGCTTTTTTCCACGCTCGTAGTGGAAACGGGCCTTAAACGTTTATAACAGGCCACAATTGTTAAGTCAAAGCAAGACAAATAAAAATTTTTTATGGTAAAAAAATGACACCAATTATCATTGAACACATACGATAAGCTGCCATTTTTAAACTGAATTTCTAATTTATCTTTCTTTAAATCAATATATACTTTCTGAAACCTGTTATTTTTGTGAAATTTGTTTACGTACTTGAGCTAATTTTTACTATGAGAGTGTAACCTTAAAATTCTGGTTATCAATTATTTATTTCCCCTATAAGTTTTTATTAAATAACCAAAATACCATATGCATACTGTTTTTAGTTATTTTTTTTTTATACAAATACTTATATTTGGTTTTAAAAAGACTGTGTCACTAACCTCTCACTTGTAAAAATTACTAACCCATAAAATATTCATAATTTGCTATAGGCCCCAATGTGCCAAGCAATAAGCCTAGGTCGCAATACTAAAATCTCAGCGCAGATATTATTTTGCCATTACATGACCTTCGTAAAACATAATCAAATCTGGCCGAATGAATTATTTAAGCGCAGCTTTTCTAAGCGTGTAATGTTTTTTAAACCGAGTTTTCGTCTAAACTGAAATCTTCAGTATCAAAGAGTTTAGAATTTTTTATCAATAAGCTTAATCAGCATGTTCGTAACTAAAAGGTCAAGACTTATGTGTTTGCTGTTTGATGAAATAAGCTTTAGTAGTTCTTGCTTGGATGACATGATGATGAAAAATTTTTTAATCTAATCTTTATAAAACCTGAGGTGCAATTAACAAAGTCAAATAAGTACTGCTTTTTATTTTTTGCTTTCTTTAAAAAAGCTAGTAGGTAAGAGTCAACGACCAATTTGACACGAGAGTTGTTTAGAAAAATATGGAAGTTTACTGTGTGCCGCAGTATAAACAGTGACACTGATTTGACAAAGCTTAAAACTAGTTTTCTATGGATTAAATTCATAAAAACCTTTAAAGTCTGCGTAAGTTTCGACTGATTTCAGCTGATTCTGATATTACACGAGTTGATGTTGATTAATGAAATATTTGATATATAGCCGATAAATCACAAAAAATGGATTTATTTATACACAATTTGACAGCAGTCGGAAAAAATCACCATTAATCAGTTTGTTATGACATGAGTAACTAGTGTTTTTATTCATCCTTATCAAGGGCACCTTCGCTCAGTGGTGTACCGAGGATTTTTAAAAGGAGGAGGGGCATACAACCACAATCAAATACGCTAAATAAAAAAAATTTTTCACTTTGTATCTGTCTCCGTTTTGCCAATTTTTTCTCCCAAAAACATAGTGATCTCTAAAACAAAAGCGTTTACTTTGAATCTGTCTCTGATTTTTCGTGTTAGTGATCTCCAAAGGGGGGAGGACATGGCACAATGGCTCCCCAAAGTACGCTACTGCTTTCGCTAATCAAAAAACATTTTTATTCAGTTTTTTTAGCAACTAAAAGACAACACACACAAAAACCAAAGCCTTAGACCAGTGGTTCTCAAACTTTAAACAATCTGAGCGCACTTATAATACTACAAATATTTGCAGGCGTAATGTATACAAAGTAGAACTAATATGTTATACTTGTAATTAAAAAAATTGTAGAAAAATATCGCATTTAACGAAAGCAAATTTTATGTATCTTTATGCAGTTTATTCATTCCTGTTGTCGTCGTTGTTTGGAAAGGTATCCACTCCAGGTCAGACCCAAACAGGACTGGGGCCGAGGGTTCATCCTTTCACTACCCCAGGCTGCTGTACTGCCTGAATCAGATGCTGGCAGTGATGGTGTTAAGCCAGCATAGGGGTTTATCATACAAGACAGTCAGATCTCGTGCTCCATGTGGTGCCCGATGTATAGGGCACGTTATTAGGACGTGGTCAGCAATTTGTTCAGCGGCACTGCATTCGCAATTTGGTGAAGGAGCGAGACCCAATTTGTGCATGGACAAATGGAATTACTCAACACCATTCCGCAGGCGGTTGAGCTTAACCCAAACCGTTCGAGGCAAGTTCATTCCAACAGGCCTGGCACTGGCTATGAGTATAGAAGCAAAGATCCTGAGTGTATTCTTACTGCACTCCGTGTTCCATCTATAATTCATGTACTGAGAATCGCGGATGCGTAGTCTAGCAAGGCTGTTTAATAGATCCCGCGCAGCTGGCACAAATGGGCGTCTAAATCTTGGTCTACCTTGGCCAGCATTTGAGGACCCACTTAGAAGATCATACAGGATATGATCAGGGTTCAGAGGTTCATAGTAAGCCAAGGAGAGCGTCGCTCTTAGTCGGCAAAGCTCAACTGGCTGGATGCCTGAAAGTAGGGGTAAATGGTCCGTTGGAGTGGGATGCAGGCATCCAGTGACTATGCGCAAGGCGTCATTCAGGACACTGCCTATGAAGCGAGCGTGAGCGCTGCGACACCAAGTTGGTGTGCAGTACTCAGCTGTTGAGTAGACTAGAGATAGGGCAGCTGTATGCAGTGTTTTGGCACCAGCACTCCACCTTGAGCCAACACGTCGCTTCAGCAGTTTGACGCGCGAGAATAATTTTTTGCGCAATGCCACTAGATGGTGACGGAACGTGAGCAATCTATCCAGTTTTACTCCAATATAAGAACGGGTTTAGAATCAACATCTATTCATTTCTTTGTTAATGAGAAACATTAACTTGATGAGACTTCGCAATTTTTTCAATGTTTGGTCTTATGCTTGAGAGACGAACTCTCATTTCCTCATCAATCCATTAAAGATTTCTTTTCTGTTTACATTTTATTGTGGCGATAGTAGAAAATCTTAATTTACATTAATATGAGTCAAAAAATTGCTAAAGTGGCTCGTGCTTTTTCAGATATCAACACATATTCTTCTTTGATAAAAATTCAAAAATCTTAAAGAGACAATTCTTTTTATTTTATCATCAATCCACAATCAGTGGACACAGTACTTTTTTTTCTGTTAGCGTTAAACTAGAATCTATTGCAGTATTTGCAAAGAGGGTTTCTAATCCAGTCATATTGCGCAGTGTTAATTGGTGGAAAATAATAAATCGATTTTTCTTTTAAAGTTAATAAATGTTCAACTATCATTGGCAGAATTCCGCAAGTATTACTTACCAATAAAGCATTTCAAAACTACCTTGCGTCACTGTTCTTTTCCAAATCTGTAGCTTTCTTTGAAACGCTTTATTTTTTCAGTAGATGTGAGGATATTTTCTTTTTTTCTTGAATGCTAGAGTTCAAAAAATTAAGATGATGAAAAGCAGATGCAAATATTGTAACTTTGCAATCCAAAATTCACATTAGAAGAGTTTACAAAAATCTGATTGTTTTGTAGTTTCAAAATATTTTATAAGTTCTTGTAAATCCGTAAACACGGGTTAGTAATTTGCCTCCCGACAGCCGCCTCACATCGGTGTGTAAAAGTAGCTGTCGATGTCCCCATATTTGTGCAAATCTGTTCAAACACGCATGACTAACTGGTTCAACATTCAAACAACTTGATCTAAGTCTTCTAAGGCCTTTCTTAATCCTCTCCTAACGCTCTCAGTATCACGGCCTTCTATGAAGGAAGCAATGAGTTGCAATAAAATTATTGTTTTGTTTCTTAGTAAAAGAAAGAAGACCCTTGTCGCAGCTTACCTTTGTTGGAGCTCTATCTGTGCAAACCCTTATGCCAGATTTCCGCAATAACTATTTCGTTAAGGTATTCATTAAGGTATTCAGGATGTTAAAAATGTCCTCACCTTTGGTAGTCAGACTTAATTCCTTGCAAAAAGAATTTGCTTTGCTATTTACTTTTTGTTAATGAAAGAAATGAATGCTATAAATTGAGCCGTGTTGGTAATATTAGTTGACTCATCAATTTGTCGTGCAAAATCAGAACACTTTTTTATCTCCACACATTTTTCTCAATATTAGAAGAAATTTCCAAAATATGCCTGTAAACAGTATCTTTGGACAGAGGTATTTTACTTATTTTTATAGCTGCTTCATTTTCTAACATTGTAATGACAGATAGGTGACTCCCCCCAAGTATGAACTTTCATATTTTGAGCGATTAGTTCTAAAATTTGGTACGAAGCAATTTGAGTTTTATCAGAAACAGTTATTAAACTTTAAAAGAATCAGCTGCTTTTTCTTGCTGCTTAGACATTTTTTAAAAAATATGTAGTTACCTTGTGAGTTTGTCTCTTAAAATATATCTTGTGGGTTTGTTTTGTAAATGAGAGTCTTTGCTTTTAAAATGTTTAGCAAGTTTACTAGGAAGCATGATTCCTTTGACATTTTATTCGAAAAACTAAACATACTGGCAGCGGATTATCAACATTTCCGGTCCAAAAAAAAGTAAAGCTTAAACAACTTTCATCGTATTTACGAGTCGGTCGAGGTTTTGCTTTCTCACTAGAACAACTTTCCATATTTGATGTTTGCTCACTTTCAAGATTACATTCATCATTGTCACGCTTCTTTTTAAGAAACATGTTCATTGTTATGGGTGAATTATTCTTGATAAACTTGTAAAGTGCATGATACGTCTACTCTTAAAGCCAGTTTGCAAGACACGACTTTTCCAGTCAACAAGGTTTGTTATGCTACATTTTTTGTTGCCGCATGATGAAAGATAGTGCCGGAGCTAACATGCCGTTCCAACCACGTTTGTTACGTGTTTTAAGCGCGTGCAAAATTTGCGGACCAGTAGGTACTTGCAAAAAAACTGACTTATAACTATCATAATAATGTCACAACGAAACAAGTAGAGTGTCTATTAGTGATGTCTGCGGTCCTCTGTCAGACCGCAGATCTGCGGTCTGTCCAGTCCTGGCAGGGGACCGTAGACAGACCGTAGGTCCTTTGATCCTGCGGTCACTTCTGCGGTCCACATCAAACGACCGTTATTTTTGACCTTAAACTTAAATAAATACACTTAAATAAATACACAATTGCATACAGACAGATATTGCTCTTCGCATTTCGCATCTTGCGCAATTTATGAGAGAGACCAATTTTAAGGAACTCGAAAAATTACGGTTATTAATAACGGTAACGGTTATTTCTCCAACGCGGACCGCAGAAAGGACAGGAGACAGACCGTAGACCGCAGGATTTTCAGAGGACAGACCGTAGACAGACATCACTAGTGTCTATAAGGAAATGGCATGATCAGGGGCGCCGGAGTTTTTTTGCCAGGGGGGGGAAAAATTAAAAAAAAGGCACTTTTTTATGTTGAAAAGGCACTGCCAACAAAAGCAAATTTTGGTGGTCATGCTGCAATTTGAAATTTTGGTTGACATGATAGAATTTCAGTTTGCACAGGACAAACCGGTATCTCGGAAAAATTTTATTTTGCTAATCTGTTATTTTGGTTTGATCAATTTTTCAGTCAATATTAACTCTTTTTAATAAACCTAGAGTTCAAAACCTTAATCCTAAGGTGCAAAGTCGTTTCAGTTGATTCTGCCATGACTACTCACTGCTTTACACAAGTTTTTCTCAATTAGGTTTAACATTAAAAAAATACAACTCTATTAACTGATTACTAAACCAAAGGCTATCCAACATAGGCTACCCACAACTTAACTTTTGTCAAAAGCACCCAAGCTAGTTTCGAAAACAGCATTCAACAGTTGCGACGTTCATGCACGGCAGCCAAAAGCAGATAGATACAGATCGAAGGCATTTTGCTTGGAAATATCACAAAATGTTCTTCACATGCTATTCAGTGAATAGTTTTCAGTTACCCACAACACAACGCTGGCTAAAACATTTACGCTATCAAGAATACCAAAGGTTAAAATAGATAGAACAATAAAAAACTTAAAGAGCTATTAACAGTTGGGTAAAAGAGAAAACGTAATTACATGAGCATGAATGGCCCTATAAATTGAGGTTTGATGTCAATTATTAAACGCTGCACAATTAATGTAACTGCAACTCAAAATAATTTATTAGTGTTTCGCTTGCTTTTGCAAAGTCATCTGCAACGGCTTGTAA
This sequence comes from Diplosoma virens, assembly GCA_963680785.1. Taxonomy (NCBI): domain Eukaryota; kingdom Metazoa; phylum Chordata; class Ascidiacea; order Aplousobranchia; family Didemnidae; genus Diplosoma; species Diplosoma virens. The sequence continues at coordinate 30,653,390 of OY796896.1, read as the reverse complement.
ATTGATATTGTTTTATTGAGTTTATTTTATTTTATCTCTATATTTATCCTCCTCACGCGCAGGAAAGCGACTGAGGCGCTAATACATAGGGTAGGTAATTACTCCGACCTGCTTCCGGAGATACCAAGATATTGCTGTCCGCTTGTAATTTAATAGAGATATGACTGTAATTTAGAACTGCTTGCCAGGACCACCAAGCAGGGGAATGTGCCGTAAAGTGTCTTTCCCAAGGACACAACAGAATGGTGTGAGTGGGTTTTGAACCGAGACCGTGTTAATCACAAGCCCGGCACTTTAACCACTCGACAACGCTGCCAATTCTGTTCATTGTTCAACAAGTTCTTATGAATGTTTGCAAATATTTAATTATTGAGACTGTTATCTCTCATATTGCTTCTAAGCCATGTTTTGATCCTTCTCATGACACTGAAACACCTTTCTGCAAAAACCGAAACGAGAGCTACGCCGCAGTAAATTTAAAGCAATTTATGTATTTCCAAAAAGCATTTCTTGCTTGTCGGCTTTTTGCTTAAAACTTCGCAAACTGTTGATATCTTTGTTACTTTTTTCAGAGGCGTGGTACTTTCTTTATTAAATAACTTAATATGAGCATGTAGGCTAGGTCTGCGAGTTCTTCTGTAAACCCATCAAAACGAACAAGACTCTTAAAATGTTACGTTATAATCACAATCATGGCACACAAACGTACCACAGTCCTTTACAGTAAAAGGGCTAAGAATGTCATGCGTTCAGTCTTGGTGTTTTTATTTTTAGATTTTAATGTCGGCCATAAGTGAGTATTGAGTAGCCAAGTCAGACAGCTTGTGTTGCTTGTTAAAATTAAATTAACGCCACAATTTCTTTGCTTCTAAATGAAATTTTTTTTTAATAATACTAGAAACTTTTACTCTTTGTTAGCACTTAGAAATTTTCTGATACTTTATATTTTTTTTTAGAACACTTAGTATAATTGTTGTTAGAAATACCTAAACTACCGGAAAGGTTCTATATCCTTGATTGTAGTATATGGCTATTTGCCATCAGTTATTGAATCAAAAATTGATTTTGGAAAGCTGCTGAAAAGAGCTTTCCAATGATATTAACATCTTTGAAATCGAACAAAAAATAAAGCCAGGAGGGCCACTTTTGCTCGATCAGGGGCGTTCAAGCGGCAATTTTGTGTCTAATTTTCAACCTTCATATATCAAAAACCATTTGATTTAGAAACTTGAAATTTGGTGTGAGACATTTTCTCATCCAAACCTACAAACATGCCAAATTTCAGCAAAATCGGAGATGGTCGGAAAAAGAGGGGTGTGAGTTGACATGCAATGTCCCTTTTATTACTGTACTATGAGTCACGGTTGTCTTTGTAATTTTACAAACATTGTTGGATCTAATGGTGATCAAGATTATATAAGTTAATTGTAGAGCATAACTAAAAAAAATTTATCTGAAATACTAATTTTAAAGAGCACAATCTGCCACCTCTGCCCCCGCGTTTTAAGAAAATTAAAAGACAGGGGAGGCAATTGCCCCTCCTTCCCCCCCGCTTCCGGCGCCCCTGGGTATGATATAAACTTTGCTTTTCATATCTGGATAGATTTTTCAAGAATTCTACGGAGTGCACCAGGAAAAGCTCTGAGGCGCACTGTTTGAGAACCACTGCCCTAAACAATATTTTTGTATTAATAAACTATAACAATAAACAAATCAATTCTCTTTAAATAATAAAAGTAGGCTTTGTATTTAAATACGTAAGCTAAAAATTTACATTTAATTTTATCAAAGTGCATTTGCATAATCATGTCTTTGAAAAACAAAACAAAGTGTAATTATTGAAGCAGGTTTATTCATTCGATTGAAGCAATGATAAAAACAATGCAGCTTTAATCTTTTTAGTTATCACGTAATCAAATAAAAATTTCTTGATTATTGTTTAATTTAATTTAGTTGACTCTTTTGAAAAGGTTGGGCCTCACGGTGATCTGCCAAATATAAAATTATCAACATCATTATCAAGTCAACTATAATACCTCGAACTTTCGGGATAACGACAAAGAAGTTAATCTTAAAGCAAATATGAACGATTACTTCCACCTAATTATAGAGAAACAAAATATTGCTGCTTATTTATTAGTATTTTGTTATTTCTGAATCTGATTGTAAGTTACTGAGATTAGCTAACAACGCCAAGAATAGAAAAATGTGTTTCTCAAGTCACAACATCAAAAGACGAGAGAAATTGAATTAAGACAATATCGATGACGGCCGCCATCAAAACAGCCCTGAATCAATGCTCGTCGACTGAATAAATCTATGCGATAACGCTCTGACTTATAAGCAGAAGAACGCGAGTTCGATGCTCAGTCTATTTGAGTGATTTTTCTTGTGTTTTAAGGAAGGCAATTTATCACAAATCCCGAAATGAAGTCTCGCTGCTTACTTAGAATAGTAAGACGGCCAAAAACAGAAAGGAAGAAGATAAAGAAGAACTAGTCAGCCATGCTGCCGACGTATCATACATCAATGGGTGGTGGGATTGGCAATTTTATTTCACTTATGGAGCCCTTAAAAACTTTCTAAAATTTGGCAGTTCTTCTTGATTAAAAATGTTTAAATTAGACGTCAAAACAAAGGAAATTTATAACATCATTGCGCAAGAATATTTATAATCTCATAATAACAACCAGAAATTTCAATTATTCAGGCGAATAATCAACATCGTGACGTAAGGAAACGAAATTCCGGAAAATAAAGAATTTTTAACGGAGGATTTGCGATGACTTTCGTAAAGACATTAACTTGGCTTTTTTTAAGCAATGGCTGCTGTTGAGAAAACTTGATTGATATATAGAAAACATCATAAATCCAAAAAAAAAAGTTTAGCTAGAGCTTGAATTAGCAAATTATCGGGATTTATTAAGTTCAAATTTTCAAAGAAAAAAGTTTTTAAAGTACATTCGTATTATAGACATCTACATAGTGGGTCATGCTTATTGATGTCTAACGGCATTTAAAATGAGAAAGATTGAAGTTTTAAAAAGTCGGATAAATCGGCCATTGATTGTTTGATCTGTTTAATGTAATCTACAATTTTTTTGCATTAAAAAGACAATAATCAAAAGATTTGTTATAAAACAAGAATCATTCTTTTATTTGTAAAATATTGCTAAAACCTTAACCATTCCAACCTACTCGTGGTTTTCCCACTTTAAATTTTGTGATATTTTTGAAGCACAAGTAGCTCCTGAAGAATTTAAGTCGAAAACATTCGAGTTTTTAAAAAACATCCTGTTTCAAGGCTGCCTAGTTCAACAAAAGAGTTTTGTAAGTTACCGCCTGAGTTTATAGCTCTTTTAAATTTCTTTTATAAATGCAATTTGTATGATTTGCGAGCCTATTTTCTAAAAACTCTTTTTCTTTGATTTAGAAATAAAATTAAAGCAAAATACATAATCGACACATATTTTCAGATTCTACAAAAATTGCTAAACATCACGATGTTAATTACACTGACGTAGTGCAGATCTTTTAGGTTTTAGATTACCGGTACAGGTCACCATCAGCAAAATTAAAACAGCTGAAAATCATTGTTATACTGACATCAAGCTTGTCTTTAAGGGCTTGGATTATTTAATCTAGTGGCTACCAATTTAAAAGCAACGTCATTTATTTTATTTTATTTTTATTTTATTTCTATATTTATCCTCCTGACTTGCAGGAAAGCGACGGAGGCGCTAATACATAGGGTAGGCAATTACCCCGACCTGCTTTCGGAGATACCAAGATATTGCTGTCCGCTTGTAATTTAATAGAGATATGACTGTAATTTAGAACTGCTTGTCAGGACCACCAAGCAGGGGAATATGCCGTAAAGTGTCTTTCCCAAGGATACAACAGAATGGCGCGAGTGGGTTTTTAACCGAGACCGTGTTGGTCACGAGCCTGGCGCTTTAACCATTCGACCACGCTGCCGACTGTCATCGTGGTTTCGTTTTCAATTGTTGGGATACCGCAGGTTTGTTAAATTTTTGTTTTGTTTCAAAGTTTGAAAAGTTTCTTCAGTTTTAAGTCTTTATTTTAAGAAGAAAATTACAGCAAAATTTCTTTCGGGTATCGTTAATGTAAAAAGTTGAAAATTATTAAAATATTCAATAGCATCATTAAACTTATCTATTATTTGTAAAAATGTTAAAGTCTATCATTTTCAATTCAAATAAATCGCTTACCCGAAATCGATCTTGTTATGGATTTTTAGCTTGATAAAGCCAAATTTATAAAGCTTAAAATAAAATGAAGCTTTCGTACAAGCCTTTTGACTTGCAGGACATGTAAATTGTTTTTTTTAATCATAATGTACAGTTTATCGAAATATTAGTATAACTGGTAAAAAATATTTTACAGACAACAAAGTCAATGTATCAAATGACTGGCCGTGTTAGCAGATTATGTGACAGGCATTGATGGCCTTACAAAAAGGAAGGACCTAATGCAAGAAAAAAAGGAACCACTTTTAAAATTTATTTTGCAATGATAATAAAAAAGGTAGCCTAGTTCATAACAAAGCAAAAGCTTCCCAAAAGTAGTCTCTACAAAAAAAGGTTATCACTTTCTTTAGCATCCAAAATCTCCGTTTTCGTGCCAAAAATATAGTGATCTCTAAAAAACGTAATCGCTTTCAATCGACTACATGTTTCCTACTTTTGTACCAAAGTTAAGGCAGGAAGAGACATCGTCATGGTGCTACTATGAAGAATTAGAGCAATCCTTGCTTAGCAGGGGAACTTGTTGATGTTTTTGGGGGAGGGCGGTGCAGCCGCTCCGTCCGCTCTGTACTAAGGTCATCACTGGTGACAGGTCTATATTGATTTCATCTCTAAAAAAAAATTACCTAAACTTTAAGCAAATGAAGAAGTAAGTTTAATTTATTGTAAACTAATTACTTTTAATGAAGTGTTTAAATGTTGCTGTAAGCTGCAAGAAATTAATGCATATACATTTTAGGTAAAGAACTTCTCTTTTTGAATCTAAAAACCATAGACAGTTAACTAACACATTAATTTTTTATAGAAGGCAAAAACAAACTTTTTGAAACTTTATATACATGATATGGCAAAAATACGTAAAAAAATTATTGTCGCTTAGTGTTGCCAGAGGAGTTTGAACAATATATTAGTCGCATACAAAAAGGGATGGGAGTGATGACCTTACAAAAAGGGGCCCCGGTGCAAGAAAAGTAAAAGGGCACACTATTTAGTGTTCAAAGGCAAAGCAATCTTTAAAAAAGGTAATTGTCATAGGGAGAACCACTTTCTAGTGTATCAAAAAAAAGTAATTTCTGTAAATAAAAGGTCCTTATTTTAGGGAAAGGGGGCACTGTTCAGTGTTCTAAAGCTGTGGGATCTCTAAAAAAGCTCATCGGTTTATTTGGAGGTGTCTCAAAACCAAGCTATCTCAAAAAAAATAAAACGTATTTATTTTAGACATGCCGCTGACGTCCTGGTGCTAGAAGAAATAGAGCAATATTTCGTGTAAGGGGGGGGGAACGTTTTGATGTATTTTAGGAAACCCGGTGCGACCGCTTCGTCAGCACCCTATTAATGCCATCACTGCACACGTGCTGTAATGGCTTTAGTACAGAGCGATTGGAGCCGCCGTGCCTGCCTCCCTCCTAAAAAGCATCAAAAACTGGTCCCCTAAGCAAAATATTGCTTTATTTCTTCATAGTAGCGGTGGTCTCCTTGTCTGTAATCATGTACTTGACCGAAGGTGATTACCTTTTTTAAAGATCGTTATGATTTTGGGAAGAAAATCGAGTTTTCGGACATAAATTGAAAGTGACAACCTTTTTTTTAGAAATCACTATGTCTTTCAAAACAAAAAAGATTTAAAACATCAAAAAGTTCCCCCGACCTTTTTGTAAGGCCATTACTGCATACGTGATATAAAGCGGAAAATGTGGGTGTAACGTTTACTTTGTCAGTTTTACTTACATATTATTCGTAGTAATTTTGCTGGTTTTACTTACATATGATAAGTAGCAATATATTTTATACAAACCTCTTAAAGTGCTATCTTTTACTTTTTAAAATCTTAACTTCTGGAAGCCTTTCAGTAGTGATGGTGATGTGATCTGAAGCATTAATGAAATGAAATTCGTTAAAATGTGGTGAGAAGGTACTCATGACGCAATCTCTGCTTCAAGCTATTTGTATGATTGACAAGTTCTAATCCATGGCGCATTGCTTTAAAAGTCATCAACAACTGTGGCTAACAAAGAGTTTCGATTTAATAGGCAAGTATAAAAAACGTTTGCACCGCGATGCTGACATGCAATAATTAGGGGATATTTAAAATTAGGGGCCTTAGGCAACATCCTAATCAGGCGCTCCCCACAAATGACGTCACAAGAATTCGATTACCATTTTAGCAATGCCATGTAGAAAGATAGGCTTTTAAATATTAGAAAAAAATTGATGCTGATACAAAACTTAAAACAACTTAAATCAGTGGCTGATGAAGAAATTTGTCATGGGAGAGGATTTTTGAAATAAAAACACATTTACCTAACAGTTAAAATAAAGTAAAGCCTTTTTTTTGACTACAATTTTTTCGCTCTATAGTCTTTTGATTAGTTTGCGTACATATTTTAAAGACGGGAGTAATTTCCAACCCCCCCTCGTTCATATTCTAATGCCCAAATTCTCTTTTTTTACTAGAAAAAATCTTGAACAGACTTGAACTTGATTTGAGTTTTCATTACAAAGAATAAGAACTCAACCCAAGCTGGCTACTCACATCAACAAATCAGGTTCTAATCGGGCTATACAACTGCTCAACCGGCTTGACAAGAAACAGAGCAACCGATAATCTGAGGCTGTTCAGTCCAATAATTTCTCACCCTCTAGCCGTATAGCATGGAATATATTGAACAGCTTAACTGTAGGTCATGGCAACCCTCTCGGCAATATTCTGTTTCCGGAGATGCTATTGCATGCCAGCTGGTCGAAAATGGAAGATGCGAGAAAGTGGATTGTAAGTCATCTCGTCTCATTTCCAAAACCGTGTCTGAACTTAGGAGGGCTCCAACAACTAATCCAGTGAACGTCTTTGGAGATTTAATCTCTTGAGAATTTACTGCTGCCTACAACACCTAAAAATAGAAAAACCTCCTCCAAACTCAGATTCGCGTCTAGGGTTGGAATTCATGGTAGTTCTGCCTTGAAGTCTTTGCTTTGTGGTTTTCTTTCATTCTGCTTGCACAAACTCAAAATTTCAAGGATCTGGGGAAAATTGCTGATAGTTGCTATTTTTGAATCGATGAAACCTATTGAGGACCCGCGAAGCTATCGCCCGATTTCTCTGCTGTGTGCCCTATACAACAGTGGTCGGCAACCACCGGGCCGCGTACTTTTCCAGATTAAATGCTTTGAAACATTTTTGTAACGTTAGAGCAGTGGTCGGCAACCTGTGGGCCGCGGGTTATTTGGTTTTACAAAGTCTTTGTGGGCCGCATGCTAGCCGTACGTGCATGATAGTTTTAAATGCGTAGTGTAGTGAAAAAAATGGAGAAATTTGAGACGAAATGGAAGTGAAGACCTTTTTTTTTTAGAGATCACCACGATTTTGGGAAGAAAAATAGAGAAATTCGAGACGAAATGGAAGTGAAGACCTTTTTTTTTAGAGAGATCACCATGATTTTGGGAAAAAAAGAGAGAAATTCGAGACGAAATGGAAGTGAAGACCTTTTTTTTTTTTAGAGATCACCATTATTTTGGGAGAAAGTGGCGAAGTCGGAGACGAAATCTCGGAAACTTTCTGCATACGCCACTGCCACTGTATGTTTCAAGAGTACTGCTGGGCCTTCAATAATTTTTATAGATAGAATTTGGGCCCTCATAAAAAAAGGTTGCCGACCACTGCTATACAAGATCCTCGAAATCTCATCCCCAAAATATATTTTTTATATGTGTGTAAATTTATTGTTAATTATTATTGTTAAAATTTTAGAAGGCTAAAGATAGCTTAAGGGAGCCGAAAACTTTCGTCTTTGTAAATATTTTTTTAAATGTTTATTTAAATAAAAAATAAAAAATGCCAAACCCACTATGGATGCTTTTACAATTACATTTGCTTTTCGAAAAATAAGTCTAAAATATCAATCCAAAAAATAATGTTGTTGATGTATTTAACACATTATAAAACTACCAATTAACTATCTATTTAATAGTTTCAGCTTATGTTGGTAGGCCTATATCAAATATTTTTAGAATCTTTAGCAAAAAAAAACAGAAGTACGCAATGCAAACATGCAATAATGCTAGCTTTAAGCTAAAATTGTGAAAAAAACTAGAAATGTTGTAAAATATTGTTGAAACGGTTTTTAGGTTACAATTATTTGTGCAAAATAAACCATCCTTGTAATTGCATTTAAATTAAATGTGAGAACCCATTGAGCTCATTCTATGTTAGGCTATCTTTTAAAATTGTCAATTAAAATTAAATCACTCTGTTACTTGGGCTAAATAATTTTTAATTTAATTTTTCAGAATGACAATATACAAAATTATAAAATTTAATTAAGCAGTTATTTTTACTAGCTCACCTTGCAAACCAATAGTCCAAATCTCCGTTTTAAAAATTGCTAAACCCAATTCAAAAAAGCTGATGTCAACGGTTTTATAAGTCAAGTAAATAAAAAAATTGCATTTATATCACTCTAGAACTGTGAAAAAAGTGAAAACTTCTAATTAAATTTGATTTATTGGAAAGCATATATAGACTAGATTTAATGTTTTATTGGTTTCTATTACGTATACATGAAACCAGTAGCGGCTCGTGGCTTTTATTAATGAAGGGGCCAGCAAAACAATTGTTGAAATGTCAAAAAGTTCCATTCATAGACTACCTAAATTTAAAGGCGGGTTAAATAAATTTTTAACAAAAAATGCAATATTCAACACTATCTTTTATTTGTATTAGTAGTCAGCTCTTCGGTCCTTTACCGGCGCGAAAATGTTGATGACTTTGTTGTTGTAATCTCTGATTTTGCTAATATATTCCTTGTGTATCGACAGGCAAGCGAGGCTGTTCAGTCCGTCTTGCAACATGGTGTTTGGAAGAAACGTTTTTATTCGCTTCATTGTGCTGAAGCTTCCCTCTGAGTCAGCAATTGAAATTGGTGTCACGAGAACAATTTCGAGCAGTTTAGAGACTTCAGAAAATGTTTTATCAAGTCCATTTTCATTTATGAATTTTAATAGCTTGCTAATATTGGAAATTCCACTAAAATTATCATTTGCATACAAAACGGACAATTCACACTTCAGTTTATCTTTATTAAGCATTGTGTAATTCGAAGCAATTTCTTTAACATAATTGTCGGGAAAAGAGTTTCTATAAAGCTCAAATTCAGCTGGATTCACCATGGAAAATGAACAAAATATATCCGAAGATCCGAAGTTTTCTTTAACTTCCTCTATGATTGTATCACATACTTCCGTTACACATGATTGCAATTGCAAATGAGAAACAAATGCATGAGTTGCAGCTCTTCTAAGCCTCGTTGCTTGCTGTGATGTTAAATATTCTGTTATTGCTTCTGATTGTTCACTGTTATTTAAATATTTGACCACATTTCCATGCAAGTGATTAACAGCTGTGACAAAAGACTTAAGAGCTTCTTCAGAAGTTATGCTGTTTGATTTTTTAGACTGTAAGATTCCAAAAAGTACACTGACATGTTTGAACAAATCATCAAAAAATTCTACAAAGAAAATAAATTCTTTATCTTCCAAAATTTTCGTGAATCCAATCGATTCACAAAAACTCTTCTGATCTCAACCTTCTCCACATTTTGAATGCTGGTAAAGCACTCTAAAATTTGCTCCTTGTTGCTACACACTGCAGAGATTATTTTAGATATATAATTCCAGCGTGTCTCACATACTCGCGGTATCTGAGCAGAACAGAATTTCTTAAGCTGACTATTGCGCTTTGGTGAAACAATGAAAAACACTCCAATTCCATTTAAACTTGAAAAAACAGCTTAAGCCTTTTGTTGCAAGAAACCATTTTCTTTATTATCAGGTTCAGTTGGTGAGCGTAGCAGTGAACATTATGAGCGTGTGGGAAAAACTTTTTCATTTAAACCTGGACTCCATTTATGGAACCCCTCATTACTGCCGCGCCATTATATGCTTGAGCAATAAGCTTGCTTTCCAAATTAAACGAATCAAGATTTTCCTTCAATGCCTGAGTAAGTCCATTAGCTATTCTATCTTGAAGCTCAACAAAATTAAAAAAACTTTCAACAGGTTCAAAGTCCTTCACATAGCGCACTATAATCACAAATTGAGATTTGCATGAAATATTAGTAGTTTCATCTGCCTGCACAGACACGTAACTAGAATTTTTAATTTCCCTTGTTATTTCTTCAGTATATACTTTAAGCATGCAATACAAAAGATCATTTTGTACAGATTTCGATGTATTTTTTACCACATTATATTTTTCAAGATGATAACAAAATGCACCGTCCAAATCTGCCGTGTACGTTACAAGATCAAGAAAAACACCTCGGTTAGCAGACCCTTCTACTTCATCATGTCCTCTTGGCGGTAATTCATGAAAGCCACAAAATTTTATGCCGTTAATGATCCTGTTCAAAGCGTGCCTATTTCTGTCAACTAATTTGTTATGTTTAATTATGCTTCGACGATAGCCAGCATCAATTGCAGATAATATATTGACTTTTCCAAACATTTGCGATGAAACACAATTGTTCATATGAACCTTATTGCATTCGTGCTTAGAAATTCGTTCTGACAAATATTTTAAGCCGTTGCAATCTTTATTTGTCCATAAACTCTCACCTCCAAACAAAAGACAGCAAAAGCAAAATAAGCTCTTTCTTTCATCGCAGGCCGTAAGCCACGATTTTTCATCAAATCACGTCGATAAAAATGTCCTCAATTTCCTACCATCTTTCTGGAAGATATTGATGTCACGTGGTTGATATGGACCTGGTCTTTTAATTTCTAGTTTTTTCTTATGTTTTAAGTTTTTAAATGGATTTTTCACTAAATTATCAACTTTATTCATGGTGAGGGGTGTTGAATCACAGATATAAACCATGCAAAATGTAACGTCTAAGCTCAATAATTACGAGAAAACAAACCACAATGTAGTATTCGCTAGCAGTGCCGGATCACTCATTCGGCAGAGTAGGCAACTACCTATGGGCCCCGCGACTTTTAGGGGCCCCATGAGACCGTGACAAAGGAAATTTTGGTAACTGTTACTTTACCAAAGCAGGACTTTGTGGAAAATGTGGTACGTAAAACTCATGAAAACAGTTTTTCGACATTTTTTCTTTTAGCACACTTTTCGCTCTTTTTGCCTGGAACTGATAAAACCGAAACTTGTGCCAAAGCTGTTGAGGTTATTGCCAATCTTGTTAAACGAATATAATTAAATATTTTTGTTTTTAATTTTTTATTCATCTTTTGATGCATAAACAGGCGGTCTGTAAACTCGCAAATACACTCGCACATTTCATTCCGAAATTCCCGAATTGATGAGTATTAAGAAATATAGGGGAGAGTGGTTAACAGTGGAACAGTGTACACAGTGGAACAAAAGAAATCGTAGAACTAAGAAACTACTGACATCCCTACATTTTCCAAGAAAAAACCCGTTCCAACTTGGCGCAATTTTCATTCGAGGATGAACTCGCCAGTGTGAGCATTGTGTTGTGTAGATGCATTTTTTCAGTTTTGCAGACGTGAAGTTTTTTTTCACTCAAGTGATTAATTTGTTATAACTTTTACCTACAGCTCCAGTCAATACCGTGGTTATGTCATTGTCTAAAGCAGTTTCCTGTGGATTTAATTGCAGCTCAACTGTCTTGTAGCTCTTTTTGATTTGCACAAAAATTCTTCAATAATTTATAAAGTCATAAAGATAAACAATGGAACACTGCAGTGAGGTACACAGTGGAACATAGTTATTTTCATTACTTAGTTCATCTGCTAACCTACCTTATTTAATTAATTAATTTATTTATTTTTATTTTATTTTTTTATTTTATTTACTTCACTATTTTTTTTACTTTTTCAGACGCCTAAGTTAAAATGTCGATAAACGAGAAAAAGAGATACGAAAGTGGAGCACAGAAGCGAAGAAAAAAAAGGAAGCTAAAGTAAAGCTTGATAAAGAAATGAAAATGACTCCGTCGCTTTTCCAACTTCGCTTCACTCGTTCGCCTGCATAAGATCGAGCCTCTGGTAGTAGCCTACTGCGGGCAATATCGGCGATGTTATGGCGACAGACTTGCCTTCAGAATTGACTGCTGTACAAATAGTTGAGCCTCAGGCTACCATAGATGACACTGCCAAAACCGATAAGGATTTTAATGTTATTGATCCGGAGAGACAAATACAGGAACCTGAATTTCAAAATGGCATAGGATTATGGGAAAACATTACTAACGCAGTGCAAGAACATTGGTCTACTAGAGATCCTGTAGAATGCCAGCACTTTGATTGTGATTTTTCGGCTTCACGTAGGCAGTACGACGATGGTACTGCAAGATATTTTATTCGTTTTATGATGTTTCGGAAGCATGTGAATGGCGAACAAATTAGAAGGAAACGGTTGATATACTCACTAACTTCTGGTAATGTATACTGTTTTCCATGCGTCTTATTTCGTGATGCATGTAAAGAAAATCAAACTCAATTCTGTGATGGATTTTCAGACTGGAAAAGGTTGCTCAGCGCATCCAAATGCGCGAGAACAGTGAGTTGCCCCGAAAATGTATGCAGGCGCTTATCACTAGACGACCTGTAGCATGTCGCGTAGATTGCTGTTTACAGATTCAATTCAACAAAGAGAAAGAATACTGAATAAAAGTTCCGCGGCGAGTAGTGTCGGTTGTCAAGTTTCTCTCGTCGCGAGGAATGGCCTTTCGCGGTGAAAATGAAAATATAGGATGGCAACATAACGGAAATTACTTGGGCGTTTTAGAGTTGATTGCGCAGTACGAGTCTTTCCAGAGTTCTCATTTAGCCAAATATGGTAACCAAGGCCGAGGAAGACCATCCTACTTATCATCTACAATTTGTGAAGAAATTATCGAGATAATGGGAAATCAGGTTCTGGCAGTTATTGTAAAAGAATTGCAGCAATTCAAGTACTTTTCTGTAAGCATCGATTCCACGCCGGACATATCGCACATAAACCAGATGACAACAGTTGTTCGATACGTCAGACGGCGAAGTGGTGGAATGGTTTCTCACCTTTATCCCAACTGAAAGTCAAAGAGGAGAAGCTCTTGCTACGACTGTCTTGAAATTTCTAAACGAATGTGACATTGATATAAAAAATCTGCGAGGACAATCTTACGACAATGCCGCAAACATGTCGGGTTGTTACAACGGTCTTCAGGCACACATTTGTCAAATCAATCCACTTGCACATTATATTCCCTGCGCAAAACATTCGTTAAACTTGGTTGGAGTTTCTGCTGCAGAAACCTGCGTTAAAGCACTCTCTTTCTTTGGACTTGTCCAAAAATTGTTTAACTTTTTTTCTGCGTTAACTACCCGTTGGGCGATTATGTCCAAATGTCTTGAAAGTGAAGCTGGCTCTGTACTCTTTTTAAAATGAGTGACTGGAACAAGGTGGTGTGAGCGGGCGGATGCGACCAAGGCGCTATCTTATGATTACAGCAGCTTCCAGAAGGCGTTGTCGGTCAAACAAAAGCCAGAGACAATTTACGAAGCCAAATGTCTGTTACAAGTCCTGTCGAAGAAGGAAACAGCCGTTATGTCAGTCTTCTGGGCTGTCATCTTGGAAAGATTCGATGCAGTCAGTAAATCATTACAGAAAGAAACGATAGAACTCCATACGGCCGTCAATATGTTCAAATCACTATCAGATTTTCTAACACCACAGAGAGATTTGTTTGATAAATATGAAGAGAAGGCAAACGAGAAAGTTAAAGCACAGTACTCTGACGACTGCAATCGGTTGCGCAAGCGAAAACAACATCACGCCGATGGTGATGGTGATGCGGAAGAAGTTGTACTTTTTGGAAAACACCAGTTCAGGATTGAAACCTATCTACCGATATTGGACAGACTAACTGCTGAGCTCAACCGCCGCATGCAAGCATAGGTCAAAATTTAGTAGTTGTTTGGATTTTTAGTTGAATTTCCATCCAAAACAAATGATGAATTAAGACACGCAACCAAGACATTTTGATAGAATTATCCTGATGACATTGATATCCATTTCCAGGAAGAAATGGTTCACTTCAAGTATTTCGCATTGCAGTTTGAAGATTATGATGATAAAATATCTGCATCGCAATCATATAAACTCATTTGTAACAACATGATTCTGTCCACTTTTCCAAATGTTTTGATCGCACTACGAATTTACAGATGCTTAATGATCACAAACGCGACCGCCGAACGAATTTTTTCCAAATTGAAAATTCTGAAAAACTGTCATCGAGCTTTAATGACGCAAGAACGATTGAATGGGCTTGCCATTATGGCCACTGAAAACGACGTTTTGCAGAATATTAAACTTTTAGGGTATTTTAAACGACTTCACTACTGCAAAATTAAGACAAAAGAATTTTTGAAGGTTCGTTACATAAAGAGATTAATAATTGTAAACGGTAGACTCGTAGTTTATGGATTGTGGTATGGAAGGTAACTACTTATCATATTTTGAGTTTTATATCTTTTCTTTCTGGATAAATAGTTAAATACGAATTTACACAGTGCTTGTATTCTTAAATTCATAATCTAAAAATGACATATTGCTACAATTTACATTTTATGTCCTGGGACTGGTAGGGTAATTTAAATAATTGAAAACAACTGGCGTTCTAGTAGGCACCGTCCCGGGGACCCAAATGTTTGACTGCCTATGGACCTCCAGGATGCTTAATCCGGCACTGTTCGCTAGTGGGCAATTTGACGCCACTTACAGAAATAGCTTGTTTGAAGTTAAATTATTTTGATCTGGAAATACAAAAATCACACTAATATAAATAAACTAAACATGTTATTCATAATTGAAAATGAACATAACTGATAAACAACCACAGCTGTGAAAAAAATATGCGCTGAAAAGCAGAAACTATCGTCTTACAAAAGAATGCACAATATCACCCAATATCAACTGAATAACAACTAATTCTCTGAGGCTGCACACGGGCAGGCGCAGGCGCAGCTAACGTCCGCTTATAGTTACGATTGCTGTTTGGGCCAGACATCGCTGGCCCCAATTTTGTGCTATTGACTTGCATAGTAAAATCTTCACAAAGCGCAGCGTGAGTTGGTTGGCTTTAGGTGTAAATATATAGGAGTAAACGGGTCAAAATATGTGGGCCCCTCTGCATCGTTTTGAAGAGACTTCAGGGAATATTTGAAAATATTTCTCGTTCTTTTTCGGTTAACTGTTATCTTGGCATGCATGTAAAGATTTTGATATTTAATATAGGGTTTCTCTTTAGAAATTCACATATTATTAGTCAAATTTTTAGTGGAGCCTGTCCCCTGTGGCCCCTATGTACCAGCCGCACTGCATAAAACATTTGCTAATATAAGAAAAAATGTACTCTTTTTATTTCTAGTGTTTGTAAATTTTTAGTTTTGTATGTTATTATTTTGTTGCAATTGCAAAATATTATTATTATTTTACTCATAAATAACAATAATTTTAATTAATGTTTTCACGAATTAAAAAATTTAAATTTAAAATAAAATATCTCTTTTTATGGAACATATTTTTAGCTGTAAAGTTGTTGCGACTAAATTTCAACCTTTTTATTAGATAATTTATATAACAATGTAACTATTAAGAATAGTTCACAATGAGTGGTTGGTGTGCAATATTTAAAAACTGAATAGATTTTATGTATTACTGGTTTAAATTTAAATGCTCAGCCAATATCAGTCTATGTACCATATTATGTGGCATACATTTTCACTATGTGCTGAAATCTCCCAATTTTTTGAGGTTCATGAAACTTTGTAAAATGCCACAAAATAAAACTACGCGTGGCATTTTCAAAAAAGGGGGGGCCGAGATGACTGTCTCATTCAATATCCACTACTGCTGAAATGTTCTAGTTTATGTTTGCCAACTTTTTCACAAACCCGCCAACCCCGAGCGCTGGTGGTCGATAAGGTTTCAATGCAAATTCTGTCTGCGTTGTGGCTTTGTTCTCTTGAGCAAGGCGCTTTGCGACCATTACCAGACCCTACCCAATATCAAATACATTTGTTCTTGTTTCTTAGATAGGAAAAAGCTGTTTATCTTCTCCTTTGATTGAAGCTGTACATCATCTTAATGTTATCATATAGGAAGTTCCTCACTATTATAGTAATTTCCTCACTGTACGCTATAGTGAGGAAGTAGTTTTATTTTAATATGTTATGAATTAATTTTGGTTGTAATTGGTTTTGTAAATATTTTAGCAAGTTTAAAATACGAAATGTTGAGCATAAAGCTTATTTACATTTTTAAACCTTGTGTTAACTTTAAGAAAGTCATAAAATCAAAAAGTGTTAATGCTAAATTTTATAAACTACTCGTAAAATGTAATTTTTATGTGATCGGTAAGGTACTATAACAAGCACAAAACCAAAAAGAAAAAATTTATAAAAGTAAAACGATATTGTTTTAAAGTTTTTAACCTCGAGTACTTGACAAATTATATTTTATGAAGTTCAGCACTGGTAATTAACAGTTTGTTTTTGGCAATCACGCGAATAAATCACTTCTAATTTGCAATAAAACATGTTCTGATTAGATAAAATGTTAAAACAGTTAGTTTACTGTAATTAATAAAACCGACAATTGAACACAAACACGTGCATATTGATCCTACGTATAAATCAACATGTTTTTTGCTTTCCCGTAATGTAATTGCGCATTGATTTCAAAACTAAAACAATGTTTTCGCCCAACCAAAAGGGCTACTTGAGAATATTAAAAATTAAATTTTTTTTCGGGTATCAACGGTAGAGACCTGCTCGAGCCAATATTTTGCAGCTGGACCCCCGATAACCATTTTTGTATTATTAACTCATACCCGAGCGATAACTTATTCATCTTTGATTACCCTTATATATTTATTTTGTTTTGAGCCTTAAAATATAAGAACAATTATAACTTTTTTGTTTAACTATGATGAACTCAAATTGAAAATTTTAAAAATACGGTGCATTTACTTTTTCCAAAGTTATTTTACCCCACCCGTATCCGCCCATTAATTTTATTGCACAAGTTAATTCTCATGTACTCGTACAGATCTCTAATTTTCAGTTACAAATAGGTATAAACAGTGTATGAAAAAGTTAAAAAAGTTCAAGCATTCGGTTGAATTTGTATCTGGAACAAATCAGTTCTCACTTCTCAGTCTTGACTGTAAAATAAAGTTTGAGTTCAAATCCCGTTTATGAAACTTCTGTGAGTTATTAAATTTTTATTTTGAAGGATCATGCCTAGAATAACGTGATACAGAAAAGTGACGTGTAACTTTCATTGTTTGTTAAAAAGAATCTCAAGCCAGCACCTCGATTAACTCGCTTTTTATTCAAGAGTGCAACATCTTGATTTTGTCCTATATTTGTGCACTTTTGAAACACGATCGCATTTAATCGAGGGCACGGTTTAATTATAAGCACGTTAATCACTTCAATCTAGGCCAATGGTTCTCAAACTTTTTTGGCAAGTTATTTCTTTTATTTTAAAATAATGGTGGACACTCAATAATTTTAATACAATAAAAATTCAAAAAATGCAGCGAAAACTTAATAAAGTAAAAATGTTAGATGAATTGTTACCGAACTCGGAAGTGTTTCAACTAATCACATGGGTAAGTCTAAAAATTTACAGCGAAAAGAAAAAATAGTCTGCAAAATTATGATTGGGGGATTTTACGCGGACCCCAGTTTGAGAGCAATTGATGTAAGTACAAACAAAACAAGCATTCGTATGGCGTTGTGTTCCACATACACCGATTTGCTGCTTTCTGTGAATTAACCGCGGTCACCATTGAAGGTAAGATGTAAGTGATAACAAAACTTACCCATCATGCGATAACATCAACCAAGTAAACCAAACCCGAAAACTTTTCAACAAACCCCACATTCCTAAACCATCACCAATTCAATGCAATACTCTGTTTCAAATCGTTGGGTTCGGTTCGATTTATCGCAACACTTTCTGCCGCCAGAAATTTTAGACGAAAATACTTTTGAATCTATCAGAGTAGTGAAGCACAACATCTTTAATAAATGCTGTTTTGAAATAGTCTTTAAGGCATAAAAAATATCATTTTTCAAATGCGGAATTTACTTTTTCCAAGTCTACCGATCCCGAACTTTTTTCTTTTTGCGGAACTTTAGTCTTAGAAAGACTTTTTCCGGCCAGGAAAAGTCGAAAGCGATATAAGGTAAATAAAATAATTTGAAAAACAAAGGGCAAAACTATCACTGCCACTGTTGACCACATAGCAGCAGTCGTTGGCTTGTTTTTAAAATCAAGAACTGAATAAACAGGGGGATTTCCGGTTAAAAACCAAATTATTAAAAATAGCGTATATAAGATCCCAAAACCCATAATATAAATAAAATGCAGAATCCGAGTTGGATTAGCCATCATGAAAAATTCAATGATAAACAAAATGGAATTCGTAACGTGAAGATGAAAAGTCACTGGTCGCAGGTTCTCCTCCAGGGTTCGTCCAGGTGCGATTATCAAAGCGTAAAATAACGAAATTATAAACGCTGTAACAATGCCGACAGTTTGTAGAAGCCAATTTAAAATCAAAAACCAGGGCAGTTTATCTGAAAAAATATTAAACAGCAAATTAGAAATAAAATTTTTACAGTCTTCAATCAGCTTTTAGAAATATTTCGAAAACTATTTGGATGTTGGAAAGTTCTAACCAGTTTGCCCCCAGCCAGCAAGGTGAGGCTCGAAATAAAAATAACAATTAGTTTCAACAAGGGATTTCGTACCAAGAACAAACTTTTTTCGTACCAAGAATTTATCCTAAACATCCTTGCTGTTGTCAATTTTTTCGCAGAACAAGTTTCAAATACTAATTTATTTAATTAGTTTGTATTTTTTGAAGATTGGTAAATGTTAGTTTTTAATTGCGTAACATCATAACTGATAGTTTGGCTTAATTTAGACTTAATTTTCTCAAAAATTTGCTTACTTTTATCCTACATCTGAATTCATTGGTAGCATTATCGCAAACTATTTCCCGCGAGTTAAAAGGATAAACAACGATGCGGCAAAAGATAAACAAACATGGAATATGTTTATTTAAACACAAATTTATTTATAACATAACCTACTTTGGATATGTTAAAATAGTGTTTAGTATCGCTTTCTTTTCGATACAGTTTGTTTCTTAATAGCCAGCATGTATACGTGAAAAATCAAAAAAGTAGTTGTAAGCGAGTGACCGGCTTAAGCTTTAGTTATGGGGAGTTCAATTCAAATTTATCGCCAAGAAAACTTGCTAAAAAAAAAAAAAAAAAAACTCGCATATTAATGAACAAGCTGGCATCGTATTTTCTAATTCATTGAGTTTTCCAAATAATAAATTTGAAAATAACTCTTCGACAACAGGGTTTCTCACTTTAAATTTTGTTGAAGACAAAAAAAAGGTTATCACGTTAATGAGCAAGCATTCTGTAAAATTATTTTTCTGGGTAAGCCGTAAACATCTAAGGATCTGTAAGCTGATTTTTTCAAAGAATCCGTGACCATAGCCTATTTAAGGTAGGCCATTCGGTGACTAACAAATGGTTGGGAACAAGTGCTTTAATTAAAACGATCTCGTTTTAAAGCTAAACGTACCTTCTTGTTCGATGACGTCACGTTTCCGATGAGCCAGCGCGTAGATGGAAACAAAGAAAGCAAAAACAAAGTACGTCACCATGGCGCCTTCCGCCCAATTGCTCAGAAACGTGAGGTCGTCTGTATTGAACTTGGCTACGTAGTTATAAATGAACCATCCGGACACGTAAGCAGCCATGAAGAAACGGTAAAAAAAAAAGATCCATTTGTTGCGAGTCCACTAAAAAACCAATTGAAGTATATTACTACAAACAGAGAACACTGTTCAAATTTCTACAAAGGGTTAGATTTAGTTGTATTTATTTTTTAATAAACGTTTGCAACGTTTGCCACTTAAATCGAAGTTGCTATATTACCCAGCACAACTAACTTCGTAAAGTTTTTATTTTGGAATGTTTTTGACTTCTTTAGCCCTTTTAAGAAAAGGGTTAGGGTTAGGGTAACCCTAACCCTTTTCTTAAAAGGGGCTAAAGAACTTAAAAACTTAAAACAAGATTAACAACAATGCGTGAAAACAAAGGTTTCGCATTGTTGTTAACTTTTTGCCATTATTGTTTTCATTATTGTTTATTATAGTAAAACACGCATTCTAGTTATTTTATTTTAAGTTTAGGTTTTTCTTGAAAAGGGCTAAGAAGTCAAAAACGTTTGAAAATAAAATTTTATGAAGTAATGCAACTGATTTAATTTTTTGTAGCATTCATTTAACTGACATCTGATTTTTTTTACAGATTATAGATTGGTAACTAAGGTTTACAGATTTTGTAAAAAAATAAGGGATTCAGGCAGTGCAGCAGTCTGGGGTAGTAAAAGGATAAACCCTCAGCCCCAGTCCTGTTTGTGTCTGACCTGGAGTGAATACCTTTCAAACGACGACGACGGCGACGACGGTTTGAATTACTGCAATCTGCAATTCAAATTTTAAGCAATCCTTCTATGTTTTCTTCGTTAGAAGGTAAAACTGGCATGACTTCCCTAAAGCAATCTCAGCAGAAGCAAAAAAGGGTTATTGAATTTCTATTGTCGGAGGGAGAAACAGCTCAGAACATAAGCAAAAGGCTGAAGCAAGTGTATGATGACGGTGCGATAAACTACAGCACAGTGATGTGTCTGAAGGCAGCTCACAGAGGCTCATAAACAATTCCGCCAAGAAGCTTGTTCTGAACTTCTGGAGTATTGTCATAGTGACAAACCTTTTTGCAGTGAATAGTGACCGGAGATGAGACTTGGGTCCGGAGATGAAACCAGAGTCAAAGAGAGCATCAATGGAGTGGCGCCGTCCCACCTCACCACGCTCGAAGAAGTTCAAATCTCAGCAGTCTTCAGGAAAAGTGATGATGACTGTGTTCTGGGATAGTGTTGGTGTGATACCGATAGACTTCATGTCCAAAAGACCATCAATCAATTCAGATGTTTACATCGATACATTAAAAAATTTGAAAGCAAGAATACGAAGAGTTCGACCTGCTTTGGAAATGTCCAAGGCAGGGATGTCCAACCTTTTTACAATTTGGGCCAAATTTCATATCGAGCCAAAGTGAGTGGACCGCAAAAAAGCTGTTCACACAGAATCGTGCTCCAATTTTCGCACGAAAATTCAGGTGTTCTCTGTAAAAAAAAGGTCTTCTCCTAGAATCTCGCTCTTATTTATCAATTTCCGCCCCAAATGTTTTTCAGCAATCTCGCGGAAACTCTTCTTCGTAACCTTCATTATAGTCAGAAAACTGGAAATCGTCGCTGGGCCGCATTGGAACCTTAAGTGGGCCGCAGGTTGGACATCCTTGGTCTAAGGTTTTATTGCAACATGACAACGCTAGGCCTTACATCAGCCTCAAAACTCGTGAGGTTATCAGCTCCTTTGGCTAGACAACAATTCATATCCCCCATATTCGCCAGACCTGCACCGTCTGACTTCCATTTGTTTGGGTACCTCAAAGAAATTTTGAGGGGCGACATTTCTCCAGTGATGAAGAGATCGAAACTGCTGTTAGGAAGTGTTTAAAAACGCAGCTTGTAGAATTTTACAATGAAGGAATATGTGCACTCGTTAAAAGGTGGGAAAAGGCGGTTTGGAATGCAGGAGATTACATCGAGAAGTAACTATAAAATGCTCATGCTGTATAGTTTCTTGTGATGCACGATTTGTGTACCTTTAAAGCTCAATGTCATGAAATGAAACCTGGTTGCATTACTTTCTGAACGCTCCTCGTAGTTATGCTGCTTAGTGTTTCAGCATTATGTTTAAAGAAAATTTATTTCTTGCAGAAATTATAAATCAAGGCTGTCAATAGATTTATGTAGTTTCTGATGTGAATTGACAGAAGGTACATTGTCAAGTACAACTATCAGTTATTTTTTAGAATTTTTTTACACAAGTTTTATAAAAATAAGGTTTCCGCATGTTTTACACAAGTCAATAGCATCTTGTGTTGATGCGCATTTTTCAGCAAAGACGCGTAGGTTGGATTTATTATGAAAAGTCACATATAACTTTACGGCTCTCTTTAAAAGAAATCACCGTAAGCAATTTTTGTTCGTGTAACTAACCCGGAATCCCCTGTGTTTACTATTTTTTCTTGAGAGATCCTTTTTCACTTGGTTTCTTTTTTATTCCTTACTGTTGTTGTTAGGCGGATTTCTAGGTTAGTTTTACCGACAAAAATCGCTTAGAGTCACTTCTTGAAGAAACCCAAACTGGCTACCCAATGATTTGATAAATAAATCGACCCCGCTGCCAAACCTTCTAATTTATAAAGTTATTTTGATTTCAGCATAAAACCAATTAGTCAAAAAAAGATTTTTTTTAATAAACAGCAATTTTATCAGCTTTTGCACATAAAAGTTTCAACTATTTGTCGTGATATAGTCTGGTCCAAAGACCAACTTTTTAAAACTTGTTTCGAAAGTTAAAAATTTTACGATTGTGATTAATTTTATCTTTTACCTGTAGTTGCTGAAATAAACGTGGCGAAACATCACCAAATAAAAAATTCTTCACTTGAAATTGTTCTTTTAGAGCTTGACAAAAAGACGAACACATATTTGAAGAGTTTTAAAGAATATTACAACTTTTTTGCAAACTAAATTTTGTGAAAGATTGTAAAACGTTTTCCAACAACCAAGGTAGATACCTGTATTGTTCTTCAAAATAGAACTTACAACAACACACAGCAATTATTTATTTGTATAATATTTTGATGATGGAAGGCAGCAAGTCTTTCAGTGAGCTTAATAAAATAATTCAAAGCAGCAATTAAATTATATAATTTGTAAACCATGCAAGCTTTCATAAAACAAAATTTTATTTTTTATTCTAAATAAGAGCTACTTTTTGACTAGCCGAAAACGACGAAAAAGGCTGTAAAGATTTATCATACTAAAAGCTTAAATGTATTTGAATAAATTTAATATTTTGATATGTATTTCGCTCGCATCATTTAATAAAATGTGTGAAATTATTTCATTTATTTTATAGTTTTAGTTTTACCTACATCATTATTAAACAACAAATCATTTTCAAAACTTCTAATTCAGAGTTTCTCAACCTGTGTGCCGCGAGTGATTTCTAAGTGTGCCGCAAAATTTTTAAAAAACATTAGTCCATTGTCCGCGACCTTTTTTTTTTAGAAAACATTCCTTCTTCTGACGTAGAATATCTTTCACTTCTTTTTTTAAAATAAATAATACTTTTGGTAGCAGTGCTTGTACTCGTTTTATTGACAAGCCCATTAACGATGCCTTGTGCATAGTGACCGGATGCTTGCGTTCCACACCAATAGACAACCTTTTTATCTTAGCAGACATCCAACCAACTTAGCTTTACAGCCAGAAGTCGTACTGTCTTTAGCTTGCTGCGCTCACAAGCCAGAGCTCTTCTTACATGAAAGGCTCCGATCTCTACTTAGTGGACAGCTGCGGCAACTTAAAATCAAAAAACTTATTTGCACCTTCTGCACTGAAACTGCTGAAAGACTCCGCCCAGACAGGCATCAGTGTAGCACAATGGTTGGAATGTAGATAGAGCGAGAGAACACCTTTAGACTCCAGATTTATTAAGGATGTTAGCCCAACGCCACCGGGATTTAACTTTACCAGACCTGCAAGGATCAAGCTTAACCGCTTCCGAACCAGCATTGGTTTATTTGCCTCAGAAACGCACAAATGGAGAATGGATTCTACGGCGGCCTGTGAGTTTGGCACATAGGAGTAGACAGCTGAGCACATAATAACATCTTGCTCCATCTATCACTATTCAGATGGAGCCCGTGCCCTCTCAGATGTTGACAAAAACCTGGTGACCTGGCTGAAGGAATCATGTCCGGCCATTCAGTGGACCATCCAGCTCCCGTCCATCTCTCCCAAACGTAGAAGAAGAAGACTACTTTTTATGGACGAAAATCAAGAAATTCGAGACATATTTAAAGTGAAGACCTTTTTTTAGAGAATACTATTTTTTAGGGACGAAAATTGAGAAATCTGTTTCAAGTGTGCCGCGAATTTCGAAAAAGTCCCAAAATGTTCAGCAGGCGGGAAAAGGTTGAGAACCACTGTTCCAATTCCTTTTATTTATTTCATTTCAACTTTTTTTATTGCTGAGAAATAAAGTACTGGTTAAAGGTATAGACTAAAGCAGGGGTTCCCAAACTAGGGTACATGTACCCCTAGGGGTACATTTAGGCTT
Source organism: Diplosoma virens (assembly GCA_963680785.1). NCBI lineage: Eukaryota > Metazoa > Chordata > Ascidiacea > Aplousobranchia > Didemnidae > Diplosoma > Diplosoma virens. The sequence goes on along the minus strand of OY796896.1, from coordinate 30,628,801 downwards.
CTCAAGGAGTATATTATTATGTGACAGAATGTCCTTATTTAAGTTAAATTCCGTGTCCGGAAGAAATAATAGACTCAAATGTCTAAAATTTTCAAATCCGGTCGGTTGTAACTACGTCAAACAGGACAATTAAGAGGGAAGACGTTTTTTGACAGATCACCGTGATTTTGGGTTTGAATGGGGAAATTTTCTGGCTGCTGTAAAGTGAAGACTTTTATTTTTTTTTTAGAGATCACCTTGATTTTCGGCATAAATTGGGAAAATTTGTATCTGATTCAAAGTGAAGACCTTTTTTTTCAGAGATCATCTTGATTTTGGGCATGAATAGGGGAAAATTAATGACTGATTCTAACTGAAAGCCTTTTTTTTTAGAGAAACGTCACAAAATTTTGGGGGTACATGCAAACCTGCTACAGTGTCCAAAGGGTACCGATGAACTAAAAGTTTGGGAAACCCTGGACTAAAGTAATTGAACGTGTGAAAACAGCAATAACTTGTTTGTTTAAAGTAACAAAAAACACTTAAAACTCATTAATCAAAACTACTTGAAAGTAAAATTGCTTCTACTTTTTCAAATATCTAGTATTTACTTTTTCTGACAATTCTATAACCAATTGCAATAATGTCATTTTAACTCTATGCTTTTTAAATATTAAACTTTGTCAGGTAACCTTTTTTTAAGTAGTTCAAGCTTAAATTCAGCAATTACTTAATTCATTTCCCGTGTTTTTACAATTTTTCTGTTACCATCATTTTCTTTATTTCTAACAAATATAGTTATAATTTATTTTTGACGTTTAATAATCATTTTAGTAAACACCAGTTGATTCATGATAATGTGACAAACGGCCCGTAATTACGAAGCGAATTAACGCTAACTAAAAAAAAAGCTGGAATATTATAAAATAAAAAACTGGAGTATAGTACTGGAAATACTTATATTTCACGTAACATGAAATATCATAAAGTCGATTTTAGTGGCTAAGCACGTCGCACTCTTAAATGACCTAATAATACAATAAAATTTAGATCTTTCGTGACTGCTCAACGTTCACAAAAAAATAGATTAACAATTTATTGATCAACAAAAAAATTGTTGCAAAAATAAATATAATCGTTTAGCATAAGTAAACTACATAAAAGTGCTAATCATTCGTCTGACGTATTTTAAACCGCAACGTCTTTGCATAGAGTAGGTCAAACTGAAATTTTACTTTGTTGGTTGAAGCCGGATACGAGCAATTAAGAAATTATTTAATTAAAAACTTTGAATTACAGTCAACTTCGGATATAAGGGATGCGGATGTAAGGGGTTTTCGCTTACAAGGGACTATTTCAAATGGTTCCAATGATTTTCAATGTAAAATAATTCTAAAATATTCGCTTATAAGGGATCCGGATATAAGGGATTTTCCGCTTATAAGGGATTAAATTTCTAAGTCGTAATCATAATTTTCTAGTAATTTCAGTCGGTTATAAGGGATCGATTTTTTGTTCTGATAATGCGTCAAAATAACCAAAAGCGCGCGTTCCGATTTCAATTTCGCGGGCATTTCTGAGGGCGCGCTTTCTTCGCGAGCTTTTTGGAGGGGGGAATGTGTGAAAATCTTCAAAAAGGGTATTTTGAGCATTTAAACCTTGCTTTTTTAAGATATCGGATCGAACTTTGCGTCGGTCGGTTATAAGGGATATTCGGATATAAGGGATTAATTGACCTGGTCCCGGCAGATCTCTTATATCCGAAGTTGACTGTATTATTCAGTGCTATTCAACCGGGTATACAGTATACCCAAGTGTATACGAGAACAAATTTGGGGTATACAGCTGGACTGAGGTATACGAGGGGTATACGAGCAGCATCACAGGTATATCATCAAAGACAAAGCTTATAAACTTTTCATCAGATGTACCATTGTTCCATTATCACGACTTGTCACTTTTCAGCAGTGCTGTCACTTGGGCTAGATTGCACTTTTCAGCAATTCTTCGACATATTTTGCAAATTTTTGCTGCAAAAGTAAGCCAAAATGCTGCAAATTTATGCTCGTAAAACAATAAAATTTCACTAGAATGGAAATAAATTTCACTAGGCCGGAGTCAATTTCACTAGATCTAGTGAAATTTCACTAGGCGTAGCAGCACTGCTTTTAACCCTTTGAGGGACACTGGGTCATATATGACCCATGAACATTTTTTTATGGTACAGACAATCCGATCAAAAAATTAAGTTTGTTTTTTGACGGTTGGATTGTTAAAAGATTCAAGTTTAATTTAAAAAAAAAAAAATTGAAAACTTTTATATTTTTTACCGTAATTTTGTAAACTTTTTGACTACCAAAATTGAAAAAAATTTTTGACTTTAATTAGTTGACTTAATCAAAGTAAAATAATCGTATTTTATACAACTTGAGTTTTAGTATTTAAGATTAGGTTCTTGCTAATGATTTAAAATCATTATTGATTTATTCAAGCTTTTTGATTTCAAAAACTAAAGCAAAAACCGCTGTGGGTCGTATATGACCCAGTGTCCCTCAAAGGTAAATATTGGTGATTATAAAATATGTAAATATTGCTGTAATGCAAAGAAACTTATATGCTTTGCATACTTTCACTAAATTTTTTCATTAATTTTCTAAGTATAATTGATGTCTTAGATAAAACATTTTTGAATAATTGCTGTAAGTATTGATTACTTGTTTCTCATTTATAGTGCGCCGTTACCAGCTTTGTAGGCTTTGGGGATTTCCCTAGATTTAAAAGATAATCAACTGAACTCGGCAAATAATGAACGAAAACCAAACATTTTGTGTTGCTGAATATTTACTCGGAGTATTGTGCTATTATTTTGCCCCACAGGTTGTGATGTAAAAAAGCAGTTTTTTTCTTTTTGGAGTCATAAAAATTAGTAAATATACACTTATTTCACTTTTAAAAAAATTGGATATAAATCATGAAGATAATTTAGGCCTAATTAGTTTTACCAGGTCAGTAGAAAAAAACTTTTTTATCTTGATGTATTTAAAATATTTTATTTACTGATAGCAGTGGTGATGAGAAAAAACTCATTCTTGATGATGAAGATTTGTACTATTTAAAAAAAATAAAGAATTTATTAAAAGAGAATAGAAATACAAATGTTCTTAAAGTTACAACAGAAGCTCCTCAACCAGCTGCAAATCAACCTGAGAATATAAAGCTAAACAGAAATTATAAAAAAACGATACTTCAAGTGAATTGACTTTAAATGAGAAAAACTAAAGAAAAAAAAAAGGGAATGTTTTTACTACTGATGTGGTTGAAATGAGGTATTTTTGGTATGCATTTGCTAATGGGGTAGGCTTACTTGTTTTTTAAGAATTCATGGACTATGATAGGCTTACAAAAGGAAGACCTGGTACAAGAAAAGAATGAGTGAGCCACTTTTTAGTGTGTCAAGTTTTTTTGTTTTGTGTTAAAGATATAGTTGATCTCTAAAATATAATCGTCTCATTCAATTTAAGTGCAAAATCTCCATTTTTGTTCCAAAACCGTAGGTGGTCTCAAAAAAGGTAATCACCTTAATTCGAGTACGTGATCCCGACTTTTGTTTTAAAGTTAAAGTGCAGGCAGGTGAACCCACCATCATAATGCTGCTACGAAGAAATACAACAATGTTTTGCTTGGAGTTGGGCCACTTTTTGACTATAAAGGGCCCAGCTGCGGCCACTACATACGCTTCATACTAAAGCCATCACTGTTCATGGGCTACCACACAGAATTGCTTTGTTGTATATCATGGATATAAACAATAAATATTTTTCTATCTGTAAGGTTGAGTGTTTGCTATAGAAATATATGAAATTTGTGTGCAAACATTAGGTATTCATTCCAGTGTTCGTTGCAAGACAGAATTAATAAAATAATCAAATAAAAATTTTAATAAAAATTCGATTTGAAAGCAATCTTATTAATTGCCTGGTTAGTTAAATCAACTTTTTTACCTGCAATGTTTATTCATTTTAACAACCTTTATTAAAAGTTCAGTCATTGATATATAATTTTGCATTGAGCGGCGAAAAAAATTTACCGTTGAGGGACACTGGGTCATATATGACCCATGGTGTATTTTGTTAAAAAAACAAAAAAATTAAAATTTTGTTTTTTTATAGTGTCTAAGAACACCTAACAAGACATAAAAAACGATTTTTGAATAAATTTAAGTTGTAAAAAAATTATGTCCCTTAAAGGGTTAAGACAAGAGGCATGTAGAAACAATAAGCTAAAATCTAAATAAAATCCTTTTTGCTTTTAAAGGTTGCAATGTCTTTGCTTAAATACTTTAGTAATGAAAGCAGAAAAGAATCTGGCCCTGATACAGCGCTAGCCTCGCCTTCCGCGAATGAAGTTGAGCTTCAACCTGCTAAACGGCAGAAAATAATCTCTAAACGCCGAAAATGGAACGAAGACTTTATTAATTATGGATTTCGCCGCCCAATTGGTGAAGAGGAAAATCTCTATTCTTCTGCCCAGTGTCTTTTTTGTTCAACCAGTTTTGGCAATATTAATGTCGTTAAGTCAAAGCTTTTAAGTCACCTAACGAAACAGCATCCAGAACACCAAAACAAATGTACAAAATTCTTTCAGTCATATCTAGATGCTCAAAAGAAACAGAGCCATTTGTTTGATAAGCAAATGGGACACCAGGTAACTCAGAACAAGAACATGCTATTGGCATCGTTGCGAATGTCACATCACATGATGAAAGCGAAACGCCCGTACACCGAACTTGAGCGTGTAGTGCTACCGTGTTTAGAAATTGCAGCTGAGCTAATTCACGGCGGAAAAAAGGCAGTAGATAAAATTAAACAAATACCACTTTCTGACACTACAGTTGGACGACGATGTGCCATATTATCTGAAGATTTAAAGCAACAACTTATTAACAAGCTCTTGAAAGCCCCCTCTTTCGGCATCCAGTTAGATGAAAGCACTGACATAACCAGTGAGGCACAGCTCATGGTGTTCTGTAGGTTTCCAGATGCAGAAGCTAAGAGAATAGTTGAGCATTATCTATTCTGTAAACCAGTGGGAGAAAAAGCAACAGCTGAAGCGATTTTTCAGAAAATGAATGATTTTTTTGAAAGAGAGGGGTTGGATTGGTCGAAGTGCAGAGCTGTAACCACAGATGGTGCTGCAGCTATGCAGGGTTCGCAGACAGGGGTGGTAAAGAGAATAAAACAAGTGTCTCCAAAATGCGTGGGAATACATTGCATTCTCCACCGCGAAGCATTAGCTTTAAAGAAACTTAAGTTGAATGCAAGCGAGGTTAATGGTCAAGAAAACGAATTGAGTGATGTTCTACGAGAAGTTGTAGAAATTGTTAATTCTATTCGCAAAAGTGCAAAACAACAGAGAATTTTTTCAAAACTCTGCGAAGAATTGAATGCCTCTTCGAAAAAACTTATTCTTCATTCAGAGGTTCGATGGCTATCGCGAGGAAAAGTTCTTTCCCGTGTATTTGAACTTAGAGCAGAAATAGAGACGTTTTGCAATGAATGCGGAAACCCACGAGCTTCCAAGTTTAGCAACATCTACTGGGTTGCTAAATTGGCCTACCTTGCATCGATTTTTGATCGTTTAAATCAAGTGAACCTCAGTCTTCAAGGGAAAGGAGGCGACATTTTTCGATCAAGTAGCAAAGTCAATGCGCTCAAATTGAAAATTCCACTGTGGAAAAAGCATGCTGCAGCAAGGAACTTCAACGACTTTCCTTTATTGAGCCAGTACATGAAAGAGTCTGAATGGGAGTTTGAGGACGCTTCCACGGAAGACAACCTGTCGACACTTATCGTTGCTCACTTAAACTTGCTTGGTGATAATTTGTGTGCATACTTTCCTGAAGCCAATGACAAACGTCTGGAAGCAAACTCTTGGATTATTCAGCCATTTAATGAAGAACCAACAGAGGATGAGGAATTACTGGAGCTCCGCGCTGATTTAAACCAAAAGATTGCTTTCCGAGAAATGGGTTACTCAGACTTTTGGGTTTACCTTCTTGAATTTTTGGAATATAAAAATCTTGCAAAAAGTGCCATTGATATCTTAGTACAGATGCCTACAACTTATTTATGTGAAGAAGGGTTTTCCAGTCTTGTTGAAATCAAGTCAAAGAAAAGAAACTCAATACTTGACATTGATTCTTTAATGCGAGGAGGGATTGAGAAAGAAATAACACCGCGTTACCTCCGAATTGCCGAAACTATGCAAGAACAAGCAAGCCATTAAACAAAGTATTAAACTTCGTTTTTTGTACTTTTGCGTGCTTAACATCATGTGATCTAATTCTAAGTTTTCTGTTTGTAAGTTTTCTGCTTGTAAGTTTTATGTGCACAATTACACATTACTGGGTATACGAAGTTCTTGAAAAATTGTAAAAGGTATACCACAGAAAAAAAGGTTGAAGAGCACTGGTATTATTTACTTAAACAATGTTCTCATTATTGTTTTTATTATTTTTCTCATATCAAATAATTTTTATTAAACCAAAAGTATAAAAGCACCTTAATTTGACAATAAAAATTAGCATGATGACTCGTCACCGAGATTACTCAATTTGTATCTGTCTATTGCACTTTAAAGTAAAAGTCAATTACAGTGCTTCCTGGATTATCCGTACCTCGTTTATCCGGCATTTGATTATCCGACCTCTATATTTTGCACTACACTAGTTGTTCATAGTTACGAAGCTTCATGGGTTATCAACTACACTGATAAAGAATTAGTTGCAAAATCAAAGGTTGTCGAAAAGATAGCAAATTCTTGGGAACAAATAACTCCGAAAATCTTAAGGAAATCTTGGCAAAAACTCTTTCCACTTAAACGTGACGAATCTTTTGCGGAAAAAAATGCAATTTGTTTAGAGAGCGTGTAGAGTAGTGTTTCTCAATTACCGGTCCACGGACCGGTGCCAATCCCCGTTAGCTTTCTTGCCGGTCCGCTGAAATTTACATTAATTTCGTAGTTAATTACGAAATTTAAGGCACTTTGAATTCAGGTTTAAAACAGATGATTTAACAAATTTAATGAAATTTTAAAAAATTTTTGATCGATTTTAAATGACTTACTGGGCCGCAAAAGTTATTTTAGTATGTTACCGGCTCGCACACTTAAAAAGATTGAGAACCTTTGGTGTAGAGCAGCTTTGGAACAACTTACGTTTGTGAACAAACATTTTCAAAAATGAAACGTCAAATCGGAACATCGAACGCGATTAACTGATGAACATTTAAAGGCAATTCTCTTGATTCAGTGCAGCAACACCAAACCGAACATAGAAGATATCATGAAGAACAAAGAATAATTTCATAAATCGCACTAATCGTTTATTACATTCTGCTTTGTTGTTTTCGTTTCGTTTTATCGATTTCTTGGATTCGTTCAATATTCAAGTCAGTAAAATTGCGTAACCGCTCTATGATATTTCGTTCAAATCTGGGCCCCGACCACGTTGTGATCCGGCCCGTTAAAAAAAGAAGTTTGATGACCCCTGATGTAGAGCAACGATTTTGTTACACAATTTGCTGCTTTAAACATTGAATTGACGACCACTGAGATTGATGACTTGTTTTAGCTGATGACCCGGTTATGAACCCATGGATGTGCAAGGAATAGTTGACCTTGTTTCAACAGCAGAGCATAATGTATGCGATGAAGAAAAGGATGCAGATGAGAACACTGATGAGTCTACACAAATAACGCAATGCCTGGTTTTACATGCAAATGTTTGACGAATGTTTAACATAACTCCGTTTTCAACCTGAGGCGACAGTTGCGAATGCTCCCACGTTAATACGGCTTTCCGAATTAGCTACTGAGAAATGTGAATCTATTCGCAAACAATCTAAATATGATTCATTTTTTAGGACTTTGTAGACCTAAACAATAAATAAAGATACTTATATTAATGAACTGGGTTTTTTGTTTATCTGTTCGTATTTTTAAAAGTAACGACCCAATCAGCCAGATAATCGAGAAAGCACTGTACTTATTGTATTTATTGTTTAAAGCTAAAGAAATTCAAACCATAAAACTGATTCGGGTGAAGTGGTGAGTTATTAGTCAAAGCAGTCTCACACCCAAACAACAATCATTAAATCGAGTATGTATCTGTCTACGCTCAGCGTATACGTTCGGCGTATAACTGTGCTTGTTATACCTCCCAAATTAAATAAATCTTTTCCACAAGCTAATGTATTTTTAAACAATATTTCTATTCCACAATACACAAGTATTAAATATTTAGGTTTAACTATTGATATGATGCTAAATTTTGATTCTCACATCTCAAATATTACATACGAAATATCAACATCTATTGGAATTATCTCTTAAGTCAGATATTATTTACCTAAAAAAGCACTTTAAAAATTTATTATACTCACATACTTTTCCTACGGGGATCTACTTTTCCGATGTATCTTAAAAAATTGACTATTTTTCAAAATAAAGCTGTTAAACCAACAGGTACAGCCAAAATTTCCCATATTGCTTTACCTAATTACAAGCACTTTAAGATTCTAAAACTTTAACAGATCTTTATAAACTTGAAATTGAAAAATTTGTACAAGCTAATTTTTGAAAAATGCGTTCCGAAACATTGTCTAATTATTTCACTTTAACCAACCAGGTCTCGAAAAAAAGCATTATAGCCTACCATTTCCATGTCTATTTCTCAAAAATGAAATTTAATTTGGCACAAGTGAAATTCAATTCGGCATAAATGAAACTCAATTTAGCATTAATGAAATTTATATACATGTACTGTTTCTTACATTATATTTTTATATTTTGGCATAATTTCAAAAAAAAAATTTTTAATTCTTAAAATAGTTTTATTAGTAACAAATAATATCAATTCGCATGACGACATTTTCCATTGTGTTCCGTCCAAATTTAAATGAGGTAATTTTTGTTAAATCTCTTTGAGTTGCTTTTCCCGCTTCTTATCTCTTTGTTTCTTTGTTATCTCTACCGTATGACGTTTTTATGCAGTGTTATTGTGTTTTCTTGTTATTTTCAATCAGACCAAGTTTACTATGCTCAGCACAGACTTAGCCGACCTGGGTCCGTATCTGTTAACGATTTCTCACGGTTCTTGTTTTAATGGATAATATAAGTGTCAGTTAATATAATAATATTTTTGGTTTTTATATTTTTTATATTTTTATATTTACGTTTTTTATTACTTCACAGATTCCACCTGATGAGCCGTCTTTGACGAAACAAGCTGTTGTGGATTTTAATTTTTATTCTGTTTTAGTGTTTTCATTAATAAATTCTGCTCTATTATAATATGTATTTGTGAAAAATAGCAAGCAAAATTCAACATTTCATTAGTTTGCAAAGTTTATTAAAAAAGTCGAACGTTTTCGACTATCATGACCTTACCAAAGTATCTAAAATTTTAGCACAATTTAACAATTAATAAACTTTGCAAACTAATGAAATGTTGGATTTTGCTTGCTATTATTTACAAATGGATTTTAAAAATTACCTCTCTTTTTAAATTATAATATATATGTATATTATAATAAAGAAGACTTTTTATCCCATAAGAGCATATAAATACAAATCAAAGGATTTATTATAAATCTGAAGTAGTCAAATCAAAATTAATTTGTATTTACATGCTCTTATGGAATAAAAAGTCTATATATATAATAATATACATATATAGTATACCATACTAATTAAATTAAAACACTACACATAAAAAATTTTTATATAAAAACCGCAGCAGGCTGTTTCGCCAAAAAACGGCCATCAGCTAAATACCTGAAATAAAAACAACAAAAACAAGATAAATACAAATAAATCAACGAAAAATAAATTAGAAAATAAAAAATAGACAATTTGAAAAATTACAACAATAAAATTTCTGAATAACTTAACGTATTAATAAGGAGCAACTGCGCAGACGTAAGTAGATCTCTTGTCACCGGCGAGTGACGTAGTGTAGAAAAAGTGTGGATCTATAAAAATCATGATTAACATCATTTCTCCTGATTGTTATAAGTCCACACTTTTTCTACACTACGTCACTCGCCGGTGACAAGAGATCTACTTACGTCTGCGCAGTTGCGCCTTATTGATGCGAAATGGTTGTTTATAGTTTTTCAAGTTATTCAGGGATTTTATTGTTATAATTTTTCAAATTGTCTATTTTTTATTTTTAATTTATTTTTCGTTAATATATTTGTATTTATCTTGTTTTTTTTTTTTTTTATTTTCTTGTTGTTGTTTTTATTTCAGGTATTCAGCTGATGGCCGTTTTTTGGCGAAACAGCTGTTCCGGTTTTTAAATAAAATTTTTTATGTGTAGTGTTACCCTTTAAGGGACAGTGGTACATATGTGTACCGTGATTGAAATTGTAACGTAACAATAGCACTTTTGTGAAGGCATTGTAATTCTGATTTTTAGGTATTTGTGACGTCATTATTAAGTCATTGTTATTTTATTTTACAATCAAATTCTTTTATCCCTTAAAGGGTTAATTAAATTAATAAATTTTGCTCTGATCCTCATCATTGCGCACTATCACAGCTAAATTGAAAACACTTATCTTTCTACATATTATACTATGTGTGTATAGGTATATATCTATATACAAGGTGGGCCACAAAAATGTTTCCGCTTTTCTATAATTTATTACTTGGAAACACACACAGTAGAAATTTATGCTTGGTTTCATTTTTACCGTCAATTCATCTGCTTTTAACAGGTAAAATCATATTTTAATTGTAAAAATATATACAGTAGTTTACGAACAGGCAAACAAAAAGTAAGAGTAACTTTTTTCGTCATTGCATGAAGGTAATTCTAAAAACGCAATACTGCTTTTTACTTAATAAAAAGCAATTAATATGAAAGAAAAAAAAAATAGACGTTTTAATGGAAAATATTTACTTTTTATTTAAGCACAAGAACATAATATTTTCATTATAACCAATAACCACGTTGTTTTTGAGGCACTTTTGACACCGTACTTTCACATATATTTCGCATTCATTTTCTACATAAAAAGCGGAAACATTTTTGTAGCCATCCTATATATATATATATTGCAGAAGTAAATCGATCTTTCCCGCAGAGTGCTCAATGAAAAAATCAGAGCAATTTAATACAAAATTTATTCAATCACTGTTTAAAAACCACAACAGTCTGTTTCATCCTTAAAATCGTCAAGTGGTTACTTATTCAAATAAAAATAAATTAGAAACTAAAAAATAGACAATTAAAAAAATTATGACGATAAAATCCCGGAATAACTTGAAAAACTATTAAACAGCTATTTCGTATTAATAAGGAGCAACTGCGCAGACGTAAGTAGATCTCTTGTCACCCACGAGTGACGTAGTGTAGAAAAAGTGTGGATCTATGAAAATCAAGATTAACATCATTTCTTCTATTTGAATAAGCAACCACCTGGCGATTCGAAGGATGAAACAGAATGTTGTGGTTCTCAAATAACTCACCCACGCATGGGCCCATGTATCACGATAACGCTCCTGCTCCCACAGCCCTGAGTATTCGTCAGTTTTTCGCAGAAAGAAACATTGCAACTTTAGAACACCCCCTCTTATTTCCCCGATCTGGCCCCGTGTGACTTTTTTCTCTTCCCTAAGATCAAATCTGTTCTGAAGGGAACCCATTTTTCTGACATCGATTCCATCAAAATGGCTGCGACGACAGAGCTCAAAAAGATCCCAGAAAATGTCTTTTAAGAATGTTTTGAATCGTGGAAAAGGCGAATGCTCAAGTGTTTTCAGGCGGAAGGGGATTACTTTGAAGGAATTTGACTTTGGTATATTTCAATATTTTTCAATAATGTTTTTATAACACCAGTCTCGTTACTTTTCGGATACACCTCGTATATCTAAAATAAAAAGCTTCTGATATATTATTTTGTAGCACTTCAATTTTTCAGATTACAAGTAGTTTTGCTCTCAAGGGTAGCTGCTGACTCGAAGACCAAAAGGTCAAATCTCGGCCTTCTGCGGCTAAAATTTTACTAAAATTGCTTTATTTTATTGTTGGTTTTATTCTTGTTGTTGTATTGTTTTCTTTTCCGCAAATAAAAGTATATTGTTGTTGTTGTTGTTGTTGTTGTTGTTGTTGTTGTTGTTGTTGTTGTTATAAAGATATTACGTTTAGCGTCTTAGCTCGTGGTATGGTGTAAAAAAATCTGCAAAAACAAACCTTCACAGCAAGCGTATATTCCAGATGAAGACTAGTTCTTATACAACCAAGCCTGATTTGACTAATTTCAAAAAATGCCGGGGAAAATAACTGGAATAGAAACAATAATTAACATAGAAACAATTCGCTTTCAAACTCCTTAAGCTCCAGATTTAGATTACTAGTTGCAATCGAAAAGATCGAGTGTAATTTGAAGAAAAAGCGATTGGAGTGAGAGTTAGTTTTAGAGAGAATGTAGTTGGTTTAAAAAAAACTAAGTTCTACTTGAGCATGTTAAAAAATTAAAAAAGAGTTTGGGCCCGCGAGAACAATTTTCGCGGAGTTTTTTTCTCTTTTTATCTCTTAGAGCAACTAGTTTTGTTTCTTTTTTACTGTCACTTCAATCAGTTTTTCTTCGAATTAAACTTGACCAATCTAAAAGATGCTTCAGTGTTGTCAAATATTTTGTACCAAAACTGAGATCTTGATTTGTTTGATGAGATGGTTACAGTTTGGGGCTAAGGTAAATTTAAAAAATCTCTTACTTCTTTGATTATACAGTAAAATGAAATGATTTTTGCGCGCATTCTGATCGGTGGTGAATTTGGAAACATGATTTTATTTTACAGATTGGATGAGATTACTTATTATCTGCTAAAAGTTACTTATTACCTTCATTTTATTATCATATCATCTCTCCCCCCTTTCTGGCTTGCAGGAAAACATCAAAAGAGTTTTACTTGAGCAGCGGTGAAGCGCTTGGCTAAAAATCCTTTCAGAAATGTCAATATGTTGCAGTTCGGTTGAAAATTATATTTATTTTTAGTTATTATTTAGATATATGACCGAAATTTAGAGCTGCTTGCTAAAGCCACCAAACGAAAAAAATGTCCTAAACTTTTTTTCTAAATTCACAAAAAAGACTAAAGTATGACTTGAACAAAAAAATCTCGATCAACTTCCCTACTTAAACGTCACTCGATCATGCCCAATATAATTATAGCATGGAACAAACTCAGTGGGCGCGAAAGAACCCACTAAAAAAATGTTGTAAAAGTGTTTCCCTGAACAAAAATTGCTTTTCTTTTTGTAGTAGCAACATGACAACTTAAAAAAAGTTGTTCTTTTACCAGTAAATACTTTTTTGTCTTCACTTTGGGTTGCAACACCATTTTCCAGAATGTACTAGGGCTTTTTTTAATTATGTTTATTTCTTAAACTCCACAAGACTTTAAAAAAATAAAAACAACTAAAAACCATCCAAAATAAATCTTAAAAAGTGCCCCCCGATTACTGTATTTCTTGCATCAGGCCTCTCTTTTGTGACTATACAGTCAACCCTCGATTTAACGGATTAATGCGGAAATGCAGTTGTCCGTTATTGGAAAATGTCCGTTATTCGAAAAGACACGGATTTTACGTAGTGTAAATGCACAATACACGTTTTGGTTAGAATCACTTTATTATTGTTATGTAGCAGAAACATACTGCGCCTAAAAAATCGAATAATTTGGCAGCAAGATCTTATATGAAGCCTATGCACCAATGCAGTATAAAATAGAGTACAGTACATAAATTTAGTCCGAGTCTGAGATGACCATAGGCTCCTGACTGGTGCATGGTACAGGATTGATTGATGTCGTGAGACCAGAATCGCTTTGCGGAGTAAAAAAGCTGGTAATCTTTCTTTGACGTCCCATCATATGCTGTTCTTTGATGGTTAGCTCTTTAATCATTCGAAGACTGCCATAGTGATGAGCCATTTCAGGTAGCTGACTGTAGGATGAATAATCAATCAAAGCATCAACATAAGTGCGTAAGGTAGACAGCTTTTTTCTTGGGACAGCTATCTCTTCATCGTCAGTGCTCTCTTTCTCCTCTTCTCCTAGCACAGATGACACTATGTCGGCCTCAGACAAAAGTTCGTATCCTGGATCCAGGTGCAGCTCGCTAAGCCAATCTGTGACGTCAGCAATGGAAGTTGCTACTTCTCCTCCGCACTCCAGCATATGAAGAAAGTCTACTGCCTCGATTCCTTCGAAGTTAGTTTCTGTGTTTTCACCCTCCAACAGCTTTTTCCATGAGTTTGCTAAAACTGAAGGCCTAAGATCCTGCCAAGCTGCCGCAAAGTTAAAAATGGCCGAACGGATATTATATCTTTTTATGTTGGCCAAAGTGCGTTCTCCCCTGTTGTCAACGAACCCATCTTCGATGACCACCAGAACCTCATCCAAGTAACGGCGAATGTAATGCCTCTTCATAGCGCTAATAACTCCTTGATCCATTGGCTGCAGAATCGAAGTCGTGTTGGGAGGCATGAAGAGCACCTTAATTTTTCCATCTTCACTGGAAAGAATATCCTCACTGGGATGTGCAGGAGCATTGTCGAGAATAAGAATTGCGCGTACCTCGTCCGGAGAAATCTTCAGCACTTCTTCTTGATAAATGCGCACAGCTGGCACAAAATGATTTGAAAACCAATTGGAAAAAATTGCGGAGTTGAACCAAGCTTTCTTGGAGTGATAGTAAAAGACAGGCAAATCACGCTCAATGTTTAGACCTGCAAATGCTCGTGGTTCCTTTGACTTACCAACCACAGCAAGCTTTAATCGGTGTTCTCCTGTAGCATTAGACCCAACAAGAATTGAGAGTCTCTCCTTGCTTGATTTCTTTCCCGTGGCATTTTCCTCACATGTGCGTATCTGGGTATTTTTAGGCATGGAGCGCCAAAAGATGCCTGTTTCATCTGCGTTATAAATTTGGGAAGGAGAAAGCCCTTCATCACTAATAAGCTTTTTCAGCTTCTCACGAAAGGGGGCCACGCTGCTCTCATCTGCATCACCAGCCTCCCCATGAAGAACTTTGTTAAACAATCCGTGTCGATTTCGGAATCGCCAGAGCCACCCTTCACTGCCCTTAAAAACGCTAAAGTCAAGGTGAGCAGCAAGCTTTCTTGCAGCTGCCAATATCTCGGTTCCTCTCACATTAACGCCATTGGAGCGTTCCTGCACATACCATTTCATAACTGCCGCATCTAAAGACTCCTCCTTCCCTGTTTTCATATGCTTTCTGTTCCCAACTTTGCCACTCTTAGAAGACGCGGCATCAACACAGTATGAGGCTGCAAATTTTTCCAGCTTTTCCTTGTTCTTCCTAATGTCAGAGACAGTCTGCTTTTTTACTCCGTATTTCTCACAAACACTTTTAACTGTCGCTCCTTTCTCGATGTCTTTAATGAGTTCTAACTTTTTCACCACAGATAAATTTACACGCTTACGCTTTACAGATTTGTTAATATTGCTGCTCATCTTGTACAAAGGCTAAATGGAATGAAGGCTGTAGCAAGCTAAACTGTAAAAGAAAGTCAAACCACAAACTCACACTATCGTTGCCTAACCATTGTTGAAACAAAGCCCATTATGAAACAATACATCGGAAATTAAAAAAATGCTCTATACATTAATTGCAATTACAATATGGCATAATAGGGCAATAATGAAAGTTAGTGTCCAAGGCTGTATGATATGCATTGCACGCTTGCTTGCACGTAAGAAGTATTTTAAAACCAAATATTTTGCTATTTATTTCAAAAAATACAAAAAATTAAAAAATTTGGCAGCTCAATTCAATGTCCGTTAAATCCGAAATCCGTTAAATCGAGGGCCGTTAAATCGAGGGTTTACTGTACTTACCTACTTAAACATGCTATCTAAACTAGAAAATTTTGTTACTTGTATCACAACTCTAATAGCAGGATACTGTAGTCAGGTTCTACAATAATTACTTCTATTAGTTCTCGCAGTTTAGTAACCTATAACAAATTTACTTTTGTGAAAGCATCTAACGTACACCCACAAAAAGTGCTTTATTGATTGAAAAATCTTTTAAAGCCTGATTCTAATACAATTTAATTTGATCGATTGTTTTAAGTTTAAAATTGCTTCAAGACAGAATAATCTTGTTTTAGCTTTAAACGAGGTTCATATTGATCAACCACGAAACCAACTTCTTTTTATGAAGTGGCCACTTTACTCACTTCCAGTTTAAAGCTATTCCACGCAATTACGTTAATCTGAGCGCGCTATTTTTGGGTGCAGAGAAAATGATCAAGGAAAAAACTTGTGGCTGACGTATTTGATGCAATTAATGCTTTTTTATTTCAACACATGTCTTAGGCCTCCAAAAACTCCTTAGCACAGTCACGATATCTTTTTGGGAAACCAGTATTTCAAAAAGGGCATTAATTAAAAGGTGATAAGCTGATAAACGTTTGATTGGTGACCTTTTGTACAATGGTCAAGTAGGTTTGCCTAAACTATTGAAATACAATTTAGTTTTAATAAACACATACAAGAACTGGAATTTCAAACCTTTTCAGTTTGATGTACAACGTTAAATTCAATACGTCTGTATGATGAAGAAAAATTATTTTAACTTTTTTACTCATAGAGGTTAATTGCAATAATTGGTAGTAGATATTAACTAAAAAATAATTTTACGATACATCCCAAACGCTAAACCAATTGAACTGACTGAAATGATTGCAGTTTCTGGAGGGTCGCCTTCAGAAGATTTTAAACTTGTTTTACAGTTCGAAATTTGTTTCGAGGATTCTACAATTTTTTGGACGGAGATCAGTTTACAGATCGTAAAATATGGACATAGAGAAGATAACTAAAAAAAAGATTGTGAAAGTTTTGTGAAAATTAACAGGCTGTATATTTAAATACAAAAAAACTTAAAAACAAAAACGTATGAAATGAGGAAGATACGAAAACGATACTCGAGCGTTTCTTGGACAATGCTACTTGCTTCAATTCGTTCAATCTCATTTATGTGATTATTTCCCATTAGATTGCTTGAAGAAGTAGTGGTCTTAAAATTTTTTTCTGTATCCTATAGAATATTGGGAATACACCAGTTAGTACTTACCACCTGTTCATATACCCCTAAGAAGAATAACCCTAAGAAAATTTACCCCCAATGTCAGTTCGGAAGTTAGTGTTAGAATAGGGTTAGAGTTCGAGCTTTTACGTTTTGAATTTCAAAAAATGTGGACCTATTATGGCTCAACCTTAAATTGACTCCGATTATGCTTAAGCAAAAAATAGGAAAAAAGCTTCCAACAAAGACTAACTAAACGTTAACCAAAATATACACCATAACAGTATTTAATTCTTTTTAAATAAAGTTTTAATAGCAACTTAGTTAAAATGTGTTATTAAAGGACCTTAAAAATCACTAAACAGAAACCCTTTTCTTTTCAAAACCTTTTAACTTTTTTATCAGCATCAATTTTTTAAACTTTTCTCTGTAAAACTAATTTGATACACAATGTGACAAACTCCATTCGCTTTTACAGTGTAGACCTTTGTCATATTTAACAAAAATTTCTACAAGAATATATAAATCAAATAAGACTTGAACATGTATGGTAAGCTGTTAAACAGCGTACAACCTGATTCAATTAAAGAACTTGCTCGGGCATTTATTGGCTTTTACTTGCTTTGAAGAAATTTTGAAAACATCTATTGCCCCTCTAGATTGAACAATATATATAAAGCAAATTTTGTAAAAGATATCAATGAAAAAATCTACTCTTATTTTGATAAATCGTTATCATTGTAAAATAGCAAAATGTACAGGCCAGATTTTAAGTTTTGAAAGAAATTACGTCATATCAAGTCAGTACAAAGAAACAAAATACAGTAGTGCTCGCTTCTCTGTAAGGAAATTTGTAAAATTATAATATCCGTGCAAGTCTAACAAATGAAGATTTGAGAGAATTAATTCACACCGCTTTGCCTTTATATCGTCCAGATTTTCAAAAGCTAGCTAACAAAGTCGAAATCCACAGTAGATCTAATGCTGATCAAATCTCGAAAAAATTATAAATCGAGTAACGTTGTAATTGTTTTTATTATTTGATTAAAACTTGCTTTTTTTACTGTATTTGACTTAACAACTCAAGCAGAATTTGTGGCTCTCCGGCAGTTTTGAATTTTCACATGTGGCTCTTTCATTGAAAACTTTGCCCACCCCTGTTACAGAGAAACAAAATATTGCTGCCCAATATAAATTATTTATTAGTATTTTGTTTATTTCTGAATATGATTGTAAGTTAATGAGACTTGCTAAAAACGCCAAGCGTAGAAAAATGTGTTTCTCAAGTCACAACATCAAAAGATGAGAGAAGAAATTGAATTAAGACAATATCGATGACGGCCGCCATCAAAACAGCCCTGAATCAATGCTCGTCGACTGAATAGCTCTGTGCGATAACGCTCTGACTTGTAAGCAGAAGAACGCGAGTTCGATAAGGAATGCAATTTATCACAAATCCCGAAATGAAGTCTCGCTGCTTACTTAGAATAGTAAGACGGCCAAAAACAGAAAGGAAGAAGATAAAGAAGAACCAGTCGGCCATATTGCCGACGTATCATACATCAATGGGTGGTGGGGTTGGTAATTTTATTTTACTTATGGAGCCCTTAAAAACTTTCTAAAATTTGGCAGTTCTTCTTGATTAAAAATGTTTAAATTAAACGTCAAAACAAAGGGAATTTATAACATCATTGCGCAAGAATATTTATAATCTCATAATAACAACCAGAAATTTCAATTATTCAGGCAAATAATCAACATCGTGACGTAAGGAAACGAAATTCCGGAAAATAAAGAATTTTTGACGGAGGATTTGCGATGACTTTCGTAAAGACATTAACTTGGGTTTTTTTAAGCAATGGCTGCTGCTGAGAAAACTTGATTGATATACTGTATAGAAAACATCATAAATCCAAAAAAAAAGTTTAGCTAGAGCTTGAATTAGCAAATTATCGGGATTTATTAAGTTCAAATTTTCAAAGAAAAAAGTTTTTAAAGTACATTCGTATTATAGACATCTACATAGTGGGTCATGCTTATTGATGTCTAACGGCATTTAAAATGAGAAAGATTGAAGTTTTAAAAAGTCGGATAAATTGGCCATTGATTGTTTGATCTGTTTAATGTAATCTACAAATTTTATGCATTAAAAAGACAATAATCAAAAGATTTGTTCTAAAACAAGAACCATTCTTTTATTTGTAAAATATTGCTAAAACCTTAACCATTCCAACCTACTCGTGGTTTTTCCACTTTGAATTTTGTGATATTTTTGAAGCACAAGTAGCTCCTGAAGAATTTAAGTCGAAAACATTCGAGTTTTTAAAAAACATCCTGTTTCAAGGCTGCCTAGTTCAACAAAAGAGTTTTGTAAGTTACCGCCTGAGTTTATAGCTCTTTTAAATTTCTTTTATAAATGCAATTTGTATGATTTGCGAGCCTATTTTCTAAAAACTCTTATTCTTTGATTTAGAAATAAAATTAAAGCAAAATACATAGTCGACACATATTTGCAGATTCTACAAAAATTGCTAAACATCACGATGTTAATTACACTGACGTAGTGCAGATCTTTTAGGTTTTAAATTACCGGTAGAGGTCACCATTAGCAAAATTAGAACAGCTGAAAATCATTGTTATACTGACACCAAGCTTGTCTTTAAGGGCTTGGATTATTTAATCTAGTGGCTACCAATTTAAAAGCAACGTCATCGTGGTATGTCGTTTTCAATTGTTGGGATACCGCAGGTTTGTTAAATTTTTGTTTTGTTTCAAAGTTTGAAAAGTTTCTTCAGTTTTAAGTCTTTATTTTAAGAAGAAAATTACAGCAAAATTTCTTTCGGGTATCGTTAATGTAAAAAGTTGAAAATTATTAAAATATTCAATAGCATCATTAAACTTATCTATTATTTGTAAAAATGTTAAAGTCTATCATTTTCAATTTAAATAAATCGCTTACCCGAAATCGATCTTGTTATGGATTTTTAGCTTGATAAAGCCAAATTCATAACGTTTAAAATAAAATGAAGCTTTCGTACAAGCCTTTTGACTTGCAGGACATGTAAATTGTTTTCTTTTAGTCATAATGTACAGTTTATCGAAATATTAGTATAACTGGTAAAAAATATTTTACAGGCAACAAAGTCAATGTATCAAATGACTGGCCGTGTTAGCAGATTATGTGACAGGCATTGATGGCCTTACAAAAAGGAAGGACCTAATGCAAGAAAAAAAGGAACCACTTTTAAAATTTATTTTGCAATGGTAATAAAAAAGGTAGCCTAGTTCATAACAATTAAAAGCTTCCCAAAAGTAGTCTCTACAAAAAAAGGTTATCACTTTCTTTAGCATCCAAAATCTCCATTTTCGTGCCAAAAACATAGTGATCTCTAAAAAACGTAATCGCTTTCAATCGACTACATGTTTCCTACTTTTGTACCAAAGTTAAGGCAGGAGGAGACATTGTCATGGTGGTACTATGAAGAATTAGAGCAATGTTTACTTAGCAGGGGAACTTGTTGATGTTTTTGGGGGAGGGCGGTGCAGCCGCTCCGTCCGCTCTGTACTAAGACCATCACTGGTGACAGGTCTATATTGATTTCATATCTAAAAGAATTTTTATTTTTATTTTATTTTATCTCTATATTTATCCTCCTGACTCGCAGGAAAGCGACGGAGGCGCTAATACATAGGGTAAGCAATTACCCCGACCTGCTTCTGGAGATGCCAAGATATTGCTTTCCGCTTGTAATTTAATAGAGATATGACTGTAATTTAGAACTGCTTGCCAGGACCACCAAGCAGGGGAAAGTGCCGTAAAGTGTCTTTCCCAAGGACACAACAGAATGGCACGAGTGGTTTTGAACCGAGACCATGTTGGTCACTAGCCCGGCGCTTTAACCACTCTACCACGCTGCCGAAAATAAGCACCTGAACTTTAAGCAGGTCGGGGTAATTGCTTACCCTATGTATAGCGCCTCTGTCGCTTTCCTGCGAGTCAGGAGGATAAATATAGAGATAAAAATAAAAAAAAGCGAATGAAGAAGTAAGTTTAATTTATTGTAACTAATTACTTTTAATGAAGTGTTTAAATGTTGCTGTAAGCTGCAAAAAATAATGCATATACATTTTAGGTAAAGAACTTCTCTTTTTGAATCTAAAAACCATAGACAGTTAACTAAACATTAATTTTTTATAGAAGGCAAAAACAAACTTTTTGAAACTTTATATACATGATATGGCAAAAATACGTAAAAAAATTATTGTCGCTAAGTGTTGCCAGGAGTTTGAACAAGACGTTAGTGGCATACGTGCAGTGATAACCTTGCAAAAAGGGGGGTGCGGTACAAGAAAAGTAAAAGGGGGAGGCACTATTTAGTGTTCAAAGGCAAAGCAATCTTTAAAAAAGGTAATTGTCATAGGGAGAACCACTTTTTAATGTAACAAAGCAAAGTAATTTCTGTAAATAAAAGGTCTTTATTTTAGGGGAAGGGGCATTGTTCAGTGTTCTAAAGCTGTGGGATCTTTAAAAAAAGTTTATTTGGAGGGGCACTTTTTAGTGTCTCAAAACGAAGCTATCTCTAAAAAAAATAAAACGTATTTATTTTAGACATGCCGCTGGTACACCCTGGTGCTAGAAGAAATAGAGCAATATTTCGTGTAAGGGGGGGAGGCACTTTTTGATGTATTTTAGGAGACCCGGTGCGACCGCTTCGTCAGCACCCTATTAATGCCATCACTGCACACGTGCTGTAATGGCTTTAGTACAGAGCGATTGGAGCCGCCGTGCCTGCCTCCCTCCTAAAAAGCATCAAAAACTGGTGCCCTAAGCAAAATATTGCTCTATTTCTCTGTAGTAGCGGTGGTCGCCTTGTCTGTAATTATGTACTTGACTGAAGGTGATTACCTTTTTTTAAAGATCGTTATGATTTTGGGAAGAAAATCGAGTTTTCGGACATAAATTGAAAGTGACAACCTGTTTTTTAGAAATCACTATGTTTTTCAAAACAAAAAAGACTTAAAACATCAAAAAGTGCCCCCGACCTTTTTGTAAGGTCATTACTGCATACGTGATATAAAGCGGAAAATGTGGGTGTAACGTTTACTTTGTTAGTTTCACTTACATATTATTCGTAGTAATTTTGCTGGTTTTACTTACATATGATAAGTAGCAATATATTTTATACAAACCTCTTAAAGTGCTATCTTTTACTTTTTAAAATCTTAACTTCTGGAAGCCTTTCAGTAGTGATGGTGATGTGATCTGAAGCATTAATGAAATGAAATTCGTTAAAATGTGGTGAGAAGGTACTCATGACGCAATCTCTGCTTCAAGCTATTTGTATGATTGACAAGTTCTAATCCATGGCGCATTGCTTTAAAACCTCCTGACTCAGATTTGCATCCAGGGCTGGAATTCATGGTAGTTCTGCCTTGAAGTCTTTGCTTTGTGGTTTTCTTTCATTCTGCTTGCACAAACTCAAAATTTCAAGGATCTGGGGAAAATTGCTGATAGTTGCTATTTTTGAATAGATGAAACCTATTGAGGACCCGCGAAGCTATCGCCCGATTTCTCTGCTGTGTGCCCCATACAAGATCCTCGAAATTCTCCTCCCCAAAATATATTTTTTTATATGTGTGTAAATTTATTGTTAATTATTATTGTTAAAATTTTAGAAGGCTAAAGATAGCTTAAGGGAGCCAAAAACGTTTGTCTTTGTAAATATTTTTTTAATGTTTGTTTAAATAAAAAATAAAAAATGCTAAACCCACTATGGATGCTTTTACAATTACATTTGCTTTTCGAAAAATAGTCTAAAATATCAATCGAAAAAACAATGTTGTTGATGTATTTAACATATTATAAAACTACCAATTAACTATCTATTTAATAGTTTCAGCTTATGTCGGTAGGCCTATATCAAATATTTTTAGAATCTTTAGCAAAAAAAACAGAAGTACGCAATGCAAACATGAAATAATGCTAGCTTTAAGCTAAAATTGTAAAAAAAAACTAGAAATGTTGTGAAATATTGTTGAAACGGTTTTTATGTTACAATTATTTGTGTAAAATAAACCATCCTTGTAATTGCATATAAATTAAATGTGAGAATCCACTGAGCTCATTCTATGTTAGGCTATCTTTTAAAATTGTCAATTAAAATTAAATTACTCTGTTACTTGGCCTAAATAATTTTTAATTTAATTTTTTTCGGAATGACGATATACAAAATTATAAAATTTAATTAAGCAGTTATTTTTACTAGCTCACCTTGCAAACCAATAGTCCAAATCTCCGTTTAGAAAATTACTAAACCATTACAAAAAAGCTGATGTCAACAATCTTATAAGTCAAGTAAATGAAAAAATTGCATTTATATCACTCTAGAACTGTGAAAAAAGTGAAAACCCCCAATTAAATTTGATTTATTGGGAAGCATATATATAGACTGGATTTAGTATTCTATTGGTTTCTATTACGTATACATGAAACATTTGCTAATATAAGAAAAAATGTACTCTTTTTATTTCTAGTGTTTGTAAATTTTTAGTTTTGTATGTTATTATTTTGTTGCAATTGCAGAATATGATTATTATTTTACTCATAAATAACAATAATTTTAATTAATGTTTTCACGAATTAAAAAATTTAAATTTAAAATAAAATATCTCTTTTTATGGAACATATTTTTAGCTGTAAAGTTGTTGCAACTAAATTTCAACCTTTTTAGATAATTTATATAACAATGTAACTGTTAAGAATAGTTTACATTGAATGGTTGGTGTGCAATATTTAAAAACTGAATAGATTTTATGTACAGTATTACTGTTTTAAATTTAAATGCTCAGCCAATATCAGTCTATGTACCATATTATGTGGCATACATTTTCACTATGTGCCGAAATCTCCAAACTTTTTGAGGTTCTTGAAACTCTTTTAAATGCCACAAAATAAAACTACATGCGGCATTTTCAAAAAAGGGGGCCTGAGACGACTGTCCCATTCAATATCTACTACTGCTGAAATGTTCTAGTTTATGTTTGCCAACTTTTTCACAAACCCGCCAATCCCGAGCGCTTGTGGTCGATAAGGTTTCAATGCAAATTCTGTCTGCGTTGTGGCTTTGTTCTCTTGAGCAAGGCGCTTTGCGACCATTACCAGACCCTGCCCAATATCAAATACATTTGTTCTTGTTTCTTAGATAGGAAAAAGCTGTTTATCTTCTCCTTTGATTGAAGCTGTACATCATCTTAATGTTATCATATAGGAAGTTCCTCACTATTATAGTAATTTCCTCACTGTACGCTATAGTGAGGAAGTAGTTTTATTTTAATATGTTATGAATTAATTTTGGTTGTAATTGGTTTTGTAAATATTTTAGCAAGTTTAAAATACGAAATGTTGAGCATAAAGCTTATTTACATTTTTAAACCTTGTGTAACTTCAGAAGTCATAAGAAAATTAAAAATTGTTATTGCTAGATTTTATAAACTACTCGTAAAATGTAATTTTTATGCGATCCGTAAAGTACGACAACACGGACAAAACCAGAAAGAAAAAATTTATAAAAGTAAAACGATATTGTTTTAAAGCTTTTAACCTCGAGTACTTGACAAATTATTTTTTATGAAGTTCAGCACTGGTAATTAACAGTTTGTTTTTGGCAATCACGCGAATAAATCACTTCTAATTTGCAGTAAAACATGTTCTGATTACATAAAATGTTAAAACAGTTAGTTTACTGTAATTAATAAAACCGACAATTGAACACAAACACGTGCATATCGACCTTACGTATAAATCAACTTGTTTTTTTGCTTTCCCGTAATGTAATTGCGCATTGATTTTAAAACTAAAACAATGTTTCGCCCAACCAAAAGGGCTACTTGAAAATATTAAAAATTAAATTTTTTTTTGGGTATCAACGGTAGAGACCTGCTCGGGCCAATATTTTGCAGCTGGACCCCCGATAACCATTTTTGTATTATCAACTCATACCCGAGCGATAACTTATTCATCTTTGATTACCCTTATATATTTGTTTTGTTTTGAGCCTTAAAATATAAGAACAATTATAACTTTTTTGTTTGATCACGATGAACTCAAATTGAAAATTTTAAAAAATACGGTGCATTTACTTTTTCCAAAGTTATTTTACCCCACCCGTATCCGCCCATTAATTTTATTGCACAAGTTAATTCTCATGTACTCGTACAGATCTCTAATTTTCAGTTACAAATAGGTAAAAATAGTGGATGAAAAAGTTTAAAAAGTTCAAGCATTCGGTCGAATTTGTATCTGGAACAAATCAGTTCTCATTTCTCAGTCTTGACTGTAAAACAAAGCTTGAGTTCAAATCCCGTTTATGAAACTTCTGTGAGCTATTAAGATTTTATTTTGAAGGATTATACCTAGAATAACGTGATACAGAAAAGTGACGTGTAACTTTCATTGTTTGTTAAAAAGAATCTCAAGCCAGCACCTCGATTAACTCGCTTTTTATTCAAGAGTGCAACATCTTGATTTTGTCCTATATTTGTGCACTTTTGAAACACGATCGCATTTAATCGAGGGCACAGTTTAATTATAAGCACATTAATCACTTTAATCTAGGCCAGTGATTCTCAAACTTTTTCGGCAAGTTATTTCTTTTATTTTAAAATAATGGTGGACACTCAATAATTTTAATGCAATAAAAATTCAAAAAATGCAGCGAAAACTTATGAATTTTTACTGAACTCAAAAAGTGTTTCAACTAGTCACATGGGTAAGTCTAAAAATTGACAGCGAAAAGAAAAAATAGTCTGCAAAATTATGATTGGGGGATTTTACGCGGTTTCCTGGAAAATTTCTGATGGCCCCCAGGAATCCGCGGACCCAGTTAGAGAGCAATCGACGTAGGTGATATTAACACCTACCCATCATGCGATAACATCAACCAAGTAAACCAAACCCGAAAACTTTTCAACAAACCCCACATTCCTAAACCATCACCAATTCAATGCAATACTCTGTTTCAAATCGTTGGGTTCGGTTCGATTTATCGCGACACTTTCTGCCGCCAGAAATTTTAGACGAAAATACTTTTGAATCTATCAGAATGATAAAGTACAACACCTTTAATAAATGCTGTTTTGAAATAGTCTTTAAGGCATAGAAAATATTATTTTTCAAATGCGGAATTTACTTTTTCCAAGTCTACCGATCCCGAACTTTTTTCTTTTTGCGGAACTTTAGTCTTAGAAAGATTTTTTCCGGCCAGGAAAAGTCGAAAGCGATATAAGGTAAATAAAATAATTTGAAAAACAAAGGGCAAAACTATCACTGCCACTGTTAACCACATAGCAGCAGTTGTTGGCTTGTTTTTAAAATCAAGAACTGGATAAACAGGGGGACTTCCGGTTAAAAACCAAATTACTGAAAATAGCGTATATAAGATCCCAAAACTCATAATATAAATAAAATGCAGAATCCGAGTTGGATTAGCCATCATGAAAAATTCAATGATAAACAAAATGGAATTCGTAACGTGAAGATGAAAAGTCACTGGTCGCAGGTTCTCCTCCAGGGTTCGTCCAGGTGCGATTATCAAAGCGTAAAATAACGAAATTACAAACGCTGTAACAATTCCGACAGTTTGTAGAAGCCAATTTAAAATCAAAAACCAGGGCAGTTTATCTGAAAAAATATTAAACAGCAAATTAGAAATAAAATTTTTACAGTCTTCAATCAGCTTTTAGAAATATTTCGAAAACTATTTGGATGTTGAAAAGTTCTACCCTAGTTTGCCCCCAGCCAGCAAGGTGAGGCTCGAAATAAAAATAACAATTAGTTTCAACAAGGGATTTCGTACCAAGAACAAAAGCTAACTTCAAAACAGGTCTTTTATGTGTTGTGTGCTGTAACAATTCGTCCCGGTTTAATTTTATCCTAAACATTCTCGTTGTCGGGCAATTTTTTCGCAGAACAAGTTTCAAATACAATTTGGGAAGAGAGTAAAATGTTTTTTTGATCCATAATACGACTAAATATAACAGCATAAATGTATTCATCAGAAATTTAAAAAAATTTTTTTTAACAGAAACAAACAAAAGAAAAAACCATGATAATCATGTTTATTCTTTTGTTTGTTTTTGTTAAAAAATTTATCATGGTTTTTTCTTGTTTGTTTTTGTTAAAAAATTTTTTTTTAATTTCTGATGAATACATTTATGCTGTTATATTTAGTTGTATTAAGTTTCAAATACTAGCTTATTTAATCAATTTGTATTTTTTGAAGATTGGTAAATGTTACTGTTTAATGGCGTAACATCAGAACTGATAGTTTGGCTCAATTTAGACTTAATTTCCTGGAAACCTGGCTTACTTTAACCCTACACTGAACTCATTGGTAGCATAATAGCAAACTATTTCCTGAGTCAGAAGGATAAACAACGATGCGGAAAAAGATAAACGAACATGGAATATGTTTGTTCAAACCCAAACTTATTTATACCATAAACTATCTCTGTTATTTGTTTATGTTATCTGTATATTTATTAAATTATTTTTGTCTTTGTAGAAGACGAACATTCTAGTATGCAATACGTTACGAATCAAAAGAATCTCATGAGATTAACTTATTTAACCCACAAATAAACTGCGCGGTTACAAGAGTTTTTCCTTTTAGTTCAGCGGTTTTCAACGGGAGGTTTTCAACGGAAACGGTCCTTGCTAAATGCAAAAAAGTATTTTTTTGGTCGAAAAGGCACTCTAAATAAAATTCAAATTTTAGAATAGCATAAACATAGTAAAGACGAAAGAAAGTCTTAGCTTTGATTTCTAGAAACATTCAGGTCGAAATGCTTGTTCATTAACGTGGTGACCTTTTTTTCTTTTAATTAAGTTTAAGGTGAGAAACCTAGTTGTGAGGAGTTCAATTCAAATTTATCGCCAAGAAAACTTGCTAAAAAGAAAAAAGAAAACTCGCATGTTAATGAACAAGCTGGCATCGTATTTTCTGATTCATTGAGTTTTCCAAATAATAAATTTGAAAATAATTCTTCGACAACAGGGTTTCTCACTTTAAATTTTGTTGAAAACTAAAAAAAGGTTATCACGTTAATGAGCAGGCATTCTGTAAAATTATTTTTCTGGGTAAGCCGTAAAAATCTAAGGATATGTAAGCTGGATGATTTTTTCAAAGAATCCGTGACCATAGCCTATTTAAGGTAGGCCATTCGGTGACTAACAAATGGTTGGGAACAAGTGCTTTAATTAAAACGATCTCGTTTTAAAGCTAAACGTACCTTCTTGTTCGATGACGTCACGTTTCCGATGAGCCGGCGCGTAGATAGAAACAAAGAAAGCAAAAACAAAGTACGTCACCATGGCGCCTTCCGCCCAATTGCTCAGAAGCGTGGACTTGTTTATATTAAACTCGGCTACGTAGTTATAAATGAACCATCCGGACACGTAAGCAGCCATGAAGAAACGGTAAAAAAAAAAGATCCATTTGTTGCGAGTCCACTAAAAAACCAATTGAAGTATATTACTACAAACAGAGAACACTGTTCAAACTTTTACAGAGGGTTAGATTAGTTGTACCTATTTATTAATAAACGTTTGAAATGTTTGTCGCTTAAATCGAAGTTGCTATACTACCCAGCAAAACTAAATTCATAAAATTTTTATTTTCGAATGTTTTTGGCTTCTTTGGCCTTTTTAAGAAAAACTTAAGCTTAAAACAAGATTAACAACAATGCGTGAAAACGAAGGTTTCGCATTATTGTTAACTTTTTGTCTTTGTTGTTTTCATTATTGTTCATTATTGTAAAACACGCATTCTAGTTATTTTATTTTAAATTTAGGTTTTTCTTGAAAAGGGTTTAAAAAGCCAAAAACGTTCAAAAATAAAATTTTATGAATTTAGTTGTGCTGCTTAGTATTTCAACATTACGTTCAAAGAAAATTTATTTCTTGCAGAAATTATAAATCAAGGCTGTCAATAGATTTATGTAGTTTCTGATGTGAATTGACAGAAGGTACATTGTCAAGTACAACTATCAGTTATTTTTGCAATTTTTTACACAAGTTTTATAAAAATAAAGTTTCTGCATATTTTACACAAGTCAATAGCATCTTGTGTTGATACGCATTTTTCAGCAAAGACGCGTAGGTTGGATTTATTATGAAAAGTCACATACAACTTTATGGTCTCTTCAAAAGGAATCGCCGTAAGTAATTTTTGTTCGTGTCACTAACCCGGAATCCCGTGTTTACTATTTTTTCTTGAGAGATCCTTTTTCACTTGGTTTCTTTTTTGTTCCTTCCTGTTGTTGTTAGGGGATTTCCAGGTTAGTTTTACCGACAAAAATCGCTTAGGGTCACTTCTTGAAGAAATCCAAACTGGCTACCCAATGATTTGATAAATAAATCGACCCCCTGGCAAATCTTCTAATTTATAAAGTTATTCTGATTTCAGCATAAAACCAATTAGTCAAAAAAAGATTTTTTAATAAACAGCAATTTTATCAGCTTTTGCACATAAAAGTTTCAAGTTTCAACTATTTGTCGTGGTATAGTCTGGTCCAAAGACCAACTTTTTAAAACTTGTTGCAAAAGTTAAAAAGTTTGACTGTAATTAACTTCATCTTTTACCTGTAGTTGCTGAAATAAACGTGGCGAAACGTCACCAAATAAAAAATTCTTCACTTGAAATTGTTCTTTTAGAGCTTGACAAAAAGACGAACACATATTTGAAGAGTTTTAAAGAATATTACAACTTTTTTGCAAACTACTGTAAATTTCGTGAAAGATTGTAAAACGTTTTCCAACAACCAAGGTAGATACCTGTATTGTTCTTCAAAATAGAACTTACAACAACACACAGCAATTATTTTACTTATACAGGGTGTCCATAAAGTCTTTAGACAATTTAAAAAATTTATTGCAAAGGCAGTTGATGAGATATCTTATGTAGATTTGTTTTATATTAATCAGTGTTTATTAAAGTTTTTATGTGTTTAATAAATGTATTAATAAACCCGTTCAAAATGGCTACTCCTTAAAAGAAGGCACAATTTTCCCAGATGTTCTTGGTCACCCACTTCTAACTGTATCCAACACTGACCCTGTCTCAACAAATTTCTTGTGTCATCGATAAATTGACGGACGTGATGGTGGATCTCTTCCATACTTAGTTCTGTATTTTCGCTGAGTCTGAACATCCAATTTTGTCTCAATAAACCAGGATACACATTGTGTCTTCTCTTGAGGAGTAGCCATTTTGCACGGGTTTATTAATACATTTATTAAATACATAAAAATTTAATCTGAAACACAAAATTTTAGTTTGACTAAAAACTTTAATAAACACTGATTAATATAAAACAAATCTATATAAGATATCTTATCAACTGCCTTTGTACTAAATTTTTTAAATTGTCTAAAGACTTTATGGACACCCTGTATAATATTTTGATGGTGGAAGGCAGCAAGTCTTTCAGTGAGCTTAATAAAATAATTCAAAGCAGCAATTAAATTATATAATTTGTAAACCATGCAAGCTTTCATAAAACAAAATTTTATTTTTTATTCTAAATAAGAGCTACTTTTTGACTAGCCGAAAACGGCGAAAAAGGCTGTAAAGATTTATCATACTAAAAGCTTAAATGCATTTGAATAAATTTAATATTTTAATATGTATTTCGCTCGCATCATTTAATAAAATGTGTGAAATTATTTATATGTGAGAAATATATTTTATAGTTTTAGTTTTACCTACATCATTATTAAACAACAAATCATTTTCAAAACTTCTAATTCAGAGTTTCTCAACCTGTGTGCCGCGAGTGATTTCCAAGTGTGCCGCGAAATTTTTAAAAAACATTAGTCCATTGTCCGCGACCTTTTTTTAGAAAACACTCCTTCTTTAAAACTTCGCACTTAATATCTTTTATTTATTTATTTTTTAAATAAACACTACTTTTGGTAGCAGTGCTTGTACTCGTTTTATTGACAAGCCCATTAACGATGCCTTGTGTATAGTGACCGGATGCTTGCGTTCCACACCAACGGACAAACTTTTTGTCTTGGCACGCATCCAACCAACTTAGCTTCACAGCCAGAAGTCGTACTGTCTTTAGCTTGTTGCGCTCAGAAGCCAGAGCTCTTCCTACATGAAAAGCTCCGATCTCTACTTAGTGGACAGCTGCGGCAACTTGAATCAAGAAACCCATTTGCACCTGCTGCACTGAAACTGCTGAAAGACTCCGCCCAGACAGGCATCAGTATAACACAATGGTTGGAATGTAGATAGAGCGAGAGAACACCTTTAGACTCCATATTTATTAAGGGAGAGAACACCTTTAGACTCCATATTTATTAAGGATGTTAGCCCAACGCCACCGGGATTTAGCTTTACCAGACCTGCAAGGATCAAGCTTAACCGCTTCCGAACCAGCATTGGTTTATTTGCCTCAGAAACGCACAAATGGAGAATGGATTTAAAACAAGCTGCTTAAAGATGAGAAGCACCAGACTCGAGTTTCGCTCTTGTTAGAGCTCGTCAGTGATGCTTATCCCACTGCGAATCGAATTAAGTACCTGTAGTCTTCCACGCAGGTTAATATACCACTAGACCACAGATCCCGGACGATAAATATTTGAAAAAGTAGAAGCAATTTTACTTTCAAGTAGAAGCAATTTTACTTTCTATGTATCCATCGTCCGGGTTCTGTGGTCTAGTAGTATAATAACCTGCGTGGAAAACTACAGGTACTTGGTTCGATTCGCAGTGAGATAAGCATCACTGACGAGCTCTAACAAGAGCGAAACTCGAGTCTGGTGCTTTTCATCTTTAAGCGGCTTGTTTGAAATTAATTCTAAATCCTCATAATTCTTCAACTATAAAATGAAGAATGGCTTCTACGGCGGCCTGTGAGTTTGGCACATAGAAGTAGACAGCTGAGCACATAATAACATCTTGCCCCATCTATCACTATCCAAAAGGAACCTGCACTCTCTCAGATGTTGACAAGAACCTGGTGACCTGGCTGAAGGAAACATGTCCGGCATTCAGTGGACCATCCAGCTCCCGTCTACCTCCCCGAAACGAAGAAGAAGATTACTTCTTAGGGATGAAAACCAAGAAATTCGACACAGATTCAACGTGAAGACTTTTTTTGGGAAACACTACTTTTAAGGAATAAAAATAAAGAAATTTGAGACAGATTCAAAGTGAAGACCTTTTTTTAATTAAAAAAAAATTTTTTAGGAAACACAACTTTTTGTGGACGAAAATCAAGAAATCTGGTTCAAGTATGCCGCGAATTTTGAAAAAGTCCCAAAATGTTCAGCAGGCGGGAAAAGGTTGAAAACCACTGTTCTAATTCCTCAAATTATTTATTTCATTTCAACTTTTTTTGATTGCTGAGAAATAGACTACTTGTTTAAGGTATAGACTACAGTAATTGAACGTGTGAAAAAAGCAATAACTTGTTTTGTTTAAAATAACATAAAACACTTAAAACTCATTGATCAAAACTACTTGAAAGTAAAATTGCTTCTACTTTTTCAAATATCTAGTATTTACTTTTTCTAAGAATTCTATAACCAATTGCAATGATGTCATTTTAACTCTATGCTTTCTAAATATTAAACTTTTTCAGGTAACCTTTTTTAAGTAGTTCAAGCTTAAACTCAGCAATTACTTAATTCATTTCCCGTGTTTTTACAATTTTTCTGTTACCATCATTTTCTTTATTTCTAACAAATATAGTTATAATTTATTTTTGACGTTTAATAATCATTTTAGTAAACACCAGTTGATTCATGATAATGTGACAGACGGCCCGTAATTACGAAGCGAATTAACGCTAACTAAAAAAAAGTTATCATTGGTTACTACTGGAAATACTTATATTTCACGTAACATGAAATATCATAAAGTCGATTTTAGTGGCTAAGCACGTCGCACTCTTAAATGACCTAATAATACAATAAAATTTAGATCTTTCGTGACTGCTCAACGTTCACAAAAAAATAGATTAACAATTTATTGATCAACAAAAAAATTGTTGCAAAAATAAATATAATAGTTTAGCATAAGTAAACTACATAAAAGTGCTAATCATTCGTCTGACGTACTTTAAACCGCAACGTCTTTGCATAGAGTAGGTCAAACTGAAATTTTACTTTGTTGGTTGAAGCCGGATACGAGCAATTCAGAAATTATTTAATTGAAAACTTTGAATTATTATTTACTTAAACAATGTTCTTATTATTGTTTTTTTCAAATAATTTTTATTGAACCAAAATTATAAAAGCACCTTAATTTTACAATAAAATTTTAGCACGCATTTATGATGACGCGTCACAGAGATTACTCAATTTGTGTCTGTCTATTGCACTTTAAAGTAAAAGTCAATTACAGTGCTTCCTCGATTACCCGCACCTCATTTATCCGGCAATCGATTATCCGGCCCCTATATTTTGTACTGCACTAGTCCATAATTACAATACTATGTGTGTAAAGGTATATATCTATAATACAGGGTGGGCCACAAAAATGTTTCCGCTTTTTCTATAATTTATTACTTCGTAACCACAAACCGTAGAAACGTATGCTTGGTCTCATTTTTACCGTCAATTCATGTACTTTTAACCAGAGCTGGGGAGCCAGCCTAATTTAGGTTAGGCTTCGGCTCCGGTTCCGGAGCCAATTAATTTAAACCTTCCGCTCCGGCTCCAGCTCCGGTTGGCTCTAGCTCAGCTCCGGCTCCAGCTCCAACTTGATAATACATAAATCAATATTGGCCGATAAGGGATAACTATAAATAATATATCCATCATCAAAATTTTACTAACTTGCACTATCCAAGGGCTTTATATTACCCAAGGGTTCAATGAGCAGTGTTATACTGTATATTATCCAAGGGTTATATCGATTATATATCTCAAACAAAAGAAGACTTAATATATCCAGCATATTTACATACAAAACAAATCGTCAAAACACAATCATCACCGCAGATATCAATGCTCACTAACAATTAAGGTGCGCACCGACCAAAGACCATAGAGGAAAACTGATTAAATAACTCAAATCACATGACAGTTAACACAAACGCTTAGCACGTCGACCACCCATTCAAACACAATAACTTACTTCATCAGACAGCACTGCCTCAGCAGACTTCCGTGATTGCATTAGCTGGAAGACTATTTCCTCCCACACATCAGATCATTTATTGTTATTCTCCGCCCCCAGTAAGCCTATACATCACAAGACCAAAGCAACTCCATCTCATTTTACTAAAATAACAACAAATTACCAAAAATCCAATTGGACATCATTTAAACATCATGTTGGAGATTTCATCTTCTGCAGACCCCATTCCACAAATGTCCACAGGACGTCCATAAGGCAAACAAACATCTTGTCGAGGCAATACTAGATGCCGACAGTCTCTTCATTTAAAAAATTAAAACAGCACAAATTGCACTCACTTGCCAAGGCATATCCGCAAGCTCATTCAACAAAGCAATCACACTTGCAAGCGAAACAGATCACCCCAAATCATTACTTTAACAATCACATAAACAAACAAATACATGAACACAAAACAAATACCCGAAAACAACCGTAATTAAATTTAGTTATGGTGGAATTTACCATGGTAGAATTTACCCGTCACCCCTGAAACACCTAGCGTCACTTTCCATCATATACCACACAAATATGTACAACACTGCCCCCAAAACTAACACAATATTACATCTTGGGAAAGGTGCCCCAACCATTTCCGTTTTAAAACCCAATAAGGACCACAACATTGGCACAAGCTACCGATCGATATCATTTTTATCACCCATTGTCAAGGCACTTGAGAAAGCGTTATTACCATAAATGATAGAAAGCATTCCGTAAAGGACAACAAGCATGCACTCAATACAATGGCACACTCTCAAAATCCAAATAGATCAACATGTGGAGTATCACAAGGGGGAATTCGGTCTCCAACATTATTTAAAATTTACATCTCTGAGGTTACCCTACCACCAAACCACGTACAAATTTCAGCATAGGCCGATGACATAACTGTTAATTTCAAACGTTTACTGTAGACCGCACAGCGAATCCCTCTCTTTTTTGCTTCAAATTCTTCAACTATGGGGAAGTTATCCGAGCTTTCCCCAATCACACCGCTGGCTTTCACACACGTCTTATGGTTTTATACTATATATATTAAAGTTGAAATTTCGATACATTAATTTCACAGGCTTCCACAAGCTAACGACCACAATTATTTATTCACAATACAGCTCAAACAGTGCAGCCAAAACGATGCACCCAACGATGCAATCGCAAAACAAAATTTTCCCAAGTTTCGCTTGCGATCTACAAACTCACTCTTCAAAACTACAACACTGAACCAAATCACCAAACCATTGGATCGCTAACGACTGAAAGAATATAAATTTACCAAAATCTCAATTTGAACCAATCAAATTTCATAGAATCACTGCACGAGGTATGCCGCTAAACACAAATTATTTTCACAGGGAACACCGCCATAAAACAGAGACCGAAAACAATAAAATTAATTAAGAGATTTTAAAAAAGACTTCTATACAGTTAATTAACTTTTCGAATTCAATTGCGAGTTTTTTCTATTTTTTTTTATGATTTTAACAATAACAATCACAGCATCTCCACACCAATCACCATTTAAGCCCAACAACTCATTCAACAATATTTCTACAAAGTATTACACTTTTTACAAGACCCAGTTAAATATAGCACAACTTTATCATTTAATTTAAACAATCAAACACTACCAACAACAAAATACTCAAAAACTCTTGGAAATACTTTTGAGCCAAAACCAACATTTTCGCAATACATAAATCTCACCGTCATTAAACCAAAACAAACGCTTAACATTCTCAAAGCACTTACTTCAAACAAACTAATCATCTCCACATGTAAAGCTATCATTCGCCCATAATACAATATGCAAACATCATATATAGAGCCCTATCACATCAAACAACATCAAGAAACTGTAAACCATTC
This sequence comes from Diplosoma virens, assembly GCA_963680785.1. Taxonomy (NCBI): domain Eukaryota; kingdom Metazoa; phylum Chordata; class Ascidiacea; order Aplousobranchia; family Didemnidae; genus Diplosoma; species Diplosoma virens. Next base: position 30,592,639 of record OY796896.1, on the reverse strand, counting down.
AGATCACAGCTTTGTTCCTTGCTATCAGCTGCACAAGAGACACAAACATTCAAGGCCTGCAAGACAAAATCAGTGCCCTACCAATATGCACCCATCTCAAATTCCATGCTACTTATTTTAAACAAATGACTTATACACAAACACACCCTTTACATTACCTTAATGCACATTTAGATTAACGAATTAATTAAGTGACTTTCAAATGTAAAAAAATATATTGCTAGGAGCTGGAGCCAGCAAAACTTTTAATGGCTCCGGCTCCAGCTCCGGCTCCTCCAAAATTCGTTGGCTCCATGGCTCCGGGCTCCGGGCTCCGGGCTCCGGCTCCGGCTCCCCAGCCCTGCTTTTAACAGGTAAAATCATATCTTAATTGTAAAAATATATAGTTTACGAACAGGCAAACAAAAAGTAAGAGTAACTTTTTTTGTCAAAGCATGAGAGTAAAAAAGCTATATTGCTTTTTACTTAATAAAAAGCAATTAATATGAAAGAAAGAAAAAATAATAGACGTTTTAATGGAAAATATTTACTTTTTATTTAAGCACGAGAACATAATATTTTCATTATAACCAATAACCACGTTGTTTTCGAGGCAATTTTGACACCGTACTTTCATATATATATTTCGCATCGATTTTCTACATAAAAAGCGGAAACATTTTTGTAGCCCATCCTGTATATATGTATATATATACAGCAAATTAAATTTTACTTATGCCTATATATATATATTAATAAAAGCACTAAAATAGATTAAAAATTAACAATTAAAATCCACGACAGCCTGTTTCATCCTAAGAATCGTCAGGTGGATACTTATTCAAATAGAATTTTAGTGTCCAATTTTAGTGTTAGAATTATTCTATTTGAATAAGTTTCCACCTGACAATTCTTAGGATGAAACAGGCTTTCGTGGATTTTAATTGTTAATTTTTAATCTATTTTAGTGCTTTTATTAATAAATACTGCTCTAACTATTTGGTTATTGAGCTCTGTACCGGCGAAGTAAAGCAAACAGATATATATATATACAAGCATTGATATTATTTATTATTTAATAAAACTATATTTATTGTAAGAATTTAAAACTGATTTTTTTGAAATTATGCCAAAATATGAAAATAGGAAGTGAGAAACAGGATATAAATTTCATTAATGCTAAATTAAGTTTCATTTATGCCAAATTAAATTTTACTTATGCCAAATTGAACTTCACTTGTGCCAAATTGAATTTCAATTGCGCTAAATTGAATTTCATTTTTGAGACATAGACTTATTAATTGTATAGATTAACTTAAAAATCAAAAAAATCTTTGTATATTTTCTATTATAAAATTTTGCCATTACAAAGATGTAGAAAGTACCAAAAAGTTAAGATATGGAACGAAATTTCTATTCAAATTATACTTCTTACAATACTTTTAAATATGAATTTAAAAACTATTTATTGAAAATGATATATATTCTAGACATATAAAGCTTCTGATAAAATAATAGATATCATTATAATTTATAACACTTCAATTTTTTAGATTACAAGTAGTTTTGCTTTCGAGGGTAGTTGCTGACTCGAAGACCGAAAGATCAAATCTCGGTCCTTCTGCGGCTAAAATTTTATTGTTAATTATTTTGGTTTTATTTTTGTTATTGTATTGTTTTCTTTTCCGAAAATAAAAGTATATTGTCGGTTGTTGTTTTTGTTGTTGTTATAAAGATATTACGTTTAGCGTCTTAACTCGTGGTATGGTGTAAAAAAATCTGCAAAAACAAACCTTCACAGCAAGCGTATATTCCAGATGAAGACTAGTTCTTATACAACCAACCCTGATTTGACTAATTTCAAAAAATGCCGGGGAAAATAACTGGAATAGAAACAATAATTAACATAAAAACTATTCGATTTCGAACTCCTTAACCTTTAGATTTGGAATCGAAAAGATCGAGTGTAATTCAAATAAAAAGCGATTGGAGTGAGAGTTATTTTTAGGGAGAAACAAAGTTAGTTTTGGAGAGAAAATAGTTGGTTTAAAAAAAAACTAAGTTCTACTTGAGTATGTTAAAAAATTTAAAAAAGTTTGGGCCCGCGAGAACAATTTTCGCGGAGTTTTTTCTCTTTTTATCTCCTAGAACAACTAGTTTTGTTTCTTTTTTACTGTCACTTCAATCAGTTTTTCTTCGAATTAAACTTGACCAATCTAAAAGATGCTTCAGTGTTATCAAATATTTTGTATTAAAGCTGAGATCTTACTTCTTTGATTATACAGCAAAATGAAATGATTTTTGCGAGCATCCTGATTGGTGGTGAATTTGGAAGCATGATCTTGTTTTACAGATTGGATGAAATCACTTATTATCTGCTAAAAGTTACTTATCACCTTCATTTTGTTATCATATCACCCCTCCCCCTCTCTGGCTTGCGGAAAACATCAAAAGAGTTATACTAGGGTAACGGTAAAGCGCTTGGCTGATGTCGTGATAATGACGTCACAGAGCTTGAGGCGCGGTACTACTCTTCAGTTTCTGCACGTGTTTTTCTTTGTGTCAGTTTATGTTTGCAACTGTCAAATGCGCACCTAATTTTTAGTTGTTGCTTAGTACTTATTTATTATTGCAGATTATTTTTACATGTTAAAGTGTCATTACAAGTTTAATAAAACCAAGTCAATTGTCTAGATTCTGGTTTATAACAACTAAAAATCCTTTCAGAAATGTCAATATGTTGCAGTTCGGTTGCGAATTATATTTATTTTTAGTTATTATATAGATATATGACCGAAATTTAGAGCTGCTTGCGAAGACCACCAAACGAAAAAAATGCCCTAAACTGTTTTTCTAAATTCACAAAAAAAGACTAAAAGTATGAGTTGAACAAAAAAATCTCGGTCAACTTCGCTACTTAAACGTCACTCATGCCCAATAAAATTTTAGCATGGAACGAACTCAGCGGCCGCAAAAGAACCCACTAAAAAAATGTTGTATAAGTGTTCCCCTGAACAAAAATTGCTTTTCTTTTTATAGTAGCAACATGACAACTTAAAAAAAAAATTGTTCTTTTATCAGTAAATATTTTTTTGTCTTCACTTTGGGTTGCAACACCATTTTTCAATTATGTTTGTTTCTTAAACTTCACATGACTTTAAAAAAATAAAAACAACTAAAAACCTGTCCAAAATAAATTTTAAGAAGTGCCCCCCGATTACTGTATTTCTTGCATCAGGCCTCCCTTTTGTGACTATACTTACCTACTTAAACATGCTACCTAAACTAGAAAATTTTGTTACTTGTATTACAACTCTAATAGCAGGATACTGTAGTCAGGTTTTACAATATTACTTCTATTAGTTCTCGCAGTTTAGTAACCTATAACAAATTTGCTTTTGTAAAGGCGTCTAACGCATACCCACAAAAAGTGCTATATTAACTGAAAAATCTTTTAAAGCCTGATTCTAATACAATTTAATTTGATCGATTGTTTTAAGTTTAAAATTGCTTCAAGACAGAATAATCTTGTTCTAGCTTTAAACGAGTTTCATATTGATCAACCACGAAACCAACTTCTTTTTATGAAGTGGCCACTTTACTCACTTCCAGTTTAAAGCTATTCCACGCAATTACGTTAATCTGAACGCGCTATTTTTGGGTGCAGAGAAAATGATCAAGGAAAAAACTTGTGGCTGACGTATTTGATGCAATTAATGCTTTTTTATTTCAACACATGTCTTAGGCCTCCACAAAATCCTTAGCACAGTCATGACATTTTTTTGGGAAACCAGTATTTCAAAAAGGGCATTAATTAAAAGGTGATAAGCTGATAAACGTTTGATTGGTGACCTTTTGTACAATGGTCAAGTAGGTTTGCCTAAACTATTGAAATACAATTTAGTTTTAATAAACACATGCAAGAACTGAAACCTCAAACCTTTTCAGTTTGATGTACAACGTTAAATTCAATACGTCTGTATGATGAAGAAAAATTATTTTAACTTTTTTACTCATAGAGGTTAATTGCAATAATTGGTAGTAGATAATTTTACGATACATTTTACGAACTAAAAAATAATTTTACGATACATCCCAAAGGTTAAACCAAATGACCTGACCGAAACTGATTGCAGTTTTCCGAGGGTCACCTTCACAAAATTTTAAACTCGTTTTTCAGTTTGAAGTTTGTTTCGAGGATTCTACAATTTTTTGGACGGAGATCAGTTTTACAGATCGTAAAATATGGACATAGAGAAGATAACTAAAAAAAGATTGTGAAAGTTTTGTGAAAATTAACAGGCTGTATATTTAAATACAAAAAAACTTAAAAACAAAAACGTATGAAATGAGGAAGATACGAAAATGATACTCGAGCGTTTCTTGGACAATGCTGCTTGGTTCAATTTGTTCAATCTCATTTATGTGATTATTTCCCATTAAATTGCTTGCAGAAGTAGTGGTCTTAAAATTTTTTTCTGTATTTTTCTTTTCTAAACTATATACTTCTTTATTCTCTCTTCAAAATGTATATATATATATATATAAGTATATTTTGTTTTATCTTCGTGTTTGTGTATTTGCAGTGCATCCAGAAAAGGTTTCCGGACCTGGTGAGGTTTCTTTTCGGGAGGTTTTCTTTACTCACCATGCTCAGTTGAGCTAAATTTATAGTTAGCAATATAGGGCGGTTGTGCCTCCCAATGATTTACGTAACCGTTCCTGCACTGCACATTTTTTGTCATTTTTTTCTTTTTAATAATAATATTTAGTTTGAATTAGGTAACGCGGCCGTGCTTCTTATTTTTCTCTTTCTCAACTCTCTCTATACTTTCTGCATGTTTAACGTTCGTCGTTGTGTCGCGTTTCCTTTTCATGCTTTGCTTAATGTACATTGCATATACTTAATAATGTTACTAAGCATGAATAAAATATCATCATCATCATCATCATCTGTATCTTATCAAATATTGGAAATACGCCAGTTAGTGCTGGTCACTTACCACCTGTTTATATACCGCTAGGATAAATAACCCCTAAGAAAATTTACCCCCAATGTCAGTTCGGAAGTTAGTGTTGGAATAGGGTTAGAGTTCGAGCTTTTACGTTTCGAATTTCAAAAAATGTGGACCTATTATGGCTCAACCTTAAATTGACCCCGATTATGCTTAAGCAAAAAATAGGAAAAAAGCTTCCAACAAAGACTAATTAAACATTAACCAAAATATACACCATAACAGTATTTAATTCTTTTTAATAAAGTTTTAATAGCAACGTAGTTAAAATGTGTTATTAAAGGACCTTAAAAATCACTAAATAGAAACCCTTTTCTTTTCAAAACCTTTTAACTTTTTTATCAGCATCAATTTTTTAAACTTTTCTCTGTAAAACTAATTTGATACACAATGTGACAAACTCCATTCGCTTTTACAGTGTAGACCTTTGTCATATTTAACAAAAATTTCTACAAGAATATATAAATCAAATAAGACTTGAACAGGTATGGCAAGCTGTTACACAGCGAACAACTTGATTCAACTAAAGAACTTGCTAGGGCATTTATTGGCTTTTAGTTGCTTTGAAGAAATTTAAAAAATATCTATTGCCCCTCTAGATTGAACAATATATAAAAAGCAAATTTTGTAAAAGATATCAATGAAAAAATCTACTTTTATTTTAATAAATCGTTATCATTGTAAAATAGCAAAACGTACCGGCCAGATTGTACGTTTTGAAAAAAATTACGTCATATTAAGTCATTTGTAAATAACATTATCATTTTCATGTTTATATGCTCTAATTTTTTAAAGTTTACTTTAAGTTTTCCTTTCTAAACCTCTACTTTTCGTTTTGGATGAATAAAATTTTCTTAAAATCTTAAAAGCTTAATGTTAAAAATTTTGACAATCAATCACTTTCTTCAAACTTTTCTTTTATGACAGAAATCTCCGCAATCGTCAACGTGGCCGAGTGGCTAAGAAGGCTACATTGATGGCGGACGGGATCGACACGGCAACGGTTCAAAACCTTTACTCTTATTATTCTGTTGAGTACTTGGGAAAAACACTTTACGGCACTTTCTTCCGTTAGGCAGTCTTAGCGAGCAGTACCGAATTTCTGTCATATTTCTTAATAACAACTAAAAGAATAAATAAAAAACTTCGACCAGCGTGGTCGAGTGGTTAAAGCGCCAGGCTCGTGTCCAACACGGTCTCGGTTCAAAACTCACTAGCGCCATTCTGTTGTGTCCTTGGGAAAGACACTTTACGGCACTTTCCCCTGCTTGTGGTCTTGGCAAGCAGTTCTAAATTACAAGCGGACAGCAATACCTTAGTATCTCCGGAAGCAGGTCGGGGTAATTGCCTACCCTATGTATTAGCGCCTCCGTCGCTTTCCTGCGAGTCAGGAGGATAAATATAGAGATAAAATTAAAAAAATAAATAACCACACATCAATATTTTGCTAATTTTAAAAACAGGTTGCGGTAATTGCTTGACGGTTGCCCCAAGTGTGACACACCCGATACTTGTCAGAAAGATACATAGAGATGAAGGTAAAATGAAAAAAATCCAATTCGTGGAATAACCTTATGATGCCAAATGTTTCATTTGAAACTCTTTTGTTTAAATAAGTAGCCTTGAAAAAGGCTGTTTTGAAAAACTCGAACGTCTTCGTCCAGCTCTTTTTAACAGGTTTCGCTGGAATGAACTGAAAAACTAAATGTAGTATTTGATATTACATTCAGTTCTCCAATTCGTGGAAATCAAATTCAATTCAATTAAATCAAAATCCAATTTGTAGATTAACCTTTTGAAACCAAGTGTATCATTTGAAACTCTTTTGTTAAATAAGTAGCCTTAAAAAGGGCTGTTTTGAAAAACTTGAACGTTTTTCTTTAACTCTCTTCAAGAGGTTTCGCTAGAATGAACGGAAGAACTGAATGTAATACAAGGTGTCCACAAAGTCCTTAGAAAATTTGAAAAATTCATTAATATTACAACTGAAGTTGGAAATCTCTGAAATGTTTAAATAATATCAAGTAAATAGTGAAGTTTTTATTCAAAGCATTAATAAATTTCTATATAAGCCCTACATATTCGGTTAGAGTATCAAGGTAAATGTCTGCTGTTATTGTCTTTTCATCAAAGAAAAATGGTCCAATAACTTTGTTACACAAAAGCCCGCACTACATATTAACCTTTGGGCTGTCACGTTCAATTTCCCTAGTAATGTGTTGGTTTTCAGTTCCCCAAATTCTTGCATTATGTTTGTTAAGCTTTCCAGACACATGAAAAGTTGCTTTATCACTAAAGCAAATGCGGTTAAGAAAGTGACCATCCTCTTCGATTTTTTCCAAAATGTTAAGAGCAAATTCTTTTATTTATTTAATTTCAATTATTTATCTAATTCATCTCTGAAATAAAAAAGTGATATTAGCAAAAACTTTAATGATAACTGATTAATATGCAGAAAAATTATTTTGATAACACTTCTCAAAATTTTTTAATGAATTTATAAAATTGTCTAAAGACTTTGTGGACACCCTGTATTTTAAAAACGTTCGAGTTTTTCAAAACAAACTTTTTTAAAGCTACTTATTTAACAAAAGAGTTTTAAATGATACACTTGGTTTTAATAACTATTTTGAAGTTTTATACTTGCAAAAAGCTTTTTAAATAACCTTTTGCTGCTTGACATGTAATGTCGGTGATCATGCATTAAAGTGCTTGTTTTCACAAGAATAAGAATAAAAAAATTATTTAAATCATCTTCTAAAGAAAAGTATCTTGCTAAATATGTTTAATTGTTTTTTCATTCAAGAACTGCAATCACGACTGTGCCAAAAATACGCTATATTAAACAATCAAATCTCAAAAATTTGCTAAATCACGCTTGCTGTAAATACATAGTTCATTTATTATGTTAACGTTTCCTAAAATCTCAAAATTATTTTTTTTGCTTTGCTTGTTTTCACTCTAGAAGGCGTAATAGCTCGCGGTACCTATTTTCATAAATTTCCATCTAGCAACACAAAATGCGGTCGCTTGGGTAAAAATGTCATAAAAGAAGCGATGAGCCATTGGTAATCTTTGTTCAAAAAAATTCAATCGAGGTCTGTCCACAGAAAATAATGTATTCTTGCTAGCATTCCCTTCTCTTGTCTGGGTGATCTGGGACCCCAGCTTGCAGTTCTTATTGATCAACTTTCAATTAAGCAAGGTTTTTGAATCAATCAAGTTATTCCGGTAAGATGATGCTAAACTGCAAGGTTGGTTTGCTCACGACTAGTTCACCTCGCCAAAGTCAATTATTCTTATTTATTTTTAATAAAACTACTTAATCGCTAAGTTGGTCTGTTCCGATGATATGTATTTAATACTATAAATAAAAGAAAAATTTTTAAGAAAAGAAAATTATTTTCAAAAAATTATAAATACTCGACTTTAAAATAATGCTAGCTTAAATAAAAACAATCTGAGACTTTATAAATAAATACCTTGTGGAGACTAAAAAAAGACAAAAAACTTGCAATGTAGCAAGCTATTGCTTTCTATCTGACAAATGTTTTCCAGATAGGTTTTGTTGATTTAGCTGTACATACATATAGGATTTGTTGATTTTGCTGCGAGGATGTAAGTTTTTTTGTTGCTTGATTTATTCCTTATAAATGACACGCAAGATGGCGCAACTGCAGTGACACAGGGTTTTACAGTTAACAAAAAAAAACGTTTAATAGTATTGACTATTTAGGCACCCCGCGAAAAGTTTCTTCTCTTCCATTTAAATTTTGATAACAGTTGTTGGCAAGTTTTCAGAGGAAAGATTGCACTTATGATTTGCAAGCACCAAAAATATTTCTTTTTTTTTTCATACATTTTATCTCTATATATATCCTCCTGACTCGCAGAAAAGCAACGGAGGCGCTGTACATAGGGCAAGCAATTACTCCGACCTGCTTCCAGAGATGCCAAGATATTACTGCCCGGTTGAAATTTTTTATTTTGGTTTTTTAGTTTTCACAAAAATATGACTGAATTTCAGAAATGCTTGCCAAGACCGCCAAGCAAGAGAAAGTGTCGTTTAATGTCTTTCTTAAGAACACAACAAAATGGCGCGAATAGGTTTTGAACCAAGACCATGTCAATCACAACCGTGGCGGTCTAACCACTCAACCACAGTGCCGACATAACCACTCGACTATTTGCCATACCAAAACAAACAGGACCTTCGGCAACAAGCAAGATGCATTTGCATCTAATTTATCTCTAAAAATAAATTTTTTGTGGATTTTCGCGCCCTGTTTGTTTAGATAAAGTTGGGCGCGACGTCATTTGTTTGATAAATGGTTTGACCACGTCGTCGTCCCGCTTATTCGCGCCGAACTAATCATAAATCGTTTGACCGTTTGGACATTTTCGCTTCGAGCAAAATTATGTTTGAATAAGGTTTGTAAGATATTAGTTATTTGTATTAAAAAAATTTTTATTTTTATTTGGTATTATATTGAACTCAATAACAATGTCGCGTGGAATAAAAAGCAATAAAGATATAGAGGAACTAAAACTACTGGTTGAAGAAGTACTGAAAAAAACTAGCAGTATGGCATCGGACATTCAATCCATAAAAGAAAGCCAACAATTCATCAGCAAGCAGTTTGATGACTTGAGTAAGGAATTAGAAAATGTCAAAAAATGTATGGAAGAAAAAGATAAAAAAATTAACCAACTTGAACAAGATGTAAATTATTTAAACAAAGAGTTACTTAAAGAAATTGAAAAAAATGATGACTTAAATCAATATGGTCGTCGAGACAATCTAGAATTACATGGAATTCCAGTACAAAAAAATGAAAACACCAATGAAATTGTTATTGGCATGATCAAGCACCTAAATATTGAACTAAACTCAAGTGACATCTCAATCTCGCATAGACTTCCAGTTAAACCAAATCCAGCAAAAGAAACCAATGATGATGAAAAAACCAGAAAACATCCACCTATCATAGTTAAATTTGTGAGGAGGGAAGTCAGAAACCAAATCTATAGCAAAAGAGCATATTTAAGAAAAGTTAAAGATTTTGGACTTGAAGGTATGAAAAATCTTTTTATAAATGAAAACTTAACAACAAAAATTAAGCAACTATTTGGTAAAGCTAATTGGTTAAGAAAAGAAAAAGCTTACAAATACATTTGGACCAATGGTGGTACAATCTATGTTAGAAAAAATGAAAAGTCTCAACCTTTAAAAATCTCAAAGGAAGATGACCTCTTAAAAATTAGATGATTTCCATGTCTGAAACTGCATATATAACTTTCTATATTATGTTTTATAACACAAAACTTAAAAAAATAAATAAAGTGAAAAATAACATAATTTTTGATCAAATAAGCCTGATTAAGAACTTTAATACCACAAGAAGTAATGCTTTAAACAATAGATTTATCCAAGCTAGAAAGCTGATATTTGCTATTTATATTTTATTTATGTCAATGTTAAATTTTAAAGTTGGCATTAATGTTGTCTTGTTATTTGTTGAAATGTGCATACGTTTTACTCTAAAATTTATAACTAACTGCATAAAAGTACTTTTTTACATACATATCAGCACAAAAAGGGTAATTTACTATTCCAAGTACACAAAAAGTAATGCTTTAAACAAAAGATTTAGCAAAGCTAGAAAGATTATCTTTGATGTTTATAATTTATTTATGTCAATGTCAACTTTTAAAGTTGGCATTAATGTTGTCTTATTGTTTGTGGAAATGTGCATAGGTTCTATTCTAAAATTTGCGACTAATTGCATAAATGTACTTCTTTTTTGTATACGTATTAGCACAACAAGAGTGATTTACTGTACCGCTACCTTATATAGAAGTCACTATCTCTTACTCCATGGATGACTGTGAAATCCAATTTGTTAAAGATTCCCTGTATATAGAAGAAAATGATATACATGACACCTTCACATGTAATATAAATTCTTCTCAGCATTCTATTTTAATGGTACACTGCAATATGCGCAGTTTAAGTAAAAACCATGAAAGACTTGAACAAATGTTAGCTTTGTTCCCATGTACACCTCATTTAATAGCTATATCAGAAACTAAATTGAATGCCAACTCAGACCAAAAATGTATAACATTTCCACATTACTCCTTCTGCCACTCCCCTTCAGACACAATAGCTGGAGGAGTTGGTGTTTATATAAGTGATAGTTTAGAGTATAGGGTAAGAGATGATCTCAAATTTATGGAAGAAGGAAATGAAAATATATGGATTGAAATAATAGGAAAAAATTCTATTCTTAATCCAAATGCTCGATGTTTAACAAATATAATCATTGGAGTCATTTACCGGCACCCTTCTAGTTCTATTAAAAACTTTATTAGCAATTTTGAGCCAACTCTACAATATTTACAAAACATCAGTTCCCCTTTTTATATAACAGGTGACATAAACATAGACTTACTATCTCAATCTAATAACAATGTTTTTCTTTACAATAATCTTATATCAAGCTATAATGCTTACAATTTAGTAACTAAAGCAACTCGCATAACCTCCAGTACAGCTACATTAATAGATCATTTTTACACAAATTATACTCATTCTTGTTCAAACTGTTATATAATTAAATCAGATTTAACAGATCATTTTCCACTAACTGTAAAAATACACCAGAAACTAACTAAAAAACAAAACCCCATAAAATTTGTATGTAGTCTTAAAAACTTTGATAAAGATAAATTTTGTGATGATGTAGAAGAAGCTTGCATACAAAATATTAATTCATCACAATCTATTAATGAGCAAATAAACATATTGCTACATGTAATACATACTGCTATGAATCAACATATGCCTCTACGTAAATTATCCAGAAAGCAGACAAAGCTCCAAGAAAAACCATGGTTAACCTCGGGTTTATTGAAATCAATAAAAAATAAAAACAAAATGTTTAGTGCATTATGTAAAGTAAAGTTTCAAAATAAGGCACTACAACAAAAGTATAAGTGTTACAGAAATCTTTTGAATCGTGTGCAATATAAAGCAAAAATATGTTATTATAGACAATTATTTGACAGTAGTAAAAATAATTCAGCACACACTTGGAGATTGATAAATGAAATCATAAACCATAAAAATACTGAGCCAAAACTTCCCAACAGTGTCACCTATCATAATACATCGATCACTAATTTGGATGATATATGTAATATACTAAATAATTATTTTGTTAATATTGGTACTACTTTAGCTAATTCTATTCCAGATTATACAAATTTAACCTCTACTTTTCTTTGCAATAGAAGTAGTAATTCAATCTTTTTAAAGGATACTGATCCAGAAGAAATATTACAAATCATATCTTCATTAAACCCCAAAAAAGCAGTGGGGTATGATGGAATATCCTCTAAAATATTACAAACATTAGGATATGTTATAAGCCCAATACTATCTAATATTTTTAATAAGTCGATGCAGCTTGGAATATTTCCTGATAAGCTAAAAATAGCAAAAGTAATTCCACTACATAAAGGTGGTAAAACTGATGTTATAAATAATTATCGACCAATTTCTATCCTTTCAAGTCTATCAAAAATATATGAAAAAATAATAAACAACCGACTAAATAATTTTCTAAACAAATACAACATAATTTCTGACTACCAATTTGGTTTTCGCGAAGGAATGTCTACAACCCTTGCTTTAACGGATATATATGATCAATTTCAAAATAATTTAGATGATGGTAAAATTACATGTGGAGTGTTCATGGATTTAGCAAAGGCCTTCGATACAGTGAATCACTCTATATTACTTACAAAACTAGATCATTATGGTATAAGGGGAAATGCTCTTCACTTAATCCAATCTTACCTAGAAAATAGAGCTCAGTTTGTACAGATAAACAATCATGTATCTATGAATAAAATAATTATGAGTGGTGTCCCGCAAGGTAGTGTACTTGGGCCAACTCTTTTTCTACTCTATGTAAATGACATACAAAATGTCACAAATTTTGAAGTAAGATTATTTGCAGATGACACCCTACTATATTTATCTGATAAAGTCTCTCAGACTCTTGAAAAAAATGTTAATGCTGAGCTAAGTAAGGTACAGCAATGGCTTGATGTCAACAAATTGTCTCTCAACATTTCAAAAACCAAATATATGATATTATCTCCTCAATTTACAGAGAAACACATTTACCAAATTAAACTTAAAGAAAATTTGCTGAGTAAAACAGAAAATCACAAATATCTAGGTGTAATTATAGACGAAAATTTATCATGGAAACCTCATATAATGACTATTACTTCAAAACTTTCAAAATTGTGCGGACTATTATATAAATTAAGACCATTTGTAAATAAGCAAATTCTTATGCAAGTTTATTATACCCTAATTTATCCAAATTTACTTTATGGCATAACTTGCAGGGGTAGTTGCTCCAAAACTGCTTCTCAGCCTATTCAAATCATACAAAACAGAATATTGCGATGTATAAATATGATAGGATTACGGCAAATCTATGTATCAGAATTATATATATTGACAAATGTACTCAAAGTACATGACATGTATGTACTTGAATTATGTAAATTTATGTTCCGGTATAAGCACAATCTACTCCCAAATATTTTCCTAAACAAATTTTGTAAAATCAATGCAATCCATACATACAACACTAGGAATGCTATCCAAAATAATTACTTCATACAGAGAAAACAAAGAGCAGTTGGTCAGAGGACACTACAATATAGGGGTGCAAAATATTGGAATGATTTACCAAATTCTATTAAATCATCACATCATATACATGCATTCACCAAATTGTTAAAGCAACATCTAATCAACAATTATAAAAATTGAAGATATATAATAAAGTCTAATTTGTTACCTATGCAGCAGCAAGATTATGTGCAAAATGTTGACATTTTTATATTTACATATTTTTAACGTATACTTTACAATTTATATTATCGTGTTATCGTATTGTGTTTATGTTATCGTATATAGTATTACTCTACAATCCATGTGTTTATATTATCATACTATGTACCGTAATTATTCGTATTCCTGGTGACCTTTTTGTTATATTATCACTACTAATAAGTTAATTAATCTGAATGACCAACAAACCATAAAATGAAATCGATCAATTAATAATCCGACAAGGAAGCATCTTGACTAGAAAACCTCACGGTTATTCGATGCTTCCATGCCTTAATTTGTCAATTCCTTGTTTCTCGCTGTGTTATTTTTATCTTAAAGGCAAAACAATAAATTCTGTTCTGTTCTATGTGACGAAAAGCGCTTTGTCAGCTGCGTCTTAAATAGATTGGTCCTGAAGAATCAATAGTATTAATAAAATTAATAACAAAACTGGTTTATTGAAATATTGAAATATTGTTTGTACTTAATTTGGCCGCAAAAAGTTGGTGAGTTTGTTTTTTATTGGTTTTTATTGAAAAAAATTGTATAATTGTGTTGTTTTTTATATATATATAGTTGCAAAATTAAATGATAGCTTAGTGGAAAGTATTTTATAATTAGTAGCTTGAAATATATATAAGAACTGTTTTTCGGTTTAATAATAAATCTCAAATTTGTGTATTAAAATTTTAACCTTTGTCTCGCATTGCTTATAAATTAATATGTAAATTTTAGAAAATCGTTATTCATCAATTGCTCGTTGTCGTGTTGGAAAATTTGTCGAATAAATTTTTGGTGGCTTGCGATTTGTGGTGGATAACGCGTTCTGATCTTCAACGACTATAAGGCCATTCCAGTTTTAAAAATTCTGTGCGAGTGCCGCGTGGCGTAGTAGTGCACATTTTTGTTGACAATGTGTATACAGCAGTGGTTTTCAATCTTTTTGTAGGAGCGGAACCCCCATGAAACATTCCAGAGGCTCGAGGAACCCCTGTGCAATAATTTAATTGTCTTGTGCAACAAACATCATTTGATTAATTGAAGTACGTCCAACGTCAAACAGCTGGTGATTAACTTCATTGATTGCTGCGGCAGAAAAGAGTAATAAAGAAGCAAAGCATAGTGATCAGTGAAGAAACCAACCGACCCCGAGCGTACGAGCATCCACCAACAGCGATAAACAAGCCCGAGAACATTTTAATTTAAAAGACACAACAGCCAATCGTACAATTGCAATACAAAGTTTCAAGCCAAATTAACTAGTAAAGAAAATTCAAACGGTTCACATTAAAAAACTTAAAACAGGACGCAAATTAAAATTTTTTAATTACAATCTAATTTTTTATAGACTAAAGGGAAAGAATTGCCGTCGTTTCTGTTAGTTACACTTGATTTTGAATTTATACCAACTTTCTACAAATAATCTTTTATTTTACTCAGTTTCAACTTTTAACATAATTGTTTTCCCAATCTATCTTATGATTCATAATCATTGAGTGCTCACAAAGCGCTGATTGATCCGGTCTTTGATAGTTAATACAACGTTGATTTTCCGTTAACCTAGATTTTATACTTCGTTTGGTTTGAAGAATAGATCAAAAATCACTGTGTTTTTAAACAATATGCATATAATAATAAACTAGACTCGGGGTTTGAATGTAAACTTGCGGAACCCCTGGACTGTACTGACGGAACCCTGGTTGAAAACCACTGGTATACAGTATATGTAATTGGCATGATTGACAAATGAACAGTAAATGATAGCATAGCTATGAAATAAAAACGAGAATTTAATTAACAGCTTTTGCCTGAAAAAATACTTGTTTTACTAATTATACTTGATAATAACAACAACAATTCGATAGCAGATTAAATTTTCAAACCAAAAAAGTTGACTTTTCGACCAAATTTTAATTATACGTACATAAAATTAAATTTGTTTTCAAATTCGGCCCACATCATGTACAACAAAATAATTAGCTTCTAAATTTGCACCCCCATTAACACACAATTACCACTCAACTGTCGGCGCCAACTTAAAATTCCTGAAGTGTGGAGACGCTCACTGGTGGTTGCAGTCCCAAAGCTAAACAAATCTTTACAAGGGATGTTAATAGCTATGGTCGCATTTCTTTGCTTTTCATCCCCCTCTAGATCCTCGAAAGTGTGCTTCCTCGTGAGCAAGTGGGTTTTTGACACGGGAGATCAACCGTAGATCAAATCACTCTAATGACTAAAGACATCGAGGACTGTTTTTCGCAAAAAAGAAAGCCGGTACTATGTTTGTCCGCCTCATAGCAACATATGATGCTGTATAGTGTCGCGGTCTTATCTGCAATCTTTTGCGGTTGCTGCCTGACAGAATCATGGTCCGACTCATGGAGCTTGTCCAGAACCGCAGCTTTACCCTCACCACCGGTAACGGAAACCAAAGCAGACGTCGGCGCCTGAAGCACGGCATCTCTCCGGAATTCGTATTGGCTCTTCTCTTTATCATCTATATAAGCGATCTGCCTCCAACTCTCTCCAGCAAATACGCTAACGCTAACAACTTGGAGTTTGTACTTGCTGCTAAAGACTGACAGACGCTAAAGCAATTTTTTAGTCAAGACTTGTCAACTTTCAGGCATATCTCCGCAAATAGAAACTGAAACTCAGCGAGTTCAAAACGATGTCGCCTGCCTTCCGCCTCAATAACAGGGAGGCAAAATGTATGCTACTGTTTGGTCTAAATGGCAACCCACTGCCTTTCTGTGCAATACCAAAATATCTTGGTAAGACACTAGACCAGTGATTTTCAACCTGGGGGTCGTGAGCCCTCCAGATGTCGTTTGGCTATTTTTCTGGGGTCGGGGAAGCGTTTGATAAACAGAAGTTTTGATTTAAAGCGGTGGTTCTTACTTTCCTGTTGGAAGGGCGAGTCTCACATATTTGAGTAAATCAGAATACTTCGGGCACCGAAAAGGAAATTCTTGGGCAAAATCAGAAATTTTAGGGCCTGAAAAAGTTAAAGATTATGGCGAAGATCTTTATTTTTAAAGATCAGTATGCTTTTGGGACGAAAATCGAGAAATCGGGGACAAAATCAAAGGAAAGATCTTTTTTTTAAAAAACACAAGATTTTGGCAACGAAAAGTAATTTTGCTCACCGAAGGGGGTCGTCAAGTTACCTGTTTTGGGTTGAAACAAAGAACACTTTCTGTTTTGAAGTAATCTAAAATTAAATTTCTAAATAATTGGACTTGCGACTGCGATCATTTCGCAACGGTATAATAACTCTATTTAGTGCACAATAGTTTGTCATTTATCTGAACTCCTTTCGCCCTTATTAACTTTCCTTTTAATTTAAGACACAATGAATTGACACTTATCTATTCTTTTGTCCTTATGAATTTCTCATCTTTCAACTTTTTTTATTTATTTCAAATTAATTAAAAAAAAACCCTCAAAATATAAATAATGCTCGCCAGAGAAAAAACACTCATTCTTTATTTAAGTGGTAAAAGTATTTCGGCCGAAGTGCAGCTAATTGTTTTTGAACTTCGTAATCGCGACCGTCTACTTAAGTTATTTGGCTCTCCACATTCCTAAACTTTTGTGAGTACCTTTTATTTGGTTTTTGTATGAATTTTCGTAGTAACTGTTTTTAGTGATTTATTCGTATATACAGTATATTATCTATAGGATTACAAGTACAAAATAGGAGTATTTGTCAATCAAGTTTTTACGTGGAGAGAGAGATTCGCGATAAACAATCTAAATCGAAAACATTACCTTAGGTTAGAAATTAGGTCGCCGAATAAAAAAAGTTGAAAACCACTGCACCAGACAGATCGCTGACCTACCGACAACACCTAAGAGTGACTGCGTAATCAGATCTTACTTCAAGAGTTTCCTCAGTCCGGCGTTTGGCCAGAACAAGCTGGGGTGCTGGTGCCACGACTTTTGTGCACAGCAACCCTAGCTTTTGCACATTCTGCTGCTAAGTATTGTGCACCTGTTTGGTGCCGCGGTTCTCATACTCGTCTAATCGATCCTATCATTAACAACACACTGCGCATTGTGATTGGATGTCGTCAACTGGCGTATGATAACTGATACGCTTCTTTTGCACGACTGCAATTTCCAGATATACTTTTTTTCGAAAAGAGTCACCACATATGTGACAGAAAGAATCTGCTAAACACTTACAACTACCGCAAGCCACAACACACTGTATAACAGTTCTAAATTTCAGTCATACAGGAAAACCTTAGTTATTCGAATGTCTCGCAGTTTGAACAAAAAATTCGAGATAAAAATGACTCTGTTTTTGAACAAAATTTTGATTTTTGAACAACAGTGACGCGTGGCTGTTGAGGCTAAACGTAAACGTTTTTGAGTCGATCACTGTGCTGGATACATTCAGTTGTTGCATTGTGCTTTCCTTTTTCAATTTTATTTCCTTAGGCTCCAAAAAAAATAGAAGTGATACAGGTTGAGGAAAAAGAAAATGTTGTGAGAAGAACAATCGAAGTTAAGAAAGCACTCATCATGAAATACTATGATATATAGTCAGTGACATGACGTGGGGCTTGTGGTTGGTTTTCAATAGATATTTCATTTAATAGATAAATACAATAGCTAGTAGCAGCCATTCATTTTATAAACTTTAATTGAAAAAGCAAAATAAATAACGATTAAAGAAATCAAAATAAACAATTAAAAAATTAAAAAAAAAAAAATAATAATTTTATTTGTAAAAAAAATCCATGCGCCTCTCTTTTGAACAAAAACATTAGCGACTTTATTGTAGAAATCCTTTTCTTTATTTTCTTGCAACGTTTGAAATCTCTCCGTCTCGATGGCAATTATTGCTGTGACAGACTTTGTTCG